>CM056818.1:34712377-35312377 GCA_029852735.1 Persea americana
TGGTAAGTGATAACCAATCTCCCCTTTCTCTCTCTTAGCTTCTGCAGTAGGGATTGCTTAAAAAGACCCAGTTTGCTTTTTGAAAAGTAGGCTCCTGTCTGCAATGGGTGGTCCTAGATTTATCCCATCACAGGGTTTTTGAAAAGTATGCGAAATCTCACTTCTAATGAGATCACCATAACCTTTAATTTTTAGGAGCTCTAAGTGAAGCGGCTTTGTAAGAACATACTTCCATCACCGTTCGATCAAATGGTGGATAATGATTGGATCAGTGTCAAAGTAGTATAAGCTCTAATTTTCTGGGGTAGGTTTGTCTGAGAGGGTATGGATTGATAATAGGACAGCATTCTAAAGATGGGCTCATTTAAGTCTCTTTCTCTCTCTGGAATTAGATTTCTCTGCAGTGCATTATGACCTTTCTTCAGAGGTGAGTAGAGATTAAATATACCTTTAGAAAATAAAAAAGGGAGAATTCAGAATAGAATTGAAGATATTTTAAAACTTTTAATTGACCCTTTCAATTCCGATTTGATAAAATGTGAGGGGGCTAGTAATGTGGATGATCTTTCAGGATTACAAATAGGACAGTGGGTGAGATTAAAGCGTTCATATATGTATCTATAAAGTTGTGATGAATTTGGATAGTATCATCAAATTGGCATTTATGTAATGCATTTTCCACTTGAAGTGGCAACATTTTTCAGTGGTAGCATTTTTTTTTTCTTTTTAAATTCTGTTTGTATCATCTGCTAGCTGAGCAACTATCCTTTAAAGCACTTTGTTATGTATGGCTGCTTCAGGATTTTGGCAGCTTTAATGGAGTTGTGGAAATTAGGTAGGAGCCTTGTTAAACTGGAAAGCATGTTGATGGCTTGATGGGGAGATGTAAAATGATGCTTATTGCCCTTGGTTGAACACCGCCACCCCCCCCCCCCCCCCCCCCAACCCCCACACCCCCCCACACAAAAAAAAAACATCCAACCCCCACACCCCCCCACACAAAAAAAAAACATCCATTTTGCCTGGTTGTTTAGGAATGAAATTCTAAATGAGCTAAAATTGGCGTTTCTTACTTTTTATTTAAACATTTTTTTTTATTTTGATGATTTTGTAAATGAAATTGCAGCTGAGGAGGTTGATCTTTCACAAGACGTTCAGCAGTGGGAAGCTTTCTCCAGTTTTGACTAGCACTTCATAACTCACGTTTTAGCATTTTTTGCTGCATCTGATGGCATCATTTTGGAAAATTTAGCTGCCAGGTTTATAAATGATGTTCCAATTCCAGAGGTCATTATTTGATTGGGCACTTCTTTTCCCATAAATAACATCTCCATGCCTTTTTTCCCCTTCATATTTTCATATCGGGATTTAGTTTTAGAACTGGATTTCAGTACTTGATGTATGAGTGGCTGATTTGCTTTGGGTTAGTATCTCAATGGAAGTTTAATACCCAAGTAAGCCCATTCTTAATAGTGGGACTTTTTTTTTTCCATGTGGGGGGTTGGGAATTACCTTGATTAAGGCTACCTTTTCTAATTTGCTGGTTTAGTACATGTCATTATTTAGGATGCCTAGGACTGTGGTTGATGGACTTGAACGCATCTCGAGGAATTTTAAGGTTGACAAGAGGAGGATGTGGTGGATGCGCTAATGAAGTGTAGCTATATTGAGGCCAAGAAGAGGAGGTTTGGTTCTTGCATGCTTCCTTTTGAAAAATTGGGCTTTGTTGGGAGGAAAAACTTGTTTTATGGCAAAGGGTTACTGTATCTAAGTATGGTGAAGATGAGCGAGTTTGGGTTCCTAGAACAATGATAAGGTATCGGTTTCAGGTTTACAAGGGATTTTGCAAGTGTAGGGGATGAGCTCAATGAGAGGGAGGTTTTCACAACCCGGACCCAATCCGATTATCACCAAGCTAACCCCGAGTCGCGACCCATACTTACTCCCTTGAACTCCGAATTAACCGAAGTTAAAACGGAATCCACAAGGGATAAACATTCATTCACCTGTCCATTACACAAATTGCGGAAACATATACATTCAACTATATCAATTTACAATTATACAGTTCTATATAAAAGTAAAGGTTTTTATACATGTAACTTTTTATCAACCACTGCATATTCAAATACAATGCAAGGTGACTATGAGTCAAGTTCTCAAACAGAATTTTCCTCAAAAAGATTTCCAACTATTTCAAAAAGAATTCCCAAAATATTCCTGATTCATTTTCGCACTCGGATATTCATGTCAAATGGTTTCTCGTCAATTCCATTCAATCAATCCTCCTGGAGGAACCAGAGCAGTCTCCTCTGCTCCCGCTGGGGCCGCTGCTGGACTGGCATTGGCAATCGGGCCTGTAATGCCATCAATAACACTAGTGAACACAACGGTTCAACAATGTATATACAGATCTTGTGAAAACATATGATAATACATATATAAGATCCATTCAATCTATCAATTAAACAATCCCATATTCAATTTCAATTCTAGACAAGTATAGACAATTCATACAATGACAATAGATAGGCATTTAGAGTCAAATAATAAACGTTACAAATTGGCAACTACAATAGCATTTATTTCATTTCATTTAATTTCATTAACCGTCTTCCAAAAAGAAGGAATCATCTCTCCAAAAAGGGAAGGAATCATTTTCATTCATTCAATATTATCATTTATTCAATAATGTGGGATCTACTAGTGCTCGGGCTAGGGACAACTGGCATCAGCACGGAGCTCCGGAACACCCAAATCCATTTACTGCAGTAAGAATAGTCATTTGTTTATTTACTAATTCATTTTAGCTCTTTTAGAGCTTTAATAAAATAGCTATGTAGTGCCAGACTCAAGAGTCAATTCATTTAATCCATTTCTGGATTCAATTCAATTCAATATCATTGGAAACAATTTCATTATATAGACTTGAGAGTGACAGTTTAAACACAATCTACCTCTAAAGAACTAGAACACTTCATAGTCCAACTCACTCTCATTTTCTCAATTTAAACCATCCATTTAGGCATAACACTCGGTGATCTAATGCACGTGTTATTTTCAATGAACATCACATTAGGTATAAGGTGCATTACAACCTTTATTATTACCTATGAAAGTTTAGTCCATAAAAGGCATAACACCCGGTGATCTAATGCACGTATTATTTTCAATGAACATCACATTAGGTATAAGGTGCATTACAGCCTCCTTTATTATTACCTATGAAAGTTTAGTCCATAAACAATGAACAATCCACACATTCGTAGAAAACAATGTTCACAATTCTCTTTTTATTGTCTATCATTCTCAACAATCTTAGATTACACTATAATTAGTCTCTGCGCTAATTTAGAGAGCACTTATTCTCATAAGAAACATTCATGCTCCAAAAAGAACCATACTCAAACCGGACTCCATATGAGTCCTCCGATCGATTGGACCTGATCGGATAGAAAGCCTGTCCCAGTTAAATCCCTGTCCAATCGATCGGACAGGTCCGGAACTCAGTTCTCGATCGGACAGGTCCGGAACTCAGTTTCAGAACTTGAAACTGATTTCCAGCCCATTCTTTTTCCCTCACTCCATTCTAAAACCTGCATATGAAATGGACCTCTTGTCCTCTCCTCAATTCTCATCTCATACATACATTCCAACTCCATTTCATCCATTCTAAACAAAAAATCAATTCTAAATTTAATGGGAATTGCACACAAATCTCCAATCAATGAATTATCTATAGAATTTAACATCTAATTACAAGTAACTGTTTATACTTTCCTCTCTTGAAGCTTCTCGACAAAACCCCTCTTTGCTAGCTTGGTTTGAGATCAAATCTCCTCAATCCAAACCCTAGTTCAATGAAAACATGTAAAATGGACTCCTATGAGCTAATTATGCCAGAAATCAACTCTAACTACTCAATAGAACTCAAAGATTCTAAAAAGAACCTTAGACACTCACCTTGAAGCTTATGAAGAGAAACCACAACTTCTTCTTAACTCCAAGTCCAAAGAAAACAACACAAGAAGATGAAGTTCCACCCTTCTTTGTCAAAAACCACTTGTTTCTTTCCAAACCTTGCCAAGTAATGAAGAAGATGGAAGAAAGAAAGAGGAAAATAGCCTAGGCTTGAGCTCTCCTCCAATTTGAGATGAATATAAAACCATTTTTACACATAGGTCCTCTTCTCTTCACTCATTTACAATTTAAGTCAAATGAGAGCTCATTTGACCAATCTCAAGCTAAATGGATGTAAGCCTATTATGAAAGTTGATGTACTCTTTGAGGTACACACGTTGGTATCAAGAGTTATTATATTCGACAAAATATGCAAAAACCCGTATTTACGAAAAAGTCCTCATTTGAGTCTAAATTCAATTTAATTCGCGTAATCTCATTCAAATTAAATTCATTAAGTGCAATTCAGTCATTTGAGACTAATTTGTCTCTTTTTGGTCTCATCCACCATTAACTCAATTAATCACATTTAATTTGCTCTAAGCTATTTTAATTAGCCTTAATCATGATTAGTTCGGGTCGGGGTGTAATAGCGGTGTTAAGTGAAGGGGTGAGATTAAGGTTGGGGAAGGAAGATTTGTCCGGTTTTGGTATGATGATTGGTTAGTGGTGGGGTCATTGTGTTGTCTGTTTCCTAGATTGTTTAAGGTGGTTTCTACTTTCTAATAATAAAAAAATTGGTTATATAGTGTTATGTTTGTGGGAGTAGTGTGTTATGGGTAGTGTCTTCTAGAAGAGTTTTTTTATCAACTTGAGGACACAAAGTATGGGTCTTTGTTAAGTTTACTCTATTAACACTTTTATTTGCAAGGAAAAAAGAAGTATAGTGGTAAGTATTCCCGCCTGTCACGCGGGTGACCCGGGTTCGATCCCCGGCAACGGCGCCAAAAACTTGATGCGCATTTTCCCGCAAGTATACAGTTGTCTCAAGTAATATAGACTATGGAAGTCCGAATATCGTTCCCACGAGGATCGTTACAAAGAAAATAACAAAGACCTATGAAAAGGAGTATCAACTCAAATATAGCTAACAAATTCAAATGAAAATAACAATGGAAACAAGAAACTAGATAATAACAAGAAAAATAAAAAATGCAAACTAAAAGAAATCTAGAACTAGATAACAAAGAGAAGTTAGTAAAGAAAATGAGAACAAACCAAGAGCAATGTTAGTAACAAAGTTAATGACAAAAGAAAAATAACAAGGTTAATACAAAAACAATGGAGAAATGTTAGATAGATCAAATGAATAAGTGTGTGAAAATAACAAGTGAAATATAGAAAATGAGTGGATGGAGATAAAGAAATATGCTAAAATGGTGTAAAATCAAATGTGGAATTGATGGTGTGAATAATAGAGAAATGGAGTGTGAAAATTAAAATTAGTAAATAAGTGTGTGGGAGTGTGAATAGAATCAAACTAAAGTAAGTAAAATAAACAACAAGCAATACTAATGGATAGATTGAATCATCTAGAATCCACTAAGTGACACTAATCCAACACTTATGCTCTTCTCTTTTCCAAAAAAAAAAACAATACTCAAATCTAATTACAAATCAATGCTTAGATTTGGAAAATATAACTTTAAAGCTCTAAGATAGAAATTAACAATCTAATAGCTAAGATTTTCTTCCCTTCATAAAAGAAAAGATTCCTAATGACTATCTATCAAAAGTAAGCATAAATCATCATAAGATATTAACTCCTAAGCATGATTTATCAAACCTAAGCATAGATAGTAAAAAGAATGCTAATAAAAAAAAAAAAACTAGGAAGGTTGCACAATGCAATGAAGAAAAATCTACTCTAACATATTAAGCACATAAACAAGGGAATTTAAAAGAAAGAGCATAAGCAAAAGGAATAGGATCAACTTATCTTCACCTAGAAGATCCAATCAAAGGAATTAGCCACCCATTGGAGAAGAAGCTTTCAATTTCATTCCAAATCTTTAATTTTACAAGGCTTTCCTCACTTTCTCTCTACAATTTGCTCTCAATTACATGAATAGCTTAAGTAAAGAGGAGGAGGCTCTCCTTGCTTGTGTATCTAATGCCTAGAGCTCCCTTCCTTATATAGAAACATTTGCCTTGCTCTCTTTTGGTTTCTTTTCAATGTGGGACTTCACAAGAATGGAAATATGAACATATGTATGTGATTCCCGTGTTAGAAAACAGTCACCGGATTGATGTATGATTTTGACCCCCGAAACGTCCGAATTGGGAAAAATGTTGTGAAATACGATTTGTAGATCTTTAAACAAGCTTTCCAATGCTTCTGAGATCACCTCAATCGGACACCCTAGTAAAAAGATATGGTCAAAATACAACCCAAGTCTATCATGTTCCTTCTTATTATTGGCCTAACTTTGTCATTTCTTTATCCAATTGCCTTCCAAACTTTTCCTAACTCTCTTTAATTCTTGAATCTCAACTTTAATCTTCAAATTAATCTTCAATTAACACCTACAAAGAGAAATTAATAAAATTGAGAGTATGGAAGCCATTGGAACTCATATAAATGCATACAAATGACCATCTATAATGGAAAGATATGAGCAAAGATAATGGGGATGAACTTTATGATTTTTATGCTAAAAATAGTGTTTTGAGTTCTTTTATCTTTGAAAACTCATAAAATAATGCTATAAAAGTGTATCTTTTGTGAACTCATCACTCATATATGGAAGTATTCTACACACGGGAAGTTCTCCTTCAAGATTTTCTATATGGCTTTGGAGGGGTCTTCCTTTCCCTAGTCTCAGGTGGGCCGGTATGGATGGGTTTGGCCCCTCAACATGTAGAGAACTTTATTGGTTAGTAGTCACTGGCAAAGTCCCTGTGCCAGATAACCGTAGGAGGAAAGGGATGATGTCAGACAGTATTTAGGATGTGTGTTTGCTGTGTGGAAAGGTTGGGGATACAATTAACCATTTGTTCCTTCATTGTGACTTCACTTGGTATCTTTGGAGTCACTTCTTTAAGAGGTGCGGGCTTTTGTGGTGCCTTCCCTTTTTTTGAATGAATCGGTGGAAGCTTGAAAGATGGGCCCTTTCCATGGCTTACTGATATGGAGGTGCATTCCATTTTCTATCATGTGGTCGATTTGGAAAAGGAGAAAGGACCAAACAATTAGGGGAAAGGACCAAACAATTAGGGGCAGTATTTCTTCTACTGATACCCATGAGGATGGTGATCCCAATCCTGAAGAATGGACTATGTAAATGTGAAGCTCGATGGAATTCTTTAAAATTGAGATGCTTGTATGATGTGATGTGCGGTCCGATCAAGGAGAGAAAATCAGAATTTCGGTCCCCTCCTCCTTGTGGCATGTTGAATTTTAATGTCAATGGTGTAAGAAGAGGCAAATCGGGTCTTTCAAGACTTTGCAACTTTGAAAGGGAGATATTTTTTATGTTTTGTAAGAATATAGGAGTTAGAGATTCTAATGAAGTGAAGGTGTTAGCTATTTTGGTAGCTCTTTGTTCCTATTGTGGAATGTTCCAAGAGACATTGACTGTTGAAAGTGGCTCGCTCAATGCCATTTCTTCGGTGAATTCTTACTAAGGATTTCATTTTTTTCCAACGAGATCATATTGTTGTTTTCATCCCTTCAATTTTTTTGAGTGAGACTATATACGGTACGACGGATGCTCTAGTTAAGCAAGGGGTTGATAAAAACTCTATATTGGTCGAGTCTCTGTTGTTTATTTATTTTTTTAAGCATCATTAGGTATAATACTCTTATACCTGCTCCATTCTTTGGAGCTTTTTTTCTATTTACAAGTTTGTCTTGGAGCTTTTGCTTCATTTATATAACTTTTGCTGAATTACTGTTATCAATCATAAAAAATAAAAAATAAAATAGTGGGACATTTGGACTCATGGATTGGTGATGCAACTTGTGTATTTGGGGTGCCCAATGCTTGAAGAAATCTTAGGAAATGTTCTAGAGTGCCCAATGCTTGAAGGAATCTAAAGAAATGTTCTGGAGTGCAATATCCTAACAATGCTTGAAGGAATTTAAAGCATTGTTCTAGAGTGCAATATCCTAACAATGCTTGAAGGAATTTAAAGCATTGTTCTAGAGTGTAAGAAAATAAATTTAACAAAAGGGCATTTCTTATCCATAATAGGCTAGGAATTAAATCTTGTCCATGTGCCCAACATAGTGATTGAATCAATATAATGTGTGAATACTGAACCATATTGCCCCATTTTATAGATTTTAAAGTTTAAAGATTGCCTTGCTTTACTTGTACTACGTGAATTTTTTTCCCTAAGCAAGTGCTTACCTCCTAGCAAGCTTTTCCTTCCTTCGAGGTATTCAGACCTTGGTCTTCCCCATTGATGGGGGCGGTTCCTTACCATTACTCCAACTCTGAGTTGGCCTTTAAAATATCCTGATATAGTGGTTCTCCATCTCCAAAAGTTTCTTCAAGACTCGAGCCCTTGTAATTGTTCTGAAGAAGCTCTTCTTTCACTCTTGGACAAGGAGATTGAGGAAGCCTTAGCTGCTCTATCAACTATTTCTTCTTTCTTTAGCCATCTTTAGTCATGATTGTAAAAGGAGCATTGGCAATTGATTGGCCGATCAAAAGTTAAGTCCCTTTTGCATCCAAAAACCTCTTAATAGAAGACACTGATCATTTGCATTCACATCTTTCTCCTTTTGAATTCTCTAGATCCATTTTTTATTGTAGTTGCATTGCTTGGATCTTTGGTTTTTTGGCATACCCATTCTCCTAGGATAGGGTGAAAAATATCCTTGTATTTGTACCCCATCTTCAATTTACCCTTTTGATTCTCCTCCAAATAGATAATTGGCCGACAAGGTGCTCAAATTGGGTCTAGTGGCTATTCAAGAGCTGTCTTTCATAAGAGGGAGTGGGGATCAAAAGGAAGCTCAAACATGGGCCCCACAGAGGTGGTGCTCTTCAGGTGACTACTCAATGGATCAAATTCGTGTGTGTGGTTGAACATTTTGTAGCAATGAATTGCATTCTCTACAAGAAACTAGAAATAGATGGCCTAAAGATCATCTCGTTGCCATCACATTCAGAACCTTACAATGTGTTAAAATGGTGTTGAATGTGACACCGAAAACCCCTCTCTTACAAATGACTTTTAGACTCTTAAATTCCACTATGTGACTCAAATTGACTTGGTAGATATGAAGTGGCACTCGATAAACTTAGACCCAGTTGCAAGTGACTGGACCGAGTCCAATTCAATCCTCATAGGTTATTCATATCGAGTGACCCAACTTGGCATCCATACTGAGTCGGCTCGAGAACGTTGAAATTTAGAGAATACATCTGGACTAGATTCTTTTATCTGATTTACTGCGAATAGCCGATGGCTATTTACAAAGTACAACCCAAGATATGCACTTAAACTAGGAAGCCTAATCCTAATCATAATATGAAACCTTGTCATAACTATAATAAGAAATCTAATAATATGATTTTCTAGTCACATTGCAACTCTAGCCTAAATAACTTAAATTTAATCTAATCCTGATTTTGGAAACTTACTCTCAAGATTACATATAAACTCATTAACCTAAAATTATAAATAAATGCTTTTTGCTCAAAACTCGCCCTCAAGCTGGTATATAGATACTATGACCAGCTTGGAGTAAAAACCATAGATCCGCTTACTTTTGCTACTGCTTTTTTTTTTTTTTTTTTTGTGTGTGGATAGTATCTTAATTTATAATTGGATATTCCTATTAGAGACAATTATGGCAATCACCAATTTGACCAAATCAAATCATCTGGAGATTTCTTTCCTTGCTTGTAGCCTAGATTTTATTCTTGTTAACTTTAATTTTGGGATTTGTTAGTTGCCAATATATAGTCAATATTCATTGTATAGCTATGTTAGCTACAATTTTGGGATTTAATTAGCTGTTAATATTCATTGTAACAATCATCTATATATACAGATTAATGTAGGATTCTCTAAGATTAATAGAGAAAGCCATCAAGTAATTCTTCGTTCTTTTCCATATTCCTTTCTTTTATGGTATCAGAGCGGTAAAAGATCCGTCTCTCAAAACAATGGTAGATAACGAAGGGCCCAGCACTAACGACCAAGGATAGAATAACGGTACCTTCTTCGTTCATCATTGTGATAATCCCACCGCAGTCCTCGTCTCTCCACTTCTCACAGGAGACAACTTCAGCACATGGCTTCGTGCCATGACGATGGCGCTTCGTGCAAAGAATAAATCTTGCTTCGTTGATGGTACTATCGAACTACCAAATGACATCAAAGAGCTGCAACAATGGCAACGATGCAACAATTTGGTAAGTTCATGGATTCTCAACTCTACAGAGGGTGAGATTCGTGCAAGGATTTTATATGCCGAAATTGCTAGAGAGATTTGGCTAGATTTTAGTGATCCTTTCACTCAATCAAATGCACCAAAAATTTATTAACTCAAACAATCAATTGCATCTTTGAAGCAAGAAGATACCTCTGCTTCAACTTATTTTACAAAGATGAAGGCACTATGGGATGAATTGAACGCACTTACAGTAGTGAAGCCTTGTACTTACAGACATGGAAAGACAAGCGCAACTCAACAGCAATAGGATCGTGCCATGGAATTTCTCCAAGGGCTCCATGATCGATTTTCAGCCCTCTGCAATCAAATCTTACTGATGGATCCATTTCCAAATGCTACAAAAATCTATGCTCTAGTTCGTCAAGAAGCAAAACAGCAATAAATACATTCTCTGTCTCCTTCTGTCAATGCACCAGAAGCTGCAGTGCTTTCAGTCAATCCAGCAAATGCAAGTATTAAAATGTTGAAAGTCCTTCTGCAAATCGTGCAAATGCAAGTACCAATAATGGGCGCCCCTCTCACTCATCCAACCGATCGATTAATAGCCAACGAAATAACGGAAGGGACAATCCCCACAATGGAAGGCCAAATCTGCATTGTGACTATTGTGGTTATAACAACCACACAAAAGAGGTATGTTATAGGCTTCATGGTTTTCCCAATGATCAGTCCCGGAATCTCCCCAGGAACCATAATTTTTCAGGCTCATCTCCTTCAAGGCCTCAACAGTCTGATGAATGGGCACTGGTATCTTCACCACCCATCACTCAGGAGCAATCCAACAAAATCCTTGCTATGCTTTCTTCCGGTGGCATCAATTGTCAAGCCAACTTAGCAGGTATAGCACTCACCGCATTAGACTCTGCTTGGATAATTGACATTGGACCCTCCAATCACATGTGCTCTTCTTTAGCATATTTCTCATCATACTCACCAAGCTCCACTCATGTCCAGTTACTACATGGTTCCCATGCACAAGTCACCCATATTGGAACTATAAGATTTTCTCCAACTTTTCAACTTGATGATGTATTTCATATACCCTCATTTCGGTTCAATCTCTTATCATCAGTCAACTCACAAAATCCCACCAATATTCAGTGACATTTTTTCATGGTCGATGTGTGTTTTAGGACCTGTCCGAGAAGAAGACGATTGGACTGGGTAGTGCACATGGCGGCCTCTACTACCTTCAAATCCCTTCTGCACATCTCATCACGGGCACACTCACCATCGACATTTGGCATTGGCGGCTTGGACAACCTTCTCATCACCGATTGTCTGAATTAGCTAAAAATGTTCCCTCAATTTCTTGTTTAAATAAATATGTTTGTGATATTTGCCCACAGGCAAAACAAACTAAGTTAAGTTTTCCTACTAGTTCCATTTCATCTAAAAAACCATTCCAATTAATTCATGTTGACATTTGGGGAAGTTTTTCTCAGCAATCTATGAGTGGTGCATGTTTCTTTCATACTATCGTGGATGATTTCTCGAGATGTACTTGGGTATACCTCATGCATTTTAAGTCGGACACAAAGTATTATTTAAAATCTTTTTTTCCATGGGGAAAACCCAATTCCATTGTCAGATAAAAAATATATTTTCTGGTGATCCCTTATTTCTTCCCCAGATTCAACAAGTTCGTTCTGACAATGGAATAGAATTTTTGTCAAATGAAATGCAACATTTCTTTTCTGAAAATGGTATCATCCACCAACGCAGCTGCGTGTATACACCTCAGCAAAATGGTGTTGTAGAACGGAAACACCGGCACATTCTAGAAGTTGCTCGGGCGCTAAGATTTCAAGCAAACCCGCCCCTTTCCTTCTGGGTAGAATGCATCCTCACTGTTGCATATTTAATTAACAAAACCCACACACCTTTATTAGGATACAAATTGCCCCATGAGATATTGTTTCATGAGCCGCCTCTCTTTTCACACCTTCGTGTATTTGGTTGCCTAGTCTTTGACCACAATGCACACATCAAACACCAGTTTGACCAACGAGCAAAACCTGGAGTATTCGTTGGATATCCCTATGTCCAGAAAGGATACCATATATATGATGTCAAAAGCAAAACCATTTATGTGTCCAGAGAATTTGTATTTCATGAAACTATCTTTCCCTTCCTCGATGTTGTTTCAAGTCCAACACCCTCACCAGTCATCCCACTACCTATTGAGGATCATCCACAATACGATTGTGCACCTCCATCTCCATTTGCACCCACCACACAAAATCCATCTTCACTTCCTTTTGAACTAACCCAGGTTCAAACAGAGCCCCCTCTCATTATTGATAAACAAGAATTTGTTCAAAATGCACCTGTTAAGGCTCAGACAAATCCAACAACACCTTCACTTCAAGAAGAAATTCCTAAGATCATCACCATACCTTCGCCTGTCATTCGTTCCACTCGAGAACGACGTAAACCACTGTCTTCAAGATTACCATTGTTCGACTGTCACTAATGTTGCACTACCTACTCCAACGGCTTCCAACCAGACTGGTATCCTCTACCCCCTTGATCAGTATATTACCTATACTAACTTTTCAAGTGCCAATCAAGCCTTCCTTTCTGCCATATCCTCCAATGAAGAGCCAAAGTCATTTTCTCAAGTGGTTAAGATACCACACTGGAGTGATGCTATGACTGCAATACTGGCTGCCCTTGAAAACAACCACACATGGAGCCTCACCCCTTTACCACCCAACAAGAAACCCATTGGGTGTAAGTGGATTTATAAAATCAAGTATCGATCTGATGGCACAATTGAACGATACAAAGCCCGCTTACTTGCAAAAGCCTCACCCCTTTCCCACCCATCAAGAAGTGTACAAGACGATTCCACCTGGTGT
The DNA here is from genome assembly GCA_029852735.1 of Persea americana. Taxonomy (NCBI): domain Eukaryota; kingdom Viridiplantae; phylum Streptophyta; class Magnoliopsida; order Laurales; family Lauraceae; genus Persea; species Persea americana. The sequence continues at coordinate 34,725,617 of CM056818.1, forward strand.
TTCTTGACAGGGGGAGACTCGAGTTTGCAAACTACATAAATCCCTATACGCCGGATTCTCCCAGTCACGAGCAGATTACTCCTTGTTTACCAGGATCACAGGGAACTCTTCCACTTATGTCTTGGTGTGTGTTGATGGCATTATTGTTACTGGCAATGACCCCTCTGCAATTCAGCAACTGAAGCATTTTCTTGCACGGAATTTCTTCATTAAAGATCTTGGGCAACTAAAATATTTCCTTGGCATTGAGGTTGTACGCTCCCAGCAAGGCATCTTCTTATGTCAACGCAAATATACGTTGGACATTCTTAAAGATGCAGGATTACTTGGTGCTAAGCCTTCTGCGTTTCCCATGGAACAACACCTTCATTTGACTTCTACTGATGGTGCACCTTTATCAGATCCTTTTGCTTATCGTCGACTAGTGGGACGTCTCCTCTGCCTCACAGTTACTAGACCTGATATTGCCTATTCGGTCCAGATTCTAAGCCAGTTTATGCAGGATCCTCTCACTACTCACATCAGTCACATGGACGCAACCACACCAGTGCTTCGTTGTCTCAAAGGTACACCTGGAAAAGGCATATTGCTCTCTTCATCAACTTCACTCACTTTGAGCAGTTTTTGTGATTCCTATTGAGTAGGTTGCCCTATGACTCGTCGCTCTACCACTGGTTTTTGTGTCCTACTTGGTTCTAATCCCATCTCATGGAAAACAAAGAAGCAAACTACCGTCTCTCGCTCCTCCGCTGAAGCAGAGAATCGTGCCATGGCGACACTCACATATGAACTTCAATGGCTTAAATATCTTTTAAATGATCTTCGTGTCCCTCACACGTCGCCCATCACTCTCTATTGTGATAACCAAGCAGCAATTCACATTACCGAGAATCCGGTGTTTCATGAGCGCACTAAACACGTCGAGATTGATTGCCATTTCGTCCACGAGAAAATCCAATCCAAGTTGATTTCTCCTTGTTACATTTGATCACCTGAACGAATTGCTGATATTTTTACTAAACCTTTGGGTAAGGATCCATTTCATCGTCTTGTCAACAATAACGGTCCACCTTGAGGGGGAGTATTAGAGACAATTACGGCCATCACCAGTTTGACCAAATCAAATCATCTGGAGATTTCCTTCCTTGCTTGTAGCCTAGATTTTATTCTTGTTAACTTTAATTTTGGGATTTGTTAGTTGCCAATATACAGTCAATATTCATTGTATAGCTATGTTAGCTACAATTTTGGGATTTAATTGGCTGTTAATATTCATTGTAACAATCATCTATATATACAGATTAATGTAGGATTCTCTAAGATTAAGAGAGAAAGCCATCAAGCAATTCTTCGTTCTTTTCCATATTCCTTTCTTTTAATTCCACTATATTTCTTCATTTGATGGAATATCATTATTTTAGCCTCAATTAAACAAAATTGATATTCTGTTGCATGAAGAAACAGTGTGGAATGTCCAAATGCTGACTTTGATTGCTATTGAAATTGTGATCTGACTTTATCCAAGACAACAACCCTCTTTTGGACTAAATGGAAGAAATGTCCCAAACTAACTTGCTTCTTGAGCTCACTACACCATTTTAGAACTTTCTTCACTGTTTTGTTTTGTTTTGTTTGGTAAATGGTTAGGGCCTTAGGGGCTGAGTCTTATTAAAGATTTCTTTTGCTCCAACTCCCAGTCTCCATGTTCTCTTCTTTATTCTATTTTGCACTTCTGTGATTGCTTAAATCAAGCCCTTCAGCTGGTCGGGAATGACCATTGGAGTATCTACATTTTATTTCCATTGCCTTGCCATTGGAGACTGACTGCATGGACCCTTTGAAGTTACACAGATGATCATGTTCTTTTTTTTAGTACGTCAATATTGTACACAGAGTCAATCTCAAAGTGATTCTATGTTGCTTCGAAATGATAACTTGGAATAAACCTCAGGATGAATCATTATTGGTATTCACACGACCACGGAGATGATGTAATGGCCGTCTTTTGGTAGTGATGTCAACTGATGCACATTGATGGAGAGGATGGATTAACTTGTGGCTAAGCAGAAATTGAACTGCCTTGCTTTGGGCTTTACGATGACTCTTACTGGATCTAATTGGCCAGACACCCTACCATTTTCATGAGATTCCATTTACATTTGAACAATTTCTTTCTTTTGCATCCTCCATGGTTCCTCCCACCGTTACCCCATTCAACATATGATATTTAGACCATTATTAATCAACCATTTCTCTCATTATATTGTGTTTGCAAGTGTTTGCAACACAATAATTTCACTGTCTCATCTTTTTTGATTTCCAATGTGCAGTTCCACATCATTCGCATAGAGACTTGTAGCGTTTTCATGTGTAGAGCGGATCTTCTTCTCTGGAAGGAAGCACGGTTATATCTGGCTATTGTGATCTATTTGCCTCTGCAAGATTGTTATTCACATGTCACAGTTATGTTCTCAGCTTTTGTGCCAGTTTTTGGCTGAAAAAGAGGGACTAATGGCTGGGTTGACATTCTCAAATGGACTCATTTCAAGAGATGAGGGTCTTCACTGTGACTCTGCTTGTCTTTTGTATAGGTATGCTGTTCATTTTTTAAGCATAGGTAGCGCATCAGAGTGATGTTTTATCAGGAAATTTTTTTCCTCCAATCCAATTGGAAATGGAAGTGAGGCTGCCTAACATCCAGCAGTCTCATGATGGTGCTTGCCACATTCTAATATATCCCTGTTTGGATGATCCTTGCCATCTAATTTGTGGATATCAAATGGGCAAGTAAGGGCCTATATTTTATCAAGGATGATACTGTTATTGGTCATCTCATGGGAAGATTTTGAAGTATTTCTCATCCACAATAGAGCCACTGTGACAATGGCTTGGAACATTAAATTGTTCCAACGAACATTGTATATTCCATGATCAAGGCTTTATATGCATACTGTTTTAGTGCCCTTTTTTACTGAAATAAGCATCTGATTATGTGTAATTACAACTTGTTACATAAGCCATTGAGCTAGCAAAGGGTGCACCAGATTGTGCATGAAGCAGTGGAAATAGAAACCGAATTTGTTTGTGAAGCTCTCCTGTGTGCATTGATTGGCATGAATTCAGATCTTATGAGCCAGTGTATAAAATTTGTTGCAGATAGACTGCTGGTAAATCAATTTGCTTTGGTTTAGCATGTGGGCCTATTACTTGGTATCAGTTTAAACATCATCCTTTTTCCAGGTTTCCTTAGGGTGCCAACGGAAATGCAATGCAGAGATCCCATTTGACTGGATGGAGTGTATAGATATTATACCCCGAATTGTTTCTTTTTTTGGTTAATCTTATTAAACTGGGTTATTTGTTTTTCTTGCATTCTGTGGATCTTAAATTTCTCCTTTTTCTTTTTTATTTGATCATCATTACACCTCCTGATCTTAACATATGTATAGATTATTGAGGCACCTAATTACCTTTCCTTTTCTGTTTGATTGAGCAGAGGAAAAGCAAACTTCTTTGAAAAAAGGGTGGGAGGCTATCAGAAGGCTTCTGTGATGTCCATCCTTAGAGATGAGGGGGGTAATTATGTTTTTAGATTGGATGAAGATTTCTAGTCCTAAATTGAGCTTCTAGAGCGTTGCAGGCTGTCGATGCACATGATAACCCTTTGTTTTGTTTCCCGCTCTTTACAAGTTGTAAGTAGTAAACCAATATTATTCTCAAAGACAAACAAACCAGGCAATGACCAACTGAGGCCAACAATGCAAGCAGCGTTCTGGTCAGGAGTAAGGGAGCGAGTTTTGGGATTGAATCCTGAAGTAGTGATGGTTTAGGCCTTGCTTGTAGTGACCATGTATCAGCCACATGATGAAAAATACCAAAATACCAACCACCTGTGTGCTTGACATGGGAAATGAAAACCCATACACGACAATTTTGATAGATCTTTGTCTTGTACTCTGTATCACTAGAAAAATGATAGATGATGGAATGTCCTTATTTTTGAGGTTCCCCTTTGGTAACAGATTTTTATACATGGTGAGCATGGATGAATCCAAGGTGATTACCACATATTCCCATATGTAAATGTGCTAGAACCAAATGATAAAATGGACTGGTCAATCCTTTCCATTTGTAAGTAATGGTTGAGCAAGATTGCCAAGCAAGTCCATTTTCCAAATGAATGGTGATAATTCATTTTTATCAAAGAAAAAACTCCAGATGGAGAGTTAGAAGTTGTCCCATCACTAAGTTTGGTTTGTGATTGGAAATTTATATGGAGTTTCATGGGATGAACAGTCTGGATGGGTGTTCACATGCCATATTTCATGATACAGTCAATGATATGATTGGACAGAAAAGACATGTTTGTTGAAGGCCCATAGTTTGATGATCTAGAAAGCTCAGCTACTGACTTGCTTTGGCCCCACTCCAGGTGAATGCTTCATTTTCTTCTATAATTAGAAGGTAAAAGCATATAATGTTTGGCTTTCTCCCGAATGTCTTCATCTTTTCCTTGGTATCGCTAGACTATTGCTGATAAGGATAAGTACAATGAGAGAAATTAGGATTGTGTTTGGAAAAACACTTCCAAAAAAATTTTAAGTTTTGCTCTATGGCTCTTTCTAAGTACTTCTAGGAAAAATTATCTCCCTTATTTCCTATTAAGGATGGGGGGTTGGCGAGGACTAGTGGTCTCCATGATATGATATCATGGTTGTTTCCTTTCAGGAGCTGGTGAACAATATAGCACAGGAAATAAAGGGGCAATAATACGCAAGTACATAGGCTCTGTCCACTCTTTTGAGCTTCTTATAAATAATTACAGAAATATTCATGCCATCTAAAGTCTAGGAGGTAATACTAAAACTGTGGTTGGAAACTTTTTTTTTTTTTTGGTAAATAAGCATATTCATTAAAAGCGAAGAAAAATAACAAAAGACGGAGGACAAGCACAAAGAACAAGACCAAATTAGCCCCTTGATAGGATGGAAGTTGGATTTTTTTTTTTTTTTTTCATTAAGGCAACTTTTCAAAGTGAGACCAGTGTTGGGAATCACAGGGAGTTGTCGTGGATAGCAACTCCCCTCCCTCGAACCCTGAGAGGGTGGTTTCCAGTTTCCTCGACTGGCCACTGGGCCAACTCAAAAAAAAAAAAAAAAAAAAAAAAAGAGTTAAAGTGTGGGAGCAGTGTCTGCATTACATCAGCTTCCTGGGTCAGTGAGCTCTTGAATGCCACACATCCAATAGACCATGCATCTGCATCAATGTTCCTCCTTCCCCCAACCATTTCTAACACCATCATTCCGTAGCTATAAACATCTGATTTATAAGACACTCCCCCAAAGTTCCTACAATGTACTAGGGTCCTCAAAGACTTTAATTTGGCTCACTGGCGGTTTGGATTCATTTCCTAAGGTAGCCAAGTACCCAAGGAAATTCCACCTTTGTAGGTGTTTAAGTTTGCTCGTCTCTTACCTGTTCATATTTTTATAAACAGATGCCTGCCCGTTTGGCTCTTCCCGCTTCAGATCTCTTTTCTCAAAGAAGATGGTGGAATCTCCAAGAGAAAAATTAACTAGAATCTCAAAGGGAAACCGGAAGAGAAACTAAAAGAGAGAAGGAGAAGAGGGGAGTGCAACTCTTGCACAAGGGGGTCTTGGGCGTGCGTATTGAAATATGTCAAATCAACACATACCCCTTGAAAGGTAAATCAAGACATGGCAAATGGTCTTGAAAGCTAAATCAACACTACAAAAAGTATATTCATATCACTTAACATGAAGTCAATGCCAGAAAAGGGGTGGCAGAAAAAGGGCAGAGTGGAAAAGAGGTGATTGATATAGAGTGGAGCAGAACCATAATGCAGTGTCACTGTACTAAAAAAAAAAGTGCAACTCCCCAATAATTCTAAGGTGGGGTCTGCCTTCTGCAAATCCAAACCATTAACAAACTCTAGAAGCCTTGTGTCGGCACTATTTGAAATTTCAACCCCATCATTATGAGGCTCATATTTGGATTAATCACATATTTTACATATTATGAACATTCGATGTTCTTTATAATATTGAAAACACATTATGAACAACCTTCATTGTTCTTTTGTAGTCTTGGGAAAGTTGCACAGAGTTAATCGCGACTAAGACATGTAATCATTCTAAAAGTTAAACCCACAACAACTGATTTAAGATTTTCATCTGGTGCAATTATAAGTAGGTGTACGTGCCCTCATGGATTTCCTTATTGGGGTAGCGTTTCTTCTCCTTCAATGACTCCTAACTTTTGAAAGCTTTTTTTTCATTGTCTGCCGGTTGTTAATAGTTGGGAAGAATAAAGCGTGATTGAAAGTGGGAGGAATAAGGCAGTGGCACTAACAACAGTTTTTGTAAAGATTAAAAGGGTAGATTAGTTATAAAGAAGAAACCTATTTCAATCAAACTATAACAATAGAAGATGAATAAACATCTTAAACAAAAGGTAGTGGGAGACCTAAACTTGCCTAATTGTTATAATGCTGTGGACCCATTACTCCCATCATCATGCGGCCTAACGAAAAGGTGCTTCCACCAAAAAACTAGAAAAGCATGCAGGCACACTTATATGGAAAAGGAAGGAGCATCTAAGTGGGTCCCACATATTGACATCTCCTGTTTCCTTTTGAAATGGTGGCGTCCATACATTGAAATGGATGGATGGTGTGGGCATGTTGTGTGATATTTTCTGCAGTTAATCAATGCTATCTAAGGTGGTCTGACTAGAACTTTGTGGCAATAGAATACCCTACCCATTCACTTGCATTGCATGCCAGTTATTGTGATTTGTGGTGGACGACCACCAATTCCCAACCTTCAAAAGGAACACAAAAAGGAGGGAAAGGGCTGCTAGTCCACGATGACCACCATACTAGTTGTCGGAAATGTGGGGCCCACTGTGGAATGATGAAGCCACTGTGCGCTCTGTTGTGTGGATCTTCATCATCCACTGGAAATAGTGGGACCCACAGTGCCAAGGATCTTTTGTGGCCCAACCACAAAATGGTGAGGAAGAATGAAAGTGAGCATTTAAAAAAAAAAAAAAAATTGAAACCGGCAAAATCCTTTCTCAGACACCTGGCCCTGTGATTTTGAAAATCGTTCAATTTGACACTGATTGCACTATTATCCACCGTCTAATCATGAAAGTGCCCTTATAAAGGTTTTGAACTTTTGGGGTCCTAAAATTAAGGGTCAGGATGATCTGATTACAGTAATATTTGCCTAAGCTCTTACCTACATTATACTCCTCTCATTCCCTGCTCCTGTAATTAGATGCACCCAGGTGGGACCCATGCAGACAGGGGAATACTAGTGGACTAAAGAGAAATAGCTTCTGCAGTGAGGCTGTCTGTAGGTTCATTGGTACATATTGCCCAACCCATTTCTGAGTTGGGTTTGGGCAGTACTTAATTGGTAAAAGGAGACAGGAGGGGTTTCATTTTGAAAACAAGGCTTTAGCAAATATTGATCTTACCCAAACCCAACTCAACCTGACCCATCCACTTCTAGACTGTTAAGGAATTTATGAATCTGTATTGATCTTGGGCCTAATTATAAATTTTATAATCTTCTAATGGCTAATAGGTGGGCTTATTGGCCCGTTCAGTAAATGGGTCAGGATCCGGCTCTCGACCCAACCTAAACACAACCCTTCTACTCATGGGCTTGCCTGTCACTTGAATTTACACTAGATTTGCTTAATGGGTTGGACTTGCGCTGTCCCTTACCTCACCTGTACCCGACCCACTAACGCCCGTTGTTCTGACCTTCAAGTGGGACTCATCTGGGACCATGTTTCAGTGATTTGAAGAGTTGAGACAATGGCCCAGTAAGATCATCACTGCAAGGGTCCCTTTCAATGCATATTGAAGGATCAGAAATGTACAAATTCTTACTGCATTGAAGCACTTCTACATTCCTCCAGTTGTAGTGTTGAAAAAAAAGAAAAGAGTTTGACACCTAAAAGGCATATGCCCAATGCCATCCCCATGATTTCACCAGGTTAGTTAAGCTACTGACCACCACTATACCACCAACTCCTGACATTGACACCTTACAAACCCTATCCTCAAATTCTATTGAGACCTTTTTTCTCTTCACAAATTCAATGGCTGGTGACCAGATATTGGAACCCTAATTGCCTAATCACGTAAATGCTCTAAGATTTCTGACAAATGGTGCAATTATCGTCAATTTACATTTTGTATTACTTGAAATTGGAACCCTAATCTCAACCAATGTTGTGGGCCTTGTTTGAGAAAGCGACCCACTTGTCATCATGCCCAGGAAGCCTATTTGGGATGCTGACCATGTCAAATGGCCCAATTATAGATTAAAATTGTTGACCAGATCAAATCTGATAACAAATTGGACCTCAAGATCTAGAGTCATATCTGACCTAACAAGCTCAAGGGAGATGGTCCACATGGATCCAAGTCAAACCAAGTTTGTTGGATTGTCAAAGTCGACACAACCCATTCACAGCCCTAATGGCTAATTGCTGGCATTGGCATTGACTTCACACCATCCAATCTCTTCCATTGCTTCTAAGTATAAAATTCCCATGAGATTGTAAATTAATTTTATCTAAATCAAATCATGATTCATGATATGCCCTTGGAATCTAATCTACCCAACTTACAAAGATGGAATAATATCTTAGTGGTGTAATTGTCATAATCATAGGGTGTTCGGACCTGCACCTGGCAAATGATATGGTGCCCGCGATGTCACATGCAACCATTCAATCAGTGCCACATTGAGCAATTTGATATGAGTATGAGTATATTTTTCCTAGTGTGGAGAAGTGTCATCTTCCTTTCTCATTGCTTAAACTTAACACAATAATGAGTTGATTAAGTTTAGTTGTTATTATGTTTGAATTTTGTGGTTAATCTGGATTACATGAAGAAAGGCATTTTTTACATATGTATTGTCAAATTGAGGAATCGGGAGTATGAAAATCACTGATGGAGCTTGATTTCATAGATAGGCCATTCTTTATGTGGCTCACGGTCACTGAGAACATCCCCTGGTCATATCAGGAAAGAAAGTCTACCAATCAGTTTGGGCCACAGATTTATGTGAAAAATAAAGAGTTGGTTAAAAATAAAAAAAAATAAAAAAAAACTCACATATATAGCTAAGTGTTGAGGACTAGGCTCCACCCGAGGGTAGTATTGAAAGGTATTTATGCTGTATCTACTAACGCCGCGAGATTTTGATAAAAATGATTAGCTAAATTTTTTTTAATATACCGTAGCTACAATATGTTTAAGATTGGTGTCCATGAAATCTTATCATGGGAATTTTTCTTTTGACGAAGACCTAAAAATCAGTGCGATGAGATGATGACATGTTTAAAATTAGAAAAGGAAATTGAAAAAGAGTGGTGTGACAATATCACATAGAAATGTAAGTAGGTAAGTACTATATGGATGGCAACCAACTAGTTCAACCTGTGTGGGACCTGCCTTTGTTCAATATAATGCACTAATTTCACATGATTTACTAGTATTAAGCAATGGCTGATACATGATCAATCTTGCTGGCCATATCACCACCATTGGAGTGAAACTTGAACCATATTAACTTGATAGGGGGCATGTGATATTTAGAGCCTGTTAGTTCCATGTAATTGAACACAGAAGACTGTATTTCTATCAGTGGTTAAAAATGATTAGCCAAATTGAATATCCAGAATTGGTCATCAAATAACGTCCCTTTTAATGGATACTGAATAAAGAGAAATGAGAAATGAATACCCAGACATCACCCTAATCATTCAATACCTAGGGAAGTCAAAGATCCCATCTAAATCAAACTATATCCTTCGCTCCTCAACTCTTAAATAATCCTTCACTCGAAAAACTCAATTCCTATGTATTTTTTGCCAACAAATTACATGCCCTCATTAAAATCATTCATAACTGCTGTCAATTTCATATCGATGACACTAAAAACTTGTCTTTCTCAACTAGAGTTGGCATTTGAAGATAAGCCTTGACTAAACATCGACGTCGTCATCATCATCGTCATTTTCTTTGATGCCTTTGAGTTCAAGTTTGCACTATTGTTCTCTCTAAGAAAGTAATGTCCCTGTCAACATTCTACGCACACGGGGACCGCTATTATAATTTGTCACTAAAATCATAATAATGTACTTCTAAATCCTGTTTTGGGTTGTGTTTTTTTCTCTTCCGAGTAGTTGCAACAACTTTGGTGTTGCCAAATCAATCTTACTATTAATATCAAAATTGAGATAGGTTTCATGTGTCCTCGTAGGAGGCAATTGAATAATAGCCGGCGTGGATCACATCCAGCGTGACACAATTTCATGTGCCCCCCCGCAAGGCACTGTTCCTTGCATTCACAAATTTAGTCAAGACATATCCATGCTTAAGAGAATATTTTGGTTCCACTTGGCTGTCATTTGGTGCCACCAACCAAATGACTCAACTGCCGCTATAATTTTATAAGCTAAGGACACAAGGGAACTATGACTTTTGTTGAGACAAGGATTGAGATTGACAAAGAAAAAAATCTGGATACACTTGGGGTATGGAATCTAGTTAAAGTTTGGTCCTCAGTCTTAGGAACCATACCCTTATTTTGGGAAGTTTAGTGCAAATAGATAGAGCCCGGATCATCTGAGTCTCCCTAAGAGGATCCCTTGAGGAAGGAGTGAAACTTCTTCACTGTTGGGCCCACCTACTTAATATCTTAGTGGCTGCTCAATATTATGGCGGGACCAACTTTTAGTACCGTATTCTTGTCAGAACTGTATGATCTGGTGAGAGACACTCTTAACCACCACTAGGGTGTCTTGTGTTTTTCGAGTTGGGCCACTTTTATACGTTATGCATGATATATTTGTTATTTAAGTTAAATATTCACTTCTTCAAGTTTAAGAAAATAGTAAAAAAATTGCAAAAAATAAGAAGATCCTTAAAACATTTAAATGTGAAGATTTTCAAATTCAATTGCTTTGCCAACCCACTAATAGTTTAGTTGTAAGGCATCTCACCTACCATAGGGGTGACTAGGGATCAGTTTCTGCTTGCTATCCTGTTGGTTACAACATGTCTATATTGTGTGTGGGTGCGTGAGTATTTATCAAAGAGAAAAGACATTTCCTTTGCCAATCAACTACTAGCTTAGTGTTGAGTTATCTTCCTCTCTACGAAAACAACTAAGAATCAGTCCCAGTTATGGCTCCATTGGCTAGAGATTGAGGTAGCAAACATGTATACGTGGGTGCCTAAGTATTCAGCTAAGCAGAAAAGAAAAATCGATGTGTTTAAATACAAATTAAATAAAGAAAGTACCCATTTAGTCAAAATGGAGCTTGGACGTTAGCTAGTCGAATTGGAGAGGCTTATTTATAACTGTGTGCTACAAAGCATAGTTGTACAATTCCTTCTGAAAAGGTTGGCTGAGCTACTTGGTTTGGTAGAAAGAAAAAACTGACAAAAGGATTGATTAGATGAGAAGTTGGCCTTTAACAAGTTCTAGTCACTCTCATGGTAACTCGGTCAACACCAGAGGATGAGGCAAAACTCAACAGGGCTGGCTGACTTGTTAAAGATTTAGACAAATTTATATATAATATTTTTAGTGCAATTGTTGGCTAGCTAGCTTGATGCTTGAAAGTATATCCGTTAAATCCAACCTGCTTGCCGGCTTGTGTTGTTCATTGGTGGCACTTGAGGGAAAAAGAAAATCTATACAATTCATAGGATAAAAGATTTAGCTCAAAATAATCAGAATGGAGAAATTTAATTTACATAGCCGACCCCAATATAGTTGGGACAATGCTTTGATGATGATGATGGGAATTTGTAGGATGAAGGAGGGGTCGTAATAAGTTGGATAATTAATTTAAAGTGTTCAATTCCTTCCTTTCTCATAAAGTTTAGAGGGAAATAAGAGAAATGGGTTAATAAGTTTTAACTATAGTTTCTCAATTCAAAAAAATTAAAAACATAAAGAATGAAAGAATAAAATAGCGTAAAAAATCAATGAGAAATGATAATATAAAACATTTGAAATTCAATAATATTTTTTTTATAGATTTTGAGAAAATCAGATAGACGCAAACTAGTTCGTTTTGAAAAGGGATATGACCTTTTTGAAGGTTGCAGTTATTTGTTGGAATCTGTGATGGCAACTCTATGTTGACAACTGTGACTTTCCAAGCAGATATTACTATCTATGTATTATTTTCAAGATGGGTCTTTTTGTTTGCATTAGAATGCATAGGAATTGAATACATAGGATAGTTAAAATGAAGACTAAAGATAAATTTTAAAAAATGAACATCAAATAACATTTTCTTTTAAGAAAATAGAATAAAAATACGATGCTATTTATTGTTCAATTTTTAAAATTTAGCTTTAATCTTCTTATTTAACCACCCATAGGCTAGGTATTCAATTCCTTTGTATTTTAATGCAAGCAAATGAGGCTTATTTGATTATAGAAATTCCAAGATTCAACCTCTCTGATACTTTTGGCCTTTCAAAAATTTAAAACTTCAATGGATGTGGGATTGTATGGCAACATTTTAACTAAGCTTTAAGGAACGTCATTTGGAGAACTCTAATTCCAACTACTTTCTATTAAATTTATCATAAGCATTGTCCCTGATGTTGCTCAACTAAGCTATCAATTGGGTGGGGCTGGCCAAGGTATTTCTAATTACCCTATGTTCCTCTGCAGCTGTTTTGCATGGTGAGAGATAATGAGTGGGGCCTACTGTTGGCCCCACATGATCCATTCTGGGCCTATGATCCAAATCCCTCCACTCCCTATATATAAACGGGCCAAATAGATTGGACTGTTGGATTGATAAAAAAATTTATTTAAAAATTTAAAAATCTAGTAGTTTCTGCGCTGAAGACTAAGGGAGTATGATGATTAGATTGACTTAAAATTTAATACCTTGTTCAAGCGAGAGTTGAATTTTTTAATCCCTCAAATGCGTTGGGATTGTTAGAACCCCATGTGTGCTCCACTGACCGTGTCAGACGGCTTCTAACCGAGATACCTGCACAAGACAACGGCTCCGCTAAGTTTTTTTTAGAACAAAGAAACGAACACAGGGCAGGATGGTCAACTGAGTAAACCCATTTACACTCATCAGGTGGGGCCACACAATGGTCTCAAACCCTAGCCTTAAAAAAAGTCAAAAACTCTAAAAAAGTCTGTAAGGTTTGGAGTTCATGTCCCTCTCCCTTTAAGAAAAGAAGTTCTTGAGTGCAGGGCCAGAATGGTCAATTAACTAAACTTCTTTACACTCACCATATGAGCCACACAATGGTCTCAAAACCCTTTCTTTGAAATAACTCAAAAATCCCAAAAATGTCCCTATGCTCCCTCTGTGCAAGTATGAATCCAAAGCATCTAACTCACAGGTATGAATCCAAAGCATCTAACTCTTACAACCCTTTACTTGAGAGTGGACTCTTACCCCAGTAGCAAGAGCCGGCAGTTCTCAACTCAATGTTCAAAATTTAAACTCTGTGCATGCCATCTTTTCTCATAAAAAGGCATTCGCACCTCACCGAAAGTTTACTTTGTTTACTTGAGAGCTCCATCAGCTCACTCGAAATCTATTGCTACCCTCGCCCGGAGGGTTTTCAAGCCCCCTCCGAGGTACCAAAAAACAGGAACTTCGACTGCCCTTTGTCCCCAAAATAAACAACAAAAAAGGCTTTCACAACCAACAGCAGGATGCAGGGGCAGACTGGCCAATCAACTAAGCTTATTTACACTCATCAAGTGGGACCCACAATGCCTCCACAGTTCACAACCTAGCCATACAAAAACTCTATAATTCCAAAAATGTCCCTGTTCTCCTCCTGGAATCTGGACTAGGCTCTGTATCAAGGACCGAACAAAACCAGATATTTCTTAAAATACATCCCCACTTCAAGTGCACAGGAGAAGATTAGATTCCTCAAACACAGAGAGATTAAAGAATTCAATTTTTTTACCCTCCCCTGCTTTGTTCTTCTTATTCTTTCCTTATACTTCTTCTTCTTCCATGAATGAAATCTCTTTCCATCTGAAATGGCGGTTTCTACAACAATCCCTCTGTGGGACAGCGTTCTAGAGCTCACCAAGGGTGCACAGGACCAGGGCAGCGACCCCCTTCTCTGGGCTGTCCATGTCTCCTCCACCCTGAATTCAGCAAGCATTTCTCTGCCCTCCACTGACCTTGCACATGTCCTGGTCTCCCACATCTGCTGGGGAAACAACGTCCCCATGGCCTGGAAGTACCTCGAGAAGGCTCTGGCAGTTAAGATTGTGCCTCCAATGCTGGTTCTTGCCCTGCTTTCTTCGAGGTTTGTTGCCTCCTCTGTTTTTTAGTACTTGGGTGGTCGTTCCTGGATGTTGTTTTGGTGAATTCGGGAACTAGTGGGGTTCTTTGGGTTATGTTTTCTTGGATTTGATGTGGGTTTTTTCTGTGTTTTTTGGATTGTTTGGGATCTGTTTTGATTGAATTGATGTGGGTTTTTTCTGTTCTATCGGTTTGAAATGGAAAGATGGGATCTTTGAGGATTTCAAGTGATGCAAGTAAGAATTTTTATCATATTATATTTTTTTTTATGCGAGCAAGGGGGTTATTAGTATTTGTATTTTGGATTGTTTGCGATCTGTTTAATGATTCTCCATGCTCTTTGAATTGTATAACGAAAGATGGGATTTTTGGGATTGTTAAATGATTGAGTGTGGAGTTTTGCATTAAATGGAAGGTGCTTACACTTTTAATTTATGGTTTATTCTGGTTCTCTTTTGATGGATGTCTGTGGGTTTCTTTGTTATCTGATTTGTGAAGGAAAGATGGAAATTTTAGGATTTACTTATTATTCTTTTTGCGAAGAGGCGGGGAAGGGAGGATTAAGGTGGTGGTGTAGTTTGTGCATTCTTTGGCCTTGAGTTTCTTGGATCTGGAGTGGGTTTATTCCGTAGCTTCAATCAGAAGAACGGTGGGATTTTGGGGCTCCATCAATAATGTGATTTGGGGTTTTAACTTGGAGATGTTTCTGAATCCGGGCCTTTTTGGTTTGTGGTGTATTGTACATTGGATACGAGGGGATGTGTTCATGCACGTGGCATTAGGATGTGTACCATGTCTCCCTATGCCCTTCCATCCATCGTTGCCTTTGTAAGTAGCTTTGAGACTTGGTGGTTTCCAATCCCAGGTTTCACATTATTGTTATAAAAAGACCTATAATGCGCCCCCGCCCCCCATTCTGTGTTCATGTTGCGCACTCAGTTCAATGTATGCTTTGCATAATTATGCTCTTTAAACCCCTCATGTGTTCATGTTGCACACTCAGTTCAATGCATGCTTTGCATAATTATGCTCTTTAAACCTGATGAAAATATGAGGGAGGGAGATGATCTTTCAGGACTTTTCCACCATTAATAATATTTCTTGTTTCAACATTTTTCCTTTTTTCCTTCTCTAAATTGATGTGTCAGTGTGGTCCGTACAAAATAAAAAATACAACTACTCAAATTCAAGGAAACTTTTTACCATTAAGAAAATCTATGAAATTTCTGAAAAAATCACTACTATAATAGTGATACTTGTCAGGAAAGTCCCAAATCCCACATCGTGCCAGTAATGGGTTCGATATGGCTTCATATACCTATTTGAGCCTTCCACCTATTGGCTTAAGCTATTGCGTTGGTATATGGTATCTTACATGGCATCAGAGCGGGTTTTGATCCTGTCGTTCTTGTGTAGACCACATGGCTACTATTGTTCTTGTATAGCCCTATCTTACATGGCATCAAGTGGGTTTTGATCCCATCGTTCTTGTGTAGACCACGTGGCTACTGTTGTTCTTGTCTAGCCCACGTGGCAGGCCCGTCTATGAAATCAGTCAGGCCTACACATGAGGGGGAGTATTGGGATTTGGTAAAGTCCCACATCCCACGTTGCCCAAGTAATGGGTTTGATATGGCTTCATATACTTGTTTGTGCCTTCCGATGAGCTTAAGCTTTTTAGTGGGTACATGATTTCTTACAATACTTCCTTTACAGATGTAAGATTTATATTTTTGCTGTTCTGTTTTTTGCAGGATTATTCCTTGCCGACACTCCCGGCCTGCAGCATATAGGCTTTACATGGAACTTTTTAAGAGACATTCATTTTCATTTGCTTCTCAAATTACCGGACCGAGTTGCCAGAAGTGAGTTAACCTGTATTTCATCCCTTATCTAAAGAGAAAATCTGGTTGGTTGAATTCAAATAAATAGTTATTTTGAATCTCTTTTTGTTTTGTGCACTTCCATGGACACTTTATTTGGGAGTTCCTCTAGTACAAATTTGGTGGCTGTGTACTGGTGTTGTTTGCCTGATCAAAGTTATTTTAACTCTTGTGCATCTTTCTTCTTCTTTTGATATCTTTTCTCAGTAACAAATTTTATTTTTTTTTCCACGAAAGAATGGGGGATAGAAACCATTGGAGTGACGCAACAAATAAAAGCAATGGGGAAAGTTGGAATATCTGCCAGAACATGTCTTTCTTTCCCTGAAAGGCAAGCGGCCTATACCCAAGGCAACAAATGGGATAATCTCGATCTTGTGCTTGAATATGCTGTGAAGCATGAATTCAAAAGCTGTGATCTCCACTTAGGAAGATCTGATTTATTTTATTTTCTGAAGTCATTTCTGTCCTTTCCATCTTTGTGATGTAAAGTTATCTCCTCATTTTCATTTTATTTTGTTAAAGTTATCCATTTTCTTCCGCTCTCTTTTGATGTAGTCAATGTTCTCCTTTCCTAGTGAACTTGCTCTATTTACTGCTTTTTTTTTTTCACATTGCTTCTTCGATCCGTGTATAATAGAATTACATTCCACAGATGTGCTGTTCTTGTTGTGGAAAATGTGAAGATATTTTTACTTTTTCCTTTGAGTATGAGAACTCTAGTTATTTTGGACCTTCTTATTGTGCAGGATAATGACATCTATTGATGATGTTCTCCATCTTTCCCAAGTCTTTGGCATTCAAGAGTGCGAACCAGGAGTTTTGGTAGTTGAATTTGTTTTTTCTATCGTCTGGCAGTTACTTGAAGCAACCTTAGATGATGAGGGGCTGCTTGAACTGACCCTAGAAAGGAAGTCCGTATGGGCCACTAGGTCTCAAGATATGGAAATAGATTATGAAAATAGCTTTGATGAAAGAAGAACTGAAAATTATGATAAACTACAGAAAGCTAATACTGTGATGGCCATTGAACTTATTGTGCAATTTCTACGTCAAAAATTAGTTTCAAGGCTTCTGTATTTGGCACGCCAAAACATGTAAGTCTCTCTCTCACATCTATTTATTTGTTTTTTCATGAAAGTAATTTAGCGATTTAGATTGTATTGTTAATTTTGTGGGTACATGGAGGTTATTTTTATTTTTTCTTGTTGCTCCTTACCATGTCTGTTAGTTGGAAATCATATCATCCCTCTTGGGGATGTTTGTGTGAAGACAATCTGAAAAGGATCTTCACAGTATCTTCCCAATATTGCACGTGCAAGGTCCATAATAGCCATCTTTTTTTAATGCATGTGCTGAGCCTGGATATTTTAATTGTTGGACCTGCTCAATGGATGTCTCATTTCCCAGGTTTTGCACATTTGGTTCAGGTTGACACATGCTGCATAGATCCTCTTCAACGGTCTACATTGGATATTAATCGTATAAGATGTGGTTACATAAGAGAATTGTTGCTGAATGCTGATGCTTGGATTTGGGATCTTTTAGCTTGGATTTTTAGCTATAGAACTTCTTGAGAGAGGATTCTTTTTAGTCGTTTCTAGGTCATGTGGCCATCTTTTTGGAATGAAAGAAATGATTACTCCTTTCAAGCCAAAGTTCTTGGGAGTTGGGAATTTGGAATTGCTGTCATCAAAGTGGTGCTTTGCCGGTTATTGCTTATGCTTGGTCTTAGGCTTGTGATTAGTTTGAATCAGTTTCTCATCAAAGACTTTTGAGGTTATTAATGGTGGTTCCTGAAGATTTCTAGTTATTCTTATTCCTATTTGAAAGCCCATCTCCCGCGGGAGTTTTTTAATTTAAGTTTGATAGTTCAAGTGGTAATTAGGTCCAGCAGGTGCTGGTGGTCTTATAGGGATTCTACACCTGTCTACCATTGCCTTCTAGAGGCCTGAGTGTTCGTGTGAGGCTAACAAAGCCGGTTACATTTCTTTTTTCGTTAGTTTTGAGAAAGCTGTGTCTAGAGCTTGTTGCCCTCTAATTATTGATGTGGATTCTTAACATGCAATTAAGTGGGCCTCTAGTGATGCATCATATCCACAGGGACTTTCTAGGAGGAAATCCATCATCTTGTTTTGGTAATTCACTTGTAAAGTGCATTGAAGTGAAGGTTCAAATTAATAAGAGACATGAAAAGAAGAGGGGTCAAATTAAAAGGTACCAAATTTCAAATTTCACCTTCTCAACTTTTTGTGATTTTGTGGCATGAGAAGGTACCTTTTTGACTTTTTTGGGATAAAAAGAAGATGGCCTTTTGTCATTTAGCGGAATGAGAGTATAGCTTTTCGACTTTTTTTTTTTTTTAAAAGAGGTATTTTTTTAAATTTGGTACTTTTTGACATGACTCCTCTTCTTTTCTTGTCTCTTAAACCCTTCAGTTCAATTCACGTTACAAGTGAATTACCCACAGTAGTGGTCTGTTTTTTCATGTGCTTCATGATGTTACAGTGAAGTTGACGTGCTGGCCAATCAAGAAACTCACAGGGAATCTTTACATTTTTAATGACTTACCTTGCCTTTGTGTAGGAACGTTATTTTGATCGCTTCCATGCTTTTTTCATGTTGCATCTTTTTTACCATTCATTTTTTTTTTTATTCTTGTTGTATCTTTTCTTTCCTTTTATCTTTTTACAAACATTTTAAAGAAAAAATCTTCCATGATTGTCTAGACTGAATTGTCATAGTGAAATTAATCAAATAATGCACTTTAAAATGTTGAAAGAATCCATATCTTCTATTGGGATATCAAACTGGCTTCTCCTTGTGACATTTTCAAACAAATGACTGAACTACCTCAATAGTAGACAGAAAACACCAAAAATAGAGCTAACCTATCTAGGCTTCAGATAGGGATGTTTATGAAAACAATTATGTTTAAACTCTTACTCAACGGGGCAATCAACAAATTTTAGAAATCATCGGCAAAGTTTTTCATACAGGATGACAGATTTTGTTTTGATGGAAAAACCCCTAGTCGTGATATCATAGTGGGCCTCTGTAATCAATCTCTCTGTTCTTTGATTTGGATTTATTTCAGAGAGCGAAGAGCAGTGTAGTTAGGTCGTTGGGTCTTCTCTCTGAGAGAGAGAGAGCAATTGAAATGCCCCGAAAGAATCCGAAGTAAAAGCTCTCTTCCTCAAGGCCATGGAAACTCTCATTGAAGAGAGCAATGTTCAAAGGGTCAATGCTCCACTCTCTCTCTCTCTCTCTCTCTCTCTCTCTCTCTCTCTCTCTCTCTCTCCATGTAAAACATATGCAAAATGAAGAATAAGACAGACCCATTTCCTTACAATAATCTCTTCATCTGAATCTTTCTTGTTTTTGGGTTTTTATTTCTTGCCATTTGACTATTCTCAAATGGGTTTTTCATCCTTTTTTTTTATTTTTTATGCTGGGTTTAGGTGGGTTTTTTTAAAATCCATTTTGACTTCCCCTACCCCACCTTTTTCTTTGTGTATGAAGGGGTTGGAAGAACACTCAAAAGGAAAAGATCTCAGCAAGTTGACTCCACTTAATGAAAAGAGAATCAGTACTCATTCTCATTTTGTGAAAATAATATCTGGCATCCTAGACAAAGCACTCTGTCGATGATTTCTAAAATTTATTAACTACCCCGTTGATTACGAGTCTAAACTTAATATTTTCATGAAAATCCATTTCTTTTATTCTGGACTGACTCTTTGCTCACACATGGAAGAAAACTAAAAAATAATGCCACAAGTCTGCTTTGAACTTTCTATAATTACGGTAGTTAGACATTTCGGTGCCCAAGACAATACTGTGTTAAACTTTTTTGCTTCAGATAAGAAGTTTTATCTGTGGAATTCTTTGTATGGTGGTCAATTGGTCAAGCAACCCTATGACCAATGGACTTGCTTTCAGTTGATCTGGGTTTGGGCCCACGTTTGGGATTTGTTGGATTGATTGCAGGCCAATATCCTTGATTCCAAATAATAATTGGATCACTGATCTGACTCCTTATAGCCCAACTATGTTTTATGGTTCGGAGAGAAGGAGATGGGTTGGGTTGACCTGACGATATCTGATTTACTTGGTTCTACTTTGATCTGGGTGGGGCATATGCAGTCAATTAAGTTTGGTTTGATTCCAAACCCAATTGATAATTGATTCATATCCAGGTTTACTTTGATCAAACCCGCATCTCATCTGTTCACTGTCCTCTGATTCATTATCACACATTCTTTTTAGATTAAGGAGCTGCAATGTGACTGCTTTTGTTGCAGTATTGGTACCCTCATGTAGCATGTGTTTGTAGTTGAACTGTACTTGATCCTAATGTGAAAGTGGAACCCTTAAGTACCTTTAGTGCTTGGACTGATTTGCTTGAGAGTATTTGATTTATTACATCTCCTTTATGTTTTAGGCCGTCGCATTGGGGAGGCTTTATGCAGCGCCTCAGACTGCTTGGAACAAACTCATCAGCATTGAGGAATTCAACTATATCTCCAGAAATTCTGCTGCAGTCCTCATCATTCTATACACCTAAAAGCTTTGGTCTAGAATGTAAACCCAGTCCACACCAGGACTCATGTGCGGTTATTGCTTCTGCATCACTGACATCATCTGCTGGTGACTGTTTTGGACCTAGTACTTCCGCACTTTGGATTCCTTTAGATATGTTTCTTGAAGATTGCCTGGATGGAACTCAAGTCGCAGCATCATGTGCCATTGATACACTTACTAGTAATGCCCTTTCAGAGGCACCCAATACCATTTTCTGGTTTTCTTATTCCTTCAATATTGGAATACTTAATAAGGAAAAAACACCTATAGGAATGTGTTCGTTTCTATGCTAATTCTCATGGATTTGAATCAATGCTGTTATCGTGCAGGTCTTCTAAAGGCTCTTCAAGCAGTTAATGGGACTTCTTGGCATGATACATTCTTAGGTACTTGGGTGGCGGCTCTTCGACTTGTTCAGAGGGTAGGATTCTGTTGCGCCTGGATATTTGTTTTTCAATGGGGAGCTAGCTGTTGATCAATTTGAAATTTCTAGAGTGGGAAATGGCAGCTGCAAGCTTTTCCATACCAACCTTACAGGCTTACACCTTTGGTTTTTCCTTTTATAGCTAGGCTGACTCATCAGTCCAGGCCTTTATTGTATATGCTTTTTTCCCCTATTTAATACTGTTGTAGTTACATTGAACTAAAATAAAACAGAAAAAAAAGGAGGCAGCTGCAGTACAAGCACACGAAGGCGGCTACAATGCATGGGCACTGAGTCTGCTCCTATGGTTGGGGAACATGCACACAGTACTGGTGATCCAAGCCCCAGCATATTCAAGCCATATATTGATTACCTAATACCACAAACTGACTCTTAAACCAGAAAAGCAAATAGTTTACTTTCGAGTCCGTCCATTGAATGGTTTGGGGCTTAAGATGAGTGGTATTTTCACATGGCATCAAGATTTTTAACTTAGACTCAAGGTGTGATTTGTCACCCTTGAGTTGAGTTGACTTGGCTGAGTTGCACCCAGGAGCCCAAAAAACCTTAAAATACATTAAAAACTCATTAAAAATATATGAAAAGTTTCGAAAATAATCTCTTGTAATTCTAGAATTCTAAGACCTAATCTGTTTTTATAATTATTAATGAATTTAAGAAGTTATAGCGAGTTGTGCTTATTATATCCAAGTTTATTTGACTTCACTCAAGGGCTTGTTATATCTGAGCTGGATTTCTTTATAATATTGACTGTTGTGAGCGGGGTATTACAAGATCTTCTGCTTCTTTAGTTCAATGGAAAGGCCACAATGAATGAACTCTTATGATCATGGCCTCATTGTGGATATGCTTATCCAACATGTACACCAATTGATTATGACTATCCATTTCTTGCAAATCAAATGACAATAATGAATAAAAAATACTGCACATAGCCCTTGTGTCTAAAAGTACAAGGGATGTGTCTGCTTGCTCTTGATTAGTGCACATACTGCAAATATCCCTTGTGTCTAAAAGTACAACTAACAGCTCGGAACCTCTCAAAACATTTTGTAGTAAAGTAAACCATGACTGAATGAAGCCTAACAAATATAAGCCAAAAGCATACCTTCAAAAAAGCATATATTCTGAGGTTTGGGTAGGACTCGGTCAAAAGTCCTATATAGAACTGTTTCATGGGGTGACTCCTCAGCAGGCGCCAAGTGTGAGTTGACTCAGGCTTTGCCATATTCATTTTGTGTTCATGCGCCTCACCTGCTGGAGCATAATTCCAGTTTTTTCATGCCACATGTTCCCAATCTTCTTACAAGAAACAGGCACTGATTTGTTCTCCTTTTCTTTTTCTTTTTTTTCCTTTTGTAATTATAGGAAAGGGATCCAATTGAGGGTCCTGTACCTCGTCTTGATACACGTTTATGCATTTTACTGTCTATTACAACACTTTCGATTGCTGATATTATCGAGGAAGAGGAGGTCACAATTGTTGATGAAATGGAGCACAATACCACCAGCCAGTGGAAAGAGAAGCAAGTGGCAGGGAAGCGCCGGAAAGATTTGGTCTCCAGCTTACAAGTACTTGGTGACTATGAGGGCCTGCTCGCTCCTCCACAATCTGTTATTTCTGTAGCAAATCAGGCTGCTGCAAAAGCAATGATGTTCATTTCAGGCCTTACAGTTGGGAGTGGGTACTTTGAGTGCATTGGGATGACTGATGTGCCAATGAATTGTTGTAAGCAATATTCTTCACTTTTTAAGTGTGTCGAATCTGTTCATATTTCAGATTTCTTTGTTTCTTTTTGTGATTGTATTAGACCCTGTATGTCATCTTATGTCATCTTCACAGATTCTCAATCATAGGCATCTTCTTGCAGCTGGAAATTTGCGGCATCTGATAGTTGAAGCTTGTATAGCAAGAAACTTGCTAGACACATCAGCCTATTTTTGGCCTGGCTATGTGAATGGACGCATCAACCAAATACCTCACAATGTATCTGGCCAAGTGCTTGGTTGGTCTACATTGATGAAGGGGGCCCAATTGATCCCATCAATGATAAATGCATTGGCTACGACTCCTGCTTCAAGGTATGCTGATACTCAAGTTATCGTAATGCACTTGAAGTACTTTGGGTGCATTAGATTGTAGGTCAAACTGTACTTTGTTTGAATATTTTGGTGCAATAGATTGCAGTCTCGTCAACCGCGCAAATTGGAAGAGGGGAAGTCAGATGAATTTGGCAATATAGACGTTTGTGTGACGTTGGGATTTTGTGGCACCATGTAATAGTTATTCCGAGGAAATGGTTTTCTATGTACTTGAGGAAACATAGTAGTTCAATTTTTTCTCTTTCCACACGGAAAATCACTTTGCTGAACAGCTTAAAAAGTGGCAAACATGGAAAAGGAATCCCCGGCATTTCACAAATGTCCTATGTGGGTTAAATATTAACATAATGCTACTTTTCATTTGGTGTATGCCCCTGATTTCTGTGTGCCTCACGTTACGCAGCAGAAATCCTTGTTGCTACTAAAATCTTTATAGTGTTTGTGCTTTGGTACATTTCAAATGCGTCCTAAATTGTGGAATCATATCCATTAAGATAATCTTGAGATGTTCCAACTTGCAAAATCAGTCCTCTGGGTTTTCATACCAGTTCTTATGTAAAGATGGATTCTTCAGTCATAACTCATAATTCTTGTACAACAGAAGTGTGTACATTTGATGGTGCAACATAGAATTTAAAAATGGTGATTGGTTAAGGATTTAGTTTAGAACTTCTGTATATTCTAGTAATTGTTGGGCTTGATCACCTGGTCTTCAGTTATACGATATTTCTTTCCTGAAGCCAGGTATTTTTGTAAATTTACCGGGGTAAAGCCACTGAATTTAAGCTCATGGATTTAATGGAAGCTTAGCAGAGCTCGAGAAAATATTTGAGATTGCAGTCAATGGGTCAGATGATGAGAAGGCATCGGCTGCGACTATTCTTTGTGGTGCCTCTCTTATTCGAGGTTGGAATATTCAGGTACTCAATTTAACTGTAGGACATGAGTTATTCTGCTAGTTTGTCTGAGTTTTCCTCTGTTGTGGAGACATGTCCACATATTGACCACATAATGTCTTCCATTTTAATCTAATGAGTCAGTACTGGCTTTAGCATTTTTAGGTTCTTTAATATTGCGCCAAGTTGCAAGTGGTTTGAATGTTTTTGTAGAACAGATTATTATCTTTTGCATTGTCCATTTGGAGTGGCATAGCCACATAAATTAAAGTCACATTGGGAGGGTTACTGTTTTCTGATTTTCTGCTAGAAATCCTTAACACTGTCGATGGTGATTAATTGCCAAAAAAAAAGAAGTGAGAAAAACAGTAACTTTCCCAATATATTTGTCAATTTCCACACCTACCTAAAACATAAATATGGATTATAGTTTAAGGTGCCAAATATTCAAACCACTAGCACTCTGGGGTACTTCTGACATTAATTTGTAATTGTTATAGTATAGTGAGGAGCTCACCATGGTGTTTTCATCATTTTTAATTATCCCCCACTGCTTGCAGGAACACACTGTTCGTTATGTTGTGAAACTGCTGTCACTGCCAATTCCTAAAGATTATTCTGGAAGTGAAAGCCACTTGATAAGTTATGCTCCGATGCTGAACAGTGTTCTTACAGGAATATCATCTGTTGACTCTGTTCAAATTTTTTCATTACAAGGCCTGGTGGGTTCTGTTTCTGCAATCACAGTTATTACATTAAACTTATATAATCTATATGTACCATTTGCGATTCAATGAAATAGGCAGCTTTAAAAAAAAAAGGCATAGAAGTCCCCATCCATGGTGATCCTGACACTCATCTGATGGGCTTTATCATGAATAGAACATGCCCAAAAATCTCTTCCATTGGAAAATCATAATCGTGAGGTAGCTGGATTTTTTACCCATTGGAAGTGGACTGTTGGTAACTACTAACTAGTCCAGGTTAAGGACACTCAGATAGTTAACACCATTTGTTGGAAGAGGCTTTTGGGGAATGATCCTTAAAACAAAAGCTGCAAATTTTAATCTATGATTGAGCATTAAACAGAGCCCCTTAAACATTCTCATTCTAAGCAGCATATATGTGCATCAATCGCCAGGTTCCAGAACTTGCAGGTGCTCTGATGGCAATCTGTGAGGCTTTTGGGTCCTCTATACCAAACATTTCATGGACCCTTCCAACAGGGGAAAAGATAACCGTCCATGCAGTTTTCTCAAATGCATTTATTCTTCTTATGAGATTGTGGAAGTTCAATCATCCACCTCTTGAACATCACGTGCTGGGAAATGGTGCTCCAGTCGGATCCCAACTGACTCCAGAATACCTTCTACTTCTGCGTAATTCGCTAGTAGCATCAGCCAGCAACATGCCCAAGGAGCGGAACAACAGCAGGCGATCCCCCAAAATTGCCGGATCTTCATCCACGCATCCCATCTTCGTTCACTCATTCCCAAAAATGAAGGTTTGGTACCGCCAACACCAGGCTTGCATAGCATCACCTCTCTCTGGTCTGGTTCATGGCACTCCTGTTCATCAGCTTGTGGACGGACTTCTAAACATGATATTCAGGAAGATGAATAAAGGAGGAAGCCTGACTGTAACTTCTGGAAATTCTGGAAGTAGTTTGAGCAGTTCCTCCGGTCCAGGAAGTGAAGATGCCTCACTTGGACTGAAGTTGCCTGCATGGGAAATCCTGGAAGCTGTTCCCTTTGTGGTGGATGCTGCTCTTACTGCCTGTTCCCATGGAAGGCTCTCCCCTCGTGATTTGGCTACAGGTCATTTATAACAAACTTTATCTTGCATGGCTTTGCTTGATGCTTTCATTTCCTTCCCCATTTCTTCACTCCACGTAAACATTGATTTGGATCCATAAGGGTGTCAACTGTAGCAAACAGGTAATGTAATGGAGGAGATCAAGGTGGATATAACCCTTTTAAGCGTCTGGAAGAGTAATTTTAAAGGCTAAACGACCTCAGCCCATAGATTCAGGATCAATGGAGTTCCCTATAAAAGCTCAAGGGGCTCGCGGGCTGGGTTATTCTTTTGTGAAATCGGTATTGATGTCTGGATCAATTTCTATAACCAGCATTGCATATAATATTTTGACCTTTTGTTTCAGGACTTAAGGATCTTGCTGACTTCCTTCCTGCCTCTTTGGCAACGATAGTGAGTTACTTCTCTGCTGAAGTCACAAGAGGTGTTTGGAAGCCTGCTTTTATGAACGGAACTGATTGGCCAAGTCCTGCTGCAAATTTTTCCACCGTTGAAGAACATATTAAGAAAATTTTAGAGACGACTGGTGTCAATGTTCCAAGCCTTGTTGCAGGTACATTCTACTTCATATTGGAAGTCTCTGTGATGAGAAAGTAATGGAGGTGACTGGTTAAAGGCAGCCCAGCCCTTTCTTTACCACCTAACACATACCTGTTACAATTTTTCCTTAATATAGTTTTCAACACCGTATATGACACACTTATGCTCTTTATATACTTGATAATGATCAGAGGAACTATTAATAATTTTTTCTTGAGGGAAGGGCAGTTGACTCTTATGATATCAGCTGAAGTTCCTGTATAATTGAGACTGATTTCTGTTGCAGGAGGAAGCGCGCCTGCTACTCTTCCTCTGCCCTTGGCAGCCTTTGTTAGCCTCACTATAACTTATAAGCTCGACAGAGTTTCAGAACGCTTCCTCAACCTGGCTGGTCCGGCTTTGGAGAGCCTTGCAGCTGGTTGCCCATGGCCAAGCATGCCAATTGTTGCCTCACTGTGGGCTCAGAAGGTGAAGCGCTGGAATGACTTCCTTATCTTCTCTGCTTCTCGCACCGTCTTTCAACAGAACAGAGATGCAGTAGTGCAGCTTCTCAAGAGCTGCTTCACGGCCACCCTCGGCTTGTCCCCTGCGTCCACCTGCAGCAATGGTGGTGTTGGTGCCCTTCTTGGCCATGGCTTCGGCTCTCATTTCTCTGGTGGGTTCTCTCCGGTCGCTCCTGGGATTCTATACCTACGGATCTACAGGTCCATCAGAGATATTATGTTTGTTACAGAGACAATTCTGTCTTTATTGGTGTTTTCAGTCAAAGAAGTAGCATCTAATGGGCTGTCGAGAGAGAGAATAGATAAGCTGAAGAAGACAAAGTACGGGGCACGATATGGGCAGGTTTCACTCTCTACAGCAGTGTCAAAAGTGAAGCTGGCAGCCGAGCTTGGCGCTTCGTTGTTGTGGCTATCAGGTGGTTCGGGTCTCATTCTTACTCTATTCCAAGAAACACTGCCTTCTTGGTTTCTATCCATGCATGGTTCAGAGCAGGAAGGAGGGTCAGGGGGGATGACCGCAATGCTGGTGGGTTATACGCTTGCTTACTTCACTGTGCTCTGTGGGGCATTTGCTTGGAGTGTGGAGTCCGTGCCGGCGGCAAAGCGACGGCCAAGGATCCCTGGCAGGCACATGGAGTTCTTGGCGGGCGCACTTGATGGGAAGATAACTCTTGGTTGTGATTGGTCTACTTGGCGTGCATATGTGACATGTTTTGTGGGTCTGATGGTGCGGAGTGCTCCAACGTGGGTGACCGAAATGGAAGTCGATGTATTGAAGAGGTTAAGTAGGGGGCTGAGGCAGTGGAATGAGGAGGATCTTGCACTTGCTCTATTGGCGGGGGGAGGAATCAGTGCAATGGGGGCAGCTGCTGAATTGATAATTAGTGGTGGTGAATGAAGATCTTCTGGCCCTTCCTCAGAAAGGTTGATGTTCTCTTATTCCTATACCATTTTTGGCTTCTTTTTTTCTTCCACCCATTTTGTGCATTCGACCACACGAAACAAGCTAATGCCTTCTCAGTTGTTAGAGAAGATAGAGCTGTTTTCCCTTAGAAGATAGAAAATGTTGAGCCATCATTGTTTTAGCAGAAGATACCTCATCATTCCATGTTGATGCTGCTAAAAAAAAACTGTCATTTTGGAATGCTCTTACTTGTAGTGAAACTGTACAGGGTATCTGGCACTTTTAGTACTTGTTATTGTTCTGTGCCCTACGAATGTAAAATTTGACTGAATTTTTTTCATAACTTGTGATGAGCCAAAGAGGAGATTGAGCAGCATGGACTTGCACCGATCACTTCACACAGACAGTCTGAAGCATACACCAACACTCGGCGTTTGTATGCATGTGCATGGTCAGAATTGCACAGCTTCTGCTAGATAAATGCTATCTGCCTGTTGTTTGTTTCTTGTAATTGAATAAATAAGAGTTGCAACACTTTTAATTTCTAGAAATGGTTAAAATTGAAAAAAAAAATGTAAATTTTAAAAAATGACGATCAAATTATCTCCCCTTGAATGAAAAATGAATCATGGCGAGGTGGGAAATATATACCCAGCCAGTGATGAAATTGTGGTGGTATCATAGTAAAAATGGAAAACCTTATGAAAATTATTTCTGAAAACAATTTTTTATTGGTTGTCCAAGAGTGTTTTTTATATTTACTTGGTATTTATTTATTATACTATTATTCAAAAATAATTTATTTTCAACGACATTTTCCCAATAGTATCCCAAGAAAAACCCCGAATCTGAAAATGTCCCTACATTTTTTTCACAAGATGGTCATTTTCCAAGGATGATATTTGTGACAATGAGCTTCTCCATCTCACCATCATTAATCTTACATAGCAGGTGCACAACGCTCCACCAACTACTTTAAAATCCGTGCCGTGCTGGCCAGAGTGCCTAGCCGTGGCACAGCACGGCCTGTATATATGCTTTTTAAATAAATAAAATATAAAATTTTAAATAATTAAAGATTTATTATTCATTTGTAAATTAGCATTAATATTTATATATTTATTATAATAGTTTCAATTTTATTTCAAATTAAAAATCCCAAAAAGTCCATAAAGTCTGTTTTAATTTATATAAAAAGAAATTAGAAGAGGCATGTGGGCCGTGCTGGGCTGAGCCCCAACTGGCCTAGGCACGGCACGGCCCAGTTTTCATGCCTAAATAGGTATAGATACCTATTTATGTACTTGAAAAATCTAACCCCTTTTTTTTCTACTCAACCTCTCTCCCTTTTTGTTTTACAAAAGAGGCCTGCTGAAAGTGATGTTTGGTTCATTATGGTGGGGAAAGGGGGTCAAGCTAAAAATTCAATCTTATTGAATGGTGGCAAATACCATTCAAGGGATTAAAGATTTTAATGCGTGAGCTCACAACCATTCAATCCAAGCGTGAATGCTGCAAGGATCGGTTTCAAAATTAAGATAATATAGGTGACGGTCAGGTATTAATGGTGTTCTCTGCAACTAAGGGAGGTTTTTGTCTTGTTTTCTTTTCCAATCAAGGTAAGATATTCAAGCAAAGCTGTGGAATAAAGGACTATTAGAGAGGTGCTGAGAATTTTTAAGTCTTTCTTCAGACCCCTTATTGCAGACATCCATTCATCATCCTTACTGGCTAACTCCCACTTGGGTGTCTTCAAATTTAAGAGGGTCCTTCGAACTGTTCTTAATTAAAGTCCGCTAGAATATATTCATTCACCTGCACACGGAGCGCATAGGCACTGCATCAGGAGCATCCGTCCCTGATTTATAAGGCGATTCCCACCTGCTGGAGGCACGCACAGTACGCAGGAGAAAATTATCCAGTCTCTGCCTGTGCCTGCCTCTCTTCAAGTGAAGTTTCATGATGGATCTTATGCAATCCTCTTTTGTCGGCTGTCTTTTATGTAGTTGCTGGTCCGTATAATTCTCTTACAGCGGTACCCTTTTTCCCTTTCTTTGTTGCATCTCCCTTACTCTTATCAAGTTTTCACCTTGCTGATGAATGAAGATAACAGAGAGAGAGAGAGAGCATCGAATGTTCTAAAAAACAGCCCTCTGATCTGTCTTGTTTAAGATATTCTGACTGCGTCGATGTTTACATGGAAAGAGACAATGAAATGGAGAAGGATTAGAGATGAAAGATGGTATTCCAGAACGACCCCTTTTAGTTACAATCAGTACTATATGCGGAACAGCCACCTGAAAGTAACAAATCTAGATGTTTTTTAGCATAAGATTAGAATTACATAAAAAGAAAATGTAGTAGTATAAGATTAGAACCAGATTCAAATTTCAAATTTGAGAACCACCTTATGGGGCCCATCAGAATGCATGTCATTCGCCTGCAGGGTGCGATTGGAAGGCCATATGGATTAGGGATGGGGGCAAAAGAATCAACTTGATCTCATGATCCTTACCATACATTCAAGGACCCCAAAGCAGTAGCAACAGTAGGAACAGTAAAAGGATGCGGCTAATCCCAGTGCGATTGGGGGTGACTGCCCATTAAATACCCTCAAGCCACTTTGTGGGGAGTACAAAAGTCATGTAAACTTAGTGAAGCAATGCCAATTGCTCCTTATTTCTTCATGCCAAGAACTGTCCTTACAACCTTCACTGCCAGACTGGAGAATCATCTCCAATCATAGGAAAATGTCAACACAGTTGTTTACTTGTTTATACATCTCTCACACATATACCATTATACTGCAGGCTAAAGTTTCTCATATTCTTGAACAGATCCGTGCAATTTGCTAGGAATGGATTAAGCTAGAGAAAAGTTATCTAGGAACAAAAAATTCAGACATCAAAATCTAAATAAAAATGAAACAGATATAACTGACCAATAAAACCAACTATAACAATCAGCGATCCCCATTTTCAATGGCCAAAGAGCCAATACTCCTGCAAATAACAAGCCACACCGAAATTTAGTAAAACATAAATAAATATATATTTTTTCAAAAAATTGAAAGTTGGGAATAAAAGAGGTTGATGGATGAAACCAGCTAAAACTGTGCCAGTTAAAAAGAAAATCCTCTCATTCAATGGTTTTGCATAAAACCAAACATGCAGAAAACTAGCTTGCAGAACTGCAACAAAAGAGTTGATAGAACTAGGAGAACTACAACAGAGGAAAGATGATGGGTCTGTTCGTTTGCTCCAAATTAACTTCCTAGGAATTCATGGTAAAGTTAGTTCTAATGAAAGAATACCAGAAAGGTGATTATATAAGGTGGAGATGTAAAAGAAACACTCATTTCCCTATGATTTACTAGGGTGATGGCTCGGTAAACATTTCCTAACAAAGAGAAGATTTAATTTACTAGGATGAACACTTAATTCTCCAACTGTAGCCCAAGTTAGGGACATCAAACACCCCAGGGTTTGGGAGTGCGAGTGCATGAGTTCAAATCCTCCATGTAGACAAAAAAAAAAAAAAAGAGAGAGATTGGCCACTCTTTTTTTTTTTTTTTTTTTTTTGTCTTTTTAAATTCTTTTACCTAGGGAAAAAAACACCAACTTTCTCTTCTCATTAAGCCACATTGGCAATAAAGAGTTATGATTCACAATCTCAACTTATGTTTGGGAACCACTTATCCATTACATCTTACCTTCAACTAAATGGGATCCACCATAAGTAGACCCAATTACACAACCCATCTTTTGTCTCCACATACATGGGACCCATCACATCCAACATATCCACCCTTCTATAGAAGCGACTGTTCCATTTTTCACCAACGGGTATCATAGGTGGATCTAATGAGTATCATGTGGGTTCACTATCATATAACAGAGTGCACCATCATTACACTGTTTACGTGATCCCACAATGATTATGTTATCTAGGTAAGCCCATCTTAAGATTTGATTGGATTGTCTGTCATAAAACATTTTGGTAATTCACGAGTCATTTCTCAAATAAGAACACTGCATATAGTCTATAAGTGAAAATTTAACTAATATATTTAAAAGATTTTGAATTCGTGTTTGGGTTGTGACAAACTTTTATACCATCTATCAACCTACCTAGCGCAACCCACCTTCTTTACCCAGGCTTGGGACTGGCAGTAAAAACCGACGGTTCAAAGCATGCCGACAGTAGCATTGTTAAGAAAAATTTTGGCTATGCAGGTTGATGGCCCACCAAGGGGAAGAGATACGCCAAAGAGGACATGGATAGAGATAGTAAAAATTGATATAAAGGAATGCAACTTATCAGAAGATTTGGCTTTGGATTGATCAAAATGGAGAAACAAAGTTCATGTAGCCGCCTCCAACATAGTTGGGAGGCGGCTTTGATGGTAATGATGATGATGATGATGATTTTGAACTTAATAAAACATTTAGCTATGGGCCAACCTCTCCCGTGAACCTCTCATGAGCAACACCTTGAGGGGCCCACTTGGGGCATGCCAATCATGGGGAGGTAGGGGATTGAAAGAATTGAATGAGACAGGTACACAAAATATCAACTCCATTAGATCATCCTAACCCTTTGATCTATGGTCCTCAAGCCATCATTTTATTGGATTTCAATCCAAATGTGAGGGGCAGTTGGATAAGTCGAATTTGGGCTTGTGCAAATTCATTGGGAGGGGGGAAACTGTGAGTGTGAGAGGGTTGGATTGATAATAGGGGGTCCCACGTGTTGGTAAAAATAGCTGCTCATAGATAGTGCTCATTTGAGGTGTTTCCTTTCACTAAATATACAAGCAGTTTAAGGTGGAAGAATCACAAATTAATTTCCAAATATTTACCCAAATATTGGTTGTTTTATGTTATCAAAGCCAAGGCTCTTGGTCTTATCTAATCCTAGTGATCTTGGATTTTTTTTGAGTGGGTGGCCATTAGAACTGAATTATTTTCTGCCCTTGACCTGCTTTCTTGTGTCATTGGGGCTCATCAAGTTGTTCTCATTTGTTGTGGGACCCACTCGTCATTAAAGAGAGATCAATAACCTTTTCATTAGAATCCAAATTATTCCACTCTTCGACCCTTTGGGTGTATCTTTCTTCCCCACGAGCGGAATGAACTCTCTCCCAAATCCACCATTTTTGTCTGCCTTTGCTATGAGATTGATGGACATTAAGGCTTTTGTTGGTTTGATCCTCAAGCCAATCGATTTCGTCTACCGACATGTTCTTTCTTGAATATAGTCCCTTCTACTCTCTTCCTACTACTACTCTCTCCTGGCCGACCTTCTTCATATCCACTTGATCCCTTCCCTGATTTATTTCCTGTTACTGGCCCCTGTCCTTCCTTTGCTCCTCAGGTTCTTGTCTATCACCAGCAAGCTTGCGAACCACTCACGGCACCTTGTGAATTATTGCCTACCCTGCTCCCTTAGTTGATGTCTTTCCTATAAGTATCCTCTTCGTATTCGTAAGCCTATTAATCATTACTTACCATTTCTCTCCCGCCTATAAACAGTTTCATATAGCTCCCGCTCTCACACCAAGCCTCGGACTTGCAAGGAAGCCTCCTCCCCTCATTGGCGAACTATTATAATAGAGGATCTTACGGCCTTGCACAAGATTCCTACTTGGGATCATGTTCCTCTACCTGCAGACAAGCACATTCTTAGATGCAAATGTGTTTATCGGATCAAGACTCAATTGGACGGCAGTATTGAACGTTACAGAGCTTGCTTAGTTGCAAAGGGTTACCAATAGGAATATGGCATTGACTACTAGTCTACGGTGAAATCTTTGCTCCCGTGGGAAAAATAACCATGGTTTGAACTCTCATTTCCATTGTTGTCAGTTGTCATTCGTTACTGGCCCCTCCATCAAATAGATGTCTAGAATGCCTTCTTAAATAGTGTTTTATCTGAAGAGAACTACATGACACCACTGACGCAATCCCGGTTCTTCATCAACCGCCTCATGGTCTCTCTCATTCTCCACTTACATTTGTCAGGCTATTTTGTACTCTGTATGGTCTCAAACAAGCCCCACATGCTTGGTTTGACCTATTCAGCAGCACCATTCTCGATTACAAGTATTCTCGGACCTTTCACGGCTTTGTATTGTTCTACTTCTCTACTGCCAGAGGTCTTGTGCTTCTACTTTTCTACTTTGATGACACGATCGTTACCGGCGATGATCGAGAAGGCATTCACAAGATCTTTCTCAACTCAAAGTTCAACATGGACCCCTCCATTACTTCTTAGGCATTGAGGTTGCCTATTCTTCTATCTCAAATGAAATATCTTTGTGATATTCTTCGGAGAGCAGGACTTAATGACTCTACAACTTGCCAGCACTCCACTTGCAATCAATCAAAAGCTCTTTGCTTGTAATGGCACTCTCTTTCTAATGCAACTCGCTATCAACAAGTTGATGGTAGTCTTGTTTACTTGACTATCACTCGTCTTGACATTGCATTTGCACTTCAACTAGTTAGTCAATTTTTATCTGCTCCCACCTCTATTCATTGTGTTGTTGCTCTTCACATTTTACATTACCTTCAAGGCACTATAGCTCAAGCTCTTCTTCTCTCAACTCATAGTTCTTTTCAGCTTACTGTATACTCCGATTCTGATTGGGCCTGTGTGTTGAAAACATCACTCTACTACAAGTTCTTGAATCTTGCCTGGCTCCTCTCCTGGAAAAATTAAAAACAATCTGTTGTTTCTCTTTCTTCTGTTGAAGTCAAGTATCTTACCTTAGCTCAAACTACATCTGAGATTATTTGGCTTGGCCGACTGCTGATGGTATGGGTATACTCATCGCTGCTCCCGCACCTTTGTCCTGTGACGATGGTAGTGCCCTTCAGATTGCTCATAATGATGTCTTCCATGAGCGAACGGTGCATATTGAGATCAACTATCATTTTGTTTAGCAGCATCTTCGTAAGCACACTATTCTTCTATGTGCCATCTCCTTGCAACAGCGTGTTGATCTGCTGACCAACCGTCATCCAACTCCTCATTTTCAGCAGTTGCTCTCCCAGCTCTCAATGCTCCCTAGTCCCTGCCCCCCCCCCCCGCCCCCCCCCCCCATAATTTCCCATAGTTTTCAACGTACCATAATATAGTGTATCACCACTTAAGATAGTCCCTCATGTACCTTACATATTCTTAGTCTCTAATAGTCAAACCTCACTGTGTAGAGCTCATTATTAATATTGTATATGAGACTTCTTTAAAAATAGAGTGGTTAGAATGCTTTAACCCAATACAACTACAGCTCTTAAATCTTCTGTCTTCTCCTGAATGTTTTGGTTGTTTCAGAGTCAACCCCGACCCGACTCGATAAGGACAGAGTCCGAGTCTACTTAGACTCGATCAAGTTTTAATACCATGGTCATGCCACAAACACATCACTTCCAAGTTCTAACTACTTCATTCCTAGTCACCATTGATCACCCCCTTCTCCAAACTCCTTGTAAGTTGTACCACTTCTATACATAGGAGTTGTTTCTGATCTTTCAAATATGTGCCCAACCCGTCTCAAGTGACAGTTCTTGACTGCCTCCTCTCAACATCATCATGAATTTTTGTCCCATCTACTTTATTAAGTATCGCATATAAATATATATATATATGGGAGATGCTCCTATGAAAGATATCTCTCACCTTATATGAGAGATAGGCGTGGGGACCATAGTTATCAAATTCGTTTCGGTTCGGACGAAATGTCCAAATTTGTTCATTTTGAAGTCAAAACCAAACCGAACATCCTAGTTGAAGATGTTCGGTTCAAATTTCATTTGATTTCGCCCGAAATATAGGGTTTCGATACCAAACCATTAATTTTGGACGAACTAGTTCCAAATCTGTTGATTCGAACGAATCAAGGAGGTCAATCAAACATTAAAAGAAGAAAAAATGGATTGGCCATTCGAACGAATCTGAACAAAAATAAAAAAAAAATCATGGTACATACCTTTTTTCAGGCGATCATTCGTTCCATCTTCTTCAGTAGCATAGAACCTTTAAAATCTCATTCCATCTATAAATTGGACTCCAAACTGCAAATATCAACCACAAAATCTTCTCTTTCCCTATTTACTTTTGAGATTGTTCATTACCGAAGCAAAGGTGTGAATCCTTGCCCTAGCTGAGACTATCTACCTGCATTTCCTCCCTCGCCAAAGGTCGTCACTGCTGCCCAAGTCGGATTTCCTTGCAAAAATCTCGTTAGAGCGCCAAGAATGTCAAATCTCGACGTCTTCTTCCATTTCTTCTTTTTTCTTCTTTGTTTCTTTCTTTCGTATGTTTTGATAAAGGGACTAAGGGGGCCAGAACTCGGGACGCTATCTTTATAAAGGCATTTCTATGTTGCCTTTGTGAATGAGGGAATGAGGGGTCGTCATGAGTTCCGGAAAGTGAGGCCCATTGGTTTTTAATTGCTGGAAAATTCTTCAAAGGCCCACTTCTATTTAATCGATGATAAGATTGGAACGATACTTACTGTCGAGTATTTAAGAGGCCCACTTAATAAAAAAATCAAGGGACCAAAAAAGAAAATGCCTATAATCAAGGCCCATCACGAGTTACAGTAACGTTTGGTGTTATTAAATATTTTAAGAAAACATTTAAAAAAATATCAATCTAAAGCGGGTCATTTAATTTGGGTAGAGTAATAAAGTTTAATTAGTATTGTTTATGCAGAATTAAATTGTTTTGATTTTATATAAGTGGCCCACTGAAAAATTCAATTAGCAAATTGAGCAATGGGCCCTGGCTCACCACCTTTTGAATGGAATTTTGTATATATTTTCAATAAAGACACATATAAATGAATTTACGAATTGAAAAGCGAAATGCCCGAATCGGCCGAAATGTTTCACTTTGGAGCCAAACCGAAACAGGGTCCGAAACGAACTTGACAACTATGGTGGGGACCCTCACATTTAAGTTGTTGGCATTGGCTATTGATGTGAGGGGGCCCACCCTATCTCTCATATAAGGTGAGAGATATCTCTCATAGGAGCATCTCCCTATATATATATATATATATCCAACTGCTTATTTGACAACAATCCTCCTACACCTGGGAACTCCCTCCCGCTAATGCCATATGAGGATTCCTTCTTTATCATCATCATGTACTCATTCCTCATCATGTTCCTTCATATTACTGCACATCTACTACCATGGCACCTCAATTGCAAGTACTTTTTCCTCTTATCATTTCTTCTTTGCCAAACAAGCAGCCACATATAAAATGTAGGATTAATGACCTTCCTGTGAGAATAATAGTTTCAATTGGAAATAAATGTTCCTTCAATCAAAGTGGCACACAACAATCACCCAACTAACAGACTCCATTAGAATGTTTACTTGTGTATGCTTTCAATGGAATTCCTCATAAACTTCAATAGATCACTCCAAGGATCCAAACAATATGTTTTTTCTTATAGCAATAATAATAACATTTTTATTAAGAAAAGCAAGTACAAGAAATATAAAAATAAACAAAATAGTATAAGAGCATATATTATTCGACAAGGAGTAAATAATGTCTGAGAAAAGTAGAAAAAAGAAAAAAATATATCTTCTCATCAGTAGCAAATCAACAAGTTTTTATGTCAAAGTGTTCTTTATTTTCATCCGCACTCCTATACACAATCTGATATGTGCAAGCCAGACAATTATCAATCTCCTAAACTTCCTTCAAGATAGCTTTCATTCTACATTGCCCACTTCTGGCATTTCTGGAATCACACTCTACAATATTGTTGTCACCGAAAAGCGTCTTCAAAAATATTTAGAGCTTCATTTATCGCCAATATTTTGCCTCATCACTAGGGCTGTCAATGGGTCCTCCTACAAGGGTACCTAGCATAGCCCAGCCATCAAAAAGCCTGCAAAATAAAGGTCATCACTAGGGTTGTCAATGGGTCCTCCTACAAGGGTACCTAGCATAGCCCAACATCAAAAAGCCTGCAAAATAACAAATTGGGGGGGGGGGGGGGCGCGGGCGGTGCAGATGCTCCTTAAAAAGCCTAAGTGTAGGGTGGCGAGCTCATTCTTCTTAATGCTAAGGCCCTATTTCTTTGCATGGAATTGAATACATAGGAATTCATGGTCAAGTGGGTTCCAGCAAAGGATTATCAAAGTCATTTATCAATGAACGTGATACATCGGGTGATGCTATTGGAGTTGTCTTAATGCATGACCAAAGGCCAATCTTAAATCAACAGAGTACTTCCTTCTTGCAACAAAGCGTCATCTATGTACAAAAAGGAGATGATGACCATCTTATATGTTGCCACCATTTCCATTGAGAAGAAGGTTCCAAATATAGAGAGAGATCATCACAGCATCAAGAGTTTGGATCAACATCAAGTCTCTACTCCTTCACAACACATGTATGTCAAAATTGATGGGGTATGGCGATGAAATTGTAGGTACAAAAAATTGAGTGGCTGATGCTCTCTCAACATGCTACTCTTGCTACACTTCACGCAGCAACAAAGTCAGTTTATGGATGGGTAGAAGATACTGCCAAAGAAGTTGTTGATAATCCTTATATAATTCAAATTAAGGACGGAGTATTGACCAGATCCTCTACTTTCCCAATGTCTTCCATCAACAAATGGACAGTTGCTCTAGAAAGGGATTTATCCTAGCCCCTGATTCTAAAGGAGCTGCAATGATCTTATAATAGATTCATGACTCAAGTTAATATCACCTGATGCATCACATTAAACAAGGGAATAGATTCACGGTTAAATGTTGCTTTCATACCTTCTAATAGATTCATGTCTCAAGACCAGTCAAGGGAATGAGCGAGACATTAAACAAGATATTGTTGCTTGCAAATGTGTTCCAACAGAATAAATCAAAACCTACCTAGGGCTCCTACAATCCCTTCCAATTCTAGAGAATGTATGGACAGATATCTCTACGGACTTCATTGATGGTCTTCCTACTTTAGATAGTATGTTGGTCGTGCTTGTCAATGTTGACTGACTTAGCAAGCACGCCCACTTTATAGCTTTATTAAATTATTTCACCCTTATTCTGTGGCTCAAGATGCTCACACGTTCCTTGATAACACTTTAGAGCTGTATTCCACCCTTACTTTGTGGCTCAATATGCTCGCATGTTCCTTGAATATGTTTTCGAATTACATGAAATACCTTCTTCCATTGTCTGTGATAGAGACGCTATCTTTACAAACTCATTTTGGGGGGAGTTGTTCCAGCTACAGGGAATTGAGATACTAATGAGTTCAGCATACCACCCAAGACTGATGGCCAGACCAAGCGCATCGATCAATGCATAGAAACACATCTTTGGTTTTTTTCAAGCATAAAACCAAAACAATGGAGATGTTGGTTATCTTGGGCTGAATGGAGCTACAGCACTGCCTTTGATGAATCTATCAAGATCACACCATTTTAGGCTGTTTATGAATATCCACCACCATCCATAGGAAAGTGTGTTCTAAGGATGAGTAATGTCCATCACCTTGAATAGGAGTTTTTATTTGGAGATTATTGCTGCATGAAAATTTATCTAACTACCCACACTTGGACGAGGGCAGAAGCAGACAAATTTTGTGCAAAATGCTCATTTGAAGCCAGCAACTAGGTTTAATTGCAACTGCAGCCCCTATCAACAATCTTCAGTTGCTATTCATCATTCCACTCAACTCGGTCCAAGGAACTATGGACCTTATTGCGTACTAGATAGAATGGACAAGTTGCAATTATCAGATTCTCCATGGAATCATCTTGCATTTTGTCTCCTGACTGAAGGGGAAAAAAGTTGGGGAACACAGTAGTCCTCTCCACAACAATGCCTATGCACTCAGATATGGAACTTGTTGACCTGATTTAGGAGGCAATACTAGAATAAGAAACTAAATTAATACTAGGAACTAGAAATCTAAAATAAACAAAGTCTTAATTTGTTATGCGTCATTATTCTCACATCGATTTTTCTTCCATTCCATTTTCATATATTGTTGCTCATCTATTAAACTAAAAGGGTTCTAGTTCCAACCATTACCAATGTCTTACCATACTTGTTACACCCCAGTCAATTGAATTGTTCACACTGAAATGAGATCAAAAAGACGTTTTTTTTTAGACTCTGATGACCAAGAAGTTTATCACATCACTGTCAAATCATTCCATTAAGAAACACAACAACAATCCAACAATCACTGTCAAATTCATGCATAAAAATTAATCATGCTGAACTCACATTGCACACAATCCATGCGATCCATCAACAAACAGAATCAGAACACAGAGAAAAAAAAAAAAAAAAGAACAAAAACCAAAAACGCATTTCATTTCGTCAAAACTCACCTCCTGTGCCTCCGTCCCCGCTTCGGCCCCCACGCCTGGAGCTTCGCGACGGCGCACCCGCACTTAGCTCTGAACAGCAGCACCGCTCGGCCATTAGCAGGGGCCAGCCTCCTCAGCTCCTTGATCAAGCACTGATAGTCCGGATTCCCCTCGGAGCCGCCCTTCCACGGCAGATCATCGATCTCCTTCTTCGACTCCTCAACCCTAAGACACTCCTCGGTCTGCAACCGGACATCGAACTCCGTGGCCTTCTTCAGCCCCTGGCACCTAGGGTTCCGGCAGCGGCGGCCGCGGGCGCCGCAGCAGAACTCGGCGGCGGCGAAGGAGGCGAGGGAGAGGAGGAGGAAGAAGGCGAGGAAGGAGAGGTTGAGGGAGGGGAGGAGGAGGGAGAGGGAGATGGAGAGGTAGGAGAGGATGGAGGAGATGAGGAAGAGGGAGGAGAAGAGGACGAGGAGGAGGATGAGGAGATCTAGGGTTGCAGAAGGAGATGGGTGCTCCTTGCAGAGGAAGGAGAAGGAAGAAGAAGAGGTTTGGGAATTAGGGTTAGGGTTTTGGGAGGACTTTCGGGGTTTTGAGGACGGAGATGGAGATGTGCTGGTGGGCATGGTGGACAGGGGGGGAATGGAGGCAGGAGATGTGATCGTTTTTTTTTTCCCGGTTCGGAAGGGCTTTTTGGGGATTTTTGGATTTTCGTGCCATTTGGATGGGAGAGCTGCTAATGCCACAACCCAACCTTCTCTTCCCACAATTTTTTCTTATAACCATTATAACCCCTTTGTAAAATTACGGTCAGTTTAATAAAATTAATTAATTAGTGAAGTGAAGTAACGGATCATATTTCAACAAAAAAATAAGTAACGGATCATATCAAAAGAGAATAAAAAAAATGACATTTGTCAAATTAAAAGGTGATAAATAGTAAAAAGTTATATTATTTAAAAGCTTGGGATAGTAGGTTTTTTTTTTTTTTTTTTGGTTATTGAAAAATAGGAGGATTTTTTATTATTTAGTAGCACGAGGTAATAGCTTTCTAACTTTTTTTTATATAAAAA
Organism: Persea americana; assembly: GCA_029852735.1. Lineage (NCBI taxonomy): Eukaryota > Viridiplantae > Streptophyta > Magnoliopsida > Laurales > Lauraceae > Persea > Persea americana. The sequence goes on from CM056818.1 coordinate 34,767,095, forward strand.
AAGAAGACATGTTTTTTGAAATTTAATACTTTTTATTTAACCTCACTTCTTTTCTTGTATATTTAATTGACTATAAACTTCTTATTACTATACTGGTAAAATTACCAAATGGGCCCATACAAATGTTGTGATTTGTTTGTAAAATAAATTGCATGTACCACTCTAGAGATATTAGGCTTAAAATGGTTTTCACTGATGACATTGCTTTGTTTTCAAAATACTTCCAAACCTTTAAATTATCATGAGAAATTTGCAAGGAAAATTGAGTAAAAATAACAAAATCAGAGAATCTGCAAATCCAAAAAAATGTTTTTCTAGTATTTTATATTTATTTCATACTTGAGAAAAACCCCAATTTTAAAAATATCTGAACACATTTCTGAGACTATATTTTCTTGGGAGTGATGTTGATTTGTGACAATGATCTGAACTTGTTTATAGAGATTTTGGCTTATAAGTGTAACTTAAATAATCCAAAGTATGGATGGAAATGGGTCAATTATATTCGAGTTTATGTAAAATCATAGCTGATTTGATCTATAAAAGGTTTTATACCCCTACGATCCCAAACCGGCCCCATGACAGGCGTGGGTTGTGTTGGGCCTTACACTGGGTTTTTTTTTTTTTTTTTAATATTAAAAGAATAAAAATTGTAAATATGTGCTAAGGGAGAGTTAAAGCCCCATTCTTAAAGTCGTACAAAAGCTTTGCACGTGTATTCACACTAAAACATATATATACACTAAATGGCTGCGGGGTGCAACCAAGTCCAACCAAAACCCAAACTCGTTTGGAACCCAATTCGGGTCAAAATATAAAATCCAATACCTGCTCCAAATCCTTGACAAACCCCACTATCAAACCCACCCCTAACGAGAAAAGGGTTAGGGAGGTGTCCCCATTTAAGCCCAACCCATTGCCATCCCCAATCCAAAAGGCATGAATTGTCTTGAGTAACTGAGATATCTAATCTTAAGGACATTTTTATCTCATTGGCATTAAATTTCTAAAAACCTTAAGCAATGCCTTTCAATGAACAAGTGAGGTGTGAACGACCAAAGGTGGAAATGTAGATGAGACATTTCTTATGATTTGATTTGTTATCAAAAATTATTTCATAGTCACACGTCGAGAGTCACCTTTATTTTTGCAATTATAGACCTTGTGTAAATTGCAATGCATTTCTTCAATTTTAGCCACTTCGTTAATAAATCAGTTAGGTGCAAACGACAGGCTTCTAGTAATCAAACAGTCTCTGCTTTGGTAGGAAATTACCACCCAGTTGTCCTCTAATAAATCAAGACATACAGTAAAGTGAATGTCCCATCTCCATCTCCATCTCCATCTACACCTTGTTAAGCAAATGGGCTACAGAAAGTCAAACAAGTCCTCCTCCCTCTTTATGCTTGACTATTATTCCCCTTTATAACCATCCAATTTTGAGGCAATGGCTCCCACCCACCCATTGAACTTCATGTTAGCCATACATTTCTACCTTTTGATTTAATGGCCAAAAAAGTTTGATTCTCAGCCATCTCCAGCTCACTCTTTAAATTTGTATAGCCAATTATCTCATTAGCATGCCTCATCCCAACATTTACGCCCTGGCCACCTTTTCACTTCTCTTTCCAGCTATGCCTGATGCCACTATTAAGCAATTAGTTGCTCGGCCAGTGGGCGCACTCAGGTGCATGTAAAACTTATAGCAAAGCCAGATGAGGATGTTTGGGTATACAGTAAATTCAGTCCATTAAAGCGGTTGGTATTTAAACATGGGACAAGTTTTTCTTGCCCTCTGCAGTCCATTCATATCAGTGTCGGTCATCACAGGTCTCGTGAAGTTTTGTTTGTGTGTGCGCGCGCTTGTGTTACAGAAGAAATTTTTCCTATAAACATGTTATCCAATTACAATTTGATTTTTCAGGGCCTAGCTCTCAATGTAAACACCAGAGTTCAAACCCTGATCATTTCGACTTTTACATGAAATAAAAAAGCATGAGCATCAAGCAAGTTCCCTTTTCTTTGGGTGAAGGGAATTTTAGTAAGCGAGAAACAAGCAAAAGTACCTTAAATTTTCTTCATAAGAAGTGATCCTCCTTTAGTTAATTTGATTAAAAGACAGATTGTTTTTTTATCATATAGTCCCAAGGCAGTACTCTCAAGTCCATGAGTAGGTGAATTGATTCAGGCCTTCATGTGAACAAGATAGTCTGCAGCTCCATTGGCAATGCGGCAGAGACATTCCATGTGGAGGTGTCGACAAGGAGTACTACTGGTCTTTTACATAAGGGGCTTGTTATCGGCACACAAAATATATTTTTTGCATACAAATTCTCTCCACACACATCACAATAATTTAAAAATTACATTATGTCTTTCCACACACACCAAAAATCCCCATTTTACCCATCTCTCCATTTCCCTCTTTCTTCCCACACACATCTTCTTCCCTTTCTCTCCACACACAAATCTAAACCGTTGTTCTCCACTTCTTCAACGTCTCTGTCTCTCCGGCGTTGTTTTCCACTCCTCCGGCGTTCCCAGTCCTCTACACCATCACCTCTTCCAAAGGTAAATCTCTATCTCCACCATTGTCATTTCATTTTTCTTCACCATTTATTCTTTACCATTTTCTCCATCTTAGATTACCTTTTTTTATCATGAAAGCTTGTTACGGGGATAGATTCTCATTCAATGTAAAATTTTACAAACAATGGTAGAGTTTTTTCATGCATCTGGGCTGGTTTTCTTTCATCATCGCAACTGTTTTTGGCCCAGAAATCACGACTGTTCGGACCTAAACATCCGAACATAATCCAATTGTTCGGACCTGAATATCCGAACAAAGTAAGTTTGTTCGGACATTAACATCCGAACAGAGTCACTTTATTCGGACCTGAACATCCGAACATTTTACTGCAAACACACATTTATGTTATCCTACAATGTTTGTATTTTTATTTCAGATATGGACCGACCGAGCTCTTCTAGGGTGCGACCTACCGCTTCAAATAGAAGGCGCCTCCACCGAGTGGAAGAGGTTGTAGAAGAACCGGATCTTAGTGAGGATGACGTTGAAGAACAACCTGAGATGAAAATGCAACCAACTCAGGGGCCACAAGATAGGTCCTTATTGACCAGCTTTGATACACATATAGCTGGGTATATTTGGAATCAACAGGTGTGTTTCGTTTGTTTCATAACAAGATTGATTGATTGATTTAGTTGTGAATTTCTTCGATAATGTATCAATGGTTGAATGCAGGATCGAGGAGCACTGAAGTGTCTAAGTCATGGTTAGAAAGTGCCATTGTGGCAATGGCAATTGAATGGGTCTGATAGGTTTAGGGAGTGGATGTCCAGGTCCAGATTGGCTACCTTAGTAACTGCATCATACCACTCCGTCAATAAGAGTATTGTATCGGGTTTTGTAGAAAGGTGGCAACCTGAGACTAACACCTTTCACATATCATTTGGTGAGATGACCATCACTTTAGATGATGTTGCATCCATCATAGGCATCCCGGTGACAGGGCGAACTATCTCGTATAATGATAAAAGGGAATGGGTGAGGACCATTGGGTTGAAGACCCACAGGGACTATGAGCAGTGTCGAATAACACAACTACAAACACTGGCATTAATTTCAACTAGGTTGGCTCTCTTGGTTTCTGTTATGATTTTTTCAAGCACAGATTTTGAGACATTACCACGAAGCTCTTTGTATTCGGCCGGCTTAAAATTATGTTGCACTATTGTCTTACTTTTCTCAAACGAAGCTTTAATACAAGCATACTACAACTCAAGCAAACTGTGGATTTTAGTCCAACAAGTTTCAAAATTTCCTTGACTTGATCAAAGTTGCCTCTTGAGTTGTGCATGTGAACTTTCGGCCCTGCATTGAATTGTTAAGAGGTGAGGCATAGTAATTAATAGGCATAAATCAAATGATCAGTAGTTGTTAAAAAGTACATGTTTGATGTAGTATTTCCAAAATGGATACATTTGTCTGTCCATACAGAGACAAAATTTTCCTTATATGCATTCAACCAACTATCTTTCACGTAATTTAGTGCACTGAAATACGTACTGCATTCTTGATTTAGCTTACAGAGTTGTTCACCAAACTCCTCTTCTGTGGATGAAGACACCAACATATTCCAGCTCATAATAAACCTATCCCATTTTTCTTTTGTTTCGAACAATTTCTTGCATCTTACCAATACGTTTCTATTAATGTGCCATTTGCATAATAAATGAGTAATACTAGGGAATACACTGCTAATGGCATTCATAAGTGACAATTCTCTGTCCGTCACAATCACTTCGGGGGGATTACCATCACCAATAACAGAATGCAATACACCTAGTGCCCATGCATAATTCTCTTCACGTTCCGCATTAAGATATGCAAAGCATACAAAAAAGGTCATATCTGTGGATGTGACTCCAACAATTTCTAATAGAGGCATGTGATAATGATTAGTCTTATAAGTACAATCCATTATTAAAACATGTGGAAATGCACACAACAAATCTAAACTGCTTGGGTGCGTCAAATCAAGTCAGTTATAGTCTCGCTATCCTCACAATCCTTATGTCATTTTATGTAATTTTGCTATGCCAACTTCCCAAGCAGTTGTTGTATCTGACTTCTTCCACCCTGCTCATTAATTTTATATCTGTAACGTGCATTGTATATTGTCTTCATTGTGGTTACGTTTAATTCACTTCTTTGTTTTAACGTAACCAAAAATTTTTTTGGTCTAACCATGCTTTTAGACATATCAACCAACAACTTTGTTTCCTCCTCTGATAATCTGCCTGCAAATGAATGCCCCTTTAAATGTTTTGCGGGCGAATGATTATACACGCAGCATACGACCTCCAACATCCAATCATCATTTAGGTCTAACTTTTTTGCTCCTAAATGCGAAAGGGCATCCACATTTTTTTGAACATGTTTGTTTGATCCTGTTTCGCTTTTGGCCATGTTCATGCCTATATTGTCCACTTTTCTCGCATGCAAGGAGTACTCTAGTTTTGACACCTACCCAGCAGCATTTGAAACCTTTATGACAATGACAAAGCCATTTTTTCTTCATACACCACGAGCCCAACTAATCAACGAATTTTGATTGTGAAATGTCTACAATAAACAAATTTATTATGAATTTAGTAACAAAAAACTGTAATTTGAGTAATAAATTTACAATATAATTCACAGTAGGTCTTACCTCTTGAGTTATAAACTCACTGGTATAATCAATGACAAAGTCCGATCTAACCTGACTTTCCTGTGTAGAGACCTGTAGAAGAAATGTTTGGAATCAAATTTCTGAATTGAAATATACTGTTCGGACCTGAACATCCAAACATATTCACTTTGTTTGGGCATAAAAATCCGAACAGAGTCACTTTGTTCGGACATAAAAATCCGAACATATTCAATTTGTTCGGACCTCAAAATCTGAACAGAGTCAATTTGTTCAGACCTGAAAGACTGTACATATCGGGAACTCTACTCGTTCCCAAGCGAAAAAAATTTCACAAAAGTGGCAAATATAAGAAAAAAAAAAACATAGAAACAGACCTTTCCACTCCTGTTTTGATTGAAATGCATCATTCCATTTTTCTTTTCTTCCTTCATTGCACTAGAAAGATGGAATGAAAAAAGTTAAGTATAAGAAGAAGGAAAGATGAAGGAGATGGAGGAAAATGAGTGAGCTAAGAGAAGAAAATGGAAGAAGATAAGTTGCCCAAAACAACAATGATGTGGAGAATGAGAAGTGGAGAGTGAGAAGTGGAGAGTTAGCTGGGTTGGAGTCTCTTTTAGGGAAGAATATGAGTTGTGTGGGAACAGAAAATATGTTTTGAGTTTTTGTGGGAGATTGATATTTTGGTCATTTCATAAAGGGGTTAAAATGTAATAAAAAAAAGTTAAATTCCTTGTGTGGAAATAGATAAAATTTGTGTGCTAATAGCAGCTCCCTTTACATAATAGTAGGATGTCCCATGTGTTGGTGTTTGGGCCTATATGGGCTTAGTAGATGTCCAACCTCCTGTTGTGATGTTTGATAGTGAAAATCTAGGAAAACTAATACAGTGTCATCTGGCTCGCCCCAATTTCTATATGATGAAACCATATCAGGGGCGTTTGCCACGGGTCCCTCATCATTGCATTTTATAGCCTAGGGCCCAACGTAGTTTTTCATAGAGGTGGCGGTCCTTTTTAAAAAGGATACAGTAAAAAAGAAAAAAATATCCTCTCTATACGTTAGCAAACACGTTCCGCTTAAAATGAGTTTATCTGTATCTGAGTTTGATTTTATCTTAGTTGTCTTAGTTTGATACGATCCCTAACCGAAGCAATTATCTAAGTTTGCTAAGAATTTATCTAAGCTTTTTGTGAATTTATCTAAGCTTGTTCTCAAGTTGTCTTAGTCTGATACCAATTAAAAAGGCCTTTGAATAAGTCTATCTATATATTACATGATTTTATGTGAGTTTGATTTGTAATTAACTGCGTTTATTATCAATTAAACAGGGTTCCAAGTAAAATTATCTGACTGTGACACGATTTTATTTGATTTTCTTCTGAATGTATCTGAGATTCTTATAAAATAATATGAGTTTGGTGTGAAATTAAATGGATTTCGCTTGATTTTATTTGACTTTGCAATGTATTCAACTTTGTTTTAAATGATTTTTTCTGAGTTAAATGTGAATTTATCTGAATTTTGTATAAGTTATTAGACTTTGGCATGAAGTTATCTGACTTTAAATTAAATTTATCTCTATTTTGTATGAATTTATATAAGTTTGATATGAATTTATATGTATTTGCTGTGAATTAATCTGAGTGTGATATGAATTAAATTGGATTGAGGTGAATTTATTTGAATTTGAAATTAATTTATCTAAGTTTGCTGTGCACTTATATTAATTTGATGTGAGTTTATATGAATTTATCTGTGTTCGAAATCGTAACCAGTTCACAAAAAAGTTATGTCCCATCAATATGAATTTATTTGTATTTGATATAAAATTATTTGATTAGATTAGGTTTAGTTTGACTAGATTTGGTTTGAATTTATCTGAATCTGATATAAAATTATCTATGTCTGAAGTGAATTTAAATGAATTTGTTTATGACTTTATCTGACTTTGTTATGGTTCTATCTAACTTTGCTTTTGGACTGGGATGAGTTTGATATCATTTTAGCTGAGTTATATATGGTTCTGTCGAAAACTCATCTTACTACATTTTAATTCGATAGTAAGCAGGGAAAAACGATGAGTTAGAGCTAAAAATCAGGATTAGATTGCATAACACCTATTCAAACGGTTAGAAGGGCAAAAAAGTAATAAAAAAATCTAATGTGGCATGCTAAAGGACCACTGCCCGAATTAATCCTATGCTCAAGGGGCTTTAGCCCTTAAACATTAATGTTGTGTACTGAATGTCTTCCAAGACTGGGACTTTTGGCTAATTTACTCTATATTTTATTGATGTTTTGACTATGTTGTACCTTTTTTATGATTTGATTTGTTGACTCCCTCTTCAATGCAAAGCTAAACACTCTATGAGGTTAGCAAGCTGCAACTGTTTCATATAATGCACGATACTTTAAAATGGACGACATATCGTGTAACATCATATCTGATACTTCGCATTTTATGTGTAAATCTTATGTCCTTGCCGCATCGATGGCGTGTCCATCCCGCATCCATACTATATTTGTGCATCAGACACCATTTCTACTTATAGTGAGGTGGTGATGATGCTTTCAGATGGGGCCTAGGTGATAACTTGTCTGTTGTCACTATGGATGATGGCTTGTTCCTCATGTGGGTCAACCATTCCCACCAATTAAGTGTAAGAATCCACAATGGAATTACCTATTGAAAATTTGAAACCCTTCAAAATGAATACAATCCCCTCATACGAAGTGCCCCTCAGTTTTATTTTTATAGGAGTGATCCCATCACACAAATGAGCTTATGATTAATAATATGATCGATGGATATGATCTTATAATTTTATTAATCATCATTAATTATATGAAATGTATCGAAATCTTGCATGAATAGAATTGATCCCGCCTTAAGATTGAGCTTATGCTTAATCCTATGGTTGCTGACATGACCTATGGGTCAAACACTCAATTGCTCTTCATGGGGGTCCAACACTCCCACCAATTACATAGAATCCACAACAGGCTCCATCTAATGAAAAGTCAAAGTGCTCGGAATAAATACAAGCCTCTCGAATGAAATGTTTCTAACTCATATTTCAACAGGAGTTGGTTTTACCATAAACTCAGCATGTAATTAGCAATATGATGAATGCTTATTGATAACTAGGACATCTCATATAATTAAAAATGATTTTGATCATATTATTAATCATACATTCAATCTTAGGTGGGACCAACTCTTATTAAAGTAAAACTCAAGTAAATTTTATATAAGGATGTCTGCATTTTGAGCAATTTGAAATTTCAATAGCCGTACTCCGTTGTGGATTCCTACGGAATTAGTGAATTTGGACCCATATGATGGTTTACCCACATAAATTGCATTTGAGTGTTTGACCCACAATTCCCCACAAATCAATTTATTATTATTCTAATAAGGTGAGCTAGAATAATCCCTATGGTTCCAGGGTAGGGTTGCAAATAGGTATTCGATTCTCCAATTATTCGAAAGTTTCAACCCGCAAAAAATCGGGTCTGGAACCTATTTTAGGTTCCGATTCATAAATGGGTCCTGGTCCGGAATCTAATTTAGGTTCCGATTTATAAACGGGCCCGAGTTCTGGTCCATATAGGTTCCGACCTGTGGACGTGGGATTCGACATATGAGCCTTTGATATCGCAAATTGTAACTCAAAATCAACTTTTTTTTGTTTTTTTTTTGACATTTTTATATATAATATCAGAGGTAGTAGATTTGATACACTGTTTTAAGCTGAATGATATACTTATTTTTAGAAAAATGAATAATAAAGAGAAATTAGAATCGATTTTGGAATTAAATTTTAGTCATCTAGGTGGACCCGGTTCTTGATTTTCGTATCGGAATCGAGTCTAGAACCAATAAAACAGGTTCCGAGTCAAAGTCGGATTCAGAATCGAAATCATTTTTCACAAACGGGTCCGGATGTAGGTCCACTATGGTTCCGATCCAGAACTATTCCGTTTGCAACCCTAATTCCGGGAGAGCTGGATAAATTTCCTATGGCCCTAGTGTGATATTACACTTTCGAACCCTTAATCTTTGGATGCAAAATGTGATCCAATACCACCTGAGTTAGCCGTCAGATCTAGAGTAATAGAACTTGGGAGTGGCGCGTTTAATTGTTTCTACAGTGACCAAGTAGCCCTCACCGGGGAACAACCTCACTCACTCAGTCACTCACTCCCCATTTCAGTAATCTTGTGCCTTCACTCAGCCCCCTCATAGTCGTCCTTGCACTGCTACATGGAAGCGAACGCGCTTGGGTTCGTCCTCACTCCTCCGCTCTCTCATCCACCCTCCGCCAGAACGCGAGCATTCCCCAGACCTTCCAAGCCCGCACTCCCCCCTCGCGCAGGTTGGCGTCCACCCTCACTCCTCCAGTTTTTTTGTTTGCTCTTTTTCTCCATCCATCATCCACCGTTGATTCCAAGCCCTCTGATGAAATACATACAGTTGTCACGAAGACGAAGGCGAAGACGAAGAAGAATGAAAAAGCGGAATTGGACGAGTACGGAATACCCAAAGAGTATGACCCCAGCTTCGGACTCCCCAAAGAGGTTTGGGACGAGGTACATACAAATTACAATACACACCCCTCATTTTCGTTCCGCTCTTTACAGTCTGTTTGCAGAAAATACATAGGAATTCAAGGTGACATGAAGGATTATAAGGTAGACTTTCTTAGGACTCGAATTACTAGGGTGATGGGTTGGTTTTCATTTCCCATTTCTCTTGAATGGTAATTTTTGGAGATTCGTTAATGGCATGTTTGTTTGGCATTATAATACATAGGGATTGGATACATGGAATTCATGCCTTTACTAGTTAAAAGTGAAGATTAAAGGTGAATTTAAAAAAATGAGCGTCAAATAACCTTTCCTCTTAGGGAAATAGAATCACCATAGTAGTTCATTTCCCAGCTTCTTTTGATTGTAGTTCCCTAAAAAAAAAGGTTATTTGATGCTCATTCTTGAAATTCAATTCACATTTAACCACTTACAGTATGAATTATATGTATTCAATTGCACACAAACAGGCCCTAAGGCGTTCACAAAATAATATTAATTGTAGGTCAGGTTCCCTTAAAAGATCTTGCTTGTGATTGCACATGGCCCACCCTTGCCTTGGCATCAAGAACGCATATTTTTATCTTCATTACATGCTTCTACAGAGAGTTCTCACAGCCATCTTATGGAGAAAGGAAGAAATGGGTGCTAAATGGAAAGAGGGGAAAAAAATGGAAACACGGAGAAGTTCACATTATCCAAAGTATCTCTCTCTTCCAAGATGTTTCAGATTTTTACATCACTATCATTTAGTTTGGTAAGAAAAACCAAAAGGGCCAAAAGTTAAATGCCAATCACAATAGTGCCATTATTCCCTTCAGCCAGCATCACTCAGTATGAACTTTGGTGGGCTTTCAAGGCAGTCAATCCGTGGATGGTCCGTACCCATCAAAAGTATTGATTGATCAATGAACCAGTGGCTGAACACTCTTAAGCTGCATCACTGTCAACAACAACAATTGACTGATTGGAATAGTAGCAATGTGAGCATTGATCTTGGAGTTGTGAAAGGAGGTTGTGTCTATAAGATAACAAGCATCCACACCTCCAATTAATATTATTCTAAGAATGAAATTTTCTGAACCATTTTAATCTATCTATATTTGTAGGTTTACATTAGCAAGAGATGAGGATCTACTAAAGAGTTGGTGAGAGGGATGAGGGATATGAGAGGAATAAGGGACAAGGGCGATAAATGAGGGATAAGGATATAGAATGTGGATCGTTATGTTGCTTGAAAGTATTTTCCCTAGGAAATTATTGTCATTGCGCCCGTTCAGTTGCCATTTATTGGGAAAAAGTGAGGACTAGTTGATATATATATATATATATATTTATATAATATGTATCAAAGAAAGCAAAAGGCCCAGCAAAAAATGGGAAACCGGTGAGCGCTGGGGTCTCTTTCCCCAATGGCGAATCCCTGCTTTTGCATTTCCCTGAGTCCAAAATGGCTCTTTGTACTAATCATCTGTTTATGTGTTTGATGATTTATGTTTGTCGTGCGTTTGAGCGTACCTCAAATTGCTAGTGGATAATGGTCCATTGGGCGCATTTGTAATCGTTGTGACAGCTGGAGCAGCTAATCTACTTTTTAACATATGCAGTGGATAACATTGATACCTGCATACACTGAGGAATTATGCAGATGTAGCCCATGTGTGGAACTATGCTTTAGTGATGCGAAAATTGAAATGATGGGCCCCTCTTTGACCTGGATGATTGAAGACATCTTTTATCAGTTATATTGACAAATGCTATGCTATTTTCTTACTATCTATTTGTAGGCTGCTAGTTCAAAGATTCTAGTTTTCAAATTTGGTATTTTTTTTAGTTATCTGTTATCTTTATCGCAGCAATCTATTTGTAGGAAGTGAAAGAAAGAGATCACAATTCATTTACTCCTGCACCCCCCATATATAGTTATGTTATCAGCCCTTGGAAACCATGATCAACGTCATTATCACCGCCACCACCACTACCACCATCATTTATCTATTTGGGATTTACTTTGTCAATTCTACTTTTCCGCTCAACACAGTCAATGCCACATTTTCACTGACTCTTTTGTGTTCATCTTGTATTTCCTTGCTGCTGCTATTAAGATCTTTGCTTATCTCCCCTTGAACCTTTAAACCATCAATATTTTGTATGAGAGTTATTTTGTGTAAACTAAAGAAGATAAGGAGAAACAGAAATCTGGAAAAGCTTTGGTGGCCTCTTTATCCCATATGAATCACTTTATATTCTCAGCTGGTGAGTGTTGTTTGTTAGCTTAATTACAGGGGATAAGAGTGATCTAAAAATAACACTGACATAGTCTTCAAGGTTACAACAGAATTTGTGTTCTACCTGCCCCACAGGCCCATGATCTAGGTTCATTAATGATGCATTAGATTATTGGATTATGGCCCTTTTAGCCTAGAGGGCCCAGGCCTACTTCTCTTCTTTAGAACCCCCTCAAGCTTATGGTGGCAAGTGCCACCTTGAAATGCCATGCATCCATAAGGAAAAAGGGGCCCGAAACTGAAAGGGCTTTAGAACAGCTTTTAGTGCATGACGAAGCCCTTTCAGGCATCACCCTATTTGAGGAACTGAAAGTACCAAATATAGGAGCTATATTATAACTTGCCACTTCCTAAAGACAACATAAGAGAGGTTTTTTTTTTTTTTCCAATTTCTAAATTTGTGTTACTACACTGCCCATTTGCAAGTTGTGACGTTGATTTTGTCTAAATCAGGAATGGCAAGCTCAGCGGCGGGAAGAAACTAAGGAAATGGAACGCAGACAGCGATTGGAGGATGAGGAGGAGAACAGAAAGGTGGCTGAGTATCGTCAGATTGGTACTCGATTAAAGGATTACCCTGAGGAAGAAGTCCGGAAGGCAAGGAGATTGGTTTCTAGCTTTATTAAATCTGCTGAAGAAGTTGAAGAGGTAAATTTGTTGTGTTAGTTGTAAATTGTGTTATAAGTAATGATTCTCTTTGTGGTGGTCGGAATATGAAATGAATTCCCTCATTATCACTTCCACTGGCATAGCCGGTATTAGGCATTCCCTCTCATTGGAGAGGATGGGGGTTTACTCAGCCTGTTGCTATGCAAACATCTGAGCAAGCAAGCTGGTACCAGAAAATGAAAAAGAAAAAGAAATAGAAAACCTTGTTTTCTAGCATTGTAGTTTAGGTTTTTACTGTTTTTCAGTTGTATTATTTTACTTGTTCACAAGGTCTTGACCTTTTTTTACTGCGAGCTTATAGTTGATTTATGGAGTTAGTTTGCTGACATTCTATATCATGGTGTAGAAATTTTGATGCTTTATGTCAGTGTTGTATGGACATGTAAATGGTGGGAATTCACTTTTTTTTTCCTGTAAATTTGAATATAATAAAATCCGATCCTTGTTTTATAAATATATAACCGAGATTGGTTTGTTCATTAAACAGCGATGACTATTTACTAATGAACAATGCCCCAGTTCATTATGAATTACTTTCTTTGCGTTCTAAAGAGGCCTATTTAAGGACACTGATGCATCTTGGAAATCACTTCACTAAAATTTCAGAATTCCTCCTCTCTGGGTAGAGCCCTTGAGTAATTGTGTTGGCTTGAAGGGTGGACTTTTCCACCAATCCGGCTGTGTCACAACTCACAATTGCAGTAATATAGAATTAAGCAGTGTTAATGGCATGGGATTGGAGATGGGCAGCTTAATTGAGGACAAAAGAAAGGGATTAAAACCATAGCCACTACAGGACAAAATAGTGGACTGACGGGGTAAGAGATGTTTCTGCGGATGACAGTAGTGCAATGATTGTCCAGTATCTTGCACAGATCTCATTGTATTATAGTTCATCTTTTATTATTTTATGCTATCTCAGACTCATACCATTCTGATAAGCTTAGAATCATAGGCTAAGATTGTGTATTCTTCAGCTATACGTAGATGATGAAATCACTCCATGGATCCATAAATGTCCTCCTCAAAACCTTCTCTCTTTTCTCTGTTTATCATATTTTCCCCAAATCAACGATGCTTAGCAACATGCAAGTGGTTGATGCAGATATCTCTACAAATACCTTAGTGGTTTAGGTGGCACTGATGATCATGTTAATTGCAGGTGCTCTTTTTTAAGCTCTTTAAGATAAAGAGTATGATGTGACCTGCAATTCCCATTTTGAGGGGGTCCGTATTTACTATACTATACACTGCGCTGCTCACCGTATGTGAATGATTGGATCACCAAAATGTGGGCATATGAAATTGGATTATGCTATTTGATATACAAGTGGAACCCATGAGCAGACCCCAGATACTTGGGATAAGGTTTATGATGGTGATTTGACACAAGGAAAAGTAGCTTTGTTTACTGATTATCTTCAAATTCTCCCCCTGAGAATATGACTACTATTTTTCCTCCTTTGCCCTCAGATCAGGATAAAAACTATATATAATAATGTCGTTTTCCCTTGGGCTCTGTTAATTTTATTTGGTTACTACTAATTACTTCATTGTGTGTTATAAACAGAAAGATCTTCTGAATGTTGTCATTTACTTTGTAAGAAAAAAATAGCTTCCATTCATACTCTGATTTTGGTTACTTGCATCTAAATTTGCTTTAGTCCTAGATGCACTCTCTGTCTGCATCCAGATGTTTTGCATTTTAACATACTATCTACATCACTTGATTGGATTTTCTACCATGTCAAATATATTTTTTTAGCTAAAGCAGCTGCTAATATATGATTGAGAATGAACCTTTCTTCATGGAACTGATGATCATATTCCTCTTTATTCCTGTTGCAAATAGAAAATTGAGGCAGCTGCTGACAGAGGCGAACTTACTGAACTCGTTCTGATGGTGATATGGAATCGACTTGATCTTGCTCGACGTGACGTATGTGGATAATTTCATTTTTTGTTAATAAAATTGTTACCATCCAAAAAAATATAAAATCATTCTGTTGTTTTCTTGGCTAAGTAATTCATTACTTAGGTGGATACTCAATTTTTAATTTTTGTTAGGAATCTTTATTCTGATGCTGTAATTACATATTCACAATGGAAATGCTTTTGTAGTTTTGATAAGATTTTTAGATATTAGAATAGATGTTTGCTTGTTATCCTTGTAGTGGTCTACTGGTCTTTTTTATAAATAAAATTGTTCTTACTGATAAAAAAAAGCAATAAATACCATCGTTGTTGTAAAGAGAGGGGTTCTAGAATTTTTTCCAACCTATAGGCGAGTTATTGACTTGCAAAACAAAATACAGAATTAATTATGCGAATCAGGTTTTAAAATGTATCTTGCTCTATTGAGCTGTTATTTGTTTGACCCCTAGAGAATTTGATAGAAGGAAACAGTCAACTTTTGATGATGATAAGAATGTTCCTTGTTCTCCTCAGAGGCAAAGTGATTTCCTGTGTTTTGAGTTCAGGATGTCACTAACAATGACAGGTGGTCCAAGGGGCTCATCAGAGGTTCCGTGTGGGACACCCCATGACAATTCATTGGGGCTTAGTGAGTGTGAGGGGCTTGGATTGGTCATGGGGTGGGTGTCCCACGTGGTAATAAGAGGGTTACCCCTCATGCAAATTCGTGAGAGGTACCTCTTGGCAGAACATAGCCCTATGGATAGATAGATAGTTAGATAGATAGATGTGTATAAATGCTGGTCAAAGATTTAAAAATCTGCTGACTTTGAGCTGACGTGGTCCCTATGAATTGCATTGACTCAGCTGATTGTTGTTGCTGTTTATCCAAATCAACTCGAACTTGGTGGTGACTGATGCGATCATCGATTGTAATTTGAATTCAGGATTTGTATGCATCTAGAGGGATTAGCTAGTGAAACCTGGTCATGTTTCTAATAAATGTGATCCTGTCTTTGGGCCCTACGTGGTTGCATGCCTAATTGCCTATTGTAGGAGAAGGGGACTGGAAGATCTTTTTATGTGTCTTAGGGTTGGGTAAAAACATACCTGATCTTTTGGTCCGCACCATCTTCTTAAAGAAATCCAAAGTTTGAAGGGTTTTATTAGTGCATATTTTGTGAGGATAACATGACCATGGATATTAGATTCACGTTTTCTTTTTGGCTTCTGGGAAGGTCTTTTCTTTTTTCCCAGTAGATATGACGTAACATGTAGAAAATATCTCAGAAATGGAATGCAAAATGCACCAACATTTTTATAAGTCATCCTCTGCCAGATTACATTCATCCTAGAAAGAAATCTGATAACTGCTTGTATGGTTGCTTATACTGGCTGGACAGTTGCATGCTATGATGGGTCCCACCGAGTGCTAAACACCAGGGAAGAGTGGGGATTAAAATAAAATAAAAAAGAGGTAGGAGATTGGAAGAGGAGAAACGCTACTAACATAAGGCCCTGGTGCCGTTAAATGAGGAGAAGAAGAAATAAACCATAAAAAAAAAGTAGAAGATTAGAGATAACACTCATCTGAAAAAAAGAAAGAAATTTAGAGACAGCGGTAACACAGTGCCACAATTTTATTAACTGGTTGACTTATCCACAATACTCTACACTATTAGAATAGTACTCCTAATAATTGACAAAATTACAACAATATTCCAGTGTATTTAGTAAAAGAAAAACTTCTATTTATCCTCTGAAAGATATCAATTCCATTTGGGTTACAGTTAGAGAGTTCAAAACTACTTTATAGGTCCTCTTTGTGACTGAAATAATTTTTATAAACATAAAAGAAAGACCCTACATACAAATTTGCCAGTATGTTCGCTTGTGATTTGTCTGACTATATGTTATCATTTATCATTTCTCTTGTACAAGTCACTATCACATTAACGATGATTGTTGATATCAAAGAATATTTGGCGATGCTTGTTACTATGGTTCACATGGGACTGGGAACCTTCTACCTCATACCAGCTGTCTTCCTGCTGCCTTGACTGCCTCAATCGTAAAAAAACATAACTTTAATGAAATTAACAAGCACTATTATACAAATGATGAAGATCTTCACTTATGTAAGATCTCTTGGATATGTGAACTTAACAGAGTTTAATTACTCTTTTATTTATTTATTTATTTATTTTTTATGACGGGGCTATACCTGTGGTATTTTTACTTGACAGGACTATCCCCCGGGCGCACACACGACCCCGCAACAGACATGCAGTTGGTAAGTCTGGAGTGGGACTCGAACACGAGATGTGGGGCGCAAACCCATGCCTTATGCCCGACCATCACCCAGGCGGGTGAGTTTAATCACTTGGCAGACACTATGAGAATGGGTTTTGTGCCCATCCAAGCTGGAAGGTCTGCGACCATAGCATTTTAGATGTAGAAGGCTTCTCGATAGCGATCTCTTCTTTAAGAGACTTGAATGATAAAATACCCTTTTTCTTATTTCCCCCACATTTTTTACACCTCGTAGTTAGGAGACGTGAAAGCACAAAAGCAGCAATATATCAGTTTAAAATGATAAAATTTAACAGGTTTTCAGACCTACTCTTTACATCCTTTATGGCTGGGGTGTCAGTGGGCAGGCCAGTGTATTTGTAAGCCAACTTGATTAAGAAGGCCCTAGTACCAGACCTAGCGTGGCCCTGACTCATTGTTCTTTGTTGTTTTTGTGGATCATATATATTATGTTTTAAGTTTTATCTTTCATAATAATTTCTTTTCATTGGATAGAGGGCTGTTATTTGATGTTGCAATTGAAACAATTTTTAAATTAAAATGTGTTAATTGCTCGAATTATCAATTGTAACAAATTTGATAAATTGAAGTATATGAAGTTGAAAATTTCATTGTTA
Organism: Persea americana; assembly: GCA_029852735.1. Taxonomy (NCBI): domain Eukaryota; kingdom Viridiplantae; phylum Streptophyta; class Magnoliopsida; order Laurales; family Lauraceae; genus Persea; species Persea americana. Next base: position 34,784,705 of record CM056818.1, read on the forward strand.
GCTCTACAAAACTTATGGGGTTACATATTATCTTCTATCACCACATTGGTAAGTGGACTTACATATTTATCTTCTACCTCCACATTAGCCAGTGGGCTTATTTTGCAATATTTGAGTTTCCAGGATGAAAAGGACGCTATCAGGAGCTTAGACCTCTTATATCGGAGGGTGGAGGTATGCAGTGTTTATCAGTTATTCAAATTTTATTTTTTACGTATTCACTATTAATGGATGCATCAAGATTCATATCTCCCTCTTTATCTACAATATGTTCCGCCTCATAGAAACCTGATCCATATTCTATTCTTTTAAGTACTTTAGAGTGTGTATATATAAGGGCACGCTCCTGTGCAGATGTCTCGCATGCACCTACCGTTGAGACTGCTTGTGGGGCTACCAATCATGGAGAGGTGGGAGATTGAAGGATCTGGATATGATCCACCTGTATGCAAAATTTTAATTTCATTCCCCCTTGATCCATGGCCCTAATGATGTGGAGTGGGGTATCAAATGCGGGGTGGGCAAAGACGGAGGATCAGAGATGGAAGGTGGAAGAGATATGTCAGGCTTTCACCTGAAAATTGGTCTCATGCCAAACTCCCCATCGCAGGTGAGGAAGAAAAGAGAACTAAGGACACCCCAAAATTACTCAGAGAAAATTTTCATTAATCATTTAGTGAATAGCCTAGGAGGCTTTACAATGCTTAAATATGTGAAAACATAACCCCAAAGCTAATCTGGACCATCCAACTACACCGATGGCCAGGATTAAAATATCCACCTAAATACAACTTAAAAAATAAATGGGTAAATAAAACACTAAATAAACTACGATGGGTGGGCTAGGCCCAAAGAATTGGTTGAGACGGATGGGCTGGGCCCATTGGCGGGTCAACCCATGGGGACCATGGGTCTATCCTATATCGCCTAAAAGTTTAATGGTTTTAGAAGGAATCATTTTTTTGCTCTTCCTATTTGGATTTCACTCCAACAATCAGTTCCATTCGGATCCGTGATTTTCATGGGGGAGTTACTGGGTGATGTGGTTGGATGGATCATAGAACCTGGGTTCCCACAAGTTGTCTCACATGCTAGATGTCGTGTGAGAAATCTGCACAGGAGCAACGGCAATATTACTTTTCTAAGTACTCTTCTAAGGAATCTTACAATTTAATCTTTCTACTCCTATGGAATATTAGATGGAGATTTTGAAGAGAGAGGCTACACCTGCCATGAGATTGCTGAACGACCTTTTGAATCTGCATGAGGGATTTGATGATGAGTGGCTAAAGAAATGCAGAAAGCGCTTGATTGATAGCTTTCCACGAGAGGATCCTTTTAGTATACTTGTTCCAGAGGGGTTTGACATTAATGCAGTATGTCCCATTCAACTGAAGTCATATCTTTTGATTTTTTACTTGTTTCATTTGATGTTGATCTGATTACACATAAGACATTTGGTAAGTACCGTGGTTGCATTCCATCATTAACAATCCCAGGTGTTTGCTGTATCATCGTCATTAAAGCCTTATCCTGTCTGATTTATTTACATGGTTAAAAATAATCTTACGTTATTTACATTGCGGCACCTGTAGAGTGTTGTTTGTTCATTCTCAGTCTCAGCTTTGTTATTCTGCCGTGTGTTGCCTACAACTACATGATGTGCTTGGGTAGGATACAATTATTTTCATTTCTGAAACAATAATATAAATTATAGGTGGGCATGTGTTGGTTATGGGACGGACCCAAATGGACATATGTGTATTGGACGCCATTCCCTTACCTTCTTTGAGTTTTTATTACAGGTTAGTAAACCACGAGGAAAACATCTAGATTAGGTCTCCCTTTTTCTTACATTATTTAGCCTTTATAGCTTCAAAACTGTGTCTGTATTGGGTTCCTAAGAACCCAATCTTAACATTGCCGTTTGGCGTGTTTTGGATCATTAAGTAAATGTGTAATTTGCTAAAATTCATAATTAGTCGCATTGAAAAATGTCTGGAAATTTCAGAATTACCAATTTTCCACTGATGTTTTGGCCACATGTTCCAAACTAGTCACCATCTTCTTTTTTTCGCCTCCTCTGATACATACTCAAGCACCTACACACTTACACTACCCAAAGTTCCTATCCAACAGATCAAGGGATCAATCCCTTGTTGTATCTGTGGATAGGGAGAAGCCTCCCCACTTGGGCTACAAGTGGATTGGCAAAAACTAGTCTCCAAGTTATCAAATGTCAATTCTCTACTCATATTAAAAAAAAAATAAAATCCAGTATTTACTCAAAGTTGCAATAGATTTGTCTTGCAACTTTTCGTCATAATGTTCTATGGTAAACTGACTCCAAACAAATATGTTGACATTTTACTGAAATTCAAAAGCCAAGGGCTGATTATTGAGAGGCACTTCTTTTTCAATGGTATCTGCACATATACATAGACCATTGGTCCATTACCACCCTTGTCCCATCTATTTGTAGTGGGTGGGCTCTTTTTATTTCTACTTCTCATCCCAGTCTAGGGTTACATTCTTTTTCATCAATAATCTAACATGTGACTCCTCAGTCCTCACTTTATTCCAGGTCCTTGCTAGTTCTTAATTCCTTGTGAACTTCGATTCTTCGTGTAGAGACTGTTTTTGGCTTCCATCCTCAATGTCCAAATCCATCTCAACTGAATTCCAAATTCTCGCATGTAATCCATACATCCATTATTTGGGTCCGCATCTACTGTCTTGTTTCTGTACCTTTGTTGCCCAACATTTAGCTCAATGTATGTCTTCTGTTGGTTCCTTTGTTGCTCAACATTTAGCTCAATGTACAGTACAGATCTGTTTTCTTCTAGAATGCCCCTTCAACGAGGTGTATATGGGTCCTTTGATTAGGGATGCAAACAGGTCAGATCTGGGGGTGGAACCATAGCGGATTTGGACCCGGATCTGTCTTTAAAGATCTGGTTCTAGATTTGGATCTAGATTGAACATGGAGCCTATATGTTGTATCTGGATCTGGCATCAACTTAAAATAATGGATTGGATTCTAGATCCAATTCTGAAATAAGATGTTAAGTGCATTAGTATTATTGATGAAACGAGCTTCAAAATGTTTTTTTCTAATAAATGAGGGTGAGCTATCAATTGCATGTAGTCCCTTCCCCCCCCCCCCACCCCCACCCCCACGTGATAGTCACTGAACCCCTGTGTTTGTACCAATCCAAATGGACTAGACTGCTTGATCGACTGTGCACCTGTTTTGGACGGACGAAACTTGGTGAGCCTTTGATCAAGGGGTTAAGATGATCTGTAATCATCGTGGATTCAGTTCCTCGTGTTTAAACATACAAGGATATGATTCTGTGTCCACGTGTTCCGAATCCTATATGCATGGATCTGGATTTGGATTTGAATTTCTCCTGAATCCAAAAGCAGGTTCCACACCCACTCTGTATGGAACCAGAGACTTCGGGTACTTGTTTAATTAGATACCCATTTGCAACCCTACTTATGATGTTTTTTTTTTTAGTATTTCTTTTTTCTTGTAGCTTCTGTTGGCATATTTGGTATCTTTTCTTATGTATCTTTTCCCTTTATTTTGTATTATAATAAAAAAAGATATTCCTTAATTGTAGCGGCACTCCATGATCTCATACTATTTCTCTAGCTTGCGCACTTCAATATGCTTTTTCTACCCTACAGCAGTTCTTTTTGCCATATCATTGTCAATCTCTACATTTGTGTTATATTGTTTCTCTTGGACATTGCACTGATCAAACTAGCAAAATAACATTTTTATTTTAGATTACCCTACTCTCTATCCACTAAGCATTTTGTGTTTCTGTTGTCGTTTTGCTAATTTAAAAACCATTTGATTGGGAACACATTCTTCAATACTCTGGCTTGTTTTTTACTTGCTTCTTCTTTGACTAATTGTTGCTCCATTGGAGACAGAGGCTTTTAAAATGGTTTCCTAGGAGAGAAGATTTAAACCAAGGAGGGTGGAGAAAACACCCATTTCTCTAGCAAAATCAAGGTTTTAAAATGGTTTCCTCCTTGTATAGTTTGCTCCATTGAAATCCAAATAGTATGGAAACACTACTAGAGATGGGTAGTGATTTTTAACAGGGGGAATTCTCCACCCTTAGTCTTCTCTTTATTTCTTCACTAGTGGGGATTATCTCCTTCCATCAAAGTCTCCCCCAGTGATTTAAGAATTCTTCATGGAATATGATTCGCACTAACCAATGCATCAATGATCAATTTTCTTTTTAACGGTTTTTTATGTGGATTGGATTTTTAATTGAGATTTTGAAGTGGACGAAGCCTACATGGAGCTGATTGAGCATTGCAAGATGGCCCGCAAGCGTCTAATCAAGAGTTGAAGAAGAATTGGGGCCCAAACAGTACTTAAGTATGTGGAAAACTGGATTTCAGGGGCTGTTTTAATATAACAATGAATAAAAGGCGGTTTTGTGCGGTTTTCTAGAAATTCTCAAGTTAAAAGAGCCTAACTTCCAGTAATATGGACTATGGAGCAGCAGGTTAATGTGTCAAAGTTGGCCCAATCCAAGAAAAGGAGGCTTCACTAGGGTCACCCATGAGTGCACCTTCAGTTCGTACAGGTGCTTCTCTTCACACGGTGGGCCCTATTTTCGTCTGAAGTGTCCAGAACGACCAGAATATGGAATTTTTCCAAATCCCAACATTGTTTTAGTAAGTAGTGGTTGTATTGAGTAGGAAACAGTATGTAGGAGTCCTAATTATAGTAGGGAAGCAATTGCTAGGACTTTTAGGGTTTTTGAGGTCCTTTTTAAAATTATATAAGGGTTGCAACAGTCAACTGCATACATAATGCTGCAGTACAGTTTCATAATATAATAAACAGTGCTTTTATGAGTTTCTCTCTCCTCTTGGTTTTGTGTGGATACTAGAGGACTGAGAAGGCTCTGAGGTTAGGGCTCAGGTTGATTTACTTTGTTCATTGCATGACTTCTTTTTTTTTAATTCTAGATTTTTTATTTTTATTTTACTGCAACCAATAGTAGTTGCTGGAAATTTGGGTTTTGGATTATATGGAGCCTAGACAAGTCCGACTATGTCAGATAGGGGCTGCATCAGTTTTGCTTAACCCTGCTTGCACCTATAACATTTATGATTTTCGTATCTAATGCTAGTTTATCCCTTGTTACTGTATCATAGTTTCACTAGACCTCTACAATCTTCTTCTTTATACTCCTAATGCAAAGATTCTGCTTGAGGCACAGACGATATGCTTGTGATTAAAACTTCTGCCTGGTTAAAGGACCATCTGAATCAAGGGAATACAAAGAGAAGCTGTGCTAGATGTTTTCTTATTTTCGGCTTTGCGGCTTAATTAGCTAAATATTTTGTAATGTTCCTATTTTCAATTACACCAGCATTTGTACTTTAGCAAATTCACATGTTTCTGCTATTGTACTTATGTGCATAGTGTTGATGTCAAGGTATAAGTCTGATGATGCCTTGTATTATTCATTAACATGCAATGATATGCTCCAGATAAATCGTCCACAGCCTTCCTTTATTACGAGCTTGTAATAATTTCTCAGCCTTTTCGTATAGGCTAAATTGCTAGGGAACCTGACTGTTCCCTGTGGTATAGAGGCCCCTCATTTTGGGTGGCCATGAATTTGGATAGAACAGAAACTACAATAGGTTGACTTCCCTATTTTGTCTTCCTTGTGCTAAAAAACATCATGACTGCTCCAATTTCCAAATTGACATCCAGACAGACTTGGACAATTCCTTTTTATGTTTTTGGACATCTCATAAAATTACAACATATTCTCTATGATATATATTGGTTAATATTAAGAAGTTTGACCTCTTGTTCTTTTGGTCAGCATCAAGGTCGAATTGGACTGCCACAGGAGGCGGAAGATGTGCTACTGAGGGTTGATTTCGTCAGAGAAGTAGATGAATTGCTGCAAGAGGTTAGAGCTGAACAAAGTGGAGCGCAGATGGTACAAAGTCGTGATCCTGAATCTATTGCAGTCAGGATGAAGCATGAGGAGAAGCAGCGAACAATACGTCAAGTAGAAGCTCTGCTAGATCTAGCAATGACATTGGAATGGTAAAACTACCCCACCAATCCACCACTCTATGCCTTCGTTGAAGTTGGATTTATTGTTGGAAGAAGCCGGTTCAGCTGTTGCCAGGTGGGTTTTGTTTTTCTGAACATATATAGATCGTGGGCTCAATCCATCTCCTCTTTCATGATGGGTTGTTCCATATATATGGCTACAAAGGCTCAGCTTATGTGAGAAAGGATAGAAATGTCAGGTTCATTAGCCAATTTCGTTCTCTGGGTGTGCTAAATGCAAAACTGTCCATCATCTGATTGGATTTTTGGTTCTCATCCCAGGCTTTGTGCTTTCAATGTTGTAATAGTTCCAAGGATGATCCCCAAACACTGTATATTTTGAATTAGGTTTAATGCTGTTTAATGGAACTTGGTTGCTCCATATATTTACTTGGATTTTGTACTCATATTTCTGAATGTGTATAATAGACCCCGCACTTCTAAAGAAAGGGGGTTGCATGAAATTCCAAGCTTTCCTTGACTAATAACCACTTGCAGCTAAAGGTCATGCAACCCATTCCATATTCACAAATTAAGAACCAGAAGATCTTGAGGGCCCTAAATTATATAATTTTAGTGTTGGTCTGTTTTATGGTGAAGATTACTGAAATCCCCTCATTTTGCATCTGCTTAGCAGTCCCCTATACCCACCACTTGAAAGAAGGCCAATGAACGAACCTAACATTGCAAATTATAGTTTGTGGTTTCTTCTTTTTATTTTATTATATTGTATTGTACGCTTCTTTTTTTTTTTTCAATCAGTTTTAATAAATGAGACCATTGCAACTTGCTGACAACATACAACCTAGCCTTGTTGGTGAAACTATTTCCTAAATGCTGATTTCAACTAAATAAATTGCCCTTGATATTCTGATAAGAGTCTCTCAAATTACCAATATATGTTTTGTAAAATTTCCTTTTTATGTTTTTGGTAATCCTAAGCCATATCCTTTCTAACCTAATTTTTCTTGGGTGCTGATGGGCGACACCTAAGGACTTGAAACATACATTTGTACACTGACTTGTACGCTAAAATTGTATGACCAATAAAATATCTGGACCATGGTCCACAGTGACCATGCATAGATCAAAAGGTTTAGGTCACCTTGGTGTTGGGAAGTCTCACATCAACTAAGTCCTGAGTTGGATATGGCTTTATATACTTGTTTGGGCCTGGCCTTCTACCTATTAGTTTAAGCTTTTGAATTTGTATATGATATTAAAGTAGGATCCGATCCCGTCGTTCTTAAGTAGCCCACGTGGCTCCAATCATTCTTGTCTAGCCCATGTGGCAGGCACGTCCATGGGATCACTTGGGCCTACACGTGAGGGGGAGTGTTGAGAAGTCCCACATCACTTAAGTCTTAAGTTGGACATGGCTTCGTATACCCGTTTGGGCCTTCCATCTATTAGCTTAAGCTTTTGGGTTGGTACATGAATCCTTACACTTAGTACAACTTTGTAGAGCATTTTAGGCATTTAAATATCATAGGTCAATGGTTGATTGGGCGAGTTTCAGCTTTGTCCCCTACTCAATGCTTAGGCAAGGAGAAGGGTAAGAAAAATGTTGTCAAGGGGCCGTCCAAAGATGAATATATGGGCGTTAAAAAGGAGACGATGTAATTAAACTGAAAAAACTCAGTTAGCTTTTCATATAGTTTTGAGGATTTAAAAAAAAAAAAAAAAAAAAAAGTGGGCAACCAGTGGACCGAAAAGATCATACCTTGCACTAGGTTTTTTTTAGCATTTTCTACTAGCGTCCCTGTTGACCTTTTTTTATAATGCTAAGGGTCCTAGTGACCTTCCTGTCTATCGTAACCTTAAGAACTAGAATCCACCTCATTTGCAGTGTCTCAACCCATAGAATCGTGAACCAGGCACTCACAAATTGGGCCATGTGGAATTGTAACCACATATGCTGTACAAACCACAAGAACCAAAGACATAGCATTGGTTTTCTACTTCTTGCCATCCTACCTTCCACAAATGAAGATCATCATCCCAAGAATAAATTCTAACGTTTCCATCAGGGTCAATGCGTAGAAGCCTAAAAACCACAGAGGGGTCTCTGAAATCCTTACTTGATCGGTACCAAACAATTTTGCCAGTTTCATCAAACAGTCCAAAGACCCCATTGGGCTCAAACCTTGCTTCAGTTGCAACGATGGATGGACTCAAATGGCTACTCCAATAGGTCACATTGCTATCCCATACCAGAATCACCTCCCCAGAGCTCCTAGCCTGGAAGCTGTAACAACCTGCAGCAGAGTTTGCGGAAGGAGCTTGAAGGGCTTGGGGGAAATGGAGAGACTGGCCAGGAAGGAGAGTGTCCGTGGGCCTGTGGAAGCTCTCCCAAACCACTTCCTGCCCAGAGCCCATGAGATCAAGATTCCCAGTATTCAAAAGACTGGCAGTTTGAACACCCAAACTGCTGGTCTTGCTACTCCAAACAAGCAAACCGGAGATGTTATCAAACAAGGCCAAGCTTCCATCCATGGAGAGCTGAAAGGTGGAGTTCTGAGAGACTCAGATACCCCCACCGACAGTCCAAACAGGCAGCATATCAGGTATAGCACCTCTGTCTCCGAAATTATACCAAATACCCACTACAAAGCCATCTTTTTGGTAATCAGACAGGAACCCAAGTACAAAAACCCCATTCTCAGCCACCCAGTGCCTTTTATCAATCCCAGAAATCTCAAAACCCAAGTGCGCTTCTAAGCCCTATTTTGTTTTAATTTGCTTACACCGCACGGTCGATGGGGACTATTATTCTTGAAAATAAAGGTCGACTAAGACCCTACAGAACGTAAGTGGGAGTTCTATGATCGTCACAAATTGAATTACAATCAAATTGCTTTGGGCCGGTTACCAATGTCGGTAATTGGAGATTTACACAATTCGAACAATTACGAATTCAACTCCAACCAACATAATCAGGGGTAAACCTCTTGATTCAAAAACGATTACCAATTACTAAGATTCTGTTTTGATCTAAAGTAAAGGAGTGATGCTTCTTTCATTTTGGCCATTTCGACAAAAGACCTACACCCCAGTTCCATAGCTTTGCGTCCGCTATCTCGATCATGATTTTCCTACCCCCAGAGGTAAAGGAGAGGTCCTTCCTTTTTGAGCCGGTTGTGGGCAATGAGGGATTTGAACCCCTGACATCGTGGTTCGTAGTCACATGCTCTAATCCTCTGAGCTACACGCCCCAGCCTGTCTCCACTGGATCTATTCCTTGGAGTACCCTCTAAAAGGACATTTCTTACAGCATTTTGAAAGAATCTTTTTTTTATTATTATATATCAACGGACGATTACATCATTTATAGTCGAAAAGAAGATTCACAAGAAGTTTTTCAAACCAGAAGAGGTCTTTATCTACTTTCCCTTTAAGTATTTCTAACTTCAAAATTTCTTGCCTCTTTTTTTTTTTTTTTTTTTCATGAACCTTGAACATATAATAATTCCAAATCAAATCTCTTTAGAAAGAAGATCTTTTGTTTCATGGTAGCCTGCTCTAGTCCCCTTACAAAACTTCCGTGATTGGGTTAGCCATACACTTCACATGTTTCTAGCGATTCACATGGCATCATCCAATGATACAAGTCTGGGATAAGAATCTACAACACACTAGAATGCCCTTATTGGCGATCGTTTACTCCGAAAACATCTAAGGTTCCTGTGAAGGTTACGATGGACCACAGGGTCGCTAGGGACCCTTAACGTTATAAAAAAATGTCAATAGGAATGCTAGTAGAAAATGCTAAAAAAAAACATATTTTCGGTCAAAATGACTAATCTGATGCAAGGTCAGTTAAAATGATCTTTTCAGTCCACTAGTCACCTAATCTAGTTTTTTATTTTTTTTATTTTTTTATTTTTTTTTCCGAAAATCCTCTATAGTTTTCATACTGTGTCTGCTGAATGCTCTTTACAAATTCCTCAAGTTCATTGAAGGTCTTTTCTTTAACGACACTGCAAGCTTGTATGAAGTTGAGAATCATGGGGCTTTCAATCCCAAGTCAAATTCAGGATGTCACATGTAGTGGGCAAATAAACACCATTTCAGAATTGACTGCCATTGCTGTTAATTCCTTTTTACACAGCTTGAGTTGAACATTTTAAGCTTGTACTCAGAAATGTAAATCCTAGAAGATATGTATACCTTCTGTCGCTTGGCACAGTAATAGGATATACTCTTATGGAAGACGGTGTATGTGTTAAAACTTGTGTTAGGCTGTGCTTGTACTCCTATAATCACACATCATAATAACTAGTTACATTTATACATCTTCATTTGTCTGAAATCCCTATATATACTCCCCATTCATATCTTACACAAAAGATGCAAGAGAATTTAAATCAGGAATGAACAGAGGAATGAGGAAGCACACACCCAAAAAATGTACATCTGAAGCCAAAATCTGAACCACATTGATTAGCAGAGCTACTGGAGCTGGTGAAATCTGTGAGAAAAATGACTGAATGCCCAGATAGGGATGTAATTTACTGGACCCACTTTTCTCTCTCTTTTCATTTCTCACCTCCAGGCTTGTTTTGGGAGGCATCTTTCCACCTGCAGAATTGATAGTAAACATGACAATATCCAAATACTAGCAATTGCATAGACCAGTAATATACCATATTGATGTTGATGCTCACATACTGTTTTTTGATGAGGATAATGACTTACTATTATCGATTTTAAATTACAATTGAACATGCTCTTATGTACAAGGTTCTGAATATTCCAAATGTATGTTTCCAATAGAATTTCATTGTAAGCGCAAATGTGCTACTATGCGGCTGTGGACTGAAAACTCAAAAGGGTCTGTTTGGATGTGTTTGGATGAGGAGAAAGAGAGGAGGAATTTGAACACAGGACAGTTTTCTCCACATCCAAACTACGCCAAAGCAATGGACTACTATCCGCCTTTGGCAGTGGATAGCATGATCCAGCTCAGATGAACGACACTCTACAAAGATAATGTAAGTTCAAAAGAACTACAATATGATTTGCAAGATGACATGCATCCCAATAGCAATCAACCAGGCTGCATGTAAGTTAACATACAATGCCTCCATGCGGGCCAGCTGCAACTATGGCTAATCATCAGAGGGTGTGGGACAGGAAAGGATCCCTCCATCATGGACTGGGACAGAACAAAAAGTATGCTGGTTGAATAATCATAACAATCAATTTTAACTTTTTAGGTTGGTTCAATCCAACTATTTCTCTTATCAGAATGAAAACTGGGTACATGAGCAATTCATGTGGAGAACTTGGTTGAAGGGTTTGAATTCTACGCAAGAGGGCTCTACAAAAAAGATTGAATTCATAAACTTCAATGGGCTTAAGAATATCGGCTTAGATGCTTTTTTTTGCTTAGGAATATAGGCTTACATGTTTATTGTTTGCTCACAAAAGCTTGGAGAGGCATTAATGATTCCAATAAGACTACGACTCTGCAGATGAACTTTGATGGAATATTTCCAACAACTCCGATTCTACCATTTGGCCTTCAAATAGTGCACAACTATGAGACTTTATTGCATAAGTTGCTAGTCCTGCTGTTTGTTGAGCAGTGGCACTGCCATCCTCCACGAAAAATCCTGGAAATGGGAGAGCAGTGTCGACCAAACGAAGCCACGCCATTCCCTCTGAAAGCTTAGGCAGAATAACACTTACCGAGGAGTCACCAGCATTGAATGCAATAAACAGATCACCCATACAGGAACCAGACTGCTCGTCATCTTCCTCAGCCTTCAATGTCATGGCCAGAAATTTACATGATGGATCGTCCCACTTTGGTTGAGACTGATAATTTCCATGCCAGTCTATATTTTCTACCAACATAAAGTCTCTCCTCTGAAGAAGATCACTTCTTCTCTTTCTAAGTGAACTTAAAAATGAAATGAATCGTGTGATTTGAGTACCAAAACTGGTTTTTAGGCCATTCCAATTGAAAGGCTTCCTGTCCTTGTAAGACTGTGAACCGCCAGAAGATTGTCCGCATTCATCCCCCATGTTAAGAACAGGAACACCAAGTGAAATGTATAAGATAAAGAGGAAATTGCGGATCTGTTTGAGTCGTGTTTCTAGGACAATGCTTTTTCTTGTGGGCCCTTCTTCGCCACAATTCCAACTTAACTCTGACGAGATGCCACTTTTACTGAAGCTAACCAAGTCCACTAGAGGAAGTCCGGAGTTCCGTGAAACAAAATTAAAAGAAAATGCAGGACCCCTGCTATCTGCGAAGACATCTCCACTTCCACAAAGACGTGTCGCAAGATCACTCAGTTGAGCTCGACCCCTTAGAAAGTTTCTTACATCATTACAGAATTTCATATTCACTTGTGCCCACCTTTTCCAATGAGGAAAACGGATTTCCTTGTAAGACATGTCAACTGGTGACCAGCAGTCTGCAATGATCTTAGTCTTGGATAGTACTGGGTCGAACGCAATAGCCTCAACCAAAGGAGGGCGTGTCAGATATTCCCCATTCGACCCTCTAGTCAGAGATGAAGCATTCATAAAACAGAACCCATCAATGTGAAATTCACTCACCCAATACCGTAGACTGTCCAAAATCATCTGTTGGACCACAGGATCATTAGAGTTCAAAGCATTACCAGCCGCTGATTCCGGCCCTGCATTGATGATATAGTAAGATGAATTATCAATTCCTCGGAATGTTATTGTTTGACAGGCATCATCTCCCCCCTCAGCAGTATAAGTGAAAACAACCTCCATTAGAACCTCTATGCCATTGGCATGCAGTGTTTTAACCATCTCCTTCATGGAATTGATAGTTGATATACCATCATTCACGGTTCCATAAATATTCATAGGTGAAAAGAAATGATATGGTAGATATGGTCCTTTTTTCTCATCAAAAGGAAAGACTGGCTCCAATAAGATTGCATTCACGCCAATACTTTTAAAATGATCCAACTTTTTAACAAGACCAGTAAAGGTACCTGCGACATCATCAGGTAGCTGACTGGACTTGTCCTTGGTAAAACGACCCACATTCAATCGATAAACCTCTAATTTCTCCATTGGTAAGGATGGGCGAATGTCACCCTCCCAGTCAAAAGCAGGCACCTTGCACAGGCACCCAAGACATTTTGCCAGTGGTATAGCCTCACCTTGATCAGGACCAAAACTTCCAAGAATCCTAGCATATGGATCCAAGAGCACATGGCGGAAATGAAATCTACTTCCCTTGTCCCAAAGAATATCTCCTTTACACCGATACCCATATCTCATGTATTGCTTGACATTTTCCATGGAAACATGCCAAATGTCACCTGTTCGGTTGACATATGGATCCAGATCAATCTCTAATGAGGGTTCATTTGCCGTCTCATCATACAAGCACAAGACAACTCTTTCCGCATTCCTTGAGACCAGGGAGAAATTAACTGATCCATCATCAGAAAATGAAATGCCCAGCGGTGCAGGATATCCTGACCCCATACCCACAGGCACACAAAAGTTCCTTTTGCCACGAGTCCGTATCCCCGAGTCAACAGCAGCAGTATCCAGTGAAGAATAAAGCAGAAATGATACGTAGAAAGGAGCTTGGTTTGCATCAAATTCTAATTTGAGTGCATGCCTACCTAATGATTTCTCTACAAATGGTGTCTGGATGGTGGTTTCTTTACTTGCACTTGTAGCCGAACTTCGAGAGTTAAGAACCATCAAGCGCGAAGAGTCGGACCTGAACATACCCCAACTCATAACCAAGCTATGCTCACTACTCCGTTGTGGCAAGGATGGAACTTCTATATACAGCACATATTTCGTATCCTTCCTCCCAACCAATGCCTTCACCTGCCCACCAATTTCTGTTCTAAATGAATAAGTTGACATCCTTTCTAGTACCTCGGCGAGACTGCTTGTATCCAAACTAAGCCCAATTTGCTCAACAGAACTTTGTGATGCAGCAAAAGCTTTCAAGTTAGAATGCTGCCGATTGGTGCTGATTACGTTATGCGAACTTTTCAGTAAATCTCTGTTTCCTCCCAATGTATGCATTCTGTTTACAAAGTGGCTCTCATTATTTTCGAAACAAGGATATGCAATCACCCTCAATTTCTGCACTTTCAACACTTCACTACTTAGATGGCAGGTTTGAGTTGTAATAGATGGCGAAAAGGTTGCCATGGGTGCTTGCTTGACAAGGGAATGTAAGAAGAACAAGAATGGATATCTACAAGCAGGAAAACGGAAGCAAACTGTCAAAAAGTTGGAAAGATTCCCTTGTTGGATTGGCTCTTTTCCTGTCACAGAGGGAGATTTAGTTCATTGCGCGAATAGCATTTGATTTAACACAACAATGAAAATTGCATACAGAATTCAATACAAAACAAACCCAATTGACAAAATCTAAAATAAACAAAATCAATTGAATACCCCAGACAAAAAATAATAATAAGAACAAAAAAAAAAAAAAATCTAAAGCAGGACAAAACCTAATTGAGAAGATCCAAAGACAACAACCCAGTTGAGATCTCCAAAATAAAGCAAACCCAATTGAGGAGATCTAAATAGAAACAAGTCCAAATCAGTCAGATTAAAACCAATCAAATTCAAATGAAAAGGACGTGAAAAGAAGAAATAAAAAACATATAATCCTTTAAACGCAAACATACACTACTGAAAAAGAAAGCCCAAGAAATAAAACTCACCTGAGAAATCTAAAAGAAAAAAAACCCATTTGGGTGGAGTAAATCTAAAATAGCAAAACCCAACTCACAAAATCTGAAACCGAAAAAACCCAACTGAAAAAAAAGGAAACTAATGCTCTGATGAATGACATCATCTCCATCCCAACTTTCTATTGGTAAAATAAAAAATAAAAAGATACAAGGTGATCAATCTAATCATGTTATGAACATAAAAAGTTCAATACAAAGAGAAATGAAGCAAACCCAATCGAGAAACTCACAGGAGGGGGATTGCAAATTGGCAGCTTACATGGGATTTTCTCCAAGAGAGAAGCAGCAGCAAACGCCCTGAAACTTTCTTATGAGACCATGAGAGAGAGTCCCAAGAAACTGTAGAAGCAGTGCCGAGGCCACACAAGTGTAGAAATCGCAGAAGGAATCTGCACAACTATAAGACAAGCAAGAAGCTGACTGCATCTCTCCCTTCTCTCTCACCACCACAGACAGCAGGTGTGCAAACCACATCGAGAGAAAATGACGAAAGTGTTGAAAAATGAGATGATCCAGATCATATCGAAGTGGGCCCCACTTTTGTTTGATTGCAGGGATGATGAAGGTAGGAACAATCTAATCTAATCTAATAAAAAGTTGGGATAAGGAGTAACAGTGATTTGGGCACATGGGTCGACTTGAGAGTCCGTAAAGATCAAGGTCTGCCAGTGGGTTGATTATGAACAGGTTGCAAATTGATATTTGAATATCCTATAAAGTGGGTAGAGATATCTCACTTTACTTGCTCTTATCTTCTGTGTTACTGCTATTCCATTATGCAATATTATAGCCAAGGATTTTATCTTTAATTATCACCGCAGTTTACACTACTTTATTTTAAATTTATGAAATTTCCCACCACTTTTCAATTTCTCGATTCTTATCTCCATCTATTCACTTTTATCTTTTCATGCTATAACCCACTTTCTTATAGCTATTCTTCCATATTATCCTTTATCTTATCTCGTTTAAAAACTTTTGTGCCTGTCATCTTCTGTAGAAGAAAATGTTTGAATTCTTCGCTTCCTCGTACCTCACTAGAAGCAGAAGAAATGTCGATGAAGATGATAAGATTTCTTTTAGTAATTTCTTTACCATGATTCCCTAAAATGCATTTCCTATAATTAAATTAGAAGACTTTCTCTTTACATGATTTTCTGACAATTGCATTCTAGCAATATATTTAAATTTTTTTAAATCCCAACTTTTGGCACAAATTTATATTAATTCATTATTTTCATCGTGACTTTTACATTAATATTGTTCGTTCTAATCACAGACATGTTTTTGCTACTTATAATATATTAAATACAAGGGTTTTGAATTCAATTTTGAAGATTTCTTTAAATTTTTACTTTTTTTATTGAGCATTTGTAAAATGCTAAAATTGTATAGGTAATAGATTTCAAACCATGAACTCTTATCCTTTTAAACAACTAACATAACCATTGCAACACTCAATATTTATGTATATTTATTTATCAAAAAATGTCAAAATTAATTAGTTGGAGCGTGGACCTTAGTCATGTGGGTCATGCCCGTGTTTAACACGGGTTATTATTCCAGTTTAGCTTTAATCATACACCATTTAACCCCACTCGTGTATTTAAAAAAAATAAAGCTTTCTTCTAATCCAATTGTAATAACGCATTCTATATTTTATTCTTTTAAGCTGACGGTGTATTTGGACTCAATACATAGGTCCCATGTCGGATTAGAAACCAGATATTGAGATATATAAAGATGGATCGGACTCCAAGTTCACCATGGTTTTGCCTTGAATTCTTGCATCTTTGCGTCTCTAGTTATTAACCATATTTAATAAAATAAAATGATTAAAATCACCCTTAAATAACTGAACAACTGGAAAAAAATAGAATAATAATATAAATTCGCAAATTTAGAGATCAAGGTTGAAATTGATTTTGTGTGATTGTGGTTAATTATTTTGAGCACATCTAATATATAATACAATAGTGACTGCCGAAAAAATGATCAAAATCATTTAAATTCATAAATAAACCATAAAAACCTATTAATTTGAAGTCCAAAATTATGCCTAGAAAATGAATTGATGATGCCTATATGCAGAAAGGCAAGTATGCTACTACAAGATGGATTTAGAGAAATATGTGAGGCTCTAGATGGATTTAGTGTAAGTCTCGATGCATGTCAAATTAACCAATGGGCTTTAAACATGAAAATGGAATATTTACCAAGAAGAGAAAAAAAATAAAAAGAAACCGTACATAGATTTGGACCTGCCCCAAAATCTTATCTTTTACATAAGTTTTCCCAACGGAAATCAATCCAAGCCTTGGCATAGGATGCCTTAAAGTGGATCCCATCTTTAATTATTTTCCACATTCTATCCATACATTTATCTACATTGAGTCTAATCAGATCAAATCATCATCATAAGTCACATTTAAAATGTATGAAAAAAAAAAGCATGATGAGATCCATTAGATTTAATCATGAATGTCTGGAATTAGAAAATAGATCAAATTATGTAGTCCAAGGCATGATGTTCTCGAATGAGTTTAATTTTGTCTGTAGTCTTTTGAACAATGTGGGTCCAAGAATGCTGCGTTCATCTTACAAGGTCTCGAAGGTGTCATCTTAACGCCTGCTTGATAGCTATTATTATATGCAAACTCAATTAATGGCAAATGAGTGTTTGGATGAATCGGGGGGCGACACATGGGGGCGAAGGGGGGCGGAGGAAGAGGAAAAGCACTCTTTCTTTTTCTACGCCCCCCTTCGCCCCCCGTGTCGCCCCCTGATTCGTCCAAACAGGGCTCCCCTGTTTGGACGAAACAGGGGATCCGGTTCCCCTCAACATATCCTCTTGGGTTTGATTTGTCATCTAAATTTGGCCATCCGTCTTGGGATGATAATTTTGCCCCCATAGCTTAGCTTCCTGGAAGCCCTTCCAAAACTGAGAGGTAAATTTTGAATCTTTGTCCAAGACAATAGAAGACGACACTCCATGTAGTTTTACAATTTCATCAACATACAAACTTGCTAATGCCTCTGGAGAGGGTGCAGCTTTTGTTGGGCGAAAATGTGCCGATTTGGTCGATCTGTCTCCACTATTACCCAAATGGCATTAAGACCGCGCTTTGTCCTCGGCAATCCCACAATGAAGTCCATAGAGATGTTATCCCATTTCCATTGTGGAATGGGTAAAGGTTGCAATAGTCATGACGGCCTTTGATGTTCCATCTTAACCTGTTAGCAAACCAAGCATTTGGACACATATTCCGCAATCTCCATTTTCATGTTAATCCACCCATAATATCTTTTGAGATTCTGATAGATTTTCGTACTGCCCAGGTGCACTGTGTATTTAGCATGGTGCTCTTCTTTCACTGTATCTTTTATAAGCTCAGAATCATGGGGCACACGTAACCTTCCTCGAAAAGCTAAGGTACCATCTGCTTGTAAACTGAAATCAGGCTTAGATGCTATATCTCTCTAGATTTCAGATAATTTAGATATTTCTACTGTAATCCTTTGATCTTTTGCAAATCTATCGGTTTCACCATCAGGTATGACATAAAAAAAAAAAAAAAAAAAAAAAAAAAAACCTGTTACTTTCAACTCGTGCTTCCAAGTCCAAGTCCTCGATCCTCTCGATCAGTTGCTGTTCTCGAATCATCAATTTTGCTATCCAACCAGAAGACTTTCTGTTAAGGGCATCTACTACCACATTAGCCTTGTCTTGATGATACTGAATGGGGAAGTCATAATCTTTTGAGAAATTCCAATCACCTCCTCTGCCTCATATTATTATTTCTTTTTGCGAAAGAAGGTATTTTAGACTATTGTGGTCGGTGAAAAACCTCAAACCGCTCCCCATGCTAAAAATGTCTCTATATTTTTGGAGCAAAAACAATTGCACCCCACTCCGTCATGGGTGGAGTAGTTTTGCTCAGGGGGCTTTAATTGCCTAGAAGCATATGCCATGACCTTACCGTGTTGCATTCAAACATAACCCAGGCCTTGTTTGGAGGCATCACTGTAGATCACAAAGCCTCTACTCCCAGATGGCAAAGTCAAGGTTGGTGCTGAAGTGAGGCCATGCTTGAGTTCTTGAAAACTTTTCTCAGTCCTCATTCCATTGGGACTTAACATCCTTGTGGGTCAACTTAGTCAATGGTGCCGCAATGCTGGAAAACCCCTGTATGAACCATCTGTAATACCCGGCCAGGCCCAGGAAACTCCTAATCTCATTGACATTGGTGGGGCTCTCCCATTTTACTATCGCTTTAATCTTGCCAGGGTCAACTGACACCCCTTCTTTGTTGATAACATGCCCCCAAAAGGAAATTTTCTCAAGCCAAAAGGCACACTTACTGAGTTTTGCAAACAGTTTATTTTTCCTTAAAGAGTTGTAGTGAGATTCTTAAATGCTCCTCATGATCTAACTTGGACTTTGAATAAATCAGGATGTTATCATCTACAAATACCATGACAATCTCATCTAGTTGATGCTTAAAAATCTGGTTCATTAGGTCCATAAATGCAGCAAGGGCATTAGTTAACCCAAAGGGCATCACCATGAACTCGTAATGCCCATAACAGTTATGAAGGTTGTCTTAGAGACATCTTCTTCTTTAACCTTAAGTTGATGTTATCCAGACCGAAGGTCAATTTTTGAGAAAAAACTAGGCTCCTCGCAACTGATAAAAAAGCTCATCAATTCGAGGTAGAGGATATTTGTTTCTATACACATCCGCATGGAGCCATCCTTTTTTCTAACAAACAATACTGGAGCTCCCCATGGTGAGACACTTGCTATTTTTATCCTTATCTCAACTACTCACCTTGACTCTATGTAGGGAAGCCTAGATTCTTTACATAAGGCTTGTGATAAAACCCCTTTTAACTAATGGGTTTACAAATAAAGGTGGGGCCCTACATGGATAAAATTGTGAAAATCATATACCAATCCAAAAGCTTAAGCTGATAGGTGAAAGGTCCATATAGGTATATTAAGATATGTCAACCATATTACTTAGGCGATGTGAGATGTGGGACTTCCCAACACTCCTCCTCACGTGCAGGCCCAATAGACTTTATGGACGAGCTTGTCTCGTGGGCTACACAAGAACAACGGGAACGGGATCGGAACCCGCTTTGATACCACCCAGTCCCATCTAGCTAAATTCATTTAGAATCTTGGGACCATATCCCAGGTATATTAACATGTCAAGCCTATTACTTAGGCGATGTGGGATGTGGACTTCCCATGCCCAACAAAAATATGATCTTACCAGAAATTATTTATTAAATCAATTCCTCATACCCCAAAACTCCCATCAGACATGATTAACTACCAACTTAGCATGATTGGCTTGCATAGGATTAATTAAGTATTGATCAAGGTTGATCGAGTCCAATCGGAGTTTGGGTCGTTACAGTCCAACATGATATTACCATTTTTGCTACTGCAGGAATTTCTTTTGGTGTTGTTCTGCAGAAACTATTACTGAATTCATTAGGCAGCAACTTACCCTTGTTCCCACTTCCTAGTTGCTTTAAGCACTTTCTACTTCAGTTAGCAGCACAACTTCAGACCTCATTGAGCATGGTTTTTTGAATTTTTCATGTGAAATCTTTTCAATTTTTAATTTGTTGTTGCTGACATTTTCAATGTAATGATGAGATTCTGAATTTGGAATTCTATTTAGAGAATCTCAAAGGAGAATTTGAGACACCATGATCACTTCCTTTTTTGCATATCTGCCCTTGCAGAAACAAGCCCCCATCAAATTACCGAGCTATGATTTCACTCTTATCCTTTTGGATTATGTTCATTATTGTTTCCAGTCTAACATGGATATGTAAATCCATCTCAAGGCAGATAGCCACAGAAGAAGTTTCAAAAGAGTGTATCATATTATCAAAATCCTCAGAACACGAGGTTTTGATTTTGGTATATTGGATTATGAATGAATGAATCAACAGTCAAATAAGTGACAAGAGTAGAATAGAGTACTTCAATGACAATTAGACCATATCTCACACACTCTTTTCAGGACTGCTTGAACCATCCTTGCTTTCTCTGGGGGTAGTCTTAGTAGAATTACGCTTGGTTTTCACAAGTGGGTGATTCTCTATGTCTCCCAACTGGTCGCAGTCTTCATCCTTGAAGACTGGGTGGATGTAGGCATCATGGAGGTAGCTTTTCAAATTCAAGTTTGGTTCCATGGTTCTTTCCAATGTGTCCTTCACCACTGCGTTCTATATAAAACAAAAGCTGTATAAGATGCCAATTGGATAGAAAATTACTTCAAACTAAAGCTAACTTTTGGTTTTAAACTAACTTGAAAATGCAACCTTGCAGTTGCAATGATAAGCGCCTTCCAACTGTGGCTATAACACCCAGATATTTGTACAGGCCCAACGTATCCGTATCGGACCGATACGACACTTGTAATTGGTACCTGATACTGCACCGATACTTCTAGAGAACAAGTTTAACAAATCCTACTTAATTATAAAGTCCACTATTTTTATAATTTTTTTAATATTTTTTAATTCTCACCATAAAAAATGCTAATAAGGTAAGGTGATCCAAAGAAAAAGTTAGGACACCCGTATTTATATTTGCATCGTAAATTTTTAAAAGTGAGGAGTCATATCTCCTGGTCCTTTATCAGTGTCCGTATCCATATCTATATCTGGGCATTATAGGCTACAGGCTCTTATAAGTTGTTGTCTGAGCAGAATGCTCTGATAAAATCATTGTTTTTTCTATTTATCCTAATTTAGACAGTGTTTGAAGTTAAATGAAGAAGTAACAACTAACCTGTAATGGAAATTTAATAAATGCGGATTCAAACCGACTTTTGCAGAATCTATGGAACCAAATAGTCAGTATAGGAAGTGGGATAAGTAATGGTGTCGATTGAGAAGCTTCTTTTGTGCTCATCAAGCCTATAAGTAGCAAATGTGATATTATCATTCCTGTAATTACCCGCCTATGTACATCTGGCCAAAATGCTGCTGCGCTCTCATATGCTTGGTTGTAGACATTTATAGTCTGTCCAAAGAAACATAAAAACTTAGGGAAGAGTAGTGAGTGAAGTAAAAATTACAACAAATTATAAAGGTGCTTGCCATGTAGATAAATTCTGCAAAAATAATTATGTGACTCTTCAGCCCTCATCAACCTACATGGAAAGTCAGCATGATTATTGTAATATTCCTTTTACTCAACCAGTTGTGAAAAAGAAAATCCAGGACACCACAAGGGTGGACCACTATTAAGTTATTATGGAATATAAAAGAGAGCTGGTGGGGAGATATTCTGGAGTTGATTGGCCATCTTAGATCTTGATGCATTGAAATTCTGTGCTAATTTGTCAATCCTGATCTTAGTTTGAAAACATCCAACCCATTGGATATCTAGCTTCATTTGTCTTCTAGTTGGAGAGTAATTTTCATGAATGATTATATAGAAAGGTAGAGATAGAGAAGAAAGTCATTTTTGCGAATGGCTAGACCGTTCCTAATTTAAGAATTATTTAGCCTGTAGGACCCACTTGAAAGCATAGCGATGGGAGATTTCAGATTTGAAATGGTCTCCTTATGACTTACCTGTGTACGGTGAAAACCATCTAATTACGGAATGTATTGTTTGAAAGTTTCAAAGTTGTTGCATCCTTAGCTGTTGGATAAAGCCAGATGAGTGTCAAGTTTTGCAGGATCTATTGGGGGACCTACATAATTCAGAAGTGCAAAGTTTTGGTCAGTGGCAATTAATGTGTTGCAGTGGCAGGGTGGGCTAGGCGGGCCCCACAGAATTGATTGGGCCACACATGCAGACCCATAGTTCTGCATTCTTCTTGAACACTTAATCGAGCCAATGACCAGTTGCTTTTTACTCGGCCAAGTTGGTGATTTCCTCCTATAAACATACAGAATCCACTTGTGGGTCATTGGTGAATTCAACCACTTCCCTGATTTGCATCACAGCATTTGATCACATCAAAATAACCATGTTTTCTTTATAGAAGTCCTTTGGCTATATCCAACTTCAAATATCGAAGAATATAGTTGGCATGTATAAATTGACTGATAGTACTGATGATAACCTAGTCAATGTCGACTCAAGTAATAGTCAAATAGATTAATTCCCTAACTAACCTTTGAAATGATCCTGGATCAGAGAAAGGTTGAATCTTGTGCAAATGGAGGCAATGATTGATTACAAGTGGAATTTTGGCTTGTTTGACTCCAAGCAAGCTTGCTTCTTTTAGGTATTTTCTCTGAGAGATAGAAGTCCCTTCCTTTGACCTAGTGACTTAAATTCCAATGAAATACTTTTTAGATAGCTGAGTTACTTAATGTCGAGAACATGTTGCTCTGATGTTCCTTCACATGCCAGATTCTATGTTATATTTTGTCAGAATAATATCATCTACATATGCAGCAAGAACAGTAGTTACCCATCCTTTTTAACAAAGTGCTTTGAGATTGATTGATGAAAGCCATACCCTATTAGAGTTGTGTTAAATCTCTGAGATCATGATTGAACTAGGGAATTGTTTGAGAGCATAGACAGTTATGTCGAGAAGACGAACTTTGCTCAAAGTTCAAGTGCTAGTCAAGGTGAAGATTGTTAGGTTTATATCTAGTATTCCAGTTTAACTAGATGGGTTCATTGGGTTTGCCAATGACCAAGTTTAGGGTCAAGGGTGTTTGGTCATTGTACCGGGGTTTTCTTGGGGACTAAGAAAACAAAGATTATATAATGATATAATCAGTAACCCTAGACTGAGTGAGAGAGGTGAGATTGTTAGGTTTATGTCTTGTATTTCGGTTTGACCGGATTGGTTCATTGGGTTGGCCAATGACCAGGTTCAAGTTTAACGGTATTTTAGTCATTGTACTGGGGTTTTTTTGGGGGTCAAGAAAGCGAAGATTATATATTGATGTAATCTGCAACCTTAGACTCTGTGCGAGAAGTGAGAACTCGCTCTCTCATGGTATCGGAGTTTTCTGAAGGGGAGGGGCAAATGTGACCGTAAGATTGAGACCTATGGGGATAGAGTAGGCTAAGTGTAAGGGGGTTTGGAATCCTTGTAATGAGTTTCCCAATTCCTGCATAGTGAAATCCTCGTACTCCCGTGGACGTAGGCGAGTTTGCCGAACCACATAATTCTGTGTGTTTGTGTGGTTTTGATTGATCGCGCGTGCTATCAAAGCCCCGACAAGTCAGTCTATTATAGCTTATGAACTTTCCCCACCAAGGATAACAGTTGGGCAGTAAACTTAAGTAGATTTCTTCTTTGAGATCGCCGGGAAAAGATAAATTCTGTTACATCACGTTGGTGCAATGGCAACAATTAATTACGGTGCTTTAGCTTGGCTATCAGGGTCAAGGTTTCTTGATAATTAGTCATAGACATGTGTCTTCCCTTTGGAAACTAACCAAACCTTGTATCTATCTATTGAACCATTTTGTCTATGCTTTGGAGTATACAATTATTTGCAGTGGTCATTTATCTTGATCATTAAGTTCTATATAAGACATTTAGTTGCAAACCGGAAGTTATCCTTTGTATTATAGGGAGCAATTGGAAGTTGTAAGTTGTAAGATATTATTGTTTGAGTATTGATATTTAACACTTCTTGCTTAGTCATTCAAGCATGTCATATAAAAAATGGAAATTCAGCTTATTGTTGTATCCTAAAATAAAAATAGAATATTTGATATTTAAAATTTTGAATGAGATTAGATTTTTAGCATCTTCTCTTCAAGTTAGGTTTTTAGTTGTTGTGGTAAGGGGAAAACAGATTTCTTGCTAAGCAAAAGCGTGGATAGAGATGAACCTTTCGAAGGTTTTTGGACGTCATTTTGGGTGGTTTTGTGTATCTTCAATCTTGGTTCCGGTTTATCCTCTGCCACCTTGTTGTACCTTCTTCTTTAGTGAAGTTCATCATTATCATGCAAAATAAAGTCACTTCCACTAAAAGCACTGTTGGGGAATGAATTACTCATTGATGTTAAAGAATTACAATTATTCAATTTTTTCCCTCTCAATAATCATGAGGAGAAGGACACGTAACGTTAATTATATTTTTTAAAATTATCCACTGATCTCAAGTGCACTTAGAAGAGATTGGATAATTTATACTAAACTCATATGGCAGTCACAAAACCAAAAATCTTTGACATGAACAAGTATTTATCATGAACTATTTACTTTATTAATAAGTTGAAGGAACACAGTTTTCAATTGGAATGTTTTGTTGATCTTCTTAAAAAGGAATGAAACAAGAAAGCTGTATAAATTTGAAAATTTTCAATAACATAGAATGAATAACATACCTGATGGCGGAACACAACATAAGCAAAAGCAAAGAAGATAGTTATGAAAGGGAGAAGGATAGGTGTGACCACCGAATAAACAAGTCCAAGCAAGAAATATAATTGTATTCGAGGTTCGCTTGCACCAAATTCCAAGCTTCCAGGCTCCATTGCTTGCTCTCTGTCTTTCTCAGTTTTAACCAAGAATGTATTCTTTATGTGGTACATAACCAATGGCTTCAATCTAAGAATCTCTCCAGCAATTCCAGCCCAACCATCAACCATTACATAAGTAATAAAGAATGTTGCTTTCATTGGCATGGCCACACCTACTGTTTTAGGAATTCTGTAAACAAGAAACAGCACTTTCTTGATTAGAGTCTTTCTTTCATTGGTTTTCTGTATTAGATCTCCAGGAGAAGTTATACAAGATTGCTTTTGAACAAACCTAAGGATTATAAATATTAAATTCAATGTCTTTTAAAAGGTGATAATAATGTACTCAACCTACTTGGACCATATTTGAAGCGATATGTGTGAAAAAGAATCACAACATCGTAAAATTGATCAATTTGTAAAGTAATATGTTTAAGCTAACCATTCTTTTTATAGGTATTGAAAAAATAGATGTAACTTACTCATTTGCAGACTGATGAATAAAAGTATCAAGCTGCTGAAATGCTGCCCCTGTGACTATACTCCCAAGAAATACATTGATCAGTATGAACAGGTAATACTTCCCAGCAGATATCCTTTCTAAAGATGACAGTGACGTGTAACCTTCTATCTTGGACATTATCATGAGTATTGTTGGAAGAAAAATAAGGAATATCTTCAGGATGATCCCAGGAAGAAAACCTTGAATAAAAGATTTGACAACCTTCCTGCAATAGAGTTCTTATTTGACCTTTTATATATTGAAACATTAATGAAACCAAGGGGATATGAGATTTGGACAAGAATGGAAGATGATAATATTGCTATTTGCTAAACATGCCCATTAGCACCAAGGTAAAAGAGTAGTGATAATGAAAGTTATATATATCGTAGCCTTTCTTTTTCTTTTTTGAATGGTAATATCATAGCCTTTCTACAAGGTAGTTCTTTTTTACTTTGGCAGTCAGTCTAAAACTTCCATCAAATTTTGGTTCCAAAGTGCTTATTGAAAAATCTGTTATGTTCTTATTTTCTGAAGTATCCTTATGAAAGAACCACAGTAGATTAGGCTATGTCATTTTAGTGACTATGCCAGTGCATAACTAGTTGATGAGATCATGAGAACTCCTGTTCAACATGGAGGTTGCAGTCAACTTATGGTATCATAATTACTTTAATGACTATGTCACTGCACAATACCTAGATGCTAATCTTACTTGCTTTACTGCACTTTAATTTTTTTTAAAAATGGATGTTTGAGGCTAAATTTATACTAGGGATCAATATTTAAGTTGTATCAAGTCCGCTGGTAAAAGGTTATTCATGCCTCTACATTGCTTTTGTTCTAATTCTACAGCTATTTAGGTATGATGGTGTTATGGTTTTTCTTGCCTTCATATTCACATTAAGTCAAGCCAAAAGGCCTAAAGAGAAAGATTGGTGTTTTCTTACAATTTCTGTGTCCTTAACATAGTACTAGAGCTTCTATATTTAGGTTTTTTTGTTCATCTTCTGATACTTGGATGTAGATGCAAGACTAAGTAGGTTAGTATATTCTTTCTATTAAATGTAGATTACAGTTTCCTAAATTCGATGTCACAATTTGGTTAAATTTTTATTTTTCAATATAGTGTATAGAGGGTTGGATCAGGAAGAGTGTACAGGAGAAAGTTATCTCAAGAGTGTAAAAACCAACTGCTTTGGCAGGGGATTCCTATAGTCATGTTGGGTCAGTGTTTCACAAGTGTTTCCATTTCTTAATATGTTCGGGGTCATTTTGTGATGATGGAAAGAGTCCTCTTAAACTGTCTTATATGAGGTTGTACAAAGTGGTAAGGGATAAAAAGCCTCTTGCCAATCAATGTTATGAGGGGTTTTTTTTTTTTTCCGTCTTATTTTATTTTATATGGATTCTTGTGTATAGAAGTAAATTGTTGGAATTTGAATTGAGGGAGAAGGGTCTTCTTAGGATTTGGCTCAAGATAGATAGGAATGGAGAAACAGAATTCATGTAGCCGACCCCAACATAGTTGAGACAAGGCTTTGATGGCAGTGGTGGTGGTGGTGGTGGTCTTCTTAATCTTTTTTCTTTCCTAAGAATTAAAAGGACAAAAGAATTTGGATGAAAGCTCATCCAGGAGATTCAACACATGTCATGCACATCTACAGAGGAGATACCTTCAGCCACAACGATGTGGAAGTCATTGCCCACCAAAGGCTGAGGCTTTTTGTTGGCTAGATGTTTCTGGGAAGGTACTTACGAAAGATAGTTTAGTAAGTAGGGAGATTATTAGGATATGTGGTGGTAATAATTCAAAGAATTGGTGTCCCATTGCCCACTTACACAAACTTTGAGGGGATTGTGGACATTGTTTTTTCTCTTTTGTGATTTTTCAGGGAGTATTTGGTCAGGCCTTTATTCAATAATGTGGATGTCAAGATGTTTGGGGCCATCACTACATGAGGTCACACAATCTTGGGAACCTGGCCCTTTGTCAAGTAAGGTTTAGATGATGTGGAACGCTATTTCATGGTCTGTATAGAAGGAAAGAAACATAAGAAATTTAAATAATGAGAGACCAATTTAAAGAATTTTTTATCAAGCAAAGTTGAAGCAATGGTGAGTATCATCACTCTCTGGATACTAGTTAAATGAAAGTTTCTCAGTCAAACTTCATGCATAATTGGATAAGTAATGGTTGGGGGAAACATTAAGAACTGTAATGGAAGAATGAACATTACCACCACAGGAAATCTGGAAATTTAATGTGGATGGAGTGGCTAGGGGAAACCGGGACTGGCAGTGGCAGGGATTAGGTTTTATCCTGTATGATGACAATGGCATATGATAAGCATCATTCTCAGATCCAATGGGCATATAGGACTCAAGTGCATTCTGGGAAGCAGTCAGGTTTTGTTGCACATTTTTCTGGCCTGCTGAGGAGGCTTCTAAAAATATAATTAGATGGATGAATGATTCATTATTGGCTCCATGGAAAATGGTGAATATCATTAGGGAAATAGAAGATTTATGCAGATCTAGACAGATAACTTTCAAGCATATTTGATGAAGTGCAAATCGGGAGGCTGATATATTGGCAAAACAAGAAGTTGATAGAGTCTTCTCACCATCCTCTATAATTTATTGGGATGTTTAATTATATCTTTGACTGTTTTTATTTTTGAAAGGTCATGTTCAACCCCTAAGCAAAAGAATCCGCTTTCTCCAAATAACAACCGAGTTGTATAATGTTTACTTAATTTATTTGTTTTTCCAATTTTTTTTATTATTACTGTCGTTACCATTACTTTTAATCCTGAATATGAAAAATTGAACTTTTCAAATACAAGGAACTAAGAAAAGCGTACCACTATAAGCACTCTGAATGAATCAGTGCAAAGTAACGTGGAAGTGACAAAGAACATAGCTCAACAGAAGGACAAGTGAGAAATCAAAATCAATAAAGGTGACCCAGATAGATAGGATAAGAATTTGATGATGATAATATCAACGGCATGATGATGGTGATGGTAGTCGTGGTGGTGGTGATGATGAGGATGGTTTCTAGGCTGTAAAAATCCTTGTCTGTTTAATCTAACATCCTAAATATCCAACACACTGAAAGAGAACAGCCAGAAGCAATTTGGTATTGTTTGTGTACTTCTTTTAATAAATTCAAAAAATGCATTAATTTAATCCTTGTCTTTTTCTATGGATTTTTATGGTATATATATATAGATACTTTTTTTATAACAGATTTTTATGATATATTTAATAATGTAAAAGAGCTGGATGATACTGCACATAAATAAAAAAAATAGAACTATTAGCATGATGTGTCACAATCTGATCATTCTAAATGAATGATAACCAAAGCCAAGAAATTTATTATAAAATGTGAAGGAAAATATAAAGATAAATTCAAATGTTTTCAATGTATTCATACTTCTATACCATTCCAAAAACAAAAGTACTCACACTTCTATCAGTGGCTTTAAGAAGGGTGCAGCCTTCTCTATTCCTTCAATGCTTGCAAGGGATTGAACAATTGTAATTGGGATGATAAAGAAAAAGATAAGGAAGAAAAGGGCGACAGCCATAATAAACCTCCTGATCGAGAGTTTAACAAATGGAATTGCAAGATTAGACCAATAAACGTCACGAGGCTCTGGAGCCCACTCTGTCAACCAGATGGTAGGATTGCTTGTTTGTTGAGTTTGGGCACAAACAGCAGCAGCCCATCTAGTCTTGAAAGAGACAAATGCTGCAGGCATGATTGCCTTAGAATCATTGATGACGCGCTCCCTTTCTGCAGCTTCCTGTAGAAAGAGTGATTTAGTTATTTACCTAGAAATAAGGATAAAAAAACAAAATTTCAAGAAAACTCAGGAGAAACTGTTTTACTGTGGAAACCAAATTGAATAATTGACTTGAAAATTAAATTTTCTTGAATAAAGCAGCCCTTATCTAAGACAGTCATGTCTCTTGTTTACCTGAATAAAATGGCTATCATTTTAAGTCTTGGGTTGTCCAGGTTACTATGACAGCCCTTGTCTCATTGAAAATTGAATCAGAAAAACAAAACAAGAAACATGCTTTGTTGCACATGCAATTTTTTTTCCTTTTTGTTTGCTAACTTAGTATCTGATGTTACATAAGGAAACTGCAACCTGAAACTAAACACTTACTTCTTTGGACAACTTCTCAATCTCAGCTTTATAGAAGTCGATTGAATCCACTCTCTGACCGCAAAGGCCCAAAAAATCTGTCTATAGATAAGAATGCTTGTATAAGAT
The DNA here is from genome assembly GCA_029852735.1 of Persea americana. Taxonomy (NCBI): domain Eukaryota; kingdom Viridiplantae; phylum Streptophyta; class Magnoliopsida; order Laurales; family Lauraceae; genus Persea; species Persea americana. Next base: position 34,814,835 of record CM056818.1, read on the forward strand.
AATTAGTTTGTTGGATTGAGAAATCACTGGATAATGGATAAACTTCTAATTTTGTTGATAGAAAATGGAGAAACTTCAATGTTCACTAACGAAGAAGAAAGAAAGAAAGAAAGAAAGAACAATAGAGTAGAAGGTAAGTCTAAATATTTGCATGAAACAAGAGATACCTTTGTTGTGGGCCTCTTTTTAGGATTCCTGGTATATTGGTTATGGTAGTAATCAAGCCAGTTTTTCAAGCCCTTCTTTTTCTTCACCAATTTTGCAAGCGTATTTGCATTGTACACAACCTAAAATAAAAATAAAACAAAATATTAGAAAAGATTAGCTATGGCATATAACATGCACTCATAAAATTTAGATGCCATTTCCATTTGTAACATTCTTATTGAAGAAGTGGTCCATGTAATTACTCCTACTATGCACCTATGGGCTACAACACCCATACTTGTGTAAATGATTCTGGATCCATTGAGCTGAATCCACTTGTAAAATAAAGCCCGACTCATTGGCTTAGTCAGATTGTAATATACTATACAAATACTACATACTATATTAGGATATAGCTGTAATCGTATGTAAGAAGGAAGAAGGAGACAAGAGTTGAAGAGAAAATCTGATGCCTCAATGGGAGGATCGTCTGTCTATTTATAATATCATTATGCCCTAATCAAGGGGTTTAAACATGCTAATTAATTCAATCAGAATAATGAATGAATCAATCTCCTAATCTATATAAGGAAATAAATATAGAGAAATCAGCAACATAATCTAATCACAGAATCCCACATGTGGGATTTTATATACAACTGAGTGGGCTTGAGTGGGCTGGGCCTAAGTGGGCCTAAGCCACACTATCTTCTACACTCCCCCTCAAATTGATGTGGTAAGATGAAAAACATCAATTTGCTAGTTAGATCATGATGATGCGGTTTAGGAAGGGTTTTGGTGAAGATATCCGCCAACTAGTTAAATGAAGAGACATGAGGCAGTGTTATCTTCACAGTAACAACATGTTGACGGATGAAGTGACAGTCAATCTCAATGTGCTTTGTTCGTTCATAAAAGACCGGGTTGTTGGCAATTCTGGCAGCACTGGTATTGTCCCCATGGAGAGGTGTGGAACTACCAACAGGAACACCTAATTCGCACAGAAGGCGTTGAAGCCGGATAATTTCTGCATTGGCAGATGATACTGCCCGATATTCTGCCTCAGCAGATAACTTTGATACAGTAGTTTGCTTCTTGCACTTCCATGAAATCAGAGATTTGCCAAGAAACATACACCAGCCAGTAGTAGACCTCCGAGAGTCCGGACAGCCAGCCCAGTCAGCGTCTGCATAAGCTGATAATTGCAGAGAAGTATCAGAAGGAAAGAGGAGACCATGATGAAGAGTCCCTTTCACATAGCGGAGGATCCGCAATGCAACAGCAAGGTGAGGCTTGTGGGGATTGCTAACAAACTGGCTAACAGTATGAATGGCATGAGAAATATCCGGCCGAGTCATAGTTAAGTAGAGCAAACTACCAACTATCCTCCGGAAAACAGGGGGATCATCCAGGGGAGTGCCATCATCTGAACTGAGTTTGCTGCCAATCACAGAGGCTTCATCAGGGGCCGGTACCGATTCCCATGTTTGGTTTGCTTCAAGAGCAACCAATTCTTCAGCCATAGCATCCTGCCAATAAGCGATCTTTGAGGCCTGTAAATATGAGGTGGGTATAGAAGTACTATCCAAGGAAGTAAGAAGAGCAGGAAATCCATAGCGATTAGGGGCAACAGAAGGACGACTAGAGCGTCGCAAAGAAATAGTGCTATCAGAATAAGTATTATTACCTGAAGATTCAGTAGGCGGCGCTGGGAGAGGATCAGGAGAGGGAGTCGCCAGAGGAGGGACCGTGTGCCGCCGGACATAGACTTTGCGAACAGGTGATGGAGAAACAGACTCCGAGAATTGTGGCAGATAGGACACAGCAATAGGATGACTATTCAAACGTAAAGAAAAGAAGGGAATCTGTTCTAAGAAAATCACATTACGAAAGATGCGCATGCGTTTTTCGAATTGATCATAACACAAAAACCCTTTGTGTTCATTACTGTAACCCAAACAAAAGGCATTTAGCAGCCTGTGGTGATAATTTAGTGCGCTCAGTAGGAGGAAGATGAACAAAACACAAGCAACCAAAAACACGTAAGTGAGAGTATGAAGGGGTGTGACTAAAGAGAACTACGTAATGAGTAGTCTTACCTAAAATAGTACTAGAAAGAAAATTGATAAAATACACAGCAGTCTGTGCAGCATCACACCAAAATAGGAGAGGGACTAAGGATGCAATTAACAACGTACGGACAGTCGCAAGAATATGTTTGTTCTTTCTTTCCGCAATCCCATTTTGCTGAGGAGTATGCGGACAAGATTTTTGGTGAAGAATTCCTTTATCAGAAAGGAATGCAGAGAATTCATGAGACATGTATTCTCCACCGGAATCTGATCTAAGAATTTTGATGGCTTTCTGAAATTAGGTTTGGACCATGTTATAAAATTTTTGAAAAATGGAGAAGACTTTAGAATTCATGCGCATAAAGTAAATCCAAGTATAACAAGAATGGTCATCGATAAAGGTCACATAGTTTTTAAAGCCCGTCCTACTCAAGGTAGGAACAATTCCCCAAACATCTGAATGAATAATGTCAAATGATGTCAAAGCACGAGAATTATGAACAGAAAAAGGCAGAATGCGACTTTTGCTTAAACAACAAGTTTCACACTTTGATTGAGATAAAGAAGACAGCATTTTATTATCAATTTTGGAATCCAAACAACCAAATTTAAATAAGGAAAGCAAATGTGCATTGTTCACATGACCAGGACGTTTATGTCAAACAGTCCACACTTTATTGAAATTAGAAGAAGAAGCAAATAAAAAATGATGTCCAATGTCCAGCAAGAACAGGCGCCTATGTTTACTCTCCGTTGCGATTACCTTCCCAGTTTGTCGCCCCTGTATAATGCAACCAGAGGAAGAAAAGTGAACAAGATAGCCATCATCAGTAAGTTGTCCTACAGAAAGTAGATTGGCTGATAATTTGGGAACAAAGTAAACATTGGGAAGGGTGATGGACTGGCCAGAAACACTAGATAAAGTAACGGTACCAACTCCAAAAATGAGTAGTCGATCACCATTAGCAGTGGTTATTTTCTCTTTTCCAAGGTAAGGGTTTGAATCTGTAAAGCTATGTTCTACAAATGTCATATGATTTGAGGCCCTGAATCTAAAAACCATGTGGAAGAGGTGATAGGAGAAAAAAGAGATGCAGAAGAATGAAAAGCAGGAGATACTATAGGAGAATGAGTTTGATACCGACCGCCAGAGAAGCCCATAGACGCATATGCAGAGGTAACTGCGCTCTGAATCAGTTCTTGAATCTGAGCAGGAATCATGGATACAACCCCAGTTGAAATGCTTCCTGCATCAGATGATGGTGCTTGAGCCTGAAATGTGGAAGAAATATTCTGTCTTGGTAGATTGGGGGGAGGCTTCTTAGGCTGCTTCTCATTCCTTCGCTGGAGGCTGCGACAGTCATCAATAAGATGACCAGTCCGCTTGCAATATTGGCAAACTAACTTCTTGCGGCAATTCTTGACAATATGACCGAAGCCCTTGCACTCATAGCATTAAGTGGACTTTGGAGTGGGGGTTGCTAGAGGAGCAGAGTCAGCCAGAAGGGGTGCGAGGAAGGCCTTTGGTTCTTCAAGAATAGCAAGCTAAGAGGTTAGACGAAGTTCTTCGCGAAGGGCCTCTTGAAAGCAGGTATCAAGATTAGCAAAATTTTCTCTGTTCATGAGGGCTGACCGGACAGATTCAAATTCGGGGCGAAGATTGATGAGAAACTGGCTAATGTGAGTTTCTTCTTGTAACTAGAGCGCCTCAAATAAAAAGTCAGATGAGACCGTTTGGATCAACATGGAATCCCTTTCAATCCATAAGGTGAGGAAACCATTAAAGTATTCCTGCACAGATTTATCCCTTTGAGTATATTTGGCAATTTCACTATCCATGTGAAATTTCCGAGCTTTGTTGGTTTGATGGTAGAATTTCTTCAGATGAGCCCACATATCAACTGCTGTGGTGTAGGCTTGAAGAGCCACAACAAGAGAGGGATCAATAGAGTTAAGGTTCCAAATGACTACTTTAGCATTTTCTTTCGACCAGGTGGCGAGAGTCAGCAGTACTTGTAATCTTAGGCTTGATTATCGATCCATCAAGATAACCAAAAAGGCCCTGTCCTTCGACAAAGTTCCTTAAGTGGAAGGACCAGGACATATAATTTTGCCCATTAAATTTAATTGGGATAGCATCATACTTGTCCATTGCAAAATGTAGCGGAGAAAAGACAACACAGCACGCAAATCAGTAGTAAAAAGACGAGAGCAGCCCTCAGATCTGAAATAACCAATCAATATGCAAGAAGTAGAAACAAGATTTGGATATGAATGGCTAATCCAGCAGCAAACAGTACTAATCAACAGCAAACAGTGCACTAAAGGTGCAGATTTCCACCAAACAACACTAACAGTAGCAATCAGTACTAATCAAAAGGACTAATAAAAGCATTACCATAGGGATATGCAGATGGAGAGGCTGATGAAGCATTCAACATGAAACAAAACACAAAACAGTGCAATACAGGCACTAAATTAGTCCAGACGAACTGAAATATTGAGGTGGGATCCGTGCATAGGGCCCACAGATGGATCTGAATGGTGATCAGATCAGTAGCAAGGGACCAGTATCCAATTTCCTTTCCAGCAATACAAGTAGCATCCAGATCCGTTCAGAATCAAGGATTTTGGACGGCTGGGATGAAAACTATTTAATGAAAGTGAATAATCACAAGATGGATCAAATCACCTTCCTCTGATCTTTGAAGAATTCTGAAAAAATCTCCAAAAAGACAAGGAGAGATGAGCGACCAAGGCTGGAAGGAGTCCTGGGGATTTTGAGTTAATCATAGGTGGGCCAGTATGATCACTGTTGAGTATGATCACTGTTGAAGAAACAGTAGGATTTCACCTTCGTTTTGCTTCCAAAAGGCATAAATCCTTGATCTGTGTTGTTTTGATGATGTAGATGAGATCTCTAATGTATTTTGGCTCTGATACCATGTAATCGTATGTAATGAGAGAAGGAAGAATGAGACAAGAGTTGGAGTGAAAACCCGATGCCTCGATGGAAGGAGCGTCTGTCTATTTATAATATCATCATGCGCTAATCAAGGGGTCTAAACATGCTAATTAATACAATCAGAATAATGAATGGATCAATCTCCTAATCTATATAAGGAAATAAATACAGAGAAATCAGCAACATAATCTAATCACAGAATCCCACACGTGGGATTTTAGATACAACTGAGTGGGCTTGAGTGGGCTGGGCTTGAGTGGGCCTAAGCCACACTATCTTCTACAATAGCTGACTAGACAATGATTAATTATTTTCCCAAATCAAGGCTTGTACATTAATATATATATATATATATATTGATATCAATCGGCCCTAGGGAGATCATCCCATTGCAATATAATTTGTCTACAGTTCTGATTACCTTGTCAACTTGTACATATGTGTTGCATCTCGTACTATATTTGTAGAACGAATCTAACAGTAATGTATCTAGATGCTGAAAAATACAACTCCTCTTGATAGTAATGTAAGTGGACATAATGTAAAGGAGCACAATCTAAGACAGTATTGTAAATATACAAAAACAACAAGGAGTTCTCTATAAATATGGTGACCGCCTCCTTGGAAAGCAGCCTATCATCACTTTAAGCTGTATTATTTCTGTCACTTAAATGAAATTTAGGACATCCACCTAAACTAAGATGGTACCACAGTGGTACTGTGGCTATTGAAAATTTATAGCCTAGTTTCTACATCTATTTATGAGTTTGTACTTCACAATGCAGGATCATGGACTTAGGTGTGGCTTCTCACTCATGGAACCTTGACGAAACTGATTGTGTTTGTGTGGGAAAATACCATAATACCAAGATTAAGCTAAACCTTGATAACAATACCAGCTAGTCGCCTTGATCTCGGTAACCACAGCTCTGCAGCTTGGCAATGAGTGTCAGCTCAGCAGTATATTAGCTCGGCAAGAGTGTCAATTCGGCAAGACCACTCCTGATCTCGGTAAAGGTACTGAAGGCTGGAAGTGAGCCATCGCCCTCCTATGAGAAGTACGGGCGTGCTCTGACAGATAGGGTGGCGCGTGATGGAGATAAGAAGTTGACTCTATTACCCCATCACGTTAGCTGTCCAAAAAGAGGATGAAAGCTTCTGATGGGATGTCCCATTTTCACCTACCACTAGGGGTCAGGGTAAGGCCTGATGGGACCTTATCCCACCTACCTCCACTCACTAGTGAGAATTTTGTCTACAAATACACATGGGTCTGCCCATGAAGGTACGCAACGCGCAAATACATGCACAAACTCACTTATCTTCTCCACTCATCCTCTGCTTAGTTTCCATAACTAACTCAGGCATCGGAGTGCCTTCGGCTGACGGCAGCCAGGGCCTCTGACTCCAGTTTCTCTCCTTCCCTTTCAGACCTCCGGCGTTCGGTTTTTCCCGTTATCAAGTTTTACTTCCTCCTAATTAAGTGGGTGTCGTTTTTGGCACTTATAGTGTTGATAAAGCATGCAACGAAAGCAATGCCCAATTATTTGATGATCCTTTATCGTTTCCGAGGCCAATCTTGGGGCATGAAAGAGAAGGAAGCAAAACTAATCAAATCAAAGTAGGAAACCCTAAAAGATTATGAAGTAACTACACATAAATGAATTTTTTTTCTCTTAATATACATTATAAATATACCAAATGTTGCAACTGTTATTTTCATGTTTCACTACAAAACACAAGGAAACGAATAGTAGATGGTTCTTTATGATACAAACCTGATGAGTGAGATAATGATCCGGATGATTTACACGGAAAAAATGCTCAACATGCTCGCTGACTGATTCATCAGGATCCGGAGGAACATTTCTCACCAGAACCTACAAATGAAAACATAATCACTTAAAGCAGAGGACAAAACAAAGATCAGTGGACCAGCAACACAGTACCTACCACGGACAACTCTCTGGGTCGTCGTGTCCGTGTCCGGACACGCTCGAATACGGTCTGACACGACAAAAAGAGTATATTATTTATTTTTTTATATTTTATATTCCGGACACGCTGGGGACACGCTCGAACACGTTGGGGGACACACTCGCCTCTTTTAATTGGAAAAAAAAAATAAAATTAGAGTAAAAAAAAGAAAAGAAAAGGGGGCTATTTGGAAAAAGTCATAACTTAAGAGGAAAAGGGAGCTCTTTTAATTCGTCCATCCAACTCCAGTCCTAAACGAAAGAGAAAAAAAAAAACCTTGTTCGTCCGTCCAGCCCTAAATGAAAGAAAAAAAAAAACTCATTCGTCCTTCCAGCCCTAACGAAAGTGAAGGAAGATCCGGTGCGTTGTGTCCGTGTATATGATTAGATATGATTGGATTTATTATTATTATATTATTAAATATTAACGTGTCCCCGACGTGTCCGTGTCCTATTTTTTTTAGAAATGCCATGTCGGCGTGTCCGAGTCGTGTCGTGTCTCTATCCGTGCTACTTAGGTACCTACTGAATGAGAGCTGAATTATAGAAGAACAATGCAGCTCACTTGTTATATTAATACTTGAAACTGTATTCTTCCTATTCTCCTAATTTATAAGCATCAAAAGTAACTTAATAAGATCTAATTGTAAGACATAAAGTGTCAGTGAGAAATTCAAGAATAGACTCACTGTAAATTGATCTGGACGACGATTTTCAGATGCAAGAAACTGCAATCTCATTGAAGTTACGATTTCGTATTCCTTGTACAGAACATAGCATGTCCAAAATGAGAACATATAAGCCATTGTCAAATGCGCCCAAAGCCTACAGATGAACAAGAAAATTATATGTGCTCAGAATGAAATAAAATAGCCATTGAATTTCCAAATGATGCACTGAGTGATAAATTAAAACTAAATCTTCATTGTGATATTTTGGAGGAAAACGAAAAAATCAAATCTCTTTTTTGACAAAATATCCATTGTTGGAAACACAACACAACTAAGTTGACTCGGTCTTGTTGAAATCTGTGACATGACATTGATCATCACCTCACAGAATCAAATAATTTGTACATTGCTCAACTTGGTTAATTAAGCTGAGCTATCAACGACTAACTTAGGGATGCTTTCTAAAGTACATGCTCCCATTGTCCAATTCATAATGGCATCATACAGGAAAATAACATATTGCTTAGGATAACATAGCTCTAGAAGGACAAAAAGAATTGGTCCTTGAACAAAATCATTGAGAATCACCATCTCTTTATATAAAACAAGATAAAATGATAAACTTACCAAGAATAACATAGCTCTAAAAGAAACAATAAATAAGAAGTGAAAAGGAACGAGATAGATTAGAAGTCAATGAAAAAACATGTGTTCTCACCTTTCTGATCTAGATGCAACGTTGGATATTGAGAGCTTGTCAATGTCACTAAATGTTAGTTTATCTTCAAGATTGTCTAGAGTTCCACCAGTCCAATTAACAGGCACCAAGACGGCAAATGCAAGTATTGTTACAGGGACAAAAATTTTCAAGCTGCATACAAGAGCAAAGATTAGATGAACGATCAACCCTCAAATGTGAGCGAAGGTTCTGAGTAATACCAACATTATACATTAATAGAACTATCACATTTTTAAACTAGGGCAAAAAGGGAAAATGGGCCCTCCAAAAATCAAATGCAGGTGTCAGGTAGATTGGTAACAAGTATGTTTTTGAAATGGAACTGAAATTTGGCATTGAGATTTTAGAGAAATTTCAGAACTAGAACTATAACATAAACCTGAAACAGAGATGAGCTGATTATAAGGAAGTAATATGGAGAAAGATAAATATGCAACTCTTGCGTGAAAGCAGAAGTCATTCTCTGATATAGGTGGGCCACCTTTTGGTGAGATTGAACATTGCTCAGGCAGGATTCATCACAAAGTTGAAATGCTCCAACATCTTCCTATCAGAAAGACCTATCCATCCGATAGAAATGAATGGTCACTATCAATAATTCACATTGAGGGTCCTTAAACAGATAGGATCATGTGATGAGGTCACCAGAAAGTGGGCCACACATGCATTTTCCTTAAGGCCATGAAAATGCTCAGCAGAACATTGTGTATTTCTTCATACGAAAAGTGCATCCTACAAACTCACCCAAGTAGGTAAATCCTTATGTAGACAACTGAATCAAGTCCTGCATGATCAATAAGCTCAAGTTCTGGCATTCTCAATGCTGATAGCATCCAACTCAGAAACTTTATGTATGTTCTGAAGTCCAAGTTGATGAATTTGCTTACTGAAGCTCCTGACTGTGTTGGGCTGCTTCTGACCCCCTTAAGGTACCATTTTGGGAAATATACTCTGTCGTTGACTGGTTGAAGACGCAGTATAGCAAATGCCAAAAGGAACACAAATGCAGATACAAGATTAAGAGTTGCTGACAGACCAATGTCACTGAGGGAGGCCATTTATTTTATTGGAGGTTGATAATATCCTGAAGATCCTGATGTGAACAGCAGACTTGAGATATATGACAGAGCTGAAAGAAGATAATTCATAGAAATCAGGAGTGCACATAGAACAGAAATATAAATGATTGAATGAACTTTCCCAATGGTTGATTCGTTGTTTTGTTCTAGTTTTAAAGAAGAGAATTCTAGTTTGTTTATACGTTAGTAATAAAATTATCAATTGCATTAATAGTAGTATGGGTGGATCAACCTGAAAATGCAAAATGTGTAGCAAGTCTATAAACTCAAAAAAAAAAAAAAAAAAAAAATGAAATATAAAGATCAAAACAAGGGAACAAAGAAGAAATAGGGATACGCATACGTATCAGAAATGGTCCAATACTACTATAACGATTTAATTTCAATATTAACCTTCAAGATCCACAACATGGGACCCACCTCCCACCTTTTGTAAAATGAAAATTGTTCAAGCAAGCCCTCCCCATGCATTGGTAAAGCATGTGATTAACTTCCGTTTCAGACCAGTGTACTATAATCCATGTGGCGGTGGGGTGTTGGTCTCATGGACTTCTCTTGATGGAGGATTCTGTGAGTCTGCGCAATACACTCTGGTTTTTTGTGCTCGCAAATTTTCTGTGGTCTAGTGCAGCTCTTTTCTGCATGAAAAGAGAAAATATTTTGTAGTGATTCTCCTTGTTTCTGTGGAAAACTCTTTCCAAATAGAAGGTGTCAGGACAGCTTTTCTGTGCCCATGCAGAAACATATCTCCGCAGAGCGCAGAACCCCAAGCATTCCACAATTTTGTTAGTGTATCTAGCTTCTAAAACCATTGATTGGGCATGAACTTACCCACTTGGGCATCCCACCAATTTTAATATCAGAACCAGGTCACTCAGGCTAGACCAACTTCCTTGAGGAATTGTATGGTCTTTGGGCCAACAACATAGAAGCCTACTCTGTGCACGTAAGACCTGCCCTTTGTATGATCCATACCATTGATCTGCTGGGCCCCACTGTGGATGAAACGTCCCATCACTTTGATCTGTATCTTGCAAAATACAGCAACAGCCCACACTCAATCCAGAATGTTCCACTTGGAGAGATCCAACAGTCTAGATCACCAAACTCCGGACCCACTTGCACCGGCCAATGGTGCCATATATATCATCAATCTATAGCTCATATAATTCGTTAAGATAACAGTAGGCATCAAGAATCGATGTGTTTTAGAATCATAAGATCTATTAATCAACCATAGGTTCATTTTGGTGACACTAATGAGAAAAAACAATTCAATAGGCCTTTCTAAAGATCAGAAGTGATCAGAGCTGTAATTGTACATATAACAAACAAAACATGTAAAAAGAAAGAACTCATGCATGATAAGCATTAGTGCTGAAGGAAATAAAAGATCAACTAAAATATGTAAAAATCAATGGAACTAACTAGGAAAAAATACCTCTTAAGATTTTCCGATCTTCGCGAAGGTATTTCGGGTTTTCTGTTATTGTCATATTCTCTGTATAAGATTTTGCAAAGGGAGCTTTGAAGGAAGGAGAGGGCGGCAAAAGCCATGTTTTCGATGTGCTCAAGATTGAGTTTGTCCGTTACATGCTACTTCCAAGTTCCAACGACAAGGAAGCGAATGTGAATTTTGGGTTGACCAAGAATGTCCCTGAATTTTGTTTGTTACTACCAAAGATGGGTCTTTGAGAGTAAAAATAAGCACTTGCATTTGGGTCCTAGGGACCAAAAACCAGGACCCGTGTTTAAGGTCCTAAACTGAAGTAGGCTTAAGTCAAAGTTTGGTACATGGTGGAACCAGGCCCACAACCCAACCCATTTGAGTTGGAAAACCAAACCTATTCTCATCCTGGCCCTTATCAGAACTTCTGCATGAATTATTAGGTGTTTCAAATAATAATATGGTAGAAAGCATAGTTTGAAAACTTTTTTTTTTTTTTGACTTGCCCTGACTCGCCTGATTTGAGTTATCTCTAAGTATCAAAGGTAAACAAATGTAATTCTTTGTGCTTCCTCTTTTTCTTGGCCCAGGCTGTGAGTTTGATGTTTTAGCCAGTTGTAGGCTTCCTCTTAATTTTTTCCTCTGTTTTCTAGTGTTGTGGGTGGTGTTGTGCTCACATTGCATGAAAACAGGTTCCTTTTACTGTATTTTTGCCTTTGTCTATAATATATCAATCTCAACTTACAAAAAAAGGGTCAACAAATCTGATGGGCCTCAGGATGTTGATCCTAGCCCACTCACTAGAGGCCCAAGTCTGCTTAAAAAACCTGCTAAGGTAAACTTAGGACCAAGCTTGATTTCGAACCTTAGCAGGGGGTTCAAGTCTGAGCCCATTGGATATCCATATCCAGTGTCATTGGGTTTATGATCCAGGATATTCAGGTCAGGCACAAGCTCATTGTTCAAACCTTCATTGTTTTGTGTGACAAGAAATTTGAGTAATACAGAGGAAAATTGTTGTGATTTTTTGCATGCAGCTCATTTATTTTGTTACCACGTTTTCTTTGCAAATGAAAAAAAGCAAAATGAACTGATTTCCCTCTCTAAAGAGAATTTTGATTTCAATTGAAAAGAGTATAAATAAGTTAATTCTTTTCTCATGTGAAAATGAAAAATGTACGTTTGCTAATCCGCTTGCATGAAAAGTGACACCAGTCGTTTTTTAGAGCCTAAGTTTCACTTTTGATGTGGTTGTTTTTTTTACGAGGAAAAGCCAAAAAATGAACTTCTCTAATTTTTTTACGATTGTGGGAAAAAACCGTTTCTAATGAGAGGGAAGTTCCAACTTAATTTCATACGGCATGTGAATAAGGTTGTCCACAAAATGATTCTCCACAACACCGCACAACTTTAATTATCATTAAAATCTTCGAATCGCCATTGTAACATTAGCAAGTCCTGGCCATACCATGGTTCAATCAATGTTTAGATTTCGAGAGTCTTTGGCCAAATTAGGGGTCGATAGATTTTCAATTTAGTTACTTTCACTTTGTAATAGTTATCTTATGATTATGATACAGCTCTTGTACATCATTGTTTTTCTTTTGGTGCAGCGAGTGCTTAAGCTTGTTGTAATTTTTTTTATTGCCGATCAAACAGGAAACATTAGCAGGCCCTGGGGTTAGGGGTGAAAAAATGTATCAACCTACGGCTATCATTAAGTCACACGATTTCCATCTCGAATTAGATATTTTTCTGGTAAAACTATATATATGAGATGTTCATGTGAGAGTTACTCTTATGGAACTGTGAGAGTAAGGGTGGGGCCTTTCCATCCATATCCAATGTCAACAGTCTAAATGCGAGAGACCCCACCCTTTACTCTCATAGTACCGTGAGAGTAATTCTCACAAGAGCATCTATCTATATATATATATATATATGTTTGGAGATTTAATCCCATAACCTCTTGCATTTCGAATAACTAATCTAACTATCATACAACACAATATTTATTTATGTACAATCATTTATCAAAATAATGAAAAAAGTAGTTAAATGAAGTGGAGACCATAGCAGCGCGGGTCATGCCTGTGAAGGAGACCAGCCGGAATGAACGAGAGGAAGAGAAGTACACTGGTCACCGGCGAGAATAATCGTGGCGGCGACTCAGGTTTTCTGGAGGAGAAAATTCTGATACTGGTATTCGTGTCCATCAATTGGGATCCAAATGTATTGGGCTGGGCCGCATATGTAAGCCGAAAGCTCCGAGCTGTGGCTAAGCGGATCCTATGGAGGGAGCTATGCGCATCTCGGGTCCCCCCAATGGTGAACATAGGCAGAGGCAACGGCTGGGATGCGTCGGCGAAGATCTTCTTCTACTGTTGTGGATGTGTGTCCAGTTCACATTTTACCGTGGGCCGCACATTGCCGGGTCACTTTGTTGGGACAGCAAGATTTTCAAAGACACCAGGGAAGAGTTTCATTGGGAGGAGGTGCCGTGAGGAATTGTTGTATTCGAGCCACCCTTGTGAGCACAATGTGGGGTCCAAGGAGGATAATGCGGAGATAACTTGCATATTTAAGGCACATGGTAGATCCTGAACTTGTTTTACGGCCTAGCCTTGTCTTCATTGGTAGGCATGTCCATCCAAAGAGGTGAATCCTAGCCATGTCTTCATTGGTAGGCATGTCCATCCAAAGAACTTGTTTTACGGCCTAGCCATGTCTTCATTAGAATAGTAGAATTGTGATACAATCATGAACAATGCACCAAACAAACCCTTATATTATTTTATGCTATATTATGCTATCCCATTGAGGTACCATTTATCACAAAACCTATGAGTGAGGGTGGACGTTGACCTCAACAATCCCGACCTCAACGGCACACCCGCCGCAACTCTTGCTGCTGCGAACTCGCAAAACGCATGTCCCGCAACTGGAACACCCGACTTACCAGCCCCTGATATCACTTGTAGGATCTTACACCCCATTGAGGTACCGTTTATCTCAAAACCAATTGGTGATAAGAAACGGTATAATAATAGTTTAATGGTGAGAGCTCGGGCTCGACCACAATTATGACCGTCAGGAGGAGGATGGACGTTGACCTTAACATCGCTAACTATACAAAAGTTCTTGTGGTAGCAATTATATTTAGTTCCTCTCTTTACAATTTATGTATTCCTTTTGTAGAAAATGCAGAAAACAAAGTATACAAACGCCCCTGCTCGGAGGACCAATGTGGGATGGCGATTATTGAACCGACTTACCAACCCAACCCAAACCAACTTGATAATTTAGGGTTCAAGTTGACACTCTTTTATCTTCAACCTGGGTTTAGATGGTCACTTATGGCTCAATTAATAAATGGTTTGTGTTTGGATTGAATACTTCACACTATTAGACCTATCAGCCCTACCCATCATAACAAGGGATGTGAACATTCTGATCCAACCATTAAGCTATCGTGGCTCGACTTCTCTCAAGCTTGCCTCATGTGCAAATCAAGCTGATCTCAAAGTTGGCCCAATAAGTTACAAGCCTAGCTCAAGTTAGATCCTATTCACTTTGACTTGAGCTTGAACTGGGCTCATTTTATTTTTATATATATTTATATATATATATATATATATATGGGAGGTGCTCCTATGAGAGGCACGCTCACCAACTTGGTGAGAGATGGGTGGGGGCCCTCACATTTAAGTTGGGGGTCCTTGCATTTAAGCTGGTGAGAATGGATATGGAAGTGAGGCCCCCCACCCATCTCTCACCAAATTGGTAAGAGTGCCTCTCATAGGAGCACCTCCCTATATATATATATATATTTATAATATATATATATATATATGTTCCATATATATTGCTTTGGTGCAATTGTCTCTCGTTGACCTTTTGTGTGGATTCTATTATGGGGCCCACTAGGTCCTACGCTAATCTTGAGTGACGTGGGGAGTCAAGATCTTGATAGAACTTACATGTCTCCAAAATTTAAACTCTATTAGATCATCATAACCCCGTAATCCAATTTGAGGGGCTGGGGATAGTGAGTGTAAGGGGGTTGGATTGGCTTCATGGGTGCCACATGCTAAGAAAAGGGGGTGCAAATGATGTCTCGTATGAAAAACTTCTGCAGATGGAACATTATTTTCATGTGGAGCCCATGTGATAAAATGCATTTAAATATATATATATATATATATAAAAGTTTTACTCACACTACTGACAATAATATTTGGGAAAAAAATCAAGCCAAGCTCAAGTTTGGCTTCTCAAGCTTTGGCTTGAGATTGAGCCGAGCTCCTCCAACTTCGAACACCTCGATACAAGCGTGAGTTTGAGCTTGGTCAAGCTCCGCACACATCATTTACTTCTAATTTTTAGTTTCAATTTGGGCCACTATTTCCAACTCTATTAATAAAATAGGCAAGGCTGTGGTTGAGCTTATTCATATTGGCATGAGGTTGCAAGAATGAATACTACGAATGGACTTCTAATGTTCTTTCTACTCCTGAAAAAAATTTTTCCAAAGGGAAGAATTGCATGATCAAATTTGGGTCAGGCTTGCGCATCAGGCCAGGAATTGGCACCTCCTAATTAGCCTACCAAACCATTTTATAATAGCTACAATTAGATGTTAGGTTTTTCGGAGAAAAGGAATGAGAAAAAGTCAAGAGGTTGAACTTTTTTTCATCATAGAGGGTATTTGCATCATTTGGTAAAAGAAATTTGAGTAAAAAGACTCCACTTTCATAAATTAAAGAAGTTAAGGTCTTAAAAAGATAATTCTCAAAATAATGGGGATTTTTGGGAATTAAGCCAAAAGGCAGAGGGAATAGAGCGAATTTTTATATAAATATGTACGAGGTTGAGTTGTTAATCCGTTGGACTTGAACCCACTGTTAACTAGGCCTAAACAATGGACCAAGACCCAGTTATGAATCGATCTAGCCCAAAATCCATGCCCAATGACTAGGCTCCATTGACAGCCCAAGCTGCAAGTCATTTTCTAGGGCAATGAATGGGCTCAATCCCATTTCTTCAATCAGTCTAAGTCCACATCTTCCCAAATCCAACTATGCTAAAGTCAAAATTGCTCATTGGAATGTAACAAGGTCGAGTAAAGGTTGGAAGCCTATATAAATACCAGTTTAAAACATGGATTTGAGCCTTACGTAATGAAGGTCATTGGTCTGGGTTCGGGTTCCTATTGGCCCATCCCTTTCCGCAGAAGGCTTGGGCCTACCATTAGATGCAGGATTTGATGCACCATTAGATCCCTTTCCTCCACTAAGAAGGGAGTAAAAGTTGCATTTTCTATTTACCCATTGATCACCTTATGTGCAGCGTTTCCTTCTCTAGGAGCAAAGGAAAACCTACACTCGCATCTTTGCTCTTAACACCGCTTTTATATTCTATGAGTTTGGTTTGTGACAAGGTTAGTCTTTGGCTGCCTTGAACTAGCCCACCCCATTTACAATGCCTTTACATGTTTGTGAATAGCATACGATGCAGAAAATTCTCACAAATGTACACATGTAATTTCATAATTTTATATGTTAAAAATACACAATCTACCACAAAAATTGATCCAGTAAAGAAAGGGGGCAATTCCTCAGTCGACTTCAATCCAACTCGGGCACTCCAGTTAGACCCTTTTTATTCCCAGGTGGGATTGTGTCCTTCTATTGACATTTCAAACCTGAAAAATATATGGGTAAGGTTCGATTGGGTCCATACTTGTGAGCTGACCCAACCCAAGCAACTCATTTCACTCCACGACCTATAAGTCTGACCCAAAACTCAACCTGCTAATTTGGGTTTGGGCTTGGGTTCGTATGTTTTGACTAGACTCGTAAGGGGTCATTTGTTTGCACTTGTTTACATATGTAAATGATGTGGTTACGTTGATCATATTTGTCTGCCATCATTAATGCATTAAATGCATAAACGAGGTATAAAAATGGTGTGTAGCTTTTTGTAGCAGAGAGAACGCATAAAAAAATGAGGCCATTTTCATACAAAATTTACACAATTGAACAAATGTGAAACGATTACACACCTCTTGGTTAGAAAAGGTGCTACTATAGGTTCCGCCCCACACTGGTTATGGTTTTTAACCCCGCGCCAACTTTCATTTATTTTCAACTTCCATGGGCGCCCAGTTCTTA
The DNA here is from genome assembly GCA_029852735.1 of Persea americana. Lineage (NCBI taxonomy): Eukaryota > Viridiplantae > Streptophyta > Magnoliopsida > Laurales > Lauraceae > Persea > Persea americana. The sequence goes on from CM056818.1 coordinate 34,832,104, forward strand.
ATTCGAACCATTCAATTTATATATTCACCATTAAACCCCAAAACGTCAAGTTTCATATTTTAAGATATTCATAGATAATGTCTAACATTATGTAATTAGAACTGTTCAACATATATTCATTTGAAAATAGTAGGCCTTACAATGGAGACAACATAAATGGTTCCATGTGAGGCATTTTTTCTTACCTCACCAGAGAAGCTTTTCTTCTTTTTGAGGACACCATTGGACCAGTCCTATATGGATCTAATACAAATTGTAGTGATCTATCCAAGAAAATCAAAAATGAGTATTTGAGACTTGGGTCTTTCCAGGGAACCAAAACAACCAGAAACCTCCTATTTTTATTACTCTTCCAACTCCAAAAAATCTTTCTACATGCTTTGCAACAATTTCTTATATCTGTTCATAGGTATGTACTCATAATAAGAGATGAGAATACGAGATAGGAACGGTACCCATCCTACAGGGCCCACTTGATTTCAAGATAGTGCCAGTAGGGTTTTGAAATGTCTCCTTGTTAGATCCCTCTGCAAAAGTAGTAGTCAACTTTGAAGGGAAGAAAAAAAAAACATGGAAACCAATTCATCACCAGGTTTACTATTAGGCAGCCTCAAAGTTTTCTAGTGCAGGTTAGAATAAATAAAGTGCAAAGTTGGGAGACAGCCGCCAGATTTACATGACCAATTGGAAGACTTGCAAAACTTAGATGTGTGCAAAATCTGGACTGGGGGCTATTCATGTGAGTGGGAGTACTGGGAGTGGGACAGGTCGCCCTCAAAAAGTTGGGCAGCTCTTATGCTTGGTCTGAAAGTGTCTTTTGTGGATTAAACTAATTCATTATTAATATATGACATATAGTAATATATCATATAATTATGAATTTGATATATTATCACTCAATCCTTGTCCCATCTATCCTGGGCGGAATTATTTGTATAATGTAACATGATTTGATGTGATATCATATAATATAATATATAAGGATCATTTGGTTCTGAAAGAATTGGATAGTAATTTATTCAAGGTAAAAATTACTAACATGGAGAGACTATAAATTTTTATGTTAATTTGTAGTATTAGATATGTTTTCATTAATTTCTTTTTAAATATGTTTTATTAACAACAAAAAATGTAACTAAATTGTTGAGTTTCTTCCTTGAAAGATATTTTGAGTTGAAAGTAGAAACTATTGGTACCAATCCACTCCACTAATTGCTCAATAGTGAGTCATCTTTCTCATCATAGGAACAACCAAGGCCCAATTAGCTAAGTTGGGTTAGGACAAAGTTCAAACGTTTAGAGAGTGGGCTTCATCGAGTAAAAGTATTTATGCTGCCATACCATTGCGATGAGGTTTTTGTAGGGATGACTAGCTATGAAAATTTAATATCGTATCAATGCCAACCAGTACTGAGTTCGAATCTAAGGATAAACACAACTTAGCCTTGGAAAAAAAAGTATTTTTAAGTTTTCATAAGAATGAATAGCTGATGAACATTAATACAGACAATTGGAGGCTCATTTTAAAGCCAAATTAGATGAGAGCATCATGAGAAATTATTTGTTCTCTTGAAAATATATATACATATATATATATACATACATACATAAATACATACATACATATATATATATATATATTTAAAGTAGAAATATCATTGAAAAAAAAAAAATGCAAAACAACAACTAGAGAGGGGGCAACCATGGCCTAACCCACTATGGTTTAATATCATCCCTACAAAAACTCCTACAAAGCCCACAGCAATGCTTGGCCAAAACATGACAAGCCTCATTCAAAGTTCTAGAAACAAAAAAAAAAAAAAAAAAAAAAAAAAAAAAAAAAAAAAAAACAAAAAAGTTCCAACTAAGGAAAAACCACCATATTCACTTTTAATGACCAAAATAATTGCACTAATGGCCCAATCCTCTTGCCGATTGATTGAGTCAATCGCTTCTTTGACATCCCAAAAAAGAGCAATCCTAGAGAAGCCCTTGCAAGAAGTTCCCTTGAACGCATAAAAAATGGCCCTTGGCTCTACTTCTCTAGAGGAAGGGAGTTACAATCCACAATTATCTCCTACACAAATAAAGGAATTATTCAGCATCATTAGAAAACCAAAAGATGATTTTTCATCTTTAGGATTATAAGCTGCTTCTGTGAAAATCAATAAGGTTTTATTTCAATAGCCTCTGGGCAACCCTAAGACTTTCGACCTAGGAAGACCCATTTTAAAGTCCCCCTCACTATCAAAAGGGTACAATTTTTTTTGTTGTGCCAATAACTTTTATGAGATTTTTGTTGTCCCAACTAAATCACAGGAATGTGCTAAGGATCTTAGGCAGTTGTTTTGAGACTGCAACCCCCATGCCAGTTTTCGAATTCATATGCAATGGAAGTCTATATCAGTTTATCCATGAAATGGACCTTTTGAGTCAAATTTCATTGGAGAATCACTCGTCTAAGAATTGCAACTGTTGTAGCAGATGCACTTGCCTATCTGCACACAGGTACTTCTAAACTGATTATGTATCGAGACATAAAATCTTCAAACATTGTATTGGATGGCCACTTTACTCCAAAGCTAATTCATTTCGAGTATTCTAGATCGATCCCCTTGGGCAAAACACATGTAGAATCGATTGTGGTAGGTACTTATGGGAGTGTTGATCCAGACTCTTGTAGTACTGTAAAAGTAACAGAGAAGTGAGACGTTTATAGCTATGGGGTGCTTCTGCTTGAGCTTTTAACTGTAAAGAAGGCTGTGGAACAGAGGGACACTAGTGAGCATGGTTAATTACTGTTGGTGGACGTCGCTATTTCATCTGAAAAAGAGAATCAGCTGCACTTAATATTTGAGTCTAGCATTTTCAAGGACAGTAACATGGAGCAATTAATGGCTTGTGCGGAACTTGCTAAGAAGTGCATCAGATGGAAGCCAGATGAAAGGCCGACAATGAAGGAAGCAGTGCAGGAACTCAGACAAACAAAGAAATCCGGGCCAGTTTGATGATTTTACATGTAAAATAAAGTGCAGTAAAGCATCAAATAAAAAAGGAATAGAAAAATAATATTATGATGGTATTTTATTTTTAGTGGTTTCGTATGAAATCTTTTTTATTTTTTGTATAGAAAAGTTAAGCTTTTTTGTCTTTCAGTGGAGAAAGGAAGTGTTTTTTTTTTTTTTTTTTTTTTTTTTTTTTGAAAAAAAATGGAGGGGATTTTAAATTAAAGTGCTATTGATGTAACCCCTTATCTGAATGGAGGCTTTACTTGACTTTTACTAATTTATAGTAAAGTGCCAAACGGGCCCGGTGCAAGTTATATTTACAAAATCAAAACTGAAATCATATAATTCAAGCCTAGAAGTAGGAAATTCATGAAGGCACTGCTCTTGAGCTTTATTCGTTTGGTGTATCCCAATGAATTGCCCATGTAATCCATTCCTACAAATACATATGTAGTGTTTGGAATCCCGATTTGAGAATTTCTATATCCTCCATTTCTTAAAATTTACATGTTTTCATTTACTTTCCTTTTTTATAAGTCGTTCGGTGAAATTGTTATTGATTTTGGAAAGTATTAAATTGAAATGGATACAATTTATGTATTAAATCGCAAAACTGTAGATCTCGTGCGTTCTGCAGAATCAGTCCATTTAACGATAGAGAAACAAGTCTGTGATTAGATTTATTTATTTTCTTAAATCAATGAGCTTATTTGTGATTAGAATACATGACTTAAAAATTGAATCTTGGCACTGTTTTTTTTTTAAATAGAATTCCAAAAAAAAAAAAACGGTAAGGAAAAAAAAACCCAAAAAGGCTACATCCCATCCATACTTGATAGGAGCCAAAGTGGGAAAAGAACTGTCCCAAAAACAATCGCTAAGAATGGGCTACCCAATTAAATTCTTTAGGAATAAAAGAGAACTTAACATATTAAAAAACTTAGCAATGTTCAAAACCATCTCAAAAACATATTAAAAAACTTAGCATTTCTGCAGGTTAGTTCGAGTCGGGCATACATATCCTGCGATGGGACATACCTTGGGAGGTCACAATTTTGCCTCCGGTGTACTCCACTCTGTAACTTGGTTACAGAAGGTGAAACTACTACACGGCTCGGACCTGTGCGGTGAATCTCCGATTGGACTCGCCCCTTCCTATCTGCAAAATGAACTGTCCTATCGCTCTCCATGCAAGGAACATATTCGAAGTCTGCTTATCAGAGTGAACATCCAAAGGGTCCTTGCCCGACCATTCACGTAGCCCTCTGAGCAGCTCTTCCCCCGCCTGAGCTGGAGGTCGTCTAGTCTAGAGTGGTGAATCTGGATTCTTCTCTTGATCCGACATCTTTCTCAACAAGAAGAAGCCTAAGCGGATTTTGCCTTTCGCTTCTCACAGAGGACGCCAACTGTAAAGTCAAAATCTAAATCGGTTGAAGATGGGCAGGTCGGTTTGACCTACTAATGTCAGTGACAGTCTTGATTGGTGGAGCTGGCCCTCCTTCGCTATTCCAAAGAGAATCTGTAGATGGGTCCCCTTTATGAGAGTCAGACAGAAAGGAAGTCTCAATTGTTGGTCCGACCGAGTGCCCTCTGATGCCTAAGTCAGCGATGGAGATTATCTTAAAAACGTGAATATGGATTGAGTATGAATTCCAGTTGTACCTTTCTCATCAGAGTTTTCCCTTATTTATGCGATCCTTGCCTGGATTTTTTATGTTTGTTAGCACACGTTTCTGAACCTCCAAATCATGGCCTGTGGGACGATCGTGGCTCATCATCGTGGGAGGTTTCCTCCTTTGTTCCGGTCTTCCCTCTCCTTCTTCTACCAGCTGTCCCAGCCTTCTTTGAATCAGTCCTTTAGCAAACGGGGTCCTCTTCCCAGGTTGGGCTAATTTCGACCCAAACCCAGCCCAAACCGTTTTTGAAAATCTCCCTCCACATAATCCATTCCCTACAAATACTTATTCAACCAAATGTTTTCCTATGGCTGAAACTATTGTATTTTTTGAATAGTTACATTTTTAAAACCCCACGCTACATTGCTCTCTTGAATAGTTGATTTTATTTTTATTTTTTTTAGTACTGCATTACCAAAACAAAATCACCACACCAACAGAAACACCGGTGGCTATATCTTTGTTACACCCTCAAAAGGCTGGTCATTAATGATTAAACCCCAATGAAAAATTATTTTGGATCAACCAGCTATTAGTGAGAAGGCTTTGGTTAAAACTGCCAGTTTGTAGGTGATCATTTCTCAGGTCCTATTACAGGGAAACTTTTTACTGGCAGATTTTTTTTTTCCTATGAAGAGATGTCTGCTTTAGCTTTTGGTCTGCAGACTTCTTTGGTTAATTTGAAGCAGTGTACAGGCCGTGGTGAATGGAAAAAAAAAAATATTATATAACCCACCTCAACATAGTGGGGACAAGGCATTGTCAATGCTGATGATCTCTTTCCACCAAAACAGATACTGAACAATTCACCGACCAAAGTTCACTGCACCTATCTACATCACTAGCCAATAACATGGATAGAAGTCGACAACGAGAAGACTCATCACCCCCCACCTAAGCCACACAAGCTTGGACTTTCACACTTGGATAGAAAGCCTGTACCAACAATCATAATCATCCATTCAGCGCATTCCGTATGCTACAGGCTAACAGTTTTTCATATTGCAGAAAACCAGAGGTGGGTATTGAGGGATTGAAGAAAATCGACCCAAAGGTATTACTGCCAATCGTTTGTGAGAGAGAATATTTGGATCTTCTCCTTTGGTGTGTTTCGTTTTGTTTACTTATCTGTAATAGATGCTTTGTAGATCTTGATTTTGGTTTCAGGGTAACAAGTCAAGCTACCCAGATGGCAATTCGTTTATTGATGGCTTGTGGATGCAACTTCTCCTGCGGTTAGTCTGTATCAAATCCTCCTAGACCTGATCAATTGATAGTTCAATGTCAATTCAGTCTAGTTCATAAATTCTATCAAATGTCTAGTAATACAAAATCCTCTTTAGCATTTGTATCTTTTTCTTTTCTTTTCAATTCTTTTTTTTTGCTTCTTGCAATGATTTTTTTTTTTTTTTTCTGTTTTGTTTTGCAAAGCTGTCTTTTTTTGCTTGGTATCTTTGTTAGTCTGTATCAAATTTGATGGCGTTGCAATGGATTTTGATACATAGACTGGAATACTTCATACCACTTTATTGTTTTTGAAACTGTATGAATTGGAAGAATCTTCGATTCTACTGACAAGCCCCCTGTAATTGTATCATTGTAGCATTTTGCTTACGTGAGAAAAGAGAGGGAACAATGGTTCCTCCAAAATGGAGCTCGACTTTTGCAGGAGCAAATCTCAAATTGTGATGGCAAAGTCAAACCACTTCAGTTCTTCTCTTTAAAGGAGTTATCAAAGGCAACCAACAACTTTGATAAGAGACTTATTGTGGGTTCAAACTACGCATGGGCCTCTTACAAGGGAAGCTATGAAGGCCGCACAATTGCCGTTCGAAGATCATCTTGTTGCAGTGAGCACAACATAGACAATGTTTTCAATGAGATTGTCATGCTGTCCCACCTAAATCACAGGAATGTGCTAAGGATCTTAGGCGGTTGTTTTGAGACTGCAACCCCCATTCCAGTTTTCGAATTTATATGCAATGGAAGTCTCTATCAGGTTCTCCATGAAAAGGACCTTTCGAGTCGAATTTCATGGGAGAATCGTCTAAGAATTGCAACTGGTGTAGCAGATGCACTTGCCTATCTGCACACAGGTGCTTCTAAATCGATTGTGCATGGAGACATAAAATCTTCATGTTGGAAAATTCCATCATGTGGGGCCACACATGTAAATATTAAATGTGTTATGCTATCTTTGGTTAACCTAAATTAAAGTGATCTAATTAAGACTTAAAGTTCTAAGGCTTAAGGGTATAATTGTCATGTGATTAATGTGTAGATACCAGAATGCTATATCTAATTTGATGAGGGGCCAAATTAGAAATAACAAATTTATGATAATCTTATTAATATATTTTAGGGTTATGGTCCCCAATTCATATGGTGAGTTCCTATTCTCTCTGACATCCCATCATCAGAAAGAATCAAGAGGGTTTCTCTGGATAGCCATATTGGATTGGAAGATCAACAACCTGCGAAGAAGATCATGTCATGGATCAAGGTATGTTTCCGCATTACATCTCTCAATGATTTGACGTAGAGGATCTTAGATTATTAAAGTTTACAGATCTATATAATTGTTGTTTTTCCCCTGCAATTGGTATCAGAGCATCTCCATGTTAAGCCATTGGGAATCTAGTATTTTATTTTTCTAATCCAGATCTCTAGCAATTGGGTTCTATATTTTATTTTATTTTTTTGATTTGCGTGCATCATCAACTTCTGTGGATCAAGAACGTAATGGATGACTTATGGTTGCTGTTTCGTTTTCCCTTCTATATGCGGTCATGGAACCCATTGTTTGCTGTGGATCAAGATCTGGTCCAATCAATGGATCAAGTACACCAATGGTAATCATGACCATAGATCTTCAAAAGGGGGCCTGGGCGACCATCATAGCACAGGCTGATCTTGTTTTTCATCAAGCGGGTCCCATGCTTCCGCTGCCTCAACATCCCAGACGAAGGTTCTGTAACAGAACATGATGAAACAAATCATGAAAAGGGGCTGACAGTTGTGGGACCCATCAGTGGACCTCATCAAAGATCACAACCCCACATCTTGAAGGGGACCCAGGGGCGATCATGTTGGTGGTGGTCCCATGTGGAGTGGACCCCATCTGCCCGTTCATCCAATGGTCATAAGTTTCTGCAGTTTTTTATGTTCATCGATCTGTAATCTGTTACAGAACGTTTTTTTTTTTTTTTTTTGTGGAGAAGATGATGGGTGGTTTGGTGGTCCGGGGGAGCACATGTTTTGGAGGTCCGAGGTATTATAATGATGGGTGGTTTGGTGGTCCGGGGGAGCACATGTTTTGGTGGTCCGAGGTATTATAATAATAATAATTAAATAAATAAATAAATAAATAAATAAATAAATAATATATATACATATAGTCTTTCGTATGTTGTGACAGTTGGAGAGAACTAATTGGTTTTCTTCAACGCCAATTCAAATATTTTATGGTATATCTTTTATGGTTAAATAAAATAGCCCATTTTTCTAAATGGGTTAATTGAAACAACATGTCACCAAAGTGACCTCTCTTGTGTAGATTGTTCATGAGGAATATTGGATGTTTGTGTGTGTGTAGATTCATGCGGGTCTTAGTCAGCCCAAAGGAAGGCTAATACTTAGCCGAATTGCACACATACCTGTGGTGGTAAACATGTGACGATTACACAGTTTTTTTTTTACATGTGAATAATAAGTCGATCCAAAGATAGATATATTATTTGACATGAATTATTTTCAATGTTTGATCACTACAACTAAAGTACCATTTACAATTAATATTACTGTCCAAAGACTTGATATTAATGTTGTGCTAGGTACCTTGCGATGAGACTTACCATTATTTGAATTTATTGATTATTGTATTTGGTTGATAACATGAGCATGCTTGTCTGTTTGTTTTTATTCTCTTTACAGCTAGTGTTTCTACTATATCTGCTAATATCAACTCAATACCTGTACTTAATAGGACCAACTTTAAGGATTGGAAAGAGAACATAGAAATTGTTCTCGGCTGCATGGATCTAGACCTTGCACTACGGATTGAGCAGCCCGCTTCTCTTACGGATGCAAGTTCTCCTGATGACAAAAGGAACTTTGAGAAGTGGGATCGCTTAAATCGCATGAGTTTTATGATCATCAAGCGCGGCATTCCGGAGGCATTTAGGGGTGCGGTATCTGACAAGATAACCAAAGCTAAAGAGTTCCTAACTGAAATTGAAAAGCGTTTAGTGAAAAACGATAAGGCAGAAACAAGCACGCTTTTGCAAAGCTTGATTTCTATGAAGTACAATGGCAAGGGGAACATACGAGAGTACATTCTAGGAATGTCTCTTATTGCTTCTAAGCTTAAGGCACTGAAGCTCGAGCTGTCTGACGACTTGCTCGTGCATTTGGTATTAATATCACTTCATGCACTATACAGTCAATTTAAGGTCAGTTACAATTGTCAAAAGGAGAAATGGACTCTTAATGAGCTCATTTCTTACTGTGTGCAAGAAGAAGAGAGATTGAAGCAAGACAGGACCGAAAGTGCTCATTTGGCTAGCACCTCTAAGGATAAGGGCAAAAAAAGAAAGAATAATGAAGCTGCTAAGGGTCCAGCTCAAAAGAAACAACAGCAAGACAAAGGGGGTTGTTTCTTTTGCAACAAGCCTGGACATGTAAAAAGGACTGTACCAAGTATCATGCTTGGCGTGCCAAGAAAGGTACATTTCTTACTTTGGTCTGTTCTGAGGTAAATTTAGCTTCAGTACCTAGAAACACGTGGTGGTTAGATTCTGGTGCTACTACTCACATCAGTGTTTCTATGCAGGGTTGCCTGAGTTACCGAAAGCCAAGTGATGCTGAAAGACACATCTTTGTGGGCGATGGCAAGTCGGTAGAAGTAGAGGCAATAGGGCATTTTAGGTTGTTGTTAGGAACTGGTTATTTTTTTGGATTTATTAGATACTTTTATTGTACCGTCTTTTAGACAGAATTTGGTTTCAGTTTCTTTATTGGACAAGTTTGGTTATTTTTGTTCATTTGGAAACAACCAATTCAATTTATCTATCAATTCAAATGTTGTTGGAACTGGTTTTTTATGTGTATATGACAACTTATATTTGCTTGATACAATTGTTGCTTATAATGAATCCTTGCATGTGGAATCACGAGACACTAAACGCAAACTGAGTAACGATAATTCAGCCTCATTATGGCACAAACGCTTAGGTCACATCTCTAAGACTAGAGTTGAGCGACTTATGTCTGATGGAATTTTAGATTCCCTTGACTTTACATATTTTGATGTTTGTATTGCTTGCATCAAGGGAAAACAGACCAAAATGAAGAAATTAGGTGCCAATAGAACTAAAGACGTTTTAGAATTGATACACACAGATATCTGTGGACCGTTCCCTACGGCTTCCTGGAATGGCCAACAGTATTTCATATCATTCATAGACGATTACTCTCGCTATGGGTACCTATTTCTCATTCATGAGAAATCACAGTCTTTGGGCGTGTTCAAAACATTTAAAGCTGAAGTTGAGAACCAACTCAACAAAAGAATAAAGTGTGTCAGGTCTGACCGTGGTGGTGAATACTACGGTAGATATGACGGTTCAGGTGAACAACATCCAGGACCGTTTGCTAAATTCCTAGAGGAATGTGGGATCGTCCCACAGTACACCATGCCAAGGTCACCTAGCATGAATGGTGTAGCTAAAAGGCGAAACCGGACTCTTAAGGATATGGTGAGGAGTATGATTAGTCATTCCTCTCTACCAGAGTCACTTTGGGAGAAGCACTCAAAACAGCGGCTTATATTCTGAATAGAGTGCCAACTAAAGCAGCTGCAAAAACACCTTATGAGCTTTGGACAGGCAGAAAGCCCAGTCTAAAACATTTTCACATTTGGGGATGTCCAGCTGAGGCAAGGCCTTACAGGCCACATGAAAAGAAATTGGACTCCAAAACTGTAAGCAGCTACTTCATTGGCTACTCTGAGCGATCTAGGGGCTATAAGTTTTATGATCCCACCCTTAGGTCAATTTTTGAGACGGGAACTGCAACGTTTTTTGATGATGTTGAGTTTGGGGGGAGAAATAAGGTTAGAGACATTGTCTTTGAGGAAGAATCGGTTTCGAATCCCACTATTGCTTTTGACAATGTGCAGGTTTCTATACCTGTCAATGATCAAGAAGCGAATCTGGATCCTCAACAAGAAAATGTTAATCAAACCCCCATTCAAGATGAGATAATTGTTCCTGAGGAACAAAATCAACAACCTCAAGAACCAGTGCCATTAAGGCGATCCACTAGAGAAAGGAGAAATGCTATTCCGGACGATTTTTTCGTATTTCTCCAAGAACATGAGGAAGAAACATGAATGGTGGAAAATGATCCAATCAACTTCCATCAAGCCATGTAAGGTTCCAATTCTCAGAAGTGGATTGATGCCATGAATGAGGAGTATAAGTCTATGCAAGACAATAAAGTTTGGGAACTTGTCCCATTACCAGAAGGTGCGAAGCCCATTGGTTGTAAATGGATTTTTAAAACCAAAAGGGATTCGAATGGTAATGTGGAAAGGTATAAGGCTCATCTTGTAGCTAAAGGCTTTACTCAAAAGGAAGGGATTGACTTTAAAGAGACTTTCTCTCCAGTTTCATCGAAAGGCTCTTTTAGGACAATCATGGCACTTGTTGCACATTTTGATCTTGAGCTTCATCAAATGGATGTCAAGACAGCGTTTCTCAATGGTGACATTGACGAAACAATTTATATGGCGCAGCCAGAAAACTTTGAGTCGGGAGACCCAAAGAATATGGTCTATAAATTGACAAAGTCCATCTATGGACTCAAGCAAGCTTCTCGTCAGTGGTATCACAAATTTCGTCAAGTGATTATCTCGTTTGGTTTTGAGACAAACGCTGTTGATAATTGTGTGTATCACAAATTCAGTGGGAGTAAGCACATATTCCTGGTTTTGTATGTCGATGACATACTGCTTGCCACAAATGATATAGGCATGTTGCATGAAACCAAGAGATTTCTATCAAAGAAATTTGAGATGAAAGATCTTGGTGACGCCTCCTTTGTCTTAGGGATTCTGATACAACGAGATCTCTCTCGGGGTATTCTTGGATTATCACAAAGAAGCTATATCGATAAAGTACTCAAAAGGTTTGGCATACAGGACAACAAACCAGGTGACACCCCTGTCTCTAAGGGAGACAAGTTCAGTCTAAATCAGTGCCCTAGAACTAACCTTGAAGTTAAGGAAATGCAGAAGATTCCCTATGCATCAGCTGTAGGGAGTCTAATGTATGCTATAGTGTGTACGCGTCCGGATATTGCGTACATTGTTGGTATGTTAGGCAGATATTTAAGCATTCCTGGGATGGATCATTGGAAAGCAGCCAAGCGGGTTATGAGGTATTTACAGAGAACAAAAGATCATATGCTCACATATAGGAGATCGGATCAGTTGGAGATCATAGGGTATTCCGACTCCGATTACGCTGGATGCCAAGACAGTATGAAATCCACATCAGGCTACATCTACCTGTTAGCCGGTGGAGTTATATCTTGGAGGAGTGCCAAACAGACACTCGTAACTGATTCCACCATGGCAGTAGAGTTTGTAGCATGCTATGAGGCATCCAACCATGGAATATTGCTGCGGAATTTTGTCACTGGGCTGTAAATTCTGGAGGGTATTGAAAGACCACTCAAACTATATTGTGACAATAAGTCAGCAGTGCTATATTCCAACAATAACAGGAGTTCAATTAGATCAAAACATATTGCCATTAAGTTCCTAGTTGTGAAGGAGAGAATACATGATGGACAGATATCCATAAAGTACATTGGGACAAACTCCATGATTGCGGATCCGCTTACAAAGGGATTACCACCCAAGGTCTTTCATGAGCACACCGCTCATATGAGTGTTATTTTGTGTGAGGATATCACATTATAGTGGGAGTTTGTATCATTTTATATTTTATTGCTTTCTATTTGATTTTGGAGATACTTATGCATTCATGTATTTGGATATTTTTCTGATCAGAAAATAAAGTATTCAGTTCATTTCACTCTGTTACATTGTGTTAAATATTGATCTCACTAAGGAATACAGTAGGACCAGTTGGAAATAGACCTGTATAGATCACATTGCATGTACTTTCCATGCTACACATCCATGATTGATCAATGTCATTTGGTTATGTTGTTGTATGCGACCATTGATGGGTTTAGTCATTTTAAATGTGACGAAAACCGCTTTGATCCTATAACGGCATAATTAATGGACGCGATTGTTCGGATATATCCTAAAATTATGATAGCAAACTTTTGGAGCTCATACAGTCATATACATTTGTTAAGTTACATATATGGCCCAGTGGGAGATTGTTGGAAAATTCCATCATGTGGGGCAACACATGTAAATATTAAATGTATTATGCTATCTTTGGTTAAGCCTAAATTAAAGTGATCTAATTAAGACTTAAAGTTCTAAGGCTTAAGGGTATAATTGTCATGTGATTAATGTGTAGATACCAGAATGCTATATCTAATTTGATGAGGGGCCAAATTAGAAATAACAAACTTATGATAATCTTATTAATATATTTTAGGGTTATAGTCCTCATTTCATATGGTGAGTTTATATTCTCTATGACATCCCATCATCAGAAAGAATCAAGAGGGTTTCTCTGGATAGCCATATTGGATTGGAAGATCAACAACCTGCGAAGAAGATCACGTCATGGATCAAGGTATGTTTCCGCATTACATCTCTCAATGATTTGACGTGGAGGATCTTATATTATTAAAGTTTACAGATCTATATAATTGTTGTTTTTCCCCTACACTTCAAACATTATATTGGATGCCCACTCTACTCCAAAGCTAATTCATTTCAAGGATTCTATATCGATCCCCTTGGACAAAACACATGTAGAATCAATTGTGGTAGGTACTTATGGGAGTGTTGATCCAGACTATTGTAGTACTGGGCAAGTAACAGAGAAGTGCGATGTTTATAGCTATGGGGTGGTGCTGCTTGAGCTTTTAACTGGGAAGAAGACCATGGAACGGAGGGACGCCGGTGAGCATGGTGGATTACTGTTGGTGGACTTCGCTATTTCATCAGAAAAAGAGAATCAGCTGCACTTAATATTTGAGTCTAGCATTTTGAAGGACACTAACATGGAGCAATTAATGGTTTGTGTGGAACTTGCTATGAAGTGTATCAGATGGAAGCCAGCTGAAAGGCCAACAATGAAGGAAGTTGCGCAAGAACTCAGACAAATAAAGAAATCCTCCGAATAGGCACATTACATGTAAAATAAAGTGTAGTAAAACATCAATATATAATAAAATATAAGCAGATTATGATGGTGTTTTATTTTAATTATTTGATTTAGAGTGTTTTTTACTTTTTGTATAGAAAAGTGACGTTTTTTTGTTCTTTTTAGTGGAAAAAGAATGTTGCTTTTTTACTTTTTTTTTTTAAGATGGAGAAAATTGTGAATTAAAGTTCTATTGATGTGACCCCTTATTTGAAAAGTAGACGTTTTATTTCACTTTTACTAATCTAATAAAGTACCAAATGAGCTAAGGAGCAAGTTCTATTTACAAAATCAAAACAGAAATCGTATAATTCAAAGGGAGAAGTAGGAAATTCATGAAAGCACTACTCCTAAACTTTATTCGTTTGGTGTATCCCAATGAAGTGCCCATGTAATCCATTCCTACAAATACATATGTATTGTTTGAAATCCTGATTTGAGAATTTCTATATCTTTCATTGCTTAAAATTTACTTGTTTTCATTTACTTTCCTTTTTTATAAGTTGTTCGGTGAAATTGTTATTGATTTGGGATAGTATTAAATTGAAATGGATACAATTTATGTTTTGAATCGCAAAACTGTAAATCTCGTGCATTCTGCAGAATCAATCCATTTAATGACAGAGAAATAAGTCTATGATTAGATTTTTTTTTTATTTTATTTTTAAATCAATGAGCTTATCCGTGATTAGAATATATGACTTAAAAATTGAATCTTTGCATGTAATATTTGGTTTTTTTTAGTAAAATAAAATTCCACTAAAGAGAAACAAAAACAAAAGAAAAAAAACCCAAAAAGACTACATCCCATCCATACTTGATAGGAGCCGAGATGGGAAAAGAACCGTCCCAAAAACAATCACGAAGAATGAACTACCCTATTAAATTCTCTAGAAACAAAAGAGAACTCGACATATTTAAAAATTAAGCGGTGTTCAAAACCGTCCAAAAAATTAATCGCGAATTACTAATGAGGTAAACTTAGCTAAAGAATGGTGTGCCGTATTAATTTTTGGTGTTTTTGTTATTTGTTAAGCGACTGCGATGAACAATTGGATTTTCTTATCCATGTGTATTCTACTGATTAGCTACAAAAATTAACCACAAATGATTTGTCACATTAGCAAGTTCTAAGGTCAGAATAAAATCAGCATCATCAGAGTTCAGAGGAAAAACTATAAAACAAGGACATCGAGGCACCCGCAAAATCATCACCATATGCGTGTACGGCTAAGATGAAGTCAAATGTCAGAGCTCCGACATCAAGAAACGTCCACACGATCTGGTGTACGCTTGTAGCACTTTCAAGGACACGGTTTCGTGTGGACCTCACACCAGGACACGTAGCATTTCAGATATTTCGGTCTCAGAATCAGATCTCTCTCAAATCTAGCCCGGCCCGTCGCAGTCCAATCAACCTTTGATTAGATATTCAAAATTCACCCAATCACATCACAACAAGTGTACTTTTTCCCATATGAAATGGGACACTTGTCACTTCTCTAAGATAGAACAAGTGGTGGTTAACTGGCTATTGGGTTTTTTACACGTGTCCAACTGTTCCATGACAAGGTGCATGTATAAATACCTAACTAAATCTTCCATTGAATGAGGTTAGTCAGATTCATTAATCTTGTGGCCGGAATGAATCAGAGGCAGAGAAGTACTCCGGCCGCAGGGGAGTCGGGTTTACTAGAGGAGCAAGTTCTTTTACTGGTATTTGCGTCCATCAATTGGGACCCGTATGTATTGGGGCGGGCCGCATGTGTGAGCCAAAAGCTTCGAGCCGTGGCTAAGCGGGTCTTATGGAGGGAGCTATGCTTATTTCGGGCCCCCCGAATGGTGAACGCGTTGATCAGTGGGGTCTCACGTAGAGGCTTGAGCAACGGTTGGGATGCGTTGGCGAAGATCTTTTTCTACTGTTGTGGATGTGTGCCCAGTTCACATTTTGCGGTGGGCCGCACGTTGCCGGGTCACTTTGTTGGGGCCTCAAGATTTTCAAAGACATCAGGGAAGAGTTTCCTAGGGAGGAGGTGTCGTGAGGACTTGTTATATGTGAGTGACCCTTGTGAGCACAATGTGGGGTCCAATGAGGATGATGTGGGAGTATATAGAGGGGTGTTTAGGGAATTTTTGCGTTCGCGGACCCGGGCTAGCCTGATCAAGAGGGGGGTCCAGTTAGAGGCAACGGTCCGATGCCCTTATTGTGGGGTCCGGGTGTGGAGTATGACCGAGGCGCAGTTGGTCCCACGCAGTGCCTCGAGGAGGCTTGGATCGCGCGAAGGAAGTTTGGATTACTTTGTGTGCATCAATGGTCACATGCATGGGGCTTGCCTACTGGCCCATCTTTCATCGGATGTGGATAGCGATGATAATGAGGATGACAACAATGATGATGATGATAATCACGATCACGATGATGATAAAGACCTTGCCATTGGTGGTGGGCAAGTTTGATAGAATTCAGGATTAACTGAAGAGAAATGGAGATTGGAGTCTCTTATTTTCAAGCTCCTATCTTTCTGAGATCTTTCCTTTTTGACCTTTCGGTTTGGTATTAGTCTAGTATTTTAGTCTTTTGTTTTTCTTGTTCGGTGTCGTGAGTTGTAGAGGCTTTTGATTATTTGAATGGGCAGTTTTTCATCCTACCTTTTTCATGTCGGTGTTGGTTGGTGCTCAGCACACGGTTCTTTGCTTTGTAAGAAATGATTAATTAACTTGACGGGGTCAAATTCTTGCAAATAAACCCACCTGACAGAATTTGAGCTTTTTAACACTAGGTAGAGATGTGCTACCACCATGGCTTAAAATCTAAATGGCATCTTCTATCAATTGAGTTATTCTGGCTCCAAGACATGGCTCAATCCATGGTCAAAATAACTTTAACTTTTAGGCCTGTTACTTCTACAGGTTTTTTTTTTTAAATATTTCAGACACCTAGAGACGGGGCTGGAACTCATGAAACATCCGAGCCATTTGACAGAATCATACTCCATAGGAAGAAAAGCCTAGTCGCAAAAAAAGAAGCATACTCCCATGAGAAGAGGAATCACGTTAGAACTCTGGCCTCTAAAGTTAATAATACTCATACATATATATATATATATATATAAACATGATGGGACAAGATTGTATTCAGAAGAGTTTAATTCGACGCATCCCTGAACAGCTCTCTATCTCAAGAATAAAAACTTCAATGAATAGTGAAAAGTTAAAGCACCATCAATCGGCCTCTGTTTGGATTCTCATTCCTTTACCTCCCTTTTCAATCAGAGACCAAACATCTCAATACTGATTCAATCATAGATGCAATTTTATGTTTCCAAACGAGTTAATGTTTATTTGAATCAGATTTAGCCTAAGACTCTTTTGTATTTACAAACAATTTAGAGTGACTTGCTGTTTCATTTCCGCGGCTTACAAATGAGTAAAAATATGCAGGTGTAAAACTTATCCACTGCTACTTATCTCCTATATAATTTTGTAGGTATGGTCTCAATAATAGAAAGGATGGGGCTCATCAAGCCCAACGAAAATCCAAACCCATTTTGAATCCAACTCAAATCTAAATATAAAATCTCATAATGGCCACGAACCCGACAAATTCATTACCAAGTCCACCATAAACAGGAGCGGATGTCAGGTCCCCATTAAAACTCGAATCGTTATCAGCGATCCATAGCTCAAACTTATCAAATGGAGAGAATACAATCCGGAGCAGGGCTCTCCTAAGTTGAAGCTTACCTTATCCTAAGTTGGAATATTACTGGTCCCACAAATCTAAGTTGATTATATCTGATTTTTACATGAGGGAACTAAAAAATTCAGTTCTGATTAGATTTATCTAAATTTTAGAGACGATCAGCATGCAAAAAACAACGATAATCAACTATGATTTGTGGGACCAGCACTATTTCAGCTTAGGATAAAATAAGCTTCGGCTTAAAAGAGCTGGCCCCTACAATCAGTCAGTCACCCCTCTAGCAACTTTTATATTGTGATTTCAAAGGTTCATTTGATTAGGCATAATACTCAGTTGGAACAATTGAGATTCAGGCCCGGATTTCCATAACGCCCAAATTAAAATGGGTCCAAATTTAAGACCCATACCTGATCTTTCTCAATTCAATTCCTTGGGGGGCAGTCAGAAACTATTGCTATCACTAGTTGACCGATTTCTTTTGGATATCTGAAGGATGTTTTTTCCTTTTTTTTTTTTTTTTTTTTTGTAGAGTTTGGGGGTGGGGGGGTGTGCGTGGTCTTGACAGGTGTGGAAGTAATGATTTTACATTACGAGTGATGATGAGGCAAAATTTCAAGTTGGGATTTTTTGAAGAGGAGTGCTTGAGTCAGATGAGCTTAAATCATGTACATGCACTTAGGGCTGACTTTCCCAAAATCCGAACCATTCAAATGATGCTTCCATCATGTTCATCACCATCGATTCAAGTTTCAGTTGGGTCATCACCATTGGATTGTCTTAGAAGGTTTGGATCCCTTAAAAAAGGGCTCTGTTTTATGAAAAATAATGATTTCTAGACAAACTTTTTTGGCACTGGATCACTGTCATTGCAACTCGCCACATCCCAAAACTACAACTGTGATTATGATCTATTGGCCCGATTAAGGGGTCTTTCTCATGATAAATGTGGCCCATCCCAAGTAAGATTTTCAAGTCTATCTGTGCAGGGGTGGTTAGGACTTAGCACTACTTTTGTCTTTTTAGCTCTTTTTCTTCAGGTCAGTCCATACTTGCAAATGGGGTCCTGATAATCATTGAACAAAGTAATCAAACTAATCATTGTTTCCTGAACTTAGAAAAAAAAAAAAAAAACAAAGAAGATAAATTATCAATTAAAAAAAACTGACAATTATACTAAATCCATGCTTGCAAATGGGGTCCTGATAATCATTGAACAAAGTAATCAAACTAATCATTGTTTTCTGAACTTAGAAAAAAAAAAAGATAGGGGATTTAACGGTAAACAGGTAATTCTTTAATTTGACCCCAATAAAAAACATACGATAGATGCGGGCAGTTTCTTTTCTTTCTTTTTTTTTGTCTTTTAGCGCTATAGTCGATATCGACTATTCATGCGCCATTCAAAAGGCCCACCAAACCATTTTCACTATCATTGTCTTCATCTCCTTTTTCCCCTTTTCC
This sequence comes from Persea americana, assembly GCA_029852735.1. Lineage (NCBI taxonomy): Eukaryota > Viridiplantae > Streptophyta > Magnoliopsida > Laurales > Lauraceae > Persea > Persea americana. Next base: position 34,851,314 of record CM056818.1, read on the forward strand.
CTTTTATTCTCGTTGGCGACCATTATCTCCTCGACGGTGGTCCCAGGGCAATAGTTCGCACCATTTTTGAAAGAATCTCCACATTTTGATGCACATGGAGGTATGTTTGTTTTCATTGTCGTATTTTTGCCCTAGATTTGGCGTGGGATTTAAGGGTTTTGGATGGGTTTTGATCGTTCAGAAGCGAGCGAAGTTGCAATCCTCTTCACACTGTCTAGTTTGCCCATTTAGAATGACATTACTTGATGAAGACTCGATAAATCTGAATACACAAACTACAATCACGGGTTTGCCTTGTTACTATCGCTCAAACCCAACAGGCTCATGCCCTGAAACGAAAGTGGGTTAAAACTGTTGGCTTTTGCCGTTGTTCATCCACTTGGACTCTGAGCGGTACCGTGAAAGACCATCTCCACCAACAGAGGGGGAAAATCTTGTGGATTAAAAAAAGAATGAAAAAATGCACTATGTTACTGGCTATCCATGACAATATGAGATTATGAATATGAACTGCCAATTAATAGTTTTTGGATCATTTGAAAATTTCAACAACTCAACATATCATTCATAAGTAATCAACAAAAATCTAGTTTTTTTATGGAATAGTTCAATGTTTTAAGTTTTGTCCCATATGGCAACTTCATGTAAACAGAAGGGAAAACTTCAGAACCAACTCAGGATTCACCTGGATATCTATTTCATCTGTCAATTAATCATGTCTAGGATGGAAATGCCCAAAAAAAGGACTGTACATGAGTTCTCCCAAAGAATAGGTGTCCCATGTATTAGATATTCTTTCTACTTCTGAAATTCATGCATAAATTTATATATAAAAAGAAAGAGATTACAAACAATCATATCTTAATGTCAGGATGGCCGTGTTTGCCTGTTCGACAGATGTAGAACCAACTTTGCTTGATGCACCCATCCACGTCATATGCCCTGCTGTTTAGATACTAGCTCAAATCTCACTCCAAAATGTAGAGATTTACACTATCAGATTGATGACAGTTGTAAAATGTAAATGATTAACTTTATAGGATTTATCTTTAGTAAATGTTTAGCATTATAATCGTTTTACTTTCAAGAGAGGATTTATGTTGAAAACGTATGCTGTTATTTGTTTGGCTCAATTGAATAACAAATAAATAAACTGGGCCCCTGTATTGCCCATGTTCTACTGAGATTAGAAGTAGGTCTTTTATCATAGGTCTACTGTGATTAGAAGTAGTGTTTGGGTGTAACTGGGTATTGGGCTGATATTATAAATAGAGACTTAGGGTCTCTATGATGTACACTTTCTTCTGATTAATATAGAGAGTTCTCCCGTCTTCCCCGTGGACGTAGGCCAAAAGCCGAACCACGTAAATCTCCGTGTTCTTGTGTGTGATTGATCTCTTTCCATAGGCCCTAGATCACAACAAACTGGTATCAGAGCTAATTGGCGTGATCGGAGGAGATCTGCCGGATCAGATCTTCAGAGGGTTGATCAGAGAAGAGATCTTGAAGTGGGCCACGGACTGATCTTCTTGTTGCCTGAGATCACAACTTTCTCGTCGTCGTGCAGAAAGAGGTCCGGATTTCTGCTGCTCTCGTCGTCGTGCAGTGACCGGAGAAGAGAGAAGCAGAGGGGATCTGGTCTCACCGGAGAAGAAGATCGACAGAACCGGAGAGGAAAAAGATAGCAGGAAGGGCCCGGTTGACGTGAACGCTGTGCTGTTGAACGCTGCCATCACGCCGCCGCCTGTCGCCGGACTCCTCGCCGCCGTCGCCGGAGAAGGGGGGTCGCCGCTGCTATCGCCGGTGTTGCTGTGCCGTTGACGTGGAAGAAGAATTCTGGAACCGTCCTCTGTTACAGAACAGAACGGTTGAAGAAGAAGGGGTAGTGGGCTTGGGCTAGCAACAGTTCCGGGTCGATTTCGGTACAGGTCCAGTCTGACCCGCTTCAGAAGCCCGTTAGCCAGTCCAGGTTGGGTCCAGTCCAGGTCAGCCCGACCCGTTTGTGGAAGCCCAGAGTCAAAGCCTGTTGCAGAATCGCTGACGTCAGCAGATCGTACGGTCAAAGCCAGTTTGACCAAATCAAAGGCTGAAATTTGTTTTCGCGATATTTTGACGATCCGGAGTCCGATCGGAGATCCGTTTGAACCAACGGACTCGTTGCGAGCAGATCTACGCTGTTGTGGAAGAAGATTGGCTGTTCAACGGTCAACAAAGAAGATTGACTGATCGGAGCACAGAAACTTATTTCTGCGATATCTTAGCCGTCCAGAGTCGGATTTCAGATCCGTTTCTTCCAGCGTGCTCGTGGTGACCAGATTTACACATTTCTAGTGAAAGATTCACGGAATGGCTATGAAGTTTGACATTGAGAAATTCGATGGAAATAATGATTTCGGTCTTTGGCGTCTGAAGATGCATGCTTTGTTGGTCCAGAATGGGTTGCATAAAGCTTTGAGGGGAAAGAATGCTCTATCTGAAAAATTATCAGATGAAGAGAAGGATGAGTTGCTGGAAAAGGCGTATGGTCAGATTCTGCTGTTCTTGAGTGATGGTGTACTGCGAAAGGTTGTTCAGGAAAAAACTGCTGCTGGCATATGGCAAAAGTTGGAGAACTTGTACATCACGAAATCTCTCACGAATCGCTTGTATCTAAAGAAGCGGTTGTTCACGTTACAAATGCAGGAAGGTACGTCTGTTTCAACTCACCTTGATTCTTTCACAAAAGCTATTATGGATTTGGAAAATATCAATGTTGAAATTGATGATGAGGACCAAGCTATTATGTTGCTGTGCTCGTTACCACCCTCATATGAGCATTTTGTTGATACCATGATGTATGGTAGAGATATTCTCTCCAAAGAGGATGTAGAGGCAGCCTTGAACTCGAAAGAGTTGAAGAAAAAGGTTGTGGCTAACAATGATGGTTCGGGTGAGGGTTTGGTAGTACGAGGAAGAACAAAAGACTCCAGTAATAAGGGCAAACATAGATCTAATAGGAAAAACATTGAATGTTATTATTGCCATAAGAAAGGGCACATCAGAAAAAACTGTCCCGAAAGGCAGAGGAAAGGGAAAGAAATAATAGAAGATTCGTCATCTGATGATGATTCAGTCAGTGTTGCAGATGGAAGATCAGATTATGTTTCCGACAATGCACTTTCTGTGATTGAAAATGGTATTCGTCCTAAGGATGAATGGATTCTTGATTCGGGTTGTTCTTACCATATGTGTCCCAATAGGGACTGGTTTATCACTTATAGAGAAATCAACGGTGGTAGTGTCTTGATGGGCAACAATGTTGCATGTAAGACGGTTGGAATTGGAACAGTTAAAATCAAGATGTATGATGGAATCGTCAGAACGTTGGCAGAAGTTCGGCATGTTCCTAATCTGAAAAAGAATCTTATTTCTCTCGGTGCCTTGGACTCCGATGGTTGTAAGTTCTCAGCTGAAGGTGGAGTCATGAAGGTTGTGAAGGGTGCTCTAGTTCTTATGAGAGGCAATAGAGTTGGAAACTTATATGTTTTGTCTGGAAATACAGTTACAGGTGGAGCTGCAGTGTCTTCCTCAGATGACCATGAATCTGTCTCAACACGCTTATGGCACTTGCGCCTGGGTCACATGAGTGAGAAGGGATTGACAATACTGAGCAATCGGAATTTGCTATGTGGCACAAAGACAGGCAAGTTGGATTTCTGTGAGAGATGCGTTTTCGGGAAGCATCGAAAGGTTAGTTTCAAGACAAGTATTCATCGCACGAAAGGTATCCTTGATTATGTTCATTCAAATGTATGGGGGCCTTCTAAGGTTTACTCCAAGGGCGGGTCCCTGTTTATGCTGACTTTTATTGATGATTATTCAAGGAAAGTCTGGGTTTATACTCTGAAGACGAAGGATCAGACCTTTGTTACATTCAAGCGATGGAAAGAAATGGTTGAGAAACAGACTGGCAGAAAGGTGAAGAAGTTGAAGACAGGTAATGGCAAGGAGTACAGATCGACAGAGTTTGAGAACTATTGCACGGATCATAGCATAGTTCGGCATTACACCACTACAGAAAATCCGCAGCAGAATGGAGTTGCAAAGAGGATGAACAGAACTATCTTGGAAAGAGCTCGTTGTATGTTGTTTACTGCAGGATTGTCCAAGGACTTTTGGGCTGAGGCAGTAAATACTGCAGGCTACTTGATAAATAGGTCTCCACACACAAAGATTGGTTGCAAAACACCGGAAGAAATGTGGTCAGGTAATCCAGCTGATTGTTCTAACTTGAGGATCTTCGGTTGTCCGGCTTATGCTCGCGTGAAAACCGATAAGTTAGAACCAAGGGCTGTCAAGTGCATCTTGATGGGATATGCTTCTGGGGTGAAAGGATACCGGTTGTGGTGTACTGATCAAGATTCACCCAGATTTATCATCAGCAGGGATGTTACATTTCATGAGGATGCTTTACTCGAATCGAGAAAGCAGGTGGAGAGGACAGAAGTAGGTAGCAGCAGTGACACCGTTCAGGTGGAGTCCGACATCCTAGTGAAGAAGGAGAGTGCATCCGACTCCTCCCGAAATACAGGGGATCGTCAGACTGTGCAGCAGATGCAGCAGATAGAGCCGCAGATGCCGCAGACGGGTAGACCGCAGAGAGAAAGGAAACAGCCGGTTAGATACGGTTTCGAAGATATGACGACGTATGCGTCGACATCAGACAATGGCCGTGATGATATGGTTGCATACGCATTGACGACTGAGTCTCTTGAATTAATAGAAGGACTGGAAAGTAGTCAACAGGCAGCAACTATGACTGAAGAGATGGAGTCTCTTGATGAGGAAAATCAGGCCATCGGATGCAAGCGGTTCTACGAGGAAGATGAAGGAGCTTCCAGTGCAGGTAGAGTGCAGTTTAAGGTTCCTGATCATGTATGCAGTTTAAAGAAATCATTGTACGGGTCGAAGCAAGCTTCTGGACAATGGTACAAGCGATTTGGTGCACTCATGAAGGAATGGTTTAAATTCAAGTTCAAGCATTGCTTGGACTTGATCGGTGTGCTCAGTACCTGAGTGCCCTAAGGGGCAGGTGGAGACGGTGAGACGTGTTAAGTGCATGAGGATCAGCTTCAATGTTCGCCAAGGTGGAGATTTGTTATTTGTTTGGCTCAATTGAATAACAAATAAATAAACTGGGCCCCTGTATTGCCCATGTTCTACTGAGATTAGAAGTAGGTCTTTTATCATAGGTCTACTGTGATTAGAAGTAGTGTTTGGGTGTAACTGGGTATTGGGCTGATATTATAAATAGAGACTTAGGGTCTCTATGATGTACACTTTCTTCTGATTAATATAGAGAGTTCTCCCGTCTTCCCCGTGGACGTAGGCCAAAAGCCGAACCACGTAAATCCCCGTGTTCTTGTGTGTGATTGATCTCTTTCCATAGGCCCTAGATCACAACATATGCAGTAGTTGTAAAAAATCTTCCCCACATACACATTCACCCTGAGCATCATAAAAAATGATACATCAATTTTTCTGTGAGAAGGAAAAACCGGAAATGAGAAAAAGGTGTGGAGTACTAAATTTTGGTGAGAAGATGTTAGTTAGTTGATGCAATTAAATCGTTGTATCACTCTAAATTTTGTAATACATTTGCACTTTTGCCATTGATAATATAAAGGAAGAATAGCAAAATATTGATTGGTGATCTATATTGTTTCTATAATCCCCACAGCTCACATGTTGAGATCACAGCATGAATAGTTCAGTTGGCTCATGTATCGGGCTCATCACATTTTAGGCCACCATGTAACACCTGCCAAAGTTATAGCAGCTCATATGTTATGCATAGCCCACATTTCAAATTGTTAGGCACATAAATTGCCTGTTGCAACCCATATGCATGCTTGTAACAGCCCACAATGCGAGACATTAACAACCCCTATCTAAGGCCAATTTAGGCTTATTTAGTGATATGATTTGTTGGAAGTTTCCTACTGTTCTACTTAAAAGGTTAAGACCTGAGTTCACTGTTATGAAGGTCCCTTTTCAAACCCAGTTAGAAACCACTATTTGGATTTGTTATGCACTCATTTGGGGAGGATTTTCGCTTTGCCTAAAAAACCGGTTGATATTTTGCAGGTTAATGAAGAGAAGCCCTTTGAAACTCTGAACAAACTCCTCTATAACCAAAACAATCATATCTCGGAAGGCATCGGTCGCGGAGAGGTATACCCAAAAGAGAATTCAATTTTGTTTTTAAAATTGCAATTTCTTAGTTATGTTCTATTGTCCATGGAGTAACCTCAATAGTTGTTGTTATTACAAGGAACTCGGACGGATGAGATGCATCCTAACAAACCCCAAAAAAGATATATGGGTGCTTACAGATGTGCGAAAGCAATACGTACGGCAAACGGGGCTACACCACTTGGTTGACATAGATCGTATTGTCACGCACCGAAACAGGACTCCTGCAGTAACCCAATCTCGGGGAGCGTGATTTTTGGTATTAATTAAAATTTTTGCTTCCCCCAAGATCCTCGTATGTGAGGATAACGAATTTCCATCATAATGGAACATTTCGCGGAAGCTTACTTGATGTTGCGACCCGGAGCCTGTGGCCATCGGATTCTGTGTCGCACTCAACCAGTCATCACAAAGCTGTCATAATAATATTCATACTCAAACTGGAACAACCATGATCTTAAAATATACAGAGCTGACAATAACAGGAGAATTCATTTCCCACATATATTCAAGTTACAAATTATACAGAGTGCATTAATTAATACCCAAAGAAAATGGCTAACAAATGCCATCCAAGATAATTAGCTAAACAGACTACTATCCCCAAATTATGTGAAGAGCTCCAACGCCAAACTCGACGTCTATATGACATCGACAGCACAATTAACATACCAAAATATAAGACTTGAATCCACTGCACGCACTCTGACTCGAAACGAAAGTCCTGCTACCTATGGCACCAACATAAAGAATATCAGATACGACGGTCTGGCAAGTGAATAAAACAGATGAAATATACAAGTTTTATCAATATCATATTTAAAATCATAAAGTGCATTAAAACAAAGCATGTGTAAAGAATGAGCCAACTAAATCATTTTTGTACAAAAAAAGAAATCTCACATTTAAATTATTCCAAACTAATTGATAAATAAGCAGAATATTTGCAACCCACCTAAAGCTATATTCTCCTATTACCGAAGTAACAAGAGCAAACAGACAGAAACCATTGCCATATAAAATGGCCGAAATAGATGCTATGCAAAATGGCCAGACAGAAACCGTTACCAAACGCGGAAGCCGGAACAAACAAACAGAGGTACAAACTGTAGCTGGCAAATTATTTAAGATCCTAAGCCGGGTGATCAACCCAACAAAGTGACTTAAGCTTAGTGGTGCCGATCAAATCCAAAATAATACAATCGAACTAACAAAATACATTTCCATCGATAAAAAGAACTACTCTTGGCAAAGTACAAACGGACAAATACAAACAAATCAAATGAGCAGTCTTATCGATTATTTCAAATGTGGCAAACCACTCAAATTCATACACCATACATATACTAAGATTACATAAATTGATCTTTGTGGATTTTAAACTAGAATATCGAAGTTTATATATATACAGATTGGCGCCCCGACGGTGGAACGACATTCTAGGTCCCAAATGCACATTATCAAGTTGAAGGCTCTTAGAATATTCTGGGTTTTCAATCTCATCAAAATCCTACAAATAAAATTCCAATTTTTAAGTTCGGTTAGCTCTCGGTCACCTGTCGGCTAGCCGAGGTAGGGTATGTCAGCTAGCCGTCAGCTGACCGACGGCTGACCGTCAAATCCAAAATCAGGAAAAAGATGTATTTTGGAATTGGAACTGAACTGGAGGTTGGTCACCCCTCGGTTGGCCTTCGGTTACCTGTCGGTTAACCGACTGCTAACCAACGGACCTCCTGACAAAATGCATGATTCTGGATTTGTGACCGAACAGAGGTCAATCACCTGTCGGCTAGCCGAACTGGTGTTCGGCCGCCACTTCGGTTAACCGACACCTGACCGTTGTGTTGCGTGCAGGTTTCTTTTAAATCGGATTTCAAATGTTTCTTCTCCATTCTCTTCCCCATTTCACTTCCTTCCTCTTTCATACCAACAGTGAACTTCATTGCTCAAATTCCACTCCATACAACCATTATACTTTAATTCCATTCCAATGTCCATTAACAAATAACATCTAAGATTCAACACCAGTGAAAATACAGAATTTCAAAACAATTCAGATTCATATTTTCAAAAAACCATCCATGAGCATGATACATTCCAAGCTATCACAAACATAAGCCCTGCAGAAAACTTACATATTCCGATCACAAAGTCCTTAAGAAATTTGCATGCTTAAGAAAGGAAAACCATTCAAATGAAATGCCAAACTTTGAAGAAAGACATCCATTCCATTGCATGCAATTCAAATTAGTTTATTCACTCGCCTTGACTCCTCAAAAGGATTCTAATCACTCCAAGAACTCCTCCTCTACAGCAAGATTCCACTCTACAAGAAAAACCCCAAAGAAAAACCACTCGAGATTTCACAAAATTCGAAATCAAAGAAGTTCTCAAAGAAATCCCTTGCATGCATGATAAAAGGCTTCCTAAGGGTCCAAAGAACCCATGGTACCAAGAAGGTAGCAATGGCTTACCTTTAGGTGGTTTAAACAAGAAGAAGAACTTAGAGAAGATGATTGTCTAGCTGGGATTTTCTTGAAAAGGATATCAATGAAGAGCTTGAAGGTTGATGACGAAGATGGAGAAATTCATTTTTCAAGTTAGGTTTAGTTCCATTGACATGCAAAAAGAGAGAGAGGTGTGAAGAACAAAAACTCCTCTTGGTCCAGCTGCTGGAACGAAATGAAATGAAGAAGAAGGTGAAGACGTGGGTTTTTCTTATATATGTGAGTGAATTGTGGGCCCCAATGGCCCCTAAAGTTTCAAAGGCTTAAAACTCTCTTGTGTGGGTCTCGAATGAAGACGACGAAGAAGGGAAAAATGATCATCGAAAAATCTAGTTTTCAAAAAGTATATTTTTCTCATGATTTTCAAATTTCAAAATTATGCACAGATTTGGGTGTGAAAAGACTATTTTGCCCCTTTTCTCAAAAAACGCGATTTCTGGGGTTCTAGTGTAAACGGAGCAAACATGAAAGTTGTTGTGCTAAAAATATCAAATCCAAAATATGAAAAATCAATATTTTTCGAAAAATCAAAGTCGAAACCCCACACTGACACACGTCACACGGGCCACCCCGGGCCCGGTCAAACCAGACTCAACGCTCTCAAAATTCCCCAAAGCTATTTAAAATTCTAATCTAACTAAAAATCCAAAGTAATCGTCCTCTAATCCCACTTAAAAATTAATTATGATTAAAATAATAATAAAATATATTAAACCTGGATCGGGGCCTGACACGTATGGTCATAGACTATGCCTTAATAACAACTTTGATTGAGAGTTGGTGCCCAGAAACAAATTCATTCCATTTTCCATCCGGGGAAGCAACTATAACACTCGAAGACGTTGCTTATATCTATGGCTTGCTATCAATGGCCCGGTGGTAATCGGACAAACTTTCCCCGGCAGATTCGTAGAGCCAGTCTGTCAAGAGTTGCTCGGGATCACGCCACAGAAGGAGATAGACTATGTTGGCATAACAATTAAATTTAAGTGGCTTGAAGACAGCTTTAAACCTTCCATTTGGCAGAATAAGAAAAAGAAGAAGAACAAAGATGATGAGATACGAGCCACTCGGGCATATTTGTTCTTTTTGGTGGCCGGGCAAATATTCACACAGACTTCTGGTGCAAGGGGGCCTGCTTATCTGCTTGAATTGTTTAAAGAATTCACGCCTTATGCGTGGGCCCCCGTATGGCTTGTAAATCTTTATAAATTATTGGCAAAGGCAACTTGGTGGTGCCAGGAAATGAAAGAGGCTGAAGGAAAGGGGAAAGATCAACAAGATGGGGACAGTAAGTCCTGCAGGACACCCATAGGGCCTTTGCAGCTGCTATAGGTGGAAAATTCCCAAGCTCGACAATTTTGGGTGCACTATACTCAATTGCTAACTAACAACCTACATTTTGATGTTTTCCATCGCAGATATGGGCTTATTCGAGAATGTCTATTGGACGGTGTCCTCAGCCAGATCCTAGTTGGAAAGAGGACATACAATTCGCACTGTTCAAGACATGGCAAAAAAGGTTGGTGGATCATCCCCAAGCCCTCGCAATGGTTAAGGAAGTCAGGCACCAACTAAACAACCTGGCGGCTAATGGGGTAGAAGTACATGTGTTATCCAATAAAATCGTGGACAAAGGTTCAACTTACATTGCCCATTGATAATATTTTAATTCCTTCTTATGTGTGACTGTATGCAGTTCACCTAGCGACCTTACTCCAGCTACGGCAAGAAATTCGGAATGAGTGTACCCAAAGTGGATCGCGATCTATTTGCCTCATCAACCGTCCTAGTTTGGTACTAGACCGTTAAGCGGCATAACACATGGCGAATCATGAAGCAATTCGGCCTCAAGCAACTGGTCGCACCCCCCCCCCCCTCTCAGTATGCCATACTTGAGAAGAGAACGTATAGAGAGAGTGGTGGTCGATAGCAAGTCACATATGGATGAAGAGATAGCAGCACTCTGGGATGCAAGAAGCCAGCTGGGATTACATGGGGAGAAGTGCACCCAACCTGCACATTCTAAATAGTACTTTGTATGGTATCTTGCCAACACAGTCCGACACATCAGTAACGAGGCTAAAGCCCCCGCTCAGTAGGATGATCCTTTGGTCCCACAGAAATATGTAAATATTTGATGCATTAGCTGCCGTGTTTTCATTTATATGGTAGTAACATTGCTTAATTGGGCTGACATAGATTCTGTTGTACTCAGGTTGATGAACTTGTTTTATGCTTAGAGTGGTCTTGTGATCAGGCCGATAAGAGGAAGAAAAGCATGTCAAGTTTGGCGGCGTCAATTCGCAAAAAACTTAAAACCTTTAAGGCAACAGTCGGTACCAAGCTCGAAAAATTCTCTATGGAAGGGTGCAATAGCTCACAATCCGATGAGGATGTAGAAAAGGTAAACTGCCCAGCCCACACTTAAATTTACTCTTGTGCAATCTGACTCTATCCTTATTGTTTTTTGTCAGACACAGAGTGGAACCTCTCACAGTGGTCCATCTCACACCAATCTCGATACTCATGCTGGTCCATCTCAAACTCGTCCCCCTCAAGATGTTCGCGATGCTCAAGCTGGTCCATCTCAAACTGTTCCCCCTCAGACTGAGCACGATACTGATGCTGGTCCATCTCACACTGTTCCCCCCCAGACGGTTCCCGAGACCTTATTCAAGACATCTCACACTGGTCCCCCTCACACGAGAGTGAAGAAAGTTGCGCTTAAAAGTCCGAAAGCGAAAACTTACCGGAGAAAGGGGACTAAGCGCCACGGTGACGTTCCAAGCAGCCCGTAGCCAGCCGATGACGTTCCATTTTTTACTCCGCAGCCAACTGACATCCCACCATTTGAAGAAGTGCTCACTCCCACCAATAACCAGGGCATTGTTTGACACTCCTCTGTCAATTCAAAGTGATTTCATAATAGTTTCTGCAACACCGATGGCTACCGTAGTGTCCTTGATTTGGAGAATCAAACGGTTGCCCCGTATGCGTAAAGTACCCGTAAAGTTCTCCGATTACTCTCATTCTATGGTGCATTCGGGCTATGAATTAAATGATCAGGAGGAATTCTTGGTTCAGGGTTTCAAGGAATACTAAGCAACAAAGTAAGTGTACATGTTTCCGAATGAATTCCAATGTAAAACCCCCTTCATTAATATGCGTAGCATTGTGTTTATTAATTAACATTTTGTTCGTAACAGAGCGGATGAACTGGCCAGCATCTGTACCATGGTCTCCAGCAAATATTTAAAGAAAGCACTTGAGGAGGGAACTTGGCTGGACACCAATTTAATATACTATTACTTTGAGATAATGCGAGAAGGATGCCCAACCGCTTTCATCTCCAATCCAAGCATATCTGTAAGTTTGGTCTGAATTGTACTGAACTTTTATTTTAACAAACAATGGAATGAATACATACATTATCTGTTAACCATTCATATTGTTGTGGCATTTTCTGTATGCAGAGCTGGTGGCAGAATGGATCTGATGCTAGTGTTAAAGCTGCCTTCGGTAAGCAAGGTAGCAGTGTCTGGGAAGCCAGGGAGTGCAATACACTGGTGTTTGTCCTACACTACAGGAACCATTTCACATTGGTTGTGGGGTATGTTGATGAAAGGAGGTGTGAATTCTATAACAGTTTGGTGGGTGATCGATTGACACGGAGTAAAGCGGAATAGTTTGTAAGTATGGTTTGCGATTCTAATTTGCATTCCACATTACATACACAGCCACATATGATAATAATTGTTACCCTTTTTTGTCATTATTGCAGATCGGCTAGTTGAACGCTATGTATATACATTATGGGTGGACGGATCCATTTTTATGGACTATCATAATCAAGGAAGACATTCCTCATCAAAACAACGGTAACGACTGTGGAGTATTTGTTGTGGTATTCGCGAAGCATTGTGTTCACCGCTGTCCTATCACATTTATGCAGGCGAACATCTCTTACTTCCATAGCAGAATTGACATTGAGTTATTCAAGAGGAGTTGGCAGGTAAATGCTAACAGGCTGAACCTTCCTGAGTTGTTAAACCTACCTCGTTGATGTAATTTCTTCGCGTCTGGAAGAAAAGTTTGTACAGGCAGCTTTTGGGCATCACACCAAATAGGAGTTGTGAACTTTGATTCATTTTTTTCATTTTCTTCGTTGCAGTTCAATTGTGGAACATGTATCTCATTGGTTCTGGAACTTGTATGGTTTGTAGAATTGCTATGGTTTAGGGAATAGCATACATTTTTTTTGTGGATCCTCATTCACATTATCTGAAATTGAATAGTTTGTGGAACCCCTATGGGTTGTTCATTGTATGGTTTGTTATGCAGGATTTAGCAAAGAAGAAATACCCATTGAATGTATTGTCATTTTATGGTTTGTTATGCAGGATTGATCATACTCAAATGGTTGGATGTATTGTCATTGCCAGATTTCTTGTGTAGGATGTGTGTATTGAATTAGGAATGGAATGTATTGAATCTGTATGGTTGTGAAGGATGTGCTGAAACAGTCAACCAACAATCAGCATTGGCTATTTAAATGGTTCACAGTAATAGTTGATATCGACTATTTAACCGTAACTTAAAAAAAAAAAAAAAGCCATAGTCGATATCGACTATTTAACTGAAACTTAAAAAACATAGCAATAGTCGGTATCGACAATTTAACTGGAATGTGAAAAACAGTCATAGTCGATATTGACTATGAAACTGTAATGTGAAAAACACAATCATAGTCGATGTCGACTATTTAACTGTAACTTAAAAAACACAGTCATAGTCGATATCAACTATTTAACTGTAATTTGAAAAACACAGACATAGTCGATATCGACTATTTAACTGGAACTTCAAAAATACAATCATAGTTGATATCGACTATTGTCTTCCACGATGTTTTGTTAAGTGTAGCAGATGGGGTTAGCTCATCATTCTCACTATAGAAAAATTTTAAATAAAAAAAGAAGAATAAACCAGTATTTTCACAATTATAACTAACAACCGTTATATTAGCATCATAGAAAAGTTTTCAACATATATACCCCAATGACCATTCTCACGAACAAAATGGAAGTATTTCCATTATATTATCATCATAGAAAAGTTTTCAACATGTATACCCCAACAACCATTCTCACGAACAAAATAGAAGTATTTTCAAAGAACACTTATATATGCCCTTCCAGGAAAGCTTCAGCAAAATGTACAAGATAGCAAAATAACACTTATAAACTTATATCTCCAAAAAATGCATCTCCTATACTTTGTACACTGTCCAGATGGCTGCATCTCCTACCACATTCACACCAACTATTAACACCAACCCAAGAGGAGCCTACATTAACTCGTGCTTCACCCTTCCAAAAAACGCACCTCCTATACTCTGTACACTGTCCAGACGGCTGCATCTCCTACCACATTCACACCAAATATTAACACCAACCCAAAAGGAGCCCACATTAACTCGTGCTTCACCCTTCCAAAAAAAGCATCTCCTATACTCTGTACAATGTCCAGACGGCTGCATCTCCTACCACATTCACACCAAATATTAACACTTACCCAAAAGGAGCTCACATTAACTCGTGTTTCTCCCTTCCAAAAAATGCATCTCCTATTACATTGCCAAAAAAACATTAAATTTACAAGATCTAAATGGCTGCAACTTCAGGTCTGCGGCGGGGGATTGCGACAACTTTGCCGCTTATGCCCCCTCTCCTTACAGTTACCACAGGTGACTACTCGCTATTGGCGGCCATGATCCTCTGTCCTCAGCCTATTCTTCTTTGGCCGGCCCGGCTGTTTAGTAGCTAGTGGTGGCAAAACTCGTTCATCAGAAGTGTGCTCCCATTGTTTATTGTCACGGGTAGCATGCAACACTTCACTATACGTAGTACGATATACACTTGATTGGTACAACTGTTTGCAGAATTCATATGGATCATAGTTTCTTACTCTCATTGAAGACAATGCATGAGCACACGGGATCCCTAGAATCTCCCATTTTTGACATGTGCAAGTCTTGCGTTCAAGATCGACGACGTCCACGTACTCCGCAGATTGAATATGAAACTCGACTAGGCCAGCCACACGAACATGCAGTCGTTGAGCTTCTTCCGTTTCTTTTTCCAAAACTTTCTTCGCAAACGGTGTTAGACGACTTGTAACTGCTTGCAATTCAAGATGGTGTTTCTGGTAAAATTCCATTAGCTTGGCCCGTATTTCCTCAACCTGTTTTGTAATAGGGAGGACTCTCGTGTCCTTTAAGAGGCCATTTGTGCATTCTGCTGTGTTACTAGTGAGCATGTCATACCGCCGTCTATCTACACATGCATAAACCTAATGTTACCTTCCAATTGAATCAATGTAAGTGAATGCCTCTTTGCTGACTGCCCGTATATCGATCATATATGCATCATACTCAAACGGCCTATTTGCTTTGGCGGCACACCAAAATTTCGCCACAATTGCCGCATCACTAAAAGATACCCTAATATTCTCGGCAATGTGACGGCAACAATAACAATGCTTTTGCGGAAGGTATGATGTTCAAAAGCACCGGAATAAGACCCTTTTGGCGGTCAGACACAATAGTCAAATTGTTAGGCTCACCCAGCGCTATATGCAAGTTTGCAAGAAACCACTCTTAACTATCACGCCGCTCGGCTTCCGCAAAGGCAAAAGTGACGGGGAGGAGCTTATGATTGGCATCGTGTGTAACAGCAACTAGCAAAATACTTGAGTACTTCCCTCGGAGATGTGTCCCGTCTACAGCAAGCATTGGTCTGCAAGTATTAATGAAAGGCCTTAGACAAACCCCAAATGCCCAAAAGAATCTCCTGAAACGGTCTTCGAATGTGGTATTTATATTTGTTACTGTGCCTGGATTGGTCCTCTGTAATTCAATACAGTAACTAGGCAGCATTTTGAAAGACTCCTCGTAGGATCCTCGCACTGCATGTAGGCCTATCTCCTTTGCTATATGTGCCTTCCTGTAGGTAATAGTTGTCCCAAATTCCATTTGGTAGTCGTTCATGATCTCTTTTGGTTTCAGATTGACATTTTGTCAGACTCTTTCCATGATGAAATCAAGAATTAGTAATACTGACACCTGTTTATGTGCCATCCCCATCATTGGTTTCGAGTATTTATGAACAGGATTATATGTACGCACTTTGAATTGTGGTCATGATTCCACGATAGAGGCATGAATGCGCCAAGGGCAACTCTGATCTTTACTGCCTGCTGTCACTTTGTATGAGTTGGTCTTCAAGTGCTTCAGAGTAAAGTTTCCATAAATTGCAAACTTTGCCAATGTCTTCCTGAGTGTGTCACGATCAGGGAATTCACAGTCAATCCACATTTCACATGCTGAATTGTTTCCAATATCTGCATTCAATTCTTCAGGTACCATGTTGTTGACGAAATTAACGCCTAAATGTTCACTTGAAGGACATGCATTGTTGATTGGATTAGCCCCGGCGACGTTGCTTCTATCCGAGCCCATCATAATCACTGGAATTTGTTTGGTGATATTATTTTCATCAAGCTGATTCTCATCACCGTAGTTTGCAAACTCTTCTATATTATCAACACATGCATTGTTCACTGGATTAGCACCAGCAACGTTGCATCTGTCTGAGCCCATCACATTCACTGGAATTTGTCCGCTGAAATTAGTTTCATCAAAATGATTCTCATCACCATAGTCTGCCCCATCCTCTATATTACCAACATCAATTTCTTGATCTATGGTAGGATGCGGACTTGTAATGTTTCGAACACTTAAAAAATGCATGTCATTATCTTCTTGGAGATCAATTGTAAGAAGCTCTGGAACAGCTGTCCTATCTTTCACTTCTTTTCCCTTGCAATGTATCAAAACACTCCTCGATTCTCCAAGAAAAGATCGATGCTTGTCATTCCTCTGAACCTACAGTGCATCAACAATATAACAAAATTCAAGTAAGGGATTGGGATTAATATTTGATAAAGCATTATGTAGAATACAATAAATTTACATACCTAGATTGTTGTCCTCCTCTACATTGTACAATTGTTCAAACTGTTAGAAACATATAAGTATATCTCATTTGTATCCTGACCCAATGCTTTGATCATCCTGTTGACATCGTTATCATCTTCAATGCTAGCGAGTGAAAATGCACGTCCATTGTGATGAAGGTATTGTATGCTTAAACTTTCGGTAATTGAATCCCAATTAGATGCTTCAATTGCTTTAGCAACCAATGACCCATATGTTATGTTGGTTGATAAATATCTCATCTTCTGCTTTCCTCCAATATAGACGGGACGCATGATATCAAATTCAAAGTTTCCATCGTAGTGAAAATATGATTAGGACCTCGCAATCTAACATGCTGTTTATAAATAATAAATTAGTTTATAACAGTGATAGGAACAGAAGGTAAATATGCATGCATAAACAATACCCATGGTGAAAGGGCAAGTGCATGTTTAAAGTAAATGCATTGTGATAATCAAAGGGTTATACTAATTGTATTGTTAAACAATGCCATAAAGAGACTATGCACATTTTAAACCCTAAACTAAAAAAGGGAATGTGAAAACTATTTGGATAGTGTAATTGTAGGAGCATATCCCTTTTATAACAATTTCACGGGACGAGGCTCATATGCTGTTGAAATTTCAGAATATCTTGTAAAAGGAAATAGATGAAGGAGAATTAACATGGGGCATGAATGTTGTGTTTTAGTTTGGGGTAAATAATACAGTGAAGAAGAGAAGTGATGTCTATATTGTCAAATACAAGCACATTTAAAACCTTAAACCCAAAAATGTATGAAAATTAAAGATGGTAGTGTCACTTTAGAAGAAAATATCCACCATTCAAATATCTAGATGCACTTAGGTGCCATTTTCTGGGACAGATGAAAGTCGTTGAAAGCTTATCTAGGGCTGGTAATAACCAAAAAGGGAGACTATGAATCAACAAGTTGGGTGAATGTCTCTTTTTGGGGAAACTATCAAATTCAGACTAAAGATTCATGTGTGTACCTACCTCTTAAAGGAGTGCAATCACCGCCCTTAATATTGTGAAGATTTTCGTCGCCAGCAGTGTTGCAGACAGCAGACAAGACGAGTTGGGTAAAGGGGAAAAGCAGATGAAAAACTGGGTATATATTATAGTTACGATGAGCGTCGATATCAACTATTGCGCTAAAAGACAAAAAAAAAAAGCCTGCATCTGTCGTCCTTTTTTTATTGGGGCCAAATTAAAGAAATACCCATTTATGAGGGTTTTTCCAGTTAAATCCCCAAGAAGATAAGTTATCAATTAAAAAACTGACAATTATACTACTTCCATGCTTGATAATTATAAAGACCTCTACAGTTCTTCATGAGAATGTCACCCATACGAGATTATTCAATTTGATTAATTAGCATTAGTTACTATATAGGTGTATGACTGAGAGATCCAAATGAAAGCTCATTGTTATCAAAGAAGAAATTATATTTAATAATTTTAAAACTAGCTAAACGAATCTAATTGTCCGGCATGCAATGCGTATATATAATTAAAATGTGAATGTAATTGTGTTATGTACGTAACCAATACACCAAAAGTCTAGCCCCAGGACTGATGGAATGTGTTAAACCTTATACTCTAGTGGTAGATAGTCATTTCCTCTATTTTTTTTTAGATGGCTCTCACTCTACTCCAGGTTGCCCTTTCCGTGACTCGAACCTGAGACGTGGAGGTTAACTCTGATACCAAATGTTATGTATCTAACCAATACGCCAAAAGCGCCAGGACTGATAGAAAGTGTCAAATTAAGTCTTATAACCATTTAAGACCATAACAAATTGTCTTGGATCCGACTCCTAGGATTGTAACATACACGAATCTAGTTCCTCATCAGAGAATGTTGCAAGTCATATATGGATGGATTCGAGGTTGATCAGAGGTCAGATCCAAATTTCTCTCAAACCCATAACTAGGCTCCATGCCCGCTTTATTTGAAACTGAAGAATTCGGATCCTCGGATGATTAAATACCCATTTGCAATCCTAGTGTTGGTAGTATCACCAATATGTATAAGTCAATACACATAGGGGATGTTCATGGGCCAGATTTGGTCGGGGCTAAGGCATATCCACCCGACCTTAGGAACACATCCCATATCCAACCCAAGCCCACCGATATAGCAAATCGGGCCGGGGTGAAACAACCTTTTCATTTGTACGAGCTTTCTAGCAATATGTTTGGACAAAATTATCGCCACGTAATAAGCACTGATTATTCAGATTCAACCGAGCCAGCCTTCGGGCTTTCTATGAATCAGTCCTAGACTGACTCAAACATTAAATGGGCCTAGATTATAGTCAAAGCTCGACCCAAAGTGGCTCGACCAAGATCAAGTTCGGGTTGGCCTGACCCATGAGCACCCATAAATACACATGAGATGCTTGTATAGCATTGATTCCATGATTTATCCATTCAGAAAACCTGGTATGTATCAAGCTATTCTTAAAACCATCCATTACAGCCCATCCAATCGGCAACCTTAATCAAGCGGGCATGGAGCTCTAGAGGGTTTGTCAGGCTCCCCCCCAGGCCGTAGGAATTAGTCTGGCTCAAAAGACTGTGACATCCTCTATTATAATAAATAAATAAATAAATAAATAATCAAATTTTGCTCCTCTAGTGAACTGCAGAGGCGTAGTTGTGGACCAGTTTCCAATGGCCCACTTCTAAGCAATTGCTAAGTGATAACTCATCAAGTTTGGGTATATGCAATGTGTGTATACATATTCAAATGTATAAATACTGTAGTGTACGAAGTTATAAATACGATATTGTAAATACATATATGGGTCCCACTTAATCACAACTAAAAAAATAAAATGTGGGGCTCACTTTTAGAAATCAAGAAAAGAATTGTTACACGTGAATGTCAAAAAATACAATTAGAAATTTATAAAATTCAAGAAAAGGAATCTAACCCCATCCCATATCAAAGAAATTAATATATAGGCTCAACATATTCGTAATACAAAGCTGCAAAATGATGGTCAAGTAAGCCGGACTTTAACCATCCGAATTCTGGATTTCTGAAAATCCCAAATGTTTGCTGTACTTGGGATGGCTGATTCAGACATTAAAAGATGTTTAAATGCTTATCTCGTTTTGTGGGAATATGAGAACATCCAAATGGTACGATACCAAATGCACCATAAAAATTTTCATATTTTCGTTTACGAACAAAGAAATTCTAATAGGAATCTAAAACTTGAAACTAGCCAAAATTCATGTTAAGAGTTCTAGTAAAGAAACCGGCCACTTATAATGGCGCTGTGTCGTGGGTAGTGGGTGCACAATTCAACCTCTCCAAAATCCAGACCTTATTACAGCCATACCATGCTGGTGGGTTAACATTGACACAACAGTGAAAAAAATCAGATGAGGCCTTCCAAAAGAGTGGCTGTCCATGTGTGGGTGTGGCCCATTAGATTATTGACTGGAAACAATGAGCTGCCCAAGAGGTCTAGCTTAATGTCAAAATAGGTTGAATCAAGCCTTACCCATTTGTCAAACAGATCAAAGAAAAATCAAGTCCAATAATAGCTGCATTTGTGCATTTGGGTTTCAAAGTCTATACACTACTCTACCACCTTGCCATGTGTTCAATTTGAACAGGTAATGTTGCTGTCTTTCTATGTTCTCCGGAAGCCTTATGCCTTGCACTTGGTCAGCCAACTCTCAAATGGACAGATTATTCTTTACTATTATAAGAATATAGAAAGCAGTTGCAAACTTGCAATGGTCCAAACATGTAACAATTTTCTATTGTGTGATTTGTCGTTCTATATATAGTGCGTGATCTAAATGGGCTTTGCTATGCTTAGTATAGAGTTATGCTAAATTCCTATGCTGCTCTTCCGCAAAGCCTTGCATTATAGTGAACTTATTAGGAGCATCCAATGCTAAGTCAACATACATTCACACAAGTCTAAAATACATAGGTTAAAGGCCCATTATGAATGGAATGTGGTCCCGAAACTTAATGTTTAGATTCTTCTCTCCATTACTTCTGGATTGATTTTCATAATATTTGTATTTTGCTAGATTGGGCTATAGGTCCAGAAGTGATACATTAACTTGAGAACCCAAAATAGATGTGTGTTTAGCATCATGTCATTCTGATGTTCTCATATTTCCACTAGATGAGGTTGTGGAAAACATGTTTGGTATTTGTAAATCATTGTTTCGAATTATAATCTCAACGAAAGGAATCTCAAAATCTTAACCAAGACACAGTTATTTCATACTTATCTTTTGCCTTTTAAAGAATGTCATTTAAAGATTTCAAATTATCTCACTTATCCTAAAGGTAGGCCCCATGTTCACAATCTCGAATAAAGTAGCCCCACTTGGTAATTCCTAAAAGCGGGTCACATGTTCACAATCACAAAAAGATTGGGCCTATATTATAATTCCTATAATGGTGGGACCGCATTATAAATCTAATGGACGTGGGACCTATGTTCCAATTTTTAAATGTGAGCATCACGTTGTAATTTTTAAATGGAGCTCATATTATAATTTTTATAATGATGGGACCACATTATAAATCTAATGGATGTGGGATTCATGTTCCAATATCTAAAGGTGGGTATCACATTGTAATTTCTAAATGCGAGCTTATATTATAATTCCTATAATGGTGGGACCCATTATAAATCATATGAATGTGGGCCTCATGTACTGATTTCTAAAGGTGCACCACATTGTAATCCTTAAAGGTGGGTCATATGTCCACACTCCACAGTCACAAAAGATGTGGCTCCACTTAGTAATTCTTAAATATGGGTCACATGGTCACGATCATAAAAGGCGGACCCACATTGTAAATCCAATAAATGTAGGCCCCATATTCTAATTTCTAAAAGTGTATATCACATTCCAATTTCTAAAAGTGGGTCCCATATTTATATTCACAAAAAATGGCCCACATTATAATTCCTATAAAAGTGGCCCCACATTGCAAGTCCTATGAATATGAGTCTCACGTTCTAATTTTTAGCTGTCGTATCACGTTGTAATTCTTACAGGCGGGTCCCATGCAGGATAATAATGGAGTACTGGAACAATAAAAGGTAAGTCCCACAATAAACGTCTAAAGAATCTCTTATTTCCGTTATTTAGAATAATATTTTTATAATATTACCAAACGAATTCCGTACAATATATTCTCAATAGAGTAATTTAATAAAATATTATCAAACAAGTTCTCCCAAGTATAATTATCTGGCACGTTCTCATCTCAGTACAACTGTCCTGAGTATAAAATTGGATACAATACACAGGAACTATGCCAAATGGGCCTTAAGCTGCCCACACCACTGAACCAAGGGTACTTTGGCTACTCTACACTTCATTTACCTACAAAGTAATACTCTGAGTATCGATATCATTTGAATTGTGTAAGACGCACATGGATTCTCCTTCATACGCTCATCCAGTATCTAAACTGACTCTGATATGGGTCTTCCACAGAAATTGGGCACTACTATGACACAGTCAACGTAGTTTGTTCTGGTCACATTTGGACTCTCTAACGTGGTCCAATGAGCCAGACCTAACCAGTAGGATCCAAGATTCATAACAAACCGTAATGAGATCCTAAAGTCAATCCTTACTTGACATTTTTATCGAATTTGAGTCACTAGCTAGACCCTTCCTATGGTAGACTCAGGTATCACACAAATTTCCTTTCACTAGAGTGGACAGTGGACTTGATTGCAGGGTTTATGTTGGGCCTGAACTTCGGTCCAAACCTTGAAATTTTATCGGATTGGGATAGCCCGTTTAAGCCCAACTTGTATTGGACACCCACCTAGGAGTTCGGTCAATAGCATAAAGTTGAGTTTGCTTTCCACATCGTGTGCTCGAATTGAGCCCCAAACTGAGCCGGTTCTCATGTGTAGGGTTTCATCCGTGCCCCTAGGAGAATAGTCCTGTCGGGTTATATGCCACAGGAGCCCTCGTCATCATAATTAAAAATAATAATAATAATAAGTGTTGGGCCTATTGCACTCATAAGTTGTTCGATTTGACCCAACTCTGTGCATCTGGAGCTCACTGCCCCCAGGGACTGGACGTGTATGAGACTAACATCCGAGGACTCTCTTGTAAGAAGAGGTATGAAATTGAACAAGTCATGCCAGTTCTTTGCGGCCGGGTGCCTCCAACTGTACATGTGCGAACGAAGATTCTAAATCTGTCACAGACTCACAGCAAACAGTAGGAGGATGGGAAGCCAGGGAACATCTAAAATCTACTTTTTAACAGTATTTATGGTTATATATAATATTCTTGTTTGAAAAACTGATTTATTCATATGACCTTTTCTTATATTATTTCAAAGAAAAATAAAAACTGAAAATATCCAGATATTTTTTCAAGAAAGATAACTAAAAATAATAACGCCTCTATAGTTTTTAAAAATTTTCCAAAAGGGTTCTCATGAATTGATAATTTCAAAAAGGTTTATAAGTTTTCGGTCATCTTTCAAATAGGTTTTCTCCGGTGGTAGCTCTTTATTGCCGGTGACTTCTTTCACAATAATTTGAATGCTCTTCTATAAAATAAGGACCTTGGGTTTTTTGGCTCATTCTTTATTTTCTGTCTTTTTTCTTGTTTTGGTGGTGACTTTTTCACAATAATTTGAATGCTCTCCTTTAAAATTAGGACCTAGTGATTTTTAGCTTGTCATTTATTTTCTCTCTTTTTTCTTCTTCCCTAACGTAACAGCTCCGACCTCCTGCCTCCTTTAAACCCTTCATTGGCCACCGGGAGCCACCATATTGTAAGGAAAAATATTAAGCACACTCTTTTTAATAGGAATGTTATGCATTAAAATCTTTTGCATGTGTAGCTTTATATATATATATATATATATAATAAGCTTATTTCTATGCGTGCAAGACGGATTTTTGGTATTAGATGTTCAAGCTATTATTGATCTTGCCCTAAGTGTGAGAAAAGGGACTACATCTCCGAGATCAATGCATCGTGGTTTAAGTTTTATATTGCTTAGGATGTAAGAAATGTTCTATATAACTCCCAGAAGTTACTATAACATCAACTTGGAGGTTGGATCCTCTTGAATTTGTAACAAAATTAGTCAGATTTTAAAATATCAATTTTTTTACTTTAAGACTCATCTTTTCTTTTTTACTTTAAGACTCATCTTTTCTCATTTACTAAAACAAATAAAAATAAATCATCTTTTGTATGGTGTGCTGGGCTTTATAATACAATACCATTATTTGGTTCTTTGAGGTACATTTTAAAATACCAATGCTATTTATATTTTTTTTTTCTTTTTGCTAGATTGGTCAACTAGCTAGGAGTGATGCTGGCTAGCAATCAGAAGGCCCATGGATTGATCTTGGCATGTGTGTGATGCCGAGGTGCCAACACCACTCAAAAAAATAGTTTCTTAAAAAAAACACTCTTTTAAACATGCAAATAGAACTTTTGTCATCTAGATTTTTTTTATAACAATTTTGCTAGAAGTGGGAGAAGGCATGGAGTTTGAGAGGACCCCTTTGAAAGAACTTTGAAAAGCTGCTACACTTTTTGAAATAAGCAATTCATGAGACCCTTTATTGAAAACTCATAAAAGCTATAGAATGCTTTTATGATTCCCCCCTTTGATTTTTATCAATTATTTTGTATATTTCCACCTTTTAAAGTCCATAGAATTAACCCACCTAGGATAAATTCATTGTACTCATCCACATCTCCTTTAGGGCCTGTTTGGATAAAAGAGGAGTGGAATAAAATGAAGTGGATTTCACATGTGGAGTGGAGTGAAGAGAAGTAGGTTGAAGTTAAAGTAGAATACTTCACTTCACTCCATTTAGATGCTTATTTTGAAGTTAATGTTTGGAGTAGAATCCGCTTTTACTCAAGAAAATGGAAGTATTTAGAGTTGAAGTGAAGTGGAGTACATGTGGTTCACAACATTACTCCATCTATCGGGTCAGACTCATCCAAACGGGGTAAAGTTGAAATTTTAGGTTGTTAAGGCCCATTTAACTTCACTCTACTCTATTTTTTGCCTATCCAAACATGCCCTTATGAATTGACACTTACTGTAAACTCATTTCAATTGGAGCGCATCCATTATTGGATTAATCACTATAGTAAATATATCAAGATTATAAAAATAGGCATAGATCTTTAAAGAAATATTGCGAATATCAAAATATAACAATATTCTAGTAGTTTTGGTATTTTTAAATTAATTAAAATAAATACCAACTTATCTTGATTTATGATTTTCACATAAAAAAATTTACAATATTCAAATATATCAATGATATTTTCCACAGGTATATGACGATTAGGATTCTCACAAGCTAGGCCTCGAAATAATTCAATGAGGTTGGTCAGCCCTTAAAATTTATTTTTAACCCCATGTTGAACTCCAAATCATTTAGAATCACTGTCTCAAAAGTATTTGCTTTGATCAGTTAAGGCATTCTAATAAGAGGTGGACTAGTTAGGGTTATCATTTATCACATGCTAAACGTGTGTTTTCACATCTTTTGTATTTTTATCACATATTTTAAGTATGACCATTTTTTAACACTCTATGACCACAACTCCAGTTGCAAACTTGTCTAAACCTCAATGCTTGGTGGGCAATATCAACCAGTTAGAGCTTCACATATAGTTCTTACCAATGGCTGTGGGTTTGTTGGATAGAGACTTGGTAGCGTAATTCTGTGGGTGTGTGATTATATAACGATGAACAAAAATGAAAAAAAAATGAAAAACCTACCTTATAACGTAAAGTGAACGAAGGGAAGATGAGAAATGAATACACACCCATCACTCGAGTAATTTAAATCCAAGGTCCTATCTACATTGCTTCATTACATCCTTTGCTCCTCACCTTATATCATTCACCCTCCAACTCTTGAATAATTCTTCTAGAGAGTTCATATGACCATGATGTTTATTCGATTCTTATGTATTGTAATGCAAAGAGCACAAACCCTAATGAATTTCCAAGGTCTATCTCCTAATCCTACGTCAGCTGATTCAAAGTTCATTATCATCGGACTTCAATAATCAATGACTAAGCTGAACTACTGATGAATTAGTGGCAGATGAACATTAACTTCAGGTTACAAATGAAGGGATTATCCTTGATAATCACATTGGAAGTCCTGCTCAATGGCCAGCAAACCAAACTAGCAAAACATAAAAATCAGGAAAAACATCAATGATCTTAGGGCTTTTGATCTTGCGACATTGTCTAGAGAGAAATCTCTCCTGCTCTCCTAAATTTTTTTTTTCAGAGCTTCTCTGTAAAACCTGTGTCTTGGAAAAAAGACTAAAATGTCCTCCTTTTGTGATATTGCATTTTTTTTTTTTTTGCTGGCTTATGTGATATCACAAAGATTTACAGTAGCACATATGAATTGGAGTTATGTTTAAGTACCATTCATTTCATTTTTTACTTTTACCCTTTATTGAAGAAGCAACACACATGTGTGACATCAGAAAATCATCCACTTGGAAAATTTTATTCACTGGTTGTTGCCTTGTTGGGGTTTCAAAAGGTTAAAGAAAAGCAAGGATCATTGATGAGGTGGGTTACGTCGGCATATGGCTTCATCTATGGTGGGAGCCCACCTGTTGTGTTGATTGTAAAGTGACTCCCCAAAAATCTTGAATGGGTGTTCTTTTTGTATTTTCGGTGCCTCTTTTTCTGAGGTATAGGTAGTACTATAGGCTGCTGTATGCCAGGTGCAAATTGGGCTTAATATTTTTCTTTAATGTGGGACTCACCTAGAAGATGCAGATTAGTGGGATTAGGGAGAAGTGCAAATCTTTTTGTCTTGTGATTGTGACTGGGTGAAAAATCAGCTCCATTCATTTAATCTGAGCTCATGACTTTTAAAGGCTTTAAATTTCAATGGTCTTATGAGGCACATTTATTGAATTTTTCCAGTGGGAGGTAAGTTCTTATGAAGGGATTTGAATATTTGATCTATGATTAGTGGGTCTCATGAAAAGCATGAAAAAAATGTGTCTAGCCCTTTTTTATTCGGTATTAGTGGACCACACAAATCTCAAAGGTAGACTTCAAGTTTCATTCTATCAAAATATGATTTTCATCAAATATTGCTATCCATGTGATTCAAAACAATAAAAAAAAAAATGGTATATAAAGGGAGCATTTATAAAGAAGGGAAATATTCATGTGAGAGACACTCTCACCAAGTTGGTGAGAGATGGGTGGGGGCCCTCACATAAATATTTGGGGTCTTTGCATTTAAGTTGGTGAGAGTGGACACTCTGTTGCTGCAGTATTTTACATATGTGAAGATGGAGTACATTTTGGTCCTTTTTCCAAGAAAAGTTGTTAGGAAAAGCTCTATAGGAAAGATTTTTAAATCTGAGGAGAGGGAGGGAGTTTCTCTCTCTAGAAAGTACATACGTCAACGGCCCATGATCTACTAAACTCAACCAATGAAACTAGATGGTTAAAATCAAATTGCAATAAGAAGGCCCTATATTTTCACAACAACTAGAGTAGTAGAGGGTTTTTTTATTTACAAAAAGGCTCCTATACTTTCACATAATCTAAAAAAGGCCACTACATTTTCTCTTTTTACTAAAGCCTCCCCCTGACTAATAATAAACTTTAAAATAGTTGTTACATTATGACTCTCCACATTTTTTTTTATTGTGATCAATTTACCCCTAAAAATCTCAGGGTGTAGAAATTGAGAGTAAAGATTACCAAAACCGTTTCAAATATTTTTTTTCCTCTTTTAACTCTTGTTTACAAAATAAAAATAGTATTCATCAAGGGAGAAAACAGCACCCAAATACAAAACGTCTTCCTCTCTTCCTCCCATTGTTCCCTTTTTCTTTCATACTCATTGTATTCTTTAACTTTTTACCCCGATACGAACAAATCCACTTACACTCTCTCAATGCGAACAAACTCATTTATATATCTTTCTCCTTTGTTCCCTTTTTCTTCCTTTTTTCTATTTCTTCTCTCAATCACCGGCCTCTTTTCTTTACAGCACCTTGTGACCACCACACCTTAGTTTTGAAAACCCCCTACAAACAACCAATTATTATACATTAAAGTAAAATTTTTTGGATTTAATCTTGATCATACTTTTTAATTTTAAATAAAAGTAATTTTCAATTTCTACAACTGCTAACAAACCATCCCTTCACTTTCCACTAATATACTTCCCCCATGTATAGGATCTCATCTTTCCCATTTATAACATACATAAAATTCTACCTCTTCATGCATACCAGTGATTAGCACGGATTTTTGTATTAGTCCCATATTATTCACAAAAAGAAACTTGGCATTTGATTCACGGAATATTTTTGAACCCCCCTTTCCTTGGAATCTTAGTGCACCCATATATTATTCAACAAATAAATTGACATGTTGCCACTGAAAGATTAAAAGCCAGCTCACAAAAGAACCCAAAAGCACTCTTCAAAATCACACACAACCACTAATAAATAAAATCCCAATAGTGTGGGCCCCACATTACTCTGTTCGCCCATACCCACATCATCAATGTCTTCTCGGGACTCTCTTTTCTCCTTTCCCACCTCTTCTCCTCCTGATTTCCTTATCGATGCACAACTCATTACATGGAAACAAATAATGAGAGCTTTGAACAGTGGCGGCTCTAGGAACTCGAGTCAGTAGGGTTAACAAAAGACTTATCTTCCACAAATCAAATTAATTTATTTTCTCCTTTATCAACATCTGTCTTCTATTTTCGATAATTTGACAAATAGAATATAAAATTTTCAAATAATTCATTTCCGACAATCCGATAAAGATAACATTGAAGAGCCATAACAACTGTTTTAAAGTTGATTGTTAGCCAAGGGAGGCTTTAGTAAAAAGATAAAATGCAGGGGCCTTTTTGGGGTTGCATGAGAATATAAAAAGCCTTTATGTAAAAAACTCATAATAGTATTGTTAAGCACACCCTACCAATGAGTACAACACTTGCTGTGTGCAAGACCAACATCGGAGTCCAGCACATTTAACAGAAAGGGAAAATACAGAAGTAACGTGTTTATTTTTTTTCTGGCAGCCGTATCTAAACTGCTCTCTCTCTCTCTCGCCTGCATCTCTCTGTTTCTCTGCGTCGTCTTTCCCAAACCAAATCCGTTCCAAACTGCAAATCTTTTTCCGCCATGGAAGAATTGACCATGACGAAACTAACCCATTCCAAAACCCCTTCTTCTCCCTCTCCAAACCGTCCACTCTCCCGGACTTAAATCTCTCCCCCTCTGTTTCTTTTATTATAAAAACGCAATCTTTTTCTGTCTCTCTCTACTGCATACTCTTTGATGCCGCCCAGTCGCAGGAAAGGCTCCGGGAGGGGCTCCGCCGCCGGGGCGACTGCCCGGCATCAATACAAGGTCGGCGATCTCGTTCTTGCAAAGGTCAAGGGCTTCCCGGCGTGGCCAGCCACGGTTCGTATCGACCCCAGTTCTGGAAATCTCATTTCTTTCATTGGGTGTTGTTTGTAATTCGATTATAGTTTCTATTTTTCTTGGGTTTGATATGGGTCGCGTTTTGATTTGGTTTTTGAGAGTTACAGGGTTTGTAGGATGCAGGGGAAGCTTAAAGTTTGGATCTTTTTGGGGTTTTTGTAGTATTTTTGGGTGAACTCTGGTGCTGAACCGAAATATATGTTGGGATTTAATTTGTTTTATTTTTTTGGGGCAGGTAATGCTCGAAGTTTGGATCTTTTTGGGCCTTTTGTAGTGTTTCTGGGTGAACTCTGGTGTTGGGTGTTATTCGAGGCGAAAAATATGTTGGGATTTAAGTTGGTTTATTTTGGGGGTTTAGGGTTTCTCTGTCAAATTTAGGGTTCATCTGTGATCGTGGTGTTTGACATTTTCTGGGATTTTTTTCCTTTGAGTGCGAGGGGTTTTTCTTGATTTAGAGGTTTCTTTACTTTTTAAGGGTTTCGTTTATGTTGCCATGTGAACAAGAGGCAATTCTGGTATTTAGGGTTCTTTTAAGGTTTCTTTATCAAAGGCAGGAAGTGAAGTGTAATCTAGTTTTTTCCCAGTGTTTTAGGGTTTCTCCTTCAAGTTTTAAAATCTGGATGTATATCTGACGATCAGTGTTATTTAGGGCCTTTTTCAACAGCAATGAGATGTGAATAGGCTTTAATTTATGTTCTTGTGTAATAAATTCGTGTTCTTGTGTCTTTTCTTTGTCATTCAAAGGTCAATATTGGTAAGGGTTTAGTATCTATTCTCTGTGAGTAGTAGTAACTATGTTTTTCCATATATAAAAATGTATATAAATGTCTGAATTATGCCCATAATGGTTTAGTCTTGTCATTTCTTTTGCATCCATGTGGTGATGGGTTAAAAAATTCTTCTGAGAAACATGCAATATTGTCTTAAATCGACTAGCAAGTTCTTTTTTAAGGTGAATTATGGCCTTCTTGGTATTTTTATTCTTATTATTTAGCCGTTGCTTCTGATGGTCATTTGATTATTTTTTAAATTTATTTCTGATTTGTTAATGGTAGGTGAGCGAACCGGAGAAGTGGGGGTACTCAACCGATTGGAGAAAAGTGCTTGTTTACTTCTTTGGGACCAAACAAATGTGAGTACTCACGAGTCAGATCTGTGATTACGATTTTCATACAATTCTGGGTGTGTAATTTCTTTACCTCGAGTTGGACTGTTTTTAAGAGATGTTCATCTAAATCTTCCGTTTTTTGCATCATGGCTATATATGTTTCTGTCTATGTAAGTTATCCTTTTCACTTAGATTAATGGAAAAATTCCGAGAGGAGGAAAAATCTTCATATAGTCTTCATGATCTAGAGATAACTGTAAGACAAGGTACCTAGGGATTTGATTTGGTGGGTTTTAAATAAAAAATTGTTTCAAGAGGTTATATTGTCATCATTAGATGTATAAAGGAGTGATAATTAGTGCAAGAACCACTTGTGTAGAGACAAGTGAGTTTCTAGTGACTATAGGTGTGCATATGGGGTTAGGTTTTTAAGCCATTATCTTTTTCCACCGACTATAGACAAGTTAAGAATTCATATTCATTGGGAGGTATGTTAGTGTATGTTGTTTGTAGATTGCATAGTATTGGTGGATTAATTGAGAGATGGTGGGACGCTTTAGAATCCAAGGGTTTTATAATAAGTCGTACAAAGACGAAAGTATATGAGTTGTAACTTCAATGGGATGGGCAGAGAGATGTAACTTCTATGATAATTGAAGCTCAAGAGCTATTACAAAGAGATTTCTTTCAATAACTTGGCTTGATGTAAGGATGAAAAGATTGAGGAGGATGTAACATAGGATAAGAGCTGGATGATTGAAGTGGAGACTTGCTTTTAGAGTGATTTGTAATCGGTGTATACCAACAAAGATCGAAGGAAAAATTTCACAAGATAATGATTAGACTAGCTATGACCTATAGAGCATAATGTTGGCCAATTAGGAGACAATACATGCAAAGAAATGAGTGTAGTAGAGATGAGAATGTTGAAGCAAAGTTTTGAATTTAGGGAGGGAAAAGAAAAAAGTTTATGGGCCATAGTACTAAAGAAATGGTGTTGCGGGCAAAGTTTTGAACGAAGGAGTGTTTTTATTACCCCCCCATCACCCTCACCCCCAACCACACACACACACACACACACACACACACACACACACAAAAAAAAGGTTTATGGATGTTTATGATTAATATTGCAAAAAGGAAAAAAAAAAAAAAACTTTAAAATGGCCCAAATAATGCCCCTATGAACAATTATTTGCTCCGAGGCCTGAGCATGCATCATGAATAATTTGAAGAAAAGACCTCATATATATATTTTCTTAAATTTGAATTTTCCTCACAATCTTTTCCTAGAACATAATGTAGAAAAGAGAGGCGTTTGGCTCAAAAAGGGTCATTTGATAGATATCGGGGCCGTGATATGCTCGATAAATTGACCGGTACACCTATTTATCAGCCCATATGCTCCGGTATGCATGCGAACACCAATAAATTTCAAAAAAGCAGAGCGCCCTCAGCTGTATTTTGATCCATGATCTAGAGGAGGTTGAGACTTATTGCTTCAAGAATTTTCACCACCTAGTTATTTGATATAAAAGGGTGTCAAGGTTTTTTTTATTTCTCTTTTTACTCTGATATGTGATGTCGAGTGACACTTTGATAAAGGTGCATTTTCGTAATAAGAGACCTGCTTTTTTGTATGAATTTGAAAGTTGAAAAGGAAGAAAAGAGAAAAAAGCAGAAGTGAATATCTCTAAGATAATTGCTAAGAAATGAGAAATTTCATTTGGTCAATTGGGCCACTTTTTGTAAGCCCAAAAAAGAGGGAGGTTTGGGAATTAGACCCCTAAAGCAGTTGAACCAAGCCCTTTTGGGCAAGTGGCTGGGAGATTAGGGGAAGAGAAAGAAAGCCTATGGTGCCGGGTGGTTGTATCTAAATATGGTTTCTCTAGGTGTGGATGGGACATTAAAGGCCCGCCATATTGCAATCGAGTTTATCGAAAGGTATTCTCTCCATTAAGGAAGCTTTTATACCTAATATCAGATTTAGAGTCAGATCGGGTGAGAAGAACCACTTTTGGCTTGATCCATGGCTGGTTTGAATGTAGTTGGGTGCAATTCCCAGCTCTTTGCTAGATCTTTTTTTTTTTTTAATAAAATGGTGACTGTGTATTGTATTGCTCAAAGAAACTATACAGTATAAGAGAATATACTGACACCAGAAAACCCCACAACAAAGGGAAGGAGCAAAGAAACAAAAAGAAAGACAGGGAATGCCCCAAAGAGACGGCACAACCTCCAACCCAAAACCATGGTCACCCTAAAAAAAGCTAGAAACACACATTACATAGAAGCAATCAAAGCAGTTTTAAGCACTCTCTTTGGTGAGCTTATCTGCTTCTTGATTAGCCGATCTTTTAATGTGGTGAAAAGATATGTTTAACTCCCACGAAACCTGAACCACTTCTTCAATAATATCTGCAAGGATCCAAGGAGGGTTTGATGATTGGCTTGCCCACTGAATTCCATAATAGGAGTCTCGTTCAACAAGAAGCCGTTGAGGATTGAGCTTTGAAGCTTCACGGATGCTAGTTCTAAGAGCCATTAATTCAGCTTTGTTGTTGGTGCCAAAACCAGCTGGGCTTGAGTAAGATAGAATGGTGGTCCCTTCCGAATCATGAATGACTCCCCCTAAACCAACGGGTCCCAGATTTCCACAAGCACTACCATCAAAATTTAGCTTGAGGGCACTTGGAGGGGGAGGACACCATCTAGGGAGAATTCTATTTTGGATAGGGTGAGAGAAAACCACTTCCTTCCAATTATGAATGATTGAACAGATATGTAAGCCTTTGAAAAGAGGATTAAAGGAGACCCAAGTAGCTACTGAGTGTTTAACTCAGTCCACTAATGTACTCATATATGAAGATCTGCCTTCAAAGCACCTCTGGTTTGAAAGAGGCATTCCACAATATCCTTCCCCTTTTGAACCCCACACCTAATCTCCAAAACTAAAATAAAGCTGGAAGAGAGTTAGGGAGTGGCATAGAGACCTGAAACCAATCAAGGGTCGACCTCGAAAGTTGCTGCGCTATATGACAATTTAACAACAGGCGATCAATTGATTCCTCACCCGCCAAGCACATTGGGCATGCATTAACGATATAGAGTCCTCGTCATCTAAGATTGTCCATTGATTGAATGTGTCCAAGCAAAGCTGTCCACCCAAAAGCCATCACCCTCGGAGGGGCTTTGATACTCCACAGACTTTTCCAATTAATGTGCGAGACCGCTTCCCCCCTGGTCATAGAGGCCAAAAACGAAGCAACCGAGAACATGCCATCAGTTGTGGCCATCCAGATTCTTCTATCATTATCTTCAATGGGGATGAACACTTCTCCAATCATATTTAACAAAGATCGGAATTGAAGTTCCTCCACCTCATTTAAATTCCTCCTGAAAACTTGTCCCCGTATAATACAGTCTCCTCTCCTCTCCATTTAGTCAATAACTTTTGGTTCTTGACTGCTAGCACAATTGAACAATTATGGAAAGGTAGCTGCCAAAGGACGATACCCACCACACAAATCCTTTCAAAAGCAAATATTATCTTCTTTACCCTCTATGAATCTCACTTGGGTTACGAACAACTCCTTGGCAGTCAGGATTCCTCTCCATAAAGTGGAGGATTGCGGAATCGGATCACTGATTATCCAACCCTCTCTAGAAACATCGTATTTGCAGTAGATGACCTGCTTCCACAAACAATTGGACTCGTCTCCTATTCTCCAAAGCCATTTGCCTAGAAGGGCTAAATTAATCTCCTTTAGGGTCAAATACCCAGCCCACCATCTGTCTTTGGCTTGCAAACTTGCGACCACTAATACCAAATGAAATTGATTCTCCTCCCGCACATTCCAAAGGAAATTACGTTGCAACTTCTCTATTTGATTTATAACCTCCATTGGGCATCTGGACAATGACATGAAATAAATCGGGAGATTTGCCAAAGCTGCTTTAATAAACATAATTCTGCCACCCAGAGAAAGGTACTTCGGTTTCCATAAGGAAAGTTTTTTCTCCAATCTCTCTAGCATCGGCTGCCACAAAGCTTTTGAAGCTGAACCAAGACAGAGGGGAAGGCCCAAGTCTGAAGTAGCGATAGATCCAGCTTTGCAACCAAAGAGATCGGTGAACATAGCTAGACGAGCTTCATTCACACTAACACCAATCATCTCGCTTTTGAAGAAATTTACCCTCAAGCCTAATACTGCTTAAAAGAATAGAAGGATTGCCTTGATATTGCAGATTTGAGAATCTCATTAGCCTTACAAAAGAGGAGAGTGTCGTCAGCAAATTGGAGGTGATCTCAACATTCTGAAATCCACCCCCGCCATTTTACCCCAAAACCCATTCTTCTCATCAAGTAAATCAAGAACTCCCAATCCACTGTATCAAAGGCCTTTTCTAGATCCAATTTACAAATGTGCCAGGCTTTCCTTCTTTAAATCTTGAGTGAATGCACTCATTGGCAATAAGAACACCATCTAAGATTTGGCGACCATGAACAAAAGCTCCCTATGAAAATATTATAGTTGGGAGGACTTTTTGAAGCCTACTTGCCAGAACCTTTGCCTGAATTTTGTAGATGATCCCGATGAAGCTAATCGGTTGAGAGTCTTTGATGTTTACCACTCCAGATTTCTTTGCAATTAAAGTAATGAAGGACGCACCTATATGTTTAGATAATTTTCCTCTCTCGTGAAATTAAGAACTCCATGACATTCTCTTTGACGTCTTCCCAAAATATCTGGAAGAACCATGGTTGAAAATCTCAGCTGATATCGGTACGATATTTTTATGGAAACCGGTATCAGCATCGCCCATCAAAATATCGCCAAAATATCGGTCTGTATCGGCTGATTTTTTAAAATATCGGTCAGGACCGATATATCATTCCCATATCGGTCGTAACAGTCTCTTGTTTTACCAGTGTTGAAATCTTAGAAAATTTTTAAAAAAAAGTACAGGGAGGAAAGGAGAGGAGAGGGATAGGGAGATATAATAAATTTAAGAGAATAGATCTATGCATATATATACAACGGATAAAAAGAAATGAAGATGAGTTCAATGATTCCGCTTGTAGTAACAGACACTCAAAAAAATAAAATAAAATAAATGGAACTCAAAGTTGGAGGAGAGAGGGAAGGAGATGGGCGTACTTGGTTGGGGGTGGGGCTACTCCATCACCATCTGCGGACGCCACCATCGCCGACCGTCACAACCCGCAAATCTGTGGATGCCCCTTTTCTCCTCCTCTTCTATTTCCTCGCTTTCCTCTTCATCACCTTCTTCTTCCTCCTCCTCTCTTTCCTCTTCCTCTGATTTCCCTCTTCTCTGTTTTCACTTCCCCCTCCCTTTCCCTCTCCGTTTTCTTCTTGTTTTTTTTTCTTTTCTACCCTAGGTTCTGGATTCTGATGCGAATGGAAAAAGGGCAAAACCCTTCTGTGTTTTATTTTTTTTAATTTACTAGGTTCCCACTTGCAGTGCATTTTACTTTAAGGATCATGCCAATGCATGGGCTCCATAGCTGGGCCCTCATATGGAAAATCTGACCCTCTTAAAATAACTCTCTCTTTTTAATATGGGCCCTAGACAAGTTTTACCGTAATAGGATCTTGTCCACTGTTAGATTGCTTAGTTGATTAATTTTAAAACATCAATCAATTTGACAGCACGCATCCAATTCGAAAGAAATATGGCCAAAATCCATACAAGAAGAGAGTAATTATTTTGAGTGGTTTAATTCCCCTTTTTTGTTTCATTTTAAGGTGAGCTCTTATAAAGTTTTCAAGATGTCCTCACTTTTTTCAATTGCATCCTTGATCCTACTAACAAGGCCCAGTTAAAAAAAATATAGACGACTATGAAACAAATTGTGTGTCCCGACCCCGATTGGAGTAAAATTTTTTACAAAGCTAATATAAGAGGTGATAGTTAAATTGAATTATTTTAAATTTTTATATGGGCTACATTAATGAATTCATAAATTATAAGGATGAATGCAAAGATTAAACATTATAACTATATATATATATTTAACAATGGCAGGTTAAACAGCGATACAGGATGTCATGACTTAAGGGGATTGAGATTTTGATTTATTGTAGTTACTATTGGGAAAAAACATTACTTTCCAACATTTTATTATATTCTGGATTTTTTTGATATTTTTTAAAAATTTTCTGGACTAAAAAAAAAAAAATTCACAAACACCCCCCCCCCCCCCCCCCCCCCCCCCCATGAAAACAATTGAGGCCTCTTCTTCAAAAGCTTTTTCTTCCAGTCCGCACACTCAGCATCCAACAGAGGGAGTTCCAAGTTGTCAAGAGTGGGCCTATCCCAGTCTTCTTTGGAAAAAAAGATTTTTGTAATACCCCACCACATGATCAATAATTTCCTCTTTATTTTCTAGCCTCCTGTCCCCGTCTAGAAGTATAGAAATTCTTATTGGCACGGTTTCTGAAAAAGCATAACTATGGAAGAATTTCACCTTTCTTCAGCCAAAGTTGTCTAGATCTCTGCCTCCATTTTATTTCCTCTTGCTTAACTTCGCGCAAAAACTTCTCTTTTAGCTCCTGACAAAGAGCTATCTCCATTTCTGAGAGGGGCTCTTGTTCCTCGTTGGAGTCAATCTCCTTAAAAATGGAGCTCTACAACTCTTTTGTAGCAGTTTCCACGCTACCAAAGTTAGCCTTTAGCCCAGTCTTTGATATTGGCTTTTAGGCTCTTCAGCTTAGAGGATAATCTGAAACCCGCCGAACCTCGAATCTGATAATCAGACCACCAGGATCGGATAAGGTCTTTAAAGCCTTTCTCTTCCAACCACATTAGCTCAAAACGAAAAGGTTCAGTACCCCATGACTCCGATCTCGAGTCTAGAACAATAGGGCAATGGTCCGCTGTCGGTTTTGACGGGGCTATTTGCTAGATCTTTTTGATGCTTGGAAGATGACTGTGGGAAATGCTAGAGGAAAGGTCATGTGGAGATCCTCATTTTTGGCGGTCTTATGGGTTTTATGGAAAGAAAGAATTGGAGGTGTTTTGAAGGTGTTTCTTCGTCGGTTAATGCCAGCCATAAAAGATAACACCAAATATCTTGTGGCCCTGTGGGTTTCCATCCTTCCTATCTTCCACGGTGTTCCCATTGATGTGATTCTTCATAATTGGAGGGAAGTCGCTTATTCTTGCAGTGAAAATTAGCCTCCTTTTCCTCTAGGATGTCTATCATTTCCTCTGCCCATTTGTGCTTTCTCTTTTGTTAGATGTTTTCTGTCAAGGGTGTAGCTTCTGTTTTTTGGGTTCTTTGTGGGTTCTCTTCCTCTGGGCTACTCTGTGTTTTGGGTTTGCTTTTCAGTATATCTCTCTTGTACTGTTTTGCCTCTTTTATTGAATGTTACCATTAAAAAAAAATATTGCTAAGATAATCACGTGGTGTTACAAGAAAGGATAGAATTACGGAAAACACAAATATTGCTAGGAAAATCACGCGGTGGTACAAGAAAGGATAGAATTACAGAAAACAAAAATAATCAAAGAATGTTGTGAGATGTTTGGGCATATACACAGAAGATTTGAAACAATCTTTGCATGTGTTTTGATGGGTTATGGGCTCAAGGACTAGGTGAAGGACAGATAAATAAGGACCTTGACAGAAGTAAGGAGGAAAGACATGATTTGTCATGGGGTTACTGAGAACCATGGCTTCAAAAAGGATTGAGCGGAAAGGTTGAGCGCAAAAAGCTGATGCAATAAGAGGGGTTATGGGCTCAAGGTTGACCTAGTCCTTCTTTCTAGTTTTGGGGTTGTGACCCTCCTTTTTTGGGCTCTATCCCTTGGTTGCTCTTTCCCAGGTCCTTGGGATTTTTTTATGTCAGTATATTTCTCCTATACTGTACAGTTCCCTTTGAGCAATGAAAGTCAAATTAAAAAAAAGAAAAAGAAAAAGAAAAAGAAGCTGGGTTAAGACTTTGTTGGTATGCTGATCGAGTGACTGAGAGTCTGAGACCATTCCTTCTACAATGTGCCTGGCAACAACCATGGTTGGGTTGCTTTGATCCATAAGGATAGCCAGATGTGATGTAAAGGGACGAGCTGGATTGCGAATGGGTGGACATTCCTAACCCTTGATTGGATGATTGTTGTCATGTGAATAAGGTCTATGAAGAAAGGTAGGTAGGTAGAAAGAATTTTAGTTCAAATGACCTTCTTGCAAGCGCTTGATTACATGGTGGCGGTCATCTAATTGGTGTAAGATGTCATTCAACCTAATTTGACGTGGGTTAACTCAACCCTCATTTGATGTGGGTTAACTCGTTTAATGTTACTTGTTTTTGTTAAGAATCGTTAAAAAAATGCATTGAAAAAGATTCCAAACAATAGTATGATATGGAGAAATTCCTGATAATTACTCACTGAAAGTGATCTTGGGCTGCTGGAAGTAGATAACCCTCTCTTCTTGCCTTGGAACATCCATGAAAGGACCACCCCCCCTCTTATAGTTCTTCATAGCTCCTCAATCCTCACACAGCTTCTCCTTGCTTCCAAAATTTGCTAGAGAGAGAGAGAGAGAGAGAGAGAGAGAGAGAGAGAGAGAGAGAGAGAGAGAGTCCTAATGACCGGGGAGTATGGAATATGTATGAAATTGAGAAAAATGACTACCTCTTCCAAAACCTCTTCGAGACGACACTACTAGAGAGAGAAATATGAAGACCAGTGTTGTTAAATTCGGTTCGTTTCGGACGAATTTTCTGAATAATTTCGGTTCGGTCTCTCTATCGAACTGAACAACCCCCCTGCAGAAATTCGTTTCAGAACTCGGACCAATTCGGACGAATTTCAGAAATTCGCACCGAATTTTAGTTATTCGCCCGAATTGGGCGAAATCCTGAGTTTCGGCCGAATTCTGTTTATTGACTCAAAATTAGAAAAGACGAAGAAGAAGCAAAACGAAGAAGAAGAAGAAGAGGAGGAGGAGGAGGCGGCGTTCCTGATCTGGTCGTTCTCTCCACCTTCTGGTCGTTTGCTCACTCAACCCAGCTGCTGCCAGGTACTGCTTCTCAACCCAGCTGCTGTATTTTTTTTTTCTTTTTCTTCAAGCTTCTGCCCACTCGACTCTTCTGCTTTCCTCGTTTGCTCTCTCTCTTCATCAACCAAAAAAACAAAAGAAAAATAGAAGAAAGAAAGAAAAAGGAAGCGAGAAGAAGAAACGAAGCACCTGCTCCAGTTGCTGCTGCTCCTCCTGCTCCAGCTGCTGCTGCTATTCCTGTTCTTGCTGACATAAGATGAAGAGATGAAGCAGCTGCTGCTCCAGCTGAAAGAGGGCTGTTGTTTCTTCGTCGACTCGACTCAACTCTACTGCTGTTGTGCTTCATCAATTGCCAGCTACTTCCTTTTTTTCCCTCTATTTCTTCTTCCAGAGCTCAACTCAGCTACTCTCATCTTTTTTTTCCAATTCTTTCCTCTTTACTTCGATAGCTGCCCTTTTAAAGTGCAGCTGTCCTTTTTTGTTTTTCCTTTCTGTACCATTTGGGCTGCAGGGCTGGGCTAGCCTGTGGTGTTTTTTTTTTTTTTTTTTTTCTCAAATTTTGTGTAGGGTTGGGCTGGGCTGTGCTGCTTTTTTTCAAAGTTTGTGGAGGGCTGCTGGGCTGGGCTTCTTTTTTTTCACTTTTTTTAAAGTTTGTGGAGGGCTGTTGGGCTGGGCTTCTTTTTTTTCACTTTTTTTAAAGTTTGTGGAGGGCTGTTGGGCTGGGCTGGGCTGCCTTATTTTATTTTATTTTTTCAAAGCTTGTGGAGGGCTGACGGGCTATTTTTTTTATGTGGTTCATTGTTGTGCAACACAATAGGTCCATCAACCGTGACACATAATTTCCAAACCATTTATTCAATGACTCATCTGGTAATATGTAAATTCTGAAATTTCTGAAGGGCCCCCAAAAGAACAGTTGGGCCTTGGTTAAATGTGAACTTTTCATTTCTTCACACTTGTGAACATGTAATGTTGAATTTATTTGGTATTGTTGTTGAATTTATATAGTAGTTGTACACATGTATGAAACCAAATTTTTAAAATTTGATATTAATATTATATTTTTCTATATGTATTATATTATTTTTAATTTTTATATTTTTCCGAAACATAAATCTGAAACGTTTCACCGAAATTCCGAATAGGCCGAAATATTTCAATTTGGAGGCCAAACCGAATTGGCATCCGAAACGAATTTAACAACATTGATGAAGACCCAAATGATGGAGAAAAGAACGCTTTCATTTGTTGTCAGAACCTGTGATAATTCCAAGGAAAAACTTTCATATCTATGTAGCGAATCCCATTTACATGTGAATCTTAGGAATCAGATATAGATATAAATCTTATGACAATACTTATTTTATCAGATCTTATGATTCAAGCGATTTGACTGAGCTGGAACAACCACACTAATAGTTTTATATTAAGAGTTCTCTACTTTTTCTTTCTTTGTTAGCATTTCTGACTTTACAAGGTTATTTAATGGTCAATGAAACCTCATAAGATTTTTGCGATTTTGGGAAGGTTTTGAGATAAATAAGGAACGAGCATGAGACTTAAGCAATCGACTATATGCATGGGCTTTGTCTTGGATTCCTTTTCTAATTTTTTTTAAAGTTATTTCTTAATGAATACTTTCTGTATATATTGGGTGCCTAAGCCAGTTCCTAAATATCGTATGTTGGGTATGTGGGGTTGAATTGTTAGTGTCTGTGATGAGTCCAATCACCAGTGTTAAGGGGGAGGTCTTTTCTAAAGGGCTGGGTTTTATATTTGGATAAGGGAGGGATTCTGGTTTTGGTTTGATGATTGTTTTTCCCTTTTCTTTTCTAGGGTGTTTAGCGTGGTGACTATGACAGAGTTTCCTGTTAGTGAGTACTGGGGGAAACAATGTCTCTTGGCTGTTGTTGTCTAGGAGAGCTCTTTATTAGTCTGAAGATGTCTAGTATAGGGAGCTGTTGAATCTTTTTAACATTTTTATTTGTAGGGAAGATGATGTGATCGTAACCCAACATTTTTATTTGTAGGGAAGGTGATGCAATCGTAGGGTTACGATTGCCAGTGCCGGGGCACAATTAGGGTTCCCACGGGAACAATCACACGAAGAAGACAACTCTCCAATGATACCCACCAAAGGGAAAATTTACTAACTCCAAAATCTGAGATCATTGATCTCGTCAATGCACTATTTATAATAAAAGAGTCTTAAGGACTAGGAAAGCAATCCTAATTAAACTAGGAAACAAAATAAGAATCCTATCTAAGTTAGAAACTAATCCTAATTATAATCTTTGCTAAAATCAAAACTACTAATAATATAAAAATAAGAATTTCATGGGTCCCACATGTGGCCCACGTACTTTGCTGCATTGATACGGTACTGCTGCTGCATCATTCCCCCCAGATTGGAAAAGAGTTTGACCTCGAACTGGGCTCTTCTTCTTGATGTTGCTTTTGTAGATAGTGTGCACTTGAAGCGCTTCCTTGGTGAGACGAGAACTTGACCCTTTCTTTGGTGGTGCCGGCTTCATAGGATAGAGTGTTGCTTTTCACCATGCATGAATGTGTGTGTTGTCACACATTCCATTAATACCATTCTTGTCATACATCCATGGACGACCCAATAAGATATCACAACTATCCATGGGTACCACATTACATGAAACTGTATCTGTATAATCTTCACCAATAGAAAAGGTAACTGGACATGCATACCGTACTTGCACTTCATCACCTGTCATTAACCGTCTAGCAAAATAGGGATGATAGTGCTTCCGAACTTTCAGCTGCAATCGATCCACAAGACCTTGAGATATAATGTTCTGACTACTTCCTCCATCAGTGACTATCGTGCATTCTTGACCATTGACTGTTCCTTTTCAGCGGAAAATATTTTCTCACAACCACTTCTTCTCAGTAGTTGATGTAGTGTCGGTGATGACCAGGAGAGACTCAAGACCCTCCTCGGGCATAATGTCCTCCACCTCCTCTGTTTCATTCTCTTTAGGGTCATCTG
Source organism: Persea americana (assembly GCA_029852735.1). Classification (NCBI taxonomy): domain Eukaryota; kingdom Viridiplantae; phylum Streptophyta; class Magnoliopsida; order Laurales; family Lauraceae; genus Persea; species Persea americana. The sequence goes on from CM056818.1 coordinate 34,893,791, forward strand.
GAGTATCTTTCACATCACTTTCATTCTCAATGAGGTGGATGCGTTTGGCACATTCCATTGCACGGTGCCCTTGTTGCTTACAATTTTAGCATGTGATCCTATTTTGACCTTCAGGCTTGGTGAAAACTTTCTCTGATGAATCACTCGGTTTAGAACCTGCAATTGAGGAATTCTTAAGTATAACCCATTTAGATGCATTAAGTTTTCTATAATCCATTTAGATGCATTAAGTTTTCTGGCTTGATGATTTGCAATCCCCTCAGCTTTGATAGCGTGTTGAACAATCTCATTATGTTGTATGTCAAGTGTAAGCCCATTAAAGTATCTGTCAACTAATACGTCATGATCTTCATTCAAACCCCAACGAGCTTGCATAGTTATAAACTCCTTAGAATACTCGACAACTTATTTAGATCCTCGTTTCAAATCTTGAAAACTTGAACGCAGATCTCTGAAGTAATTGACATGAAGAAATTTTTGCTTCAATAGATTTTTCATCTCGGTTCATATATCAACGGGGTCAATTTGTTGGCTTCTTCTCTTCTTTTGCAACTTAGCCCACCATATCGTAGCATAATTGCGAAATCAAGTTGCCACCAGTGTAGTCTTATGACCATCCGTCGTTGGCTTGTGTGCAAAAATATTTTCAACACACACTAACCAATTTATGAATTCATCCGGTTTCAATTTTCCATTATTTTCGGGAATCACGAGTTTAATACCCAAATGACGATCAACATTGAAGGCATGTGAATCTCGTTGATTCCGATTATGTCCTCCATCTCGATGATTATCCTCATGCCTATTATTTTCCAAATTGGTTAATCGGGTTTCAATCCCTGCAAGAGTCTCTTGCATTTGAACCATCGTTGCGGATAGTTGATTAACAGTTACCGATAATTCCGCAACGGTTCCCCTCAAATTATAGTCATTATTGGAGGAAGACTCCACTTCTACATGCTTCTTGGGAGGTAAATTTTTTTTAAAAATACAAATTTAAAATAATGACGGACCTGATGTGTAGATTTGCTTTCTACGATCACGCTGGCGAAAACGGATCTCAAATTGTACGGTGGATGCCTCCACAATCGCAAAGAGAATTTCTGGCCGTCGATCTTTATGAAATCCGCCTTTTACTGATTTTGCTGATGTCAGGATATTGTCAGTAAATTTGTGTGATTTTTTTTTTTTTGTACTATTGGGTCAAACTTGACCTGGACTGACCCGGATGCAAAAAAACTAGCCCGACTGATGCAGGCCCACAAACACTTAAGTCTGACACGATTGGGGTTCTGCTGGGATTTTTTTTTTCTTTTCTGTTGCTACTTCCTTTTCTTCTTCTAAGTTGGGATTTTGGACTGATTGTGGGTATTGGCATATTTTTCTTTTTTTTAGGGAATGGGGGACTGTGTGCGATGAGTTTGGAAGGGGGTTTCGGTGGTATGGGGTTTTGGTAGTGGGTGTGGGATCGAGAAAAGAAGAATGGGGGTTGGGTTGAGGGGAGGGGTATTAGTTCTGGTTCTGGTTGGGGAACAATGGGTAGGCAATGAAAGGTTTGGGATGTTTCAGGATGCTTGGAAAAGGGGAAAGGGTTCTGGGGCTATGCAAGGTTTCGACTGGCAGTGGGGTGGTGTGGAGGCAGTGGTATCTTTCGGTTTTGGTTGGGTGATTCGGGATTGTAGTGTTGGTTGGGAAACGGGTCGTGGGAAGGTGGTGGGGTTGTTGGGGATGGGAGCAAGGAACGGATAGAGTGGATGATGAGGATGGGAGGGACGGATAGGGTAATTACGCCGACGATCGTGAAGATCGTGCGGCTCTGATACCAATTGTTGCAATTGTAGGGTTACGATCGCCAGTGCTGGGGCACAATTAGGGTTCCCACGGGAACAATCACACGAAGAAGACAACTCTCCAACGATAACCCACCAAAGGGAAAATTTACTAACTCCAAAATCTGAGATAATTGATCTCTACAATGCTCTATTTGTAATAAAAGAGTCTTAAGGACTAGGAAAGCAATCCTAATTAAACTAGGAGACAAGATAAGAATCCTATCTAAGTTAGAAACTAATCCTAATTACAATCTTTGCTAAAATCAAAACTTCTAATAATATAAAAGTCAGAATTTCATGGGTCCCACATGTGGCCCACGTACTTTGCTGCATTGGTACGGTACTGCTGCTGCATCAGAAGGTAATGGTACTCTTATCACGCCCCAATTCCGGATCTTGAAAACCACGCAGAAATTCCGACATATAGGATCTTAGCCCGCAGTGTGGTCCAATTTAAAACTTTTCAAACATTTTATAAACAAACATTTAAGCGGAAGCAATGTAATATAAAATCAGCGGAAGCAAGATAAACTCATATCCATCCATGAGCATCATCCACACACATATCAAATGTAAAGAGGTGCAAGTCATAACTACAAGTTCCATCTGAGTAAAGTGATTTGTTATACAACTAAATATCAAAATCAGAATCAACTCTCCAACGGGTATCGCTCTCCACCCTCCGACTGATCAGCTAAATCGCCAGTGCCCCACTCGTAGTCCTCCGCAACCGAATGCCTCACCCACTGCGGCAACGGGGTCGGTAACACTACCTGCAACACCAAGGAGGGGCGGACCTACATGTTCTCTAGAAACTTCTTAAATAACACCTTGAAGTTTTTTATTTTATTATTTAACTTCTTAACTTGACTGTTGCCCGCACCACCCAAATGAAAATCCTGCGTCCTCCATTAAGTCACCAAGGATTTTCGGATTTTTCTGTGATTTTCAGATATTAAATTAAGGCTAGATTTTAGAGGCAATTTAGGGTTCAAAAAGATGTGGATTTAACGTGAACACATAGGGGATTCATAGCTTTGTGAGAGATGTTTTGGACTTGGTTTTGAGGTTTTTTGACTGGTTTTAGGGTTTGATATGGATGGGTTTTGGAAGGGTGACAAAATTGAAGGACAAATAAGAAAAGTAAGAAGAACCATGAAAAAGAAAGAATAAGAAAGAAACCGAAACCTAAGATCTGATACCAAGTTTACATTTTAGGGACTGTCTTGACTGAACTCTTTGATCAGTACTGTTGTGAATAGCCAATGGTCAACCCAATCACAAGCATAATTGGAAACCTAGACAGTAAACCTAATTACTCATAATACTAGCCTAATATATCTCAAACTTAATCTAATCCTAATATATCACAAACTTAATCTAATCCTAATATAGCACAAACTCACTCTCATATTTACAAATAAACCTATTAACCCATAATTACAAATAAACCCTTGTTCCTGAAAAAATAGTACTTGAAATTTAAGTGAACGGAGTTCAAACATGCAAGGATGAAAATAAAGGTAGCGGCGGGCGTAGTGGCCCGCCACCAAACTGCTACGAAGCTGGCGATACGTAGCGTAACGGGGATACGTAACGGTGTAGCAGTGCGGTCTGAAAAAATCGCCCAAAAAATCTGAAAAAATTTCAGAAAATTGTAAAATGAAAGAAAATGTGGTTCTTTTGCAAAAGTAAGTAAGAAAAGGGGGTGTAGCGGTGCTCTCAATATATGATGTCCTGTATCGCTGTATAAATAGAAAATAATAGTAATGATTAGTTTTTTTCACATGTATTCATGTTTCTTAGTCATGCTAGCTTAGAAAGTAATGGAAAGCTCGTAAAAAAAAAACTAGAACATGAAATAAAGGCATAAGACTTAAGAGTTAGGTCATTAGTGAACATTGAACAATCAAATATTAATACTTCAACATTCAAGGTTCAAATTCAATCAAGTAAATGAACTATGAAGTGATCAACAATCAACATTCAACCGTCAACACCAATTTAGAAATGACAAAGAGTAGAGACTAGAGAGTTAGTGAAGGAAATAGTTATACCTTAATTACCACCAAAAGGAATGTTTACCAAGATTCAAGGCGCCATGGTTATCCTCATCCCCATCATTGTTATCATTTCTGTTGGCACCTTATTGAATTTGATATTGATGAGAATTGGGATCCACAAATCCAAACAAGGCAGCCGTATCATAGGAACTTATAGGAGGTGGAGGTGGATTTCTTTGCATTTCACCATAGTCACCATATCCATATGAGTAAGACTCTGAAGTTGAAGACTCTTCTTTTCCTTGTTGCACTTGACCATATCGAAAATATTGTGAGAGTCCTTGTCCACTGTACCTAGGGTCCCACGAATCAGTCCATAACGCCACTTGTTGTCCACCAACCTCTCCACCAATATTTCCTTGCTCACTACTACCTCCAGCCCCAGGTGGTGAGTCTCTTCGGCACCGTTGATAACCACGGCTTGGATCAAATCTTCCAGATGGAGGTAACTAAATGTACTTCCTCTATAGGAACGACATCGTCTTCATCATGTTGATAGTATTCACTAGTACCACCTGTTCCACTGTCTCCTCCATCTCTTCCAGTTCCACCATGGCTACTCGAAGAGACAATGGTGGAACTAGCTTTCTCAGAAGATCCAATATTAGCAAGTTCTTTCCCACTCCTCCTAGTCCTACTGGTACCTTCTCCTTGAGGTGGATGACTTTCTGCAGGTGCCTTACCTATATCCTCATCTATCAACTCTTGAACCGTTCCCTGAAAAACCGGATCTGAATCTAGCAGTGGACCCTCTATCTCGGCTAGCTATGGGAGTAAGGGATCGTCATCTCTGAATATGTGATCCAAATTAATAGGACAATAAGCAGGATCATCCCTTGCCATTCTCTCCCTAGTTCTGTTTCTGAACTTCAGATTGTAATGACAGTATACAAGCTTGTTGAGTTTGTGCATGGTAAGCCGATTCCTTGCTTTCGTGTGGATCAAGGAGAAAGTGCTCCAATTTCTCTCACGGTTGGAAGATGTTGTAGTTTGACTAAGGATGCGAACAGCTGCTTTCCTTAGATATGGAGCACTCTCTCCATAATTCATCCAACAGTCAGCTGAAATGCAAAAAATAAGTAAAGAAAATTAGATATTCGTAACCCTCAAGTCCTTTTAATCAATCAAGATAAATAGATCAAGACTATTGGGTGGGGTCTTTTGTTCATAGTCATACCAGGTGACATCCTTCCAATCGATCGTTGCACAAGAGGGTTAGCAAAGGTTCCTCTTATTTGTGTATATATAGATATCTATAATGTGAAAATTAAAAATAAATCAGTAAAGCCCTACTGCATGTATTGCAATTGGCACTTGGCATCATAATTAAATTCTCTTAAGTAACCACCCAGTCACCCACTCACCTCTTGTATGGCATCAATTTGATCATTTGGGTTTAACAATATCTTCAATACCTCCCGTAATCCTATCCGCAAGTCCGTATCTATTGCTTCAGTGTGTAGTTCGGCATTGCTGTAATAGAATTCGGGATTCAAAAAATAACCTACATTAAAAATATGTAGAATGTACTGTGAGCAAACAAGATAATAAATACATTAGTTAGGAAACCAAAAAAGTATCAAAGAAATATATTAATTACCTGCAGCATGCAATGGATGGTGCAGCTGATTGTTCCAACGGGCATCAATAATGTTTATATATTTCTTGTGATATCTAACATTTTCAATAATGGCTTGCTTTGCCCGATTCATTGCCTCATATATAAAGCCCATTGTCGGCTTGTCATCACCATCTACAAGCCTCAACACTTTAACTAAAGGCTCAAAAACCTTTAATACCTTCCTCACTTTCTTCCAAAATTTATTGTCCCTCATCAGGTTTGGGACTTCAAACCCCGGACCACTAGTTGCATTGCCCCATTTCGAAGTAAGCCATTCTTCTGATGCAAACATCTGAATCAGCTCCGTTCTAAACCTTACAAGGCTTTTCATAGCCAGAAAATGGATTGCAAACCTAGTTAGTCCTGGACGCACCAAGGCATGGTTATTTGTGTATCTTTTCATCAAGCCTAACACCCATGAATGATCATATATAAATCTTGTAATTCCTCTACATGCCTTGATCAATGAAGCCACTTGTGGCTTCCTTCCAATTTCTTCCAAGATGAGATTTATGCAGTGTGCTGCACATGGGGTCCAGAATAAATGGGTCCTCTTGTCCATTAACAACTGACCTGCTTTCTTAAAATTGGCGCCATTGTCTGTGACAATATGTACAATGTGCTCCTCTCTCACACTCTCTACAATTTTATCCATAAGAGCGTATATATATGTGGTTGTCCGTCTAAGTTCGGTTGCATCAATGGACTTTACAAAGACAGTCCTAGCAACTGAATACACCAAAAAGTTTATTAATTGTGTTTGGGTGCCGCTAGTCTACTCGTCACACATGATAGTAACACCATTCTGTTGCCACATGGGCTTAAACTTTTCCACCCAAGCCTTTATTTCTATATATTCTTCTTCAAAGTATTTAGTGCCCACATCATATACGGAGGGCGCCTGTATACCCCGCCCAGTTTCGGCGGCAACATCAATAATAGTCTGGAAATATGGGGAATCTACTGCTGTAGGTGGTATGTTCTTGTGAATTAGCCATTTTGTTGTAGCTTTGGCTAACCTATCTCTTGCAGCCTTCATTGCCCCTTTTATAACACTTGATATTTTTGGTTGTTTAGCTCCCTCTTTTCTATGTGCTTGAGGATCAACAGGGGGAGGGATTGCTCTTCTAGTAGAGATAATTTCTACATCAACATCTCGTTTCCGGGTGCTAAATGCCTTACGCATGGCCCCCACAATGCCCTTGCCCTTGCTTGGCACAGTAGACGAGCCCCCTGCATCATAATATTTGCTTGCAGTAAATGCACGACGTTCATGTTCTTCTTGTTGACTCATGATTGACTCTCGGCGTGCAGCCTCCATCTGTGCATCTTCCTCATTAAAGTATTCATCCCCAAATACTTCATAACGGGCAGCATCAACATCTTGCCGCCTCTTTTCTTTTATCTCTAGTTTTCTAGCTTTGTTTTGGCCAACCAAAGCTTTCATTTGTTCCCTGACTTCCCTTGGTACTTCAGTACAGCCAGCAACATTGCCAGAAATGTGGCCCAAGTGGTGCTTGAATTTTGTAATGCCCCCATTGGTCACTTTCCCACAAAACTTGCATTTGATTTTCAATCTATTATTCTCAACTGCCTCACCAAAGCTCCATGCAGGATCAATATCACGAAGCATTTTAAGTTATCAATAGAAGACTGAATACCTGGCTATAAATAATTAAATATGAACAAGTAGTATGTTAAAAATTAAAAAAACAAAGAAACATGTTAGAGGAAACATATATCTAACGCTTATGAATCATTCTCTTGACATTTAAGTGGTATTTCATTATTTAAAGTATAATTTTTTTCAAAAATTTTAAAAATCCGAAAATAAGAAAATAAAATAGAATTAGGAAAAGACAAAGATATGTTGGATTGATCTATGCCAAACATAGATATAACATTTAGGAGCATTTTCAATACATTTGATTGGCATTCCATTATTAAAAATATTTTTTTTTCCAAAAAATAACAAAAATCCAAAATTAAAAAATAGAGAAAAAAAATAAACATTCAAAATGTGATGGATTGATCTATGGGAAACATAGATCTATCATTTAGAATGCATTTCCAAATGGTTTCATGGGTTGTCCATGAGTATTTACATTTTTTTTTCCAAAAAATAAAAAAATTCCGAAAATAAAAAAAGGAAAAAAAAAATTAAAAGACAGCCAATATATGTTGGAATGATCTATGGAAAACATAGATCTAACAATTAGAAGCTATTTTCAAGATGGTTCATGAGTTTTTCAAATTTCCATAATGTTTTTTTTTTTAAATAACATAAATTCGAAAATAAAAAAAAAGAACAAAAAAATTAAAAAACAACCAATATATGTTGGAATGATCTATGGAAAACATAGATCTAACAATTAGAAGCTATTTTCAAGTTGTTTCATGAGTTTTTCATAAGTAATAATGTATTTTCTTTTTAAATAACAAAAAATCCGAAAATAAAAAAAGGAAAAAAATTAAAAAACAGCCAATATATGTTGGAATGATCAATGGAAAACATAGATCTAACAATTAGAAGCTATTTTAAAGGTATTTCATGAGTTTTCCAAATTTCCATAATTTTTTTTTAAATAACATAAATCTGAAAATAAAAAAGGAAAAAAATTAAAAAACAACCAATATATGTTTAAATGATCTATGGAAAACATAGATCTAACAATTAGAAGCTATTTTCAAGATGTTTCATGAGTTTTCCAAATTTCCATAATGTTTTTTTTTTAAATAACATAAATCCTAAAATAAAATTAACAATAAATTAAAAAAAAACAAAAGATATGCATGCAAGATCAAAAGGAAGCATGGATCTACAATAAAACAAGACAATGATGCCATTATGTCGTGATTCATAGTAGTTAGAGAGTGATAATATCAAAAGTTGAAAAAAAAAATCACAAAGAAATGCATACCTAGATGATTTATCTTCTTTAGATTCCTTAGAATAGTTGAATCTCTTGATTTGGTAGCAAGAAATCTTGACAAAATGTAGTTGGGACCACAAGTGGGACACACAGAAGCTTCACAACAGTGAAAATGGAGAAAATAGAGGAAGGAAGATGAAAAAAGTAGAAAAAAGGGGTTAAAAAGTCGTTAGGCGGGGTTTTATAACCCCAGCCGATACGTAGTGGCCGCAATGGCATGTAGTGGCCGCTACGGGTGCGAATCCCGCTAATTTCAATGTAGCGTGGCGGCTTGTGCCACCACGGCCGATATATCGGCCGCTACGCTACGTAGTGGCCGATATTTTCTTCCATGCAAACATGTAACTTATATGTCGAAGGTCGTGCATCTCAGTTGGATAGAACTGTGGTTTTACAATCTAAAGGCCGTGGGCCTACATTGGGCCAAAACCAAGCTGAAGTTCACAGTTTCAAGTTTTGCACTAAAACTGTGGCTCTGCGTTGTGCCAAAACCAAGCTGAATTTCCTGAGTTTTGAGGATTAAAGCATTAGTCAGTTAATCTATATTTTCTTTTAAAGGTTAAGACTGACAAAAACTGAAAACTATGATTCCTGGATTTGAAAATAATGCATTTGGAGATGCCGGCATAGGGATTAGATTACTGAGCTTCACTTTCTGAAATCTAGGATATGGATTGTATCCTATCCATAATGTGTCTTTTCATATTTAAGATTAAGACTAGTGGGACTTTATAAAATGATGAACTTACTGATAAAAAACAGAACTTACCACAGAGTACAGTAGGAAATGCTGAAAATTTTACCCTTTGAGTATCAATGTAGTATTTAGGCTGACTTGAGCATCTCATTCTGTGCATACGGGGACATCATGTTATACTCACTTTATGGGTATCATACATGTAAAACTGTAGCTAGTTGAAAAGTAAATGGATAGAGTTATTACAGGCCGAGTTGCATGAGTCTGCAATATGTACATGGATACACTGTACGCCCACCACTTTGTTTTTTGATGCCTTGGTATCCCTGAGGTCTTTGACCCAACAGGACTAATCCCCCAGGTGGTGCCTACTAAACCCACATAAATGCACATTGGGCAAATTTGGGACGGGTTTCGAACACAAGACATGTGGAGAAAACCCATGCCTTATGCCACCCCGCCAACTCCCAGGTGGGCTCATACTTATCAACTGATATGTTGAGCATTGACTAATATTGTAGTATAGTTCATTGTGTACATTGCCTATAGGCTATAGCATTAGATGTAGGTTTTACTTTTTGGCCTCTGGGTTGCAGATTAAGTTGAGATTTAATCACCAATATAAAAAAGTTGGTATTTAATCATCTTTTAGTATTGATTTTTTTTTTCTTGGTATTTTCTTGGTTGTTTTGTTTTTGTTTTAGGGGGTGGGGGTTTGAGGCGTATTTGTGTTTGGTGAGGGGTAGTTGGTGAAATCCTAGATATTTTCCCCCACCTCTCAAAACTTACTGAAGTTATCTGATGTACATGCCTGACTGCCCATAATAAATTATTGGAAAGAATTCAATTCATTCCACTTTTGATCTGGTTGATGTTTTCAATGCAAGTTCTGTGTAACTTTAATCTTTAACGTGCAGTTTGCCCTCCTCTTGGTTAGTAGTCTTTATTTTCTCGTAAGCATACCCAAAGCGAACAGTTTTTGTTTTAATCATTCTTTCCCTTTCCTTTTTCTGTAGTATGGGTTGAACTCTTGGAAATGTGAACATCGTTTTTATGAGTGTTACTGTTGTATATATAGTATTTCTCTTCACGTGTAAAATCTTGTGATAAGAATATGGTGGAACCGTGGAATATCGCGTACTTACGTTGATTTACAACAGAGTTCTCTGCTTATGATTTTTTTTCCTTGTGTAGTGGATTCTGCAATCCTGCTGATGTCGAAGCATTTACAGAAGAGAAAAAGAAAATTCTTCTGGTCAAGCGTCAAGGGAAGGGTGCTGATTTTGTTCGTGCCGTAGATGAGATTATTGATAGCTATGAGAAGTCAAAGAAACAGAACCAAGATGAGTTCAATTCAGGTGATGAAGGTACTGCCTCAAATGCTGGGAGCTCGGATTCTAAAGGAAAATGTTCAATGAAGAGTCCAAAGCAAAGCCCCCCTTTTGTGCAAAATTCTCAGTCAGAGACACCCCATGCATCTTTAGATAGAAGTGATTCGTGCAATGCGGTTGAAATTCCAGTGGCCTCTGTGCCTGATGATTTGCATGATATGGAGACAGTATCTGAGGAGCCGATAAAAATTACATCTGTTCATGGTCAAGTTAGACAAACACCTACATCTACCCTTAACACTTTGAGAAAGAGATCAATAGATACACCACTTAAGAGCTGCTCTGTACGAAGAAGGCCTCCATCAGTTCGGAGATCCAGGAGTTCATCTAGGGCGGATGCGTCTAAACTTCATAAGCCTGTCCTGTCTGTAGTGGATGTTGTCAGTGCTCCTGCTGATGTTGTACCTAATGCTACCAGCGATGAGTCGATGAGGAATAAGCTGATTAGGAAATCACCTGATAGCTCAGTTTCTGCAGCTTTTGTTTCTAATTACAGCAGTGAAGATGTCGGATCTGAAATAGTAGCAACAGACACTGAGGCTGCTAGTTTCAAAGAAGGAAGCATGCTCGAGTCTAGTTACAAAACTGAACACCCAGGGACAGCAACTGATTTTATAGAGAAAGGCATTGAGATGAATGGAAGGCTTGACCTCCATACCAAAGCAGTGGTGCTTAAGAAGAAAAGGAAACCAAACAGAAAGCGAGTGACTAATGGTACAGTAACACATACTAAATTTGATAAAGAGATGTGTTCAGAAAATGGATTGAGTGAACATCTTACAAAATCTCCTGACATTTGTGAAAAATCAAATGTGAGATTTCACGAGGCAGATGCTGATGAACATTTGCCATTGGTGAAGCGAGCCAGGGCTCGAATGGGCAAAGCATCCCCAGAGAAGAAGCAGGCTGATGACTTTTTGGACACTAAAGAGACACCTGCAAAGGAGGATTTGATGAATTTTTCAAGAACAGGTACCACTTCTTATGGTTATAATGATAGCTGTCCTACTGATATAACACCATTGGAGGTAAAAGAAGCTGTTACTAGCTTATCACCTGCAAAAACTTGCACTCATTCTGATATGCTGCTTTGGAAAGCAAAGAAATATCATTTGAGAGGTAGTTCACTTGACGGTGAAGCGGCTTTGCCTCCTTCTAAACGTCTTCATAGAGCGCTGGAAGCTATGTCTGCCAATGTTGCTGAGGCTGGTCATGGCAACAACCTAAAAACCATGGAATTCCTATCAAATGGGTGCAAGTCTTCGACGGAGTTGAGTTCCCTTTGTCCTAGCATGGATAACAAAGAGGATACACACTCTTCTGGTAATAATATTTGCAACACTACAGCTGATCTGTCCTTGAGATCGTCCCCACTGAATTTTGAGCAAATGACAAAGACTTCCACATCAGCAAAATCCGACTACCTGCTTGGGGAAAGTACCAATTGCCTGAGGCATGAGGAATGCAAAGAAATGTGTAGAGAGGTGGAAAATTTTAAAGATGTCCAAGAGCTTGATGGCTCATCTGTTAATACTCAAACTGTCGAAAATGCGGTTTACTCCAAAAGTCCACAACGTTATGCACCTCAGTTTAATGAGAAGCAGGGTGATGTCAAATCATGTCAGGTTTCATCAGAGGAGTTTTTACCTGTCACAAAAGAAGGAAACAAGGGGATAATAGAATTAACAATGGAGTGTTCTGGTGATTCCTTTAAGGGAGATGTTGCCAGCTGTCTGGCAGAAGAGCCAAATGGTGGGCACATTATACGTCCTATTATTGAGGGGTCATATTCTGCCTCTGAGGCTAAAGATGCTAGTACCCCACTACCTGTAAATGGTAGTGGGGTACATCCGTCTGATACAAATGGGCATCGAGTGGAAAATGATATTTGTGAAACTATGAAGACATTCCCTCCCTCAAATGAGAATATCAAACTTAGAAAAATGTAAGCTTCAAGATTCTTAAGATGTTGTAACCACTAATACACTCTTTTCTTTCTATGCTTTAAAGAATAACTGTGTTAGTAATTTCTAAAATTTCTATTATCCATGTCACCTTTTGTTTGTAACAGTATGCTTTGGTGTTTATCTAATATGCTTGGCGTGTTTCATGGATTGGCATTGTAGGTATGAGGCTGCGAAAGAAGCAGAAGATGAACTAACCCCAAAATATAGAGATGTCTGTGATTCGACATCGATGAAGGTTTTAATTGCCGCTGCCCAGGCAAAACGACTATCTGCTTTGGATGATAGGAGTCATCCTCTACACAATGGTAACAGAAGCCCTGATGCAGATTTATGCCAGAAGAATTCTGTGCATGTACTTGATGTGGATTATGAAGGAAGATCTGACTTGAAATCAAATCAGAGGCAGAGACTTTCAGGTAAATGGACTGATAATGCAGAAGCAAATGCTGCATGGAGATCTTTTGAGACCGTGCTTGGAGCATTATCAAGGACAAAAGAGAGTATTGGTCGAGCTACCCGCCTTGCAATTGACTGTGCAAAGTATGGCATTGTTGGTGAGGTAAGCCCATCATCTATTAGTTTTACTTTTCTCCCCATGATTGTTTGGTTGAGTATCTGGAATATGTGACTGTATTGCAATTGATCAGCTTGCATCATCGAGACACTAGTTTTCTATAAACTTCTCACTCAACTACTAGGGTGATAATTGTGAACAATATTTTAAAATATTTATATGTAGGCTGAGGCGTTCCAATTGCCCTAATCATGGGGTATAATTCTGTTAGTGTGAGCAAGGATGAAAAAAGTGGCCGATAGTCTACCGGCCTTCTTTGAAATTATCGCCACTCGCAACCATATCGGCCTGTAGCGGCCGCTACATTGCGGTCTAGGTTAAACCAGCACCCCCCCTCTTTTCATTTGCTTCACTGCTCGAACAAACAACAGGAAAAAAAAAAAAAAAAAGGAGACTCGGGAAGAAAGGAAAAAAGAAAAAAATAGAGATGAGTTGCAGAGGACATACGTGATACATGGAGGCACCAGCAGCAGCACGGCATGACTGCAGCAGCAGCAGCAGCAGGCAGCTTCGGCGACCGCAGCGGCAGCGGCAGTCTTCTTCTTCTCCTCCTCCTCCTCCTCTTTCCCTCTTTCTTTTTCGGACGAAAGCTAGGGCAGCCGTTTCTCTTCACTTTCCCTCTTTCTGTTTCGGACAGAAGCTCGGGCAGCAAATGCCCTTATCAGGCTGCCCACATTGTCCCCTTTTTCTTTTATCATTGGGTTAGTCATGGGCCCACGATGGCCCACCTGATGAAGGGCACAAATGGAAATTGCATGGGCCATTCAAAAAGCATTAAAAACGATTAAAAACATTTTAAAACCATTAAAAATCCATTCACCCAAAAAAAAAAAAAAATTCAAAAAATTAAATGTGGACATCCAAAGCAATAAAAACTGAAGAATTTGATGGAACCAATGGTGGGCTCCACAATGAGGCACCAACGTTAAAATAAAAATGTCATATCGTAGCTAAATATTACTTAATTGAAATTGACATCTTGGCAAATTTCACTCTAATTGGGAATAGTGCCATAGCCAACTTTGAAACCTATTGAAAATAAAGCGCAGCCAAATTTCACACTAACTAAACATAGGCTACTGTAATAGGACGTAGGGCCCAACCAAAGTTCACTCTAATTAATAGGCAGTAGGGCCCTAGCCAAATAACAAAATGGGTCCTTTACCACTAAAGTTCATTCTTATTGTTTGCTATTGAATTTCTACGACTTAACTCGTATTATTCACTCTATTCATACAGGGTTAGCAATACAGGACCTCATACAATGAGGGGACCGCTATGCCCCCTTATCTTAGTTACTTTTGCAAAAAAAAAAAAAAAAAAAAAATTCTGTATCATTTTCCAATATTATGGATTTTCTGGAATTTTTTTATATTTTTTTGACGATTTTTTCAAAACGCTCCGCTACACTGCTACATAGCGTTTTGGGTCTGTCGCTACCGCTATTTTCATCCTTGATGGTCTCCTTAACACTAAAGAAAGAATCTATGGAAAATGTCTCTCTTAACAACTTATTAGAATGCTTCCCTTAAAAACCTATTAGAAAATCTAGAGAGAGATTCAGGTATCTTTGATAAAGAAGGCAATTTTGAAGAGGTAAATAAAGAGATCAATGAGATCAATGCGTTTTGGTGGCATACCATAATGGCATTTCATAGGGTTTTTGGCCTTTAAGGGAATATCCTAAGAAACATTGGAAATTTGTGTAAGATTGTTGTGTCTGTCATAGCAGCATTTCCACTGATGCTATTCCTTATAGTCACTTACAACCTTGCTTATTTAATAAATCACCATCATTGATTAAAAAAATAAACAAAATGTTTTCCAAGCATTCAGCCATATCCTGACGTCCCCCTAACGATTAACTTCATCAAACCATTTTTTATTAGTTTTTCCCTCATATGCATATGATCATCAAAATACAAAGCCAAATCCCATCAATCGTGCTTCTCTTCTTTCTTTCTTCTTTCTTCTTCTTCCTTTTTTTCTTTTTTTTTTTTTTAAATTCTGTCTCCAAGAATTATAGTGTATATAAAAATAGCAAAAAAATTTCCATCAACTTCACTAAAAGCATGGACAGACACCAGATTAAGGATGAAAATAGCGGTTGCAGCGGCCAATGGCCAAATCACTATGCTGCGGGCGATACGTAGCAGTTGTGGCGATATGTGGTGGTGTAGCAGTGAGAGTTTTTGAAGTGTTGAAGATTTTATGAATCTTGTGTAGCAACCAATCTTGTGTTTTCTTAGTGATTTGGAACCATAGTAGGGTAGAGACGACCATAGGAAGGGCTGTTGGGAAGAAGAAATAGGACAAATGGTGTTGTAAATTAAATAAAACTGCTTAGCTCATGATGGAGCCTTTGCTTCAGTCCATTTGCATAGCACAGTTGGAAGGTGCTCCTTTCCCAGCCATGAGGTTGTGGTTCAAGTCATTACCTATATAGTGAAAGGTACTACACATAAGAGTCATGCGAAAAGAAAGAGAAGAAATTGAGAGAAAGACAGATGGTCATCCACCTTAGGCTCGAATGACTAGCTTTATCTATTTATTTTGATGTACTTTCTTGAATTTACAAAAAATTCATTAGTCTGTGATGTCAATAAAATATTCCGAGTTTATGAAATAATAAGAATCAATCGTTATCAACACTGTCCTCAAGCTGGTGCATGGATATCTAATCTACCATGTCTATCTTGGACTGAACTTACGACTACTTTTTGGTAATAAACTTTGAGGAAATCTGCTAATTGATTATTTCGTGTGTGCTCTACCTTTATCTCTTTCTTGGTAACTTCCTCTGTAATCAAGTAGCAGTCGTTTTCAATGGTGTATGTAATTAGTTGCAATATTTTGTGTGTTTTCTCGCATGTGCTTTCTTTTTCTTTTAGTACAAGTATCCTTTATCAATCTAAAAAAAGAAAAAAAAAACAATTATCTGTTATCAATATTAAAAAAAGAAACAAAAGAAAAACAAAAAATGTTAGACATTGGGGCCTTTAATAAGGATTAAGATTATCTGATGGGGCTATTTTTTGCTAAATGCTAATCATTGATGATGGCCTTTCCATGCCCCCTACCCTCAGCTAGTGGTGTGTCCATCAAAGTATGCTCCATGAAGAGGGATGTACAGCAGTACAGGATTTATATCATCAACTGAGGTGTAAGCCTAACCAAATCAATTCCTCATATATGCCATGGAATATGTCCCTAGCAGCAAAAAGTGAAATACTTGTGGCCATAGTGTGACTTCCTAATGAGGCTTCATCTCGGGGTGATGGACTTGTTACGTGTTCATCCCTCAATTAGAAAGCCTAAATCTTGTGATGATTGTACCTCTCTGGCTGGTTCAGGTATGTGTGGGCCATGGCCAGTGCGATCATTCTTGACCTGTGTTAATAAAAACGTGATTGTACTTAATTGCTGTAATTGTTTGGATGGAGGAAATTCTGTTTTGCTATTGATGCTAAATCTACTGTTCTTGGTTTTGTATTCATTTCTTCCTCCTAGGTAGTCGAACTACTACTACAAAACTTGGAACATGAACAAAGCTTACACCGAAGGGTGGATCTTTTCTTTCTTGTGGACTCTATTACGCAGTGCTCGCGAGGTCAGAAAGGTATTCTTGTTGCGTTTTGATTGTGATGGGTGATATATATTGATCAAAAGTTGTACCCTTAAAATTTTTAGTTTGAAATTTGCAGGTGGAGTTGGAGATATGTTTCCATCAGCTGTTCAAGCGGTGCTGCCGCGCTTGTTGTCCGCTGCAGCTCCCCCTGGAAATTCTGCGAGAGAGAACCGTAGACAATGCCTTAAGGCAAGCAACTTTTCCCGATATTCCCCCTGTTAATTTGTTTTCATCCAATATTCACTGTTGTAGCTTTTGTTGTGAAGGTCCTGAGGGTTTGGCTAGAGAGGAAAACGCTACCAGAGTCCATTGTCCGTCGTCACCTGAGAGAACTTGAATCCTTTAATGAGGTATCGTTCAGTAGTACCTTTTCTCGACGCCCATCAAAAACAGAGAGGTCTCTCAATGATCCTATTAGAGAAATGGAGGGTATGCTTGATGAATATGGAAGGTGTGATGTCTTTCCTCTATTGTTCCAACTATTGCTAGATGGATATTTTATTCTCTGAGGAGTGAGAACTTAACTGAATTTGATATTTGACCTCAGCAACACAGGTTTTCAGCTTTCGGGTTTCCTTATGCCCCGTATGCTCGAAGATGAAGAAAATGAAAGCTCGTCTGATGAGAAGAGTTTTGAGGCTGTTACTCCTGAACGAGATCACGGAAGTCCTGATGATCCTGGAACTTCTACTGCTGCTATGAAGCTCCCACATATTTTGGAAGATGTTGATGGTGAGCTTGAAATGGAGGATGTTGCTCCCTCCTGTGAAGATGAGGTGAACTCTGGGTATCCTGTGGGAACTGATAATGCACAGAATTCTCATGGTCATTTTGATCAGCAGCAGCCTTTGCCTTTTGCCCCACCACTTCCTCAAGAGATGCCACCATCTCCTCCTCCTCTTCCATCTTCACCTCCGCCCTCAGCCCCTCCTCCCCCACCACCATCAGCCATGTGCCATCATCCCTTTCCTGATGCTTTGGACTCACAACATTACCTGGGCACACCTGTAAGTAACTTAGCTTTGGTTGGGTTCTATTTCTCTTGGTCAGTTAGAGATGATACACGTGTTTTGATCACATCACCTGCCTTTTGACATCATGATCTGTGTGAGCAGGGTATGCAAAATCACATCCCACAATCTATGGATCAAGAACCAAGCACTCCCAATATCAACTCGACATCGTTGGATACAAGACCTTATTATGCTCCTGGATATAGAGATCATTCCATGCAAATGCTAGCACCTGTTCCTTCTTTTAGTTCCGGTTCTTTTGGTGCTGTCCCTGGCTCAAACCAATCTGGGAACGATGTCCAGAAGTTAAATGGCGCAACATTGTCTAAGAATGCCCACCACCTGCAGCCGCCAGTTCCTACTGTCTCAAATCAGTTCTCCTATGTACAAGCAGACACTAATCGACAAACACAACCTTGGATGGATCGGTCATCTTCTCCTTTTGTTAAAAGATCGCAATTTGTACATGAAATGCATGAGGAACATTTCTATGGCCATCAAGGTAGAACGAGACTGGCTCAGCACGAGAATGATGGGAGGTGCAGATATTCAACACCTATCCATTCAGGTAGTAGTGTAACTCATCATTATATGTATTGGAGGGGGCTGCTTGGTACGGGAACATGATTGGCCAATTAAAGGGGATCTTTCTAGGGGAAAATTGAGGACTGGCGTGCTCAACACTTTTCAGTGGGAACTCACTTGTCCATTAGAGTTTTACCTGCGCTCGTTGTATCCAATTTGGAATTCCCAATGACAAGCATGCCAAACAGTAAATAGGCTTTTAGCTTCGTGACAGATCAGTCCTGCTCAATCTGTCCCCATGCGAACAGCCCCTGATGTTTAGTTTGTAGATAATGTGTTTGAAATTATTGTGTGATGGAAGGTCTTGCTGACTGATGATTTGTGCTCCCCTCCCCCTTCATGCAGGCCCCTCTCATGTTAACAAGTCTGAAGCATCATATGCTCCAGTTTCTTACCTTGGTCCTCCATCAGAAAACACATCTCACTTAAATCATGGAAGATCTCTTCCTCCCAGGACTTTGAATTATCGGCATCCTATGCCTATTTTGCGACCTCCATTGGAAAATGAAAGAGTGAATGGAGGTCTGTATTTGGCCAACTTTTTTTGTTGCTCACTCCAGTAATAGTTCTCTGTGCGTTGCATTCCCAACAAGATTTTATGCCATTGGAATCGTATTAAACCTATGAAGTTCCAGTTAGGGGCTTGTTGGTGTTTGGTTTGGATTGTCCAACTGCTTCAGTTGGAAGCTCATAGCCATCTGATAAATCATCCATTCCTTGATGATGATAGAGAAATTTAGAGCAAGAAGTTGGTAACTAAATGATTAGAAACTGATAACTTCCGGTCCTTTTACCTTTGTTTGCTCTGCATTGATCACTCAATCCGTCAGTTGATGCATGATTTATCGGGGTGATCGAGTTTCAGCTTTATTTCTGTTTGGATTAAGCATAGTCATGTGCAGACTGCAGTCCAATGTTGAATGGGTTATAAGCTTTTGGTTTTGTTGTTCTTTCAGCTCCCAACTTTTGGAGGCCAAGATAAGCTTTCATCAAAGAGCTGGTACTCCACTTGCCCATAACTTCCATGTATTCAAATGTCTACGATTTCCATTTATTGTTTGTTAACATGGTCCTGTGATTTTATTAGGTGGGAGTCGATTCTTTTATTCTGGACACTGGACTGTTTAGAACCCAGATGCATGCAATATTCTTTCGGGGAATGAATTCCATGGATGTAAGAGAGAGATTCTCAGAAAGCGTAAACGTCGCAAGGTAGTGCATGCAGTCCACTTCATTGTATATATGTACGTTATTATCTCTGTTCTGCAAAATGCAGATGGCGGAAAGAAGGTTATTCACAGGTTGAGCTGTATTCTAGCCGTAGGCCGCTTTGTATCAATTTCTTTATTTATGTGGTTTAGGGTTTTAGTGTCTTCAAACTTCAGTTTACTTTGTTCATTCATAAGCCCAATTTTTCGGTATGAATTATTTTTCTGGCCTTACTACATTTGCATTTTCTGTAAGGACTTCATCTATTACATCATTTTGATGTTTGTTGGTAAACTGATTCTGGCATTAGCATTACTTGAAGCCACCTTGTACAAGTCGCTCATTTACTTTTGAGAAATATTTTCAACAGTTTCTATAATTGATCTTAGTGAGATTTTTTTCCAAGTGCAAACCTTTCTGTTTCAACTTGAGATGTGTGGGACCTCATGCAGTTGGGTTTGTCCAAGGATTTCAGTTTAGTGCAATTTTTGACCCTTTAGATGAGAATCTCTACATGATATTTTCCCGTCTTTCCAAGGTTGAAAAACTCGGTGACATTGACTTGACTTGACTCTTGACTTTGCTGAGTTACCTCGTTTGATGATTGGCTGAGTCAAATATAGGGTAGGCTTGGCCGAGTCAAGTATAAGGAATTTATGCATGCGATTTGTAGTTAGCAATTAAAAATGATTGATTGAAATGCATAGATTTGTTAATTTGAATTTATTATTAATTATATTAGTATATCTAAAATTTTTAAGTACTTGATCTCTTTTAAATATTTTTTTAATGACCGAGTCAATATTTTTGAGCACTAGACAAGTTGAGTCCGTGTAATGAGTTTTCCAACCTTGGTCTTATTCGAAGGAGTGAGAGTGAGAGGAGTGATAAATGAAGTGCTGTTTTTATAGGTGAGGTAATTAGGGTGAGAGTTAAGAGGGCACAGCAGTTTGGTTTTTTTAAATAATATTATCTTTTCTAGAAGGATTGTTTTCTGAATCTTTGGACTTTTGTAAACTCTTTTACCCGTATTTGGTAACTTTTCTTTGACCTTTATTTGTCTAAATGTCTAAAGCGGATAGAGGTTTGGAAAGTATTTGTTTGGCAGAATATTCTATTCTTACCTGCTTTAGAGAAGTAGATGCAAATTGGTCTATGAAAATAAGACAGAGTGCCACCCCCTCTTGCTGGCACACAGATTTAGAACCTGCTTGTTTGGTATGGGGTTAAGAATGAGGTGAGGCAGTGAAGGATATGAGGCAGCCATTGTAGATGGACCTTGACTTTGCTAGGACTTCAATTACTTTTTGTGATGGCTAGGTATTTATTTTCAATTTTCTTCTCATTCAATATCACGAGAGGTTTTTTGATGGTCATTTTTTGGATATTCACCTTTGATTCTTCATTTTAATATCGCTTGTAGAACTACAAATTAACTCTTAGAAGCCTCGGAGTTCAATTACCTTAAACGAACATGTCCTAAATGTATGGCCGATCTGTACAGAATATGTAGGAAGAATTTAAGGGTATCATGAGTATCAGGAGACGGTGAAACTTTTGATTTTATATATTGTAATTCAATCGAATGATTGATGATAGTGTCAACTTGGGATGACTTCTAATTTACGGCACTAGTTGTCACTGTTGCTGGTATATATCCATTATAAATTGATAGATTCATCGAATCTGTATTCCTCCCAGCATTTAACATAGAGGAATCCTAGTTAAAGGAGAGTGAAACTCTATAGTGGCCCCCACATTAAGACCTAAACCATTCAAAATAAATGTGCTTCATATATATTTGGTATCTTCAAATTTTACGGCAATCGGAAATTGTAATCCAAAGTGGATTACAATTTCCGATTGCCGTAAAATTTGAAGATACCCATGCATATATAAGAAGGGTATTTATTTTCAACGGTTTAGATCTCAAAAGATGGACCCTGCTGTCTTCCTCTCCTTTTAACTCAAGATTTGTTATAGTATAATAAGAGGATTTACAAGCTAGATTCATCACATTATGTTGTTATACAAGAGAAGACTAGACAGCCCATTGGATTGACTAAAAAGCAAAACTTCCACCGCCTTCTACACGTCTCCTGTCTTCGTCTCAGTGGAAGACTAGATAATACGTCTTCACAAACATGATCTTGACAGCCATCAGGATTCAGGTCAGTCAGGCCCACTAAGTCTTTTTTTTAAACCTTGTAAATAAGAAAACTTTATTCCTTTGGACTTATCCATTTCTAGATTTCAATTTTATTTGAGAACTAGTAGTTATGATATTAGCATCTCATGGTAGCACATATAACCCATGTCACATGCATGCAAGATCAGTGTAAGGATGAAAATGGACTTGGATTGCATCAGGTCCATAGTGTACTCTGACCCAAACCTGAAACCATCTTGGGTCCATGTTACAGGATCAGTATTAGTACCCACATATAAATTAGAAAGTCCAACCTAGACCGGACCCAATCACCCTCAAATGTTATTGGAAAATTTTGAAGTTTTTCACATTGCAAACGCCCCCAACCAACAAAAGTAGTTTTTTTTTTTTCCTCAGATGAATTGGACTTGGCTCATCCATGTTAGCTACTGATCTGGCACGAACTCAGGCCAATTTAAAAATAATGAAGATTTATATTGGATTAAGATAAGATGATTTTAGGCATCCAATCTGTGAACTTTACCTGCTTAATGAGCAGAAAGTAGTAAGAGCGAGTGACTTTTGTACCTGCCACTGTTGTCCACCCTTTGTGAGCTGTGACAGACAAGAATCCAGATAGACCATCCATACTTTTCAGCACATTGGATCCATGGAATGTAAAATCACGTCCAAATACACCAATCAAACGGTATGCAGATGCCTTATTTTCATAATGAACATTTCAAGTCACCTTTCATCTAATGTTTTAAGGGCCCCGTTGGCATTTTATTAGTTTAGTAAAAGTCAAGTAAAGTCTTTATTTTTCAGATAAGGGGTTACATTAAAAGTACACTTTCTCAAAATTCCCTTATTAAAAAAAAAAAAAGAAAGTAAAAAAGCAACATCATTTTTCTACTAAAAGACAAAAAAAGCTTTACTTTTATATACAAAACTTTAAAAAGATTACATACCAAATAACTATAAACAAAATATCAACATAATCCACTTAGATTTTATTCTCTTGATTTGATGCTTTACTTTATCTTTATCTTAGGGTAAAATTACCAAAATAGGCATTGGGCATTTACTCATGTGGGCCCCATTGGATACACCTTTTTTTTTCTTTTTTTCTAGGGTTAAATACTTCAAATAGGTTACATAGCAATTGGCATCCAAAGTGCTAGTCTAATCTAAAAAGAGAGAATTAGGGTGATTCTAAAAAGGAAGGTCCGGAGGGCTCACTTTTTTTCTTAAGGGACGTGTAAATGGCACCTTTTCAGATTGCTTTGGTTGATGATTAATCCGCTTCTATTGCTGGATCTCTTTCTCTTCCAAATTCGTCTTATGGTACCCATGAATTTGACTTTAATTCTTTTTATGTAATACAATTTTGTGATTGAATCCAATAGTGAATAATGAATAGACTAGTGCAAAAATAAGACTAATTTTAATTCAAGGAGGCACGCTTGTGTGAAGGGATTTGATTAATCTCAAGTATCCCCATGAAGAGGGAAAACTGTGTAAAGAGGGAGGACAAGGGGGTCATTTTTAGGGCACGTGTATGGTATTTTTCGCAGAGGTAGAACTCTTGTTTTTGTGCGATTGGATGTTTCATTGTTTGGTAATATTAGAATTGTTGCTAGAAAGCCAAATTTTTGTAGTGATTCTTCCTCGGGTAAAACTAAGTCCCGACCTGAGTTTCCTCTTCAGCTATGTTATACAAACAACCCTTTTATCTGCGGAAAGGAAAACTTTCAAATAAGGT
Organism: Persea americana; assembly: GCA_029852735.1. Lineage (NCBI taxonomy): Eukaryota > Viridiplantae > Streptophyta > Magnoliopsida > Laurales > Lauraceae > Persea > Persea americana. Next base: position 34,917,218 of record CM056818.1, read on the forward strand.
CTTAAGTCTATGACTTATTTCGGAAAAGAACACATGTTTCAAAACTTTTAAAGTTAAGGCCTAAGTCTTCCAATAAGTTTTCAACAAAGGACAACCATCCATTTAAAGGCATTTTCTAGCAACTTGCTCAATTAACTTTTTAAAATACCCAAATTACCCTTCATTGAAACAAAATCTTCGTTCACTTCCTCCATCTTCTACTCCTTTTCTTCACCAGCACCCTCATGACGATCGATGGCAACCGACGTGCTCTTAAATAAAGGGTAATTTAGATATTTTAAAAAATTAGGGGAAAACGTCCTCGAAAATCACTTTAAATGGCCAATGTTCATATTTGAAAACTTACTTGAAAAACTTAAACCCTAATTTGAAAAGTCTCAAGACTTGTGTCCTTTTTAAAATAAGGCAAAAACTAAAGTCCTTATTTAAAAACTTTCCACGCACAAAAAAGGATTAATTAAAACTGGGTGGTAATGTGCTTTTATTTCACCAACATAGGATTTTATTGAAAATGGACCACATATTCCATTAATGCGAAAGGTGCAGTTACCTTTATTTGATGAAACCAAAATAGACCCACTGAGATGTCTTCATTGCCATAAATATATATATATATATATATATATATCCAAACTTCTATGTCACCATCAATCGGTCATCATTTATCAGCTAGCACTGTGTAAAAATCACAGCTGTTCAGGGGTCTCATGTGACAGATCTACCGTTCATAATTGTGATGGGACTATTCTCTTAACCACTCAAACCTGAATGTGATTCTGGATGTTTTGGTCCAAAAATTGGCTGTCTTGACAATTAATGATACCTTTTTTTTTTTCTTCTGTTATTGTAGCTCACTGTCACATGTTGTCACATGTATACATGTAATGCAATTTAAATCAATTCCTTCCACTCAAACTACTATTAAATGCTGGGCCTCAAAAGTATGGATGATATAAGGCTTGTATGATGGTGGTGATTGGTTCCAGACCCCAAAGAGTTGAAGCCATTATCAATTGCAACAAACATGGATCCAAATGTTACTATGGACCTGTATCCACTACATGGTATATTAATGCTTATTCCCTGTATTTGTAGGGAAATGTTTTTCTATGGGCCCACTTAGGTCAACTTTTGATCAGTATAGTCCCTTTGATAATCTTTTTCATCTCATTATATGGGGTAAAGCCTAATCTTACGCTCATTAAACCTTCCCTACCCTTCGGATTGAATTTAAAAAAATAAAATCTATGGGAATCAATAAGGAGACCTTTTAAGCAATATAAATTCTACTCAAAGGACAACATTCTCAGTATTTGTAATACCCATTGGCTTATTAGTTGTATTGGTGTGATTTTATTATCATATTAAATGGTTCTCATGAATGCTAACCATTGGCAACAGGTAGCTACCTATCAGCAAGAAATTATTGAACAATGAGTATAGAGGGCTAGGATATTGGAAATCTGAAATTTTATATGCATTGATAGACAGGTAGAGGCCTGCTTATCTTTGAGTTCTAATTTCTTCCGGGCATCTCACAGTTTTGTCTTATTTGTGTATGCTGTGAAAATGAAAAGGCATAATTTAATCCACTCTATGGTAATTGAAGTGCTGTACAGAGAATTAGAAAACTAAAGTAGGTTTTGGGCATAAAACTTATGGGATTTGGAAACACAGGAATTCATTGTGAATTGAACTCGACAAAAAGATTATAAAAGAGGTGAGTGGTGAAGGATATAAAGTGAAGGGTGAATGATTTAATGAATCAATGTAGATGATATTAGACTTTCTTAGAATTTAAATTACTAAGGTGATGGATGGATACTTATTTCTCAACTTCCCTTGATTAAATGTCTATTAAAAGGGATATTATTTGATGGTCACTTTTGGATATCAATTTGTTATAATTCATTAAACGGCTTATGAAAATACAAAAGTCTCTTTAATTGATCATTTTGATATTTGAGTTATATTAGAGTGGCTCACATTCTGGATAAGACTAAAGTGTGAAATAAAAAACATCAGATAACAAACTTTACATTCTTTGATTCCTGACTAAACCAGTTTCTTTGAGCGAATTAGAAAGAATGAATCCAACAGCTTATGTGATGCTCTTTGCTGTCGTATATAGTAGGTGAGGTTCCCAATTTCAAAGGGGAAGATGGTCTTTGCAGTTCTTGCGGTCCACGTACACTTGAAAAAAAATGGACTTTGAGAGGGAGAGATCAAAGCCTTGGGAAGTCCTGGCCAGCCTAGATTCAACATTTGACCGGACAGCATGATGACTCAGGAGAGTTTTTGTGAGCCCAAACGTTTTAGATCCGTGAAGGGCCTCTTTGTTTGGGTCATCTGAGAATTTATGTGGGAGATATCTAAATTTTTTAAATGCTATCTCCAGCCAAATTTATAAAACTTCAAGCATCCTATAATTCCGAAGGTGGGATTTGGAAAATTCTATAAATCAAAAGTATTAATCACAGCTAGACTTTTAAAACCTCACTAATCAAATAGAGAATTCTAAAAACGTAAAAACAACAACATCATCGAAAGTTGGTGTCAGACAATCCCAACATTTGGGATTCCCACGGCAATTCCTCTAGCATTTTCTCAAGTCAAAACCAATCAAAATCACTAGCCCATCTTGTTTTATTTTCTAAGCCAAGCTCCACAGGGAGAGATGCGGACTGCTACATTCATCATATCTAAAAAGAAAAATACCTCCAAAAGTTACAAAACTAATTTTGATCAACAATTTAAGGGTGATCAGATTGTAATTAAGCTAAAAAGAAGGCCAGTAAGGAGGACAGTGACTTTGAACGGTTTGAATTTCATTGATGCCACTATCAATGAATTTCTAAAGCTGCCTTAAATGAGGATCTAACAGTAGCAGGCGTGGGGTACGGGGTGCCTTACCACTTGTGCTTGTTTGTAAATCTCCTGACCCGTTAGCCGGAAACCGAATCCGTCAAAACCACAGCTATTCTGCCTTCTATAAGAGCAACAAGACAAAGGAAGCGACTTTAGACCGATAAATCCGATTTTGTGGTCTTGGGTTTGAAGACCAGAAGAGGAAGAGAAATCAGAAGCGAAATGGGTGCATTTTTATCATCAGCAGACGCCCCACAAGAGCAAACCATCTATGAATTCACGGTCAAGGTAACAAACACCAATCACTTCATAAAAATCTCTTCTTTCTTCTTTTTCAGATTAAGATTTTAAGAAGGGGGACTAGTGTTCTTAGAGATATTGTTTCTCTTGCAGGATAACACTGGGAAGGACCTCGACCTTGGGATTTACAAAGGCAAGGTTCTTCTGGTTGTCAACGTTGCTTCCAAATGGTATGTACTTTGTTTAGCCACTTCTTTGGGTTCTGGGTTGTTGTGGGATTGATTTTATTTTTGTTTTTGGTTGTGTTTGGTGGGTGATGTAACAGTGGGTTTACAGATACCAATTACACGCAGTTGACTGAGCTGTACAGTAGATACAAGGACAAAGGTGAGATTTTTATTTAGTTATTTATTTATTTTGTTGAACTGCTACTTTTTGGTAGATTTATAAAATGCCCATGAGGAGTTTTGGTTGTAATTACTCCTTTTGGGAGAATTCTTGAAACCCCCATGTAGAATTTTGTTGTGTTTCTTCTGCCCATTTTAATTCAGTTTTCTTGAGGGGATTTCTGCCATTTCATATAGTGTTTTAGTTGTGATTCTCTGTTTTTAGGGGTACTTGTTACATATTCTTGAATGGGTCTCCTTGTATTTATCTGTTTTTGGTGGATTTATGAAGTATCCATGAAGAGTATTTAGATGGTTTTAGCTCCTTTCCTGTGGGAGTATTTTTTGACATGATAATGAGGGGTTTTCTAGTGATTTTCTTATATTTTAGATTTTATGAAGAATCAAGGTAATTTTGGTTGTTGTTCTCTTTTCTGGGTGACTTGATAAGAAACTTAAAAGGGAAGGGTGTTCATCATATGAAAGATGGATGTGAAATCTGTTTTTTGTCTGAAAGCAGGGTAACTGCAGCCTATTATTAATGAAAAATTGTTGATATTAAAAAAAAAAAACTGCACTACATTATTCGCCTGACAAACTTTGCTCCTTTTATGGCTCTTTACACATTAATGATGAAAAATTATGTATAAAAAAAGATTCTCCTAGACTAATGACTCGTAATCACCTTTAAGAATAGGAACCATTTCACCTTAGGAAGAAGCTGCAGTAGAAGAATGACTGAGATGGTTTATTCTGTAGTGGAATGTTTGAATCTCTGAAGAAGTTACATTGGTTGAAACGGCATCACTAGTGTACACTTGCGATTTCCCATGGAGATTTTCGTGGGTCTTAACTATATGGTCATGAACGTCCACATTGAATGAAATATTGATTTGCCAGTCAGCATCTGCCATGACCTCCTGCATGGCTACCACATCCTCTTTCTCGACCTCCAGAAAAAAGTCTCTCGACTGTCACAAGTGCAATTAACATCACATTCTCCATCGTTCAACCAGGTATAAACACTGTTGAGGATGGTTGAATGACGTTTCTAAGAATCTGAGCCGTTACGGTTTTAAATTATTGATAAGAACGGGGGAAAGATCAAATTTTTTATCAACATCAATTCTCTTTTCTTGCTCCTTAGTATGTTTTCAGCTATGAAACTGTATGTCTCTCAAATATGATAACTCCTATCGGGACTCCTTTCTTTGGTATAATATTTGGTCATGGACTTGTACCCTTCTTGATGATTGCCAACATCTAGATACAACTAATATATTCATGCCATGTTATTCTTGTAGGAATACAACTCAAACCATATTCCACATCTCTTTGGTTGTTGACAACACAAATAGCCCCTCGTTAACATTGGGCATAGTAGCATTCAACAAACACAACATTAAAAGCATATTTGTTCACCTGCTTATGAATACACATTGGATCGTCAGTCTTTGATTCTGGTATGCAACCACCTACATACTCCAACTTAGAGTTTTTCACTGAGGAACCTGAATGATTGGAAGAACTTAATTTTTATAGTGGGACTTTCATAAGTTAGCTCGTGTACAATCATAAGGTCAGATGATTTACATGATTTCACACCCACTGATGAAGAATCAGATGTTTGTTAAACTTCAGTTCTCTCTTCTTGCTCCTCAGTATGCTTTGAGCAATGAAACTATACATCTCTCAAGCAGTCAAGCATGATAACTCCTATCAATGACTACTCAGTTCGGCATAATATTTGGTTGCACTTGTCCCCTTATTGATGATTGTCAACATCTAGATGCGACTTATATAATCATGCAATGTTAGTGAGTTAATAGGCTTGATCCCAACTCATGTCTGAGAGCTTTATCTTGAAGTGGATTCTTCTCTTAATTAGAATGGTTAAAAATCTAGCATTGAGGATAGAAAGGTTCCAAGGTCGGGCTTTGCATTCACCTTGAGTGATATCATCCGTTACAGATACTTTCACCATCTCCATCATCTTTGTTACTTAGCAAAGGGACAGAATTGGGCACGTCCTGGCCCCTTTTTTTGCTGTAGATTTAGCTCGGGTATGTAGTGGGAATTTATGACCTGACCTGGGTGGTTGTTTTTTGTCTGCCTGGCCCAGGCTGTGAGCTTGCTTGATTTTTTTGAGCCCGGGTTGTGGGCAGTTCGTTTTTTCGCCCTCCCTTTGGTTGGGCTCTTCCGTGGGTCTTCTTGCTTTCCTTTGTTTATTTGTGCGCCGTGGGATGCCACATACTTCAGTATACCTGGTCTCCTTACTGACACTTAGAAATTGAGGGAATATGTTGACCTTTGTTGTATCATCAATTTTCTTTAATATAGTATCTTTCTTACCTTAAAAAAAATATATTTTCCTTCTAATCAACAATCATATATTAAAAGTAATCTTCTAGCTCCACAAACCTACCAATGTTCAATGAACAGGTCTCCAAACAACCGCACAGCAATGGAAATATGTTTCAAGAGATCAGGTAAAATTTTTGTATCACATGACCAGCACATATCAGATCTGAACTCTCTATTTGCAAGCCTAAACACTGACCACAGTCTACACAATCAACAAAAATACTGTGCAGGGTGAACAACCGTCCAGCACATGTATGAATGCACAACCAGCTAACAAGAACGCAGTTGCATGAGCAATCACTGAAAACCATTGCAGGCACTTTTTGAGTCATCCAACATTTATGTTAAGTGCAGGTGGATGCTTTTAGAACCAGATGATAAAGGTGGGGTGGATAGCATGGGATGTACGGAAAGGAGTTGAGAGGAGGAAAATATGAGAAGAGAGGAAAAAAATTTCGTAACACCATCACATTGCTCTGATGCTATGTTAGTCAAGCAAGTGAATCAAGGCAAGAAACTATTAGTTTCCTTTCCTAGTTGTTTGGACCATTCATTGTATGTGTGTATAATCACATCAAATGCCCTCATGCAAGTGGTAAGTGAAGGTTATATAGGATAAAAATATAAAAGCATTAGATACTCAATAGAGGTACAAAGGATATGTGCTTCAAGCTTTGATGCCCGTGTATGGTGTGATATGGAAAGGACATGTCACGGACCCAGCATGAACAGGGATCTTACCTATAAAAGGAATTATCAGATTCGATATGATATGCTTATATTGCCCATTTTGAAGTATCCAGTTATCATAGGTCTTGGAACTGTTAAGAGGGGTTTTCGCATGCTGACTGCTGAGTGTGAATCTTTTTTTTTGCCATGAGTATTATTCCATTGAATTCTGGTCATGAACTTTGGTAGTGCATGAGAATTATTTTGCCTTATCTTTGATGCAAATCAAAGATAGAACAAGAGCTGTGATTGAAAAAATAAAATTAGTTGATTGTTCATGCCAGCAATCAAATTTCACACCCAAGCTCAGAAGACATCACAAGTCCATGATATATGATAATATTTTTGTAATCTATTTAAGTAGCAAGTCATGACCATAAATGTAGCTCTTCTTAAATAAGCAATTTTCAGCAAGATAGCCATCCAATATATAATAAAACTCGAACTTCTTAAATAAGCAATTTTCAGTAAGATAAGGACCTGTATTTATTAAAACTTAAATATTAGAACTCTATCAAATCCATATGTTGTAGTCCTAATTAGAATAGGAGCCCCAACAAGAAGCGTCTCTTAGCATAGAATCATGTAGGAATAAAAAGAAATAGGAATAATGTTTTAATGCACGAATGCTTCATAGCTGCACATTTAGAACAGGGGCCCACTTGTGATTCTCCTTCTCAACTGGGGAGATTCGTAATGTTCTTTAAGATTTCTATTGATAACATTAAAAGATTGTCTTCATTTGATGATCTTTTTGTTTTGGTTACATTAATGGTATGCCAATGAGAGTATTTTCATGCTATTTTCCTGAAACTCCTGGATTTGAAGTGGTGGTTCTTGTGGACTATTGAGGAACTCATTGATTTTTTCCCTAAAATATGTGAGTGCTTTCTTTGTAAAATTGTGAAACTTGAGGTTTGTGTTGTTGGGTTATTTAGATTTCGAGATCTTGGCATTCCCATGCAATCAATTCTTGCAGCAAGAACCTGGGTCGAGTGAGCATGCCAAGGAATTTGCATGTACCAGATACAAGGCTGAATATCCAATCTTCCAGAAGGTATTCTTTTTTTTTTTTATTTTTTGTTTTTTATTTTTAATTTTTTTAATAGAAATGTTTGGAACATCAAATGAGGATTCATCTAAAAACAAATAAGGATTTCATATGTTGTTTGTAAATGGTGTTTTAATGTTGATACGGTTGGTCGTCTTTTTTGGAAGTTAATGCACAGTGATTTCAAAGGTAATTAAAAAAATTGTAAGGTAAAATTATTATTATTCTTTTTTTGTAAGGAAAAAATTATTTGTGGTGGTTTATCTTGGATTTGTTTCTCTTATGAACTGAGTTGAGAGGGTTTAGTACACTTTAGTGTATGAGAAATGATCCTATGTTTGCCCTTTCTGTGCTAACTCCCTGACCTTTTTGCATGGGGCCCCACATGCTTGAATCCAGCCAACCACCCTAACCTCTCTGATTGTCACAAGCCCAAATTTCACTCTAGTAGTAGTACACACCCAGCAATTGGATTTGTCATGTCACGTGTAAAGTTGTGGCCTATTTAACTATTGATGGGCAGTCATTGGGAGGGTTGGATTCAAATACAATGGGCGTGGCTTAAAACTTTTAGGAGGAAGGTATCTTTGAATCATCGGCCACAAATTATCAAGGGCTAACAGTGGTCTGGTCTGTGGGTTGGATTTGTCATCTGCAAAACATGTGGCCCTTAGTTAATTCATGGGCGATAAGAGTCATTGAGTGGGTTGGATTCAAGAATAGTGGCTCTAGAGTAAAGCATTTGGGAGTGGGAAATGATCCTGAGAGGTCTGGTCTGTGGGTTGGATTTGTCATCTGCAAAGCATGTGGCCCTTAGTTAATTCATGGGCGATAAGAGTCATTGAGTGGGTTGGATTCAAGAATAGTGGCTCTAGAGTAAAGCATTTGGGAGTGGGAAATGATCCTGAGAGGCAATAGTTCTATTATGCTGAAGGAGCTCTTGCCTGTAGGGCACATCTGGCCATTCCCTCTCCCATGATTGGTAGTTCCAGGTAGGTCACACTGGCTGGACCACTTTATAGCATAAGAGGGCCTGAAGAGAAACTTTCAAATGGCAGTCATCCTCATACTTCAAGTTCAAGAACTGCTATATGAAGTCTACTTGGATTCATGCCGATAATAGGGAAGATAGGAGTTGAGGGACTGGAGGGAGTTGTGATGGACTCGAGGTGGCCAAATGGTCATGTCAAATCATCCTATCCCTTGATGTAGGGCCCTAGCAGTTTTACAAATTTTACCCCTACGCATCTTGTTTGTGACTCGATAGAAGGGCAGCTGAAAATCAGAGCGTCAAGTGAGTGCCAATTCTGCAGGGCATTGGGCAGAAGAATGAAATTTCAGAAGCTATCCTCAACATTGTGGCTGTTGAACTTGCAATAGCTTATATTTATCTGAGAGAAAGGAAAAACACATTGTGACATTCAAAACCTAATAGAACGGATATATTACGTTTTCTTTAGATGTAGAGAATGGTCAAATTGCAAGGGTTGTTAAAGTCATCCTAATTAAGACAATTACAGCACAACACAGATGATTGATTTTGGATGTACTTGTTAAGACTAGACAAGCTAACAAGGAAGTGCTGAATTATCTGAGATTACTTTGATGAATGTTTTACATGATACTTTGATATGTATGATTGTTGTGGCATTTATTGCTGTAGGTTCGCGTGAATGGTCCAAATACAGCACCTGTTTACAAATTTCTGAAATATCATGGGTCTGGCTTTATGGGATCTAGAATCAAATGGAACTTCACCAAGTTTTTAGTCAACAAGGAAGGCAAGGTCATTGCACGTTATGGCCCTACGACCACTCCCTTTTCCATTGAGGTATGTCAATTGCCATTTTTATTTTTTGCTACACTTGGGGTTCTTACTCATGTGCTCTACTCACTCACCCATGTCCTTAACTAGTTGAGCTATAGCTGAGGGACCCAGCTGTTGTTAGTTTACTCCCCAATTCTTTGGTTACTTCAGCTATTCATGTATTCTTCCCTTTTTTCGTTTCTTTTTTATTACAGAAAGACATCAAGAAAGCACTTGGGATATAAGGCGCATGTTCTGTTGTTTACTGTGCCTGGATCTGTCAATGATGTGCAGCACTACGAAAGAGAGCATCTTGTTGATTTATTATTTCTTTATGTTTGAATTTCCTTGAGGTAGTTAATATATATTTCCATGTTGTGTATAATGTAGGCTTTGTTGTGCATTCAAGATCTATCATATATTGGGATTTGGTATAATGTAGGATTTGTTGTGCATACAAGAACTACTTGTAACTTTTTTTAAATTATTAAAACAAGAGAAAAATCTGTATCCATTTGCAGTCATCATGTTAAACGGGGAAAGAGCTTAAAAGGTGTAACTGTCTTCATTTATGAGGAAAAAGCGTTCTATGTAGTTCCTCACTGTATTTCCAAGGATATTCAGTACATTCTTCTCTAGGTTTCAATATAACTTCATGCTGATGCAGTGGGTCATTAGCCTAATCCCTATTTATATGTTGGTGGCCCACTTTGACGATCGCATGGCAGAAAAATGCTGACAAATTTATGTTGGCCGATAGCCTATTGGATTATCCGTCCAACCCCTGATCATTCGAGTCTGAACAGAACTGCGATTTTTTCCCTAGTTGAGAAATGGGCTCATTATTATATTACTTATTTTTATTTTGGGAAATGGCTGGCTATGATGGATTAATGCCCCAGCTGTTAGATAGTTGTGTAATTTAGTAAATATATATTTCTTGTAGTTAGAATATATGGGCTTTTATTCTTATTAGCAGGTCTTTGAAGATGGAGCTAGAGATTTAAAACAGAATCCAAGCCCTGTTAGGGGTTTCAAATGAGGTAAGATGTGAACAAGTATACAAGTAGCTTTATGAAGGAACAGGTGGCTTCTTTCATGTGTGGTTATAATTTAATTTTTTGATGTTTTGAGAGATTTTGTTGGACATACCAGACCTTGCTGTGTTGGTGTGGAGTCAATCCACTTTTTAAGTAGTATCTAATCTGTAATCCAGAATAGAAGCAACTCCTGTACAACGTCTTTAGGGGCCACAGTTCACAGTTCGCAGTTCGGAAGACCTAGAAGGGGGGATGCCTGTAGGGCGCTATAATGAACTACTGAAAGAATTGAAATATTGCGGATAATTTTTTACGCCCTCTCTCTTCATCATCGAAGCCTTATTCCATCTATTTAGGTTGGCTTGATGAGTTATTTATAAAATCAATTAAAGCTTACATGGACCCCCTTCTTCAATAACAAGAGCACGTACACGCTTTGGAAGGTGCTCAGCGTTGCAACAAGAAGGTTGCAGGTTTTACACGTTACCATTGCTAAAGACACAATGGTTTTGACCCCAGGCTGTATTTCAGCTGGTAATGGATGTGAGTGTGAGTGAACCCCAAAGCTGCATATCAGCTAGTAAGGGACGCGGTGTGTTAGAGTGAGTAAATTTGAGTTCCCATTGCAGAAAAAAAAAAGGATATTGCATAGAACTGTTGAATTTAAAGACCCTAATTATTGGTCATGATCATCTTATGAGGAAGTGAACCCTAATTATTGGTCATGATCATCTTATTAGGAAGAGTTATGGTCCACAGCTTAGCTATACATAAAACCCTACCGATTTCTCCCGACCCCCAAGGATCAACTTGCATCAACTTATAGCATTTATGGGCAACTAAAACTAGGACATTAGTTGACAAAATTATTTAGCTCGCAAGGTTCATTCCATGCAATGGAACCTACTTATGTCCAACCCTGTCACACTTGCTATCATCCCCCATGAATTGATACTCCCTAAGGGCCCATTTGCTTGCATGAAATCGAGTTTTTAAGAATTCTAAAAAATGTACTGAAAATGTAAGTGAAGATCCATGAGGGGGAATGCAACATGAATGCCCAGCCACCACCCTATTAAATCAGATCCTTAGAAAGTCAGGTCCCTCTATACCTCCATCTTATATCCTCCACCCACCTCACCTCTTTAAATTCCTTTTTTGAAACCAGTTTACCAGGCAAACAAAATGAGCCTAAATAATGATTAACCTGTATTTGCTACTGGACTGATTCTGAAAGAATCAGAAGCATGAACTTATAAACTGAAGAACTTTGAGGCTCTTTAGTATTGATTTGGCTCCTCTTGATGTACGATGAGACCTTATAGTTATAACCCTTCTTCCCATCAAAACATCAATTTTTGTGGCGGGTTCATAGCTGAATTTTCATTATCCAAATGCACGAACTCTTAGTCAGGTAATAACAAACTGGCCATCCAGTTGTATTCTATTCCAGACCATTTTGGGCTGCAAATTGAAGACCGGGGATTTCCAAACTAGGAGATTTTTCTTCTGCACTGCTAATGCAAATATTGAGAACTATACAATCCATTTGCGCGTTGCTTGAATATTGAAAATCATCAGTCAGTGCTATTGATCTTAACAATATATTATCTGATATGCAAGAGAAACCTCATTCCAAGGGCTGGTAAAAGTGGCTCCATCAAACTGCATATGAGAGGAATTAAGAGCTTCACCAGCAGTCTTTGCAAGTACAAAACCCATGCATGAAATGATGGAGGTAATGCCCATGCCCAACAATGACTTCAAAGTGGGTCATGTTGGAGAATATTTTAAAACAGTTAACAGAAAACACAAAAAGAATCAGAACTCTGCATTACTCTAAATGGGGCGTACTGGGGAATGTTTACACGTCCAAATACAATGCCAGCTTCTCACTGTGCACATATAATATCTGCTTCCTCTTCAGCCACATATTGAAACACAAAGGTCTCATCGGGTATGTACCCGCTGTCTTCCATTTGCAGACCCAAATCCTCAAGAACCTTGTAAACTTTCTCCAACCCTGGTTGCATAAGATTCCCCGCCAAAAACAAATATATCTTCTTCTTTACCTCTATCCAACTCTGACCTGGGCTTTTCTTTAGGCATTTCATCTTTGTTAACACTCTCATCTTTGCCGAATCCTCCCACCGTTCACATTCGGCATAAATATTTGAAAGCAGCATGTAGCTCCCAGTCCCCTCTGAATGATGGCCGAAACTCTTAAAAGTCTCTTCTGCCACAGCCATGTTTTTATAGATCCTGCATGAGTTCAACAAAGCCCCCCAAACACATGCATTTGGTTTTATTGGTATCATCTTTACGAACTCGCTTGCTTCTTGCAGTAAACCGGCTCGGCCAAGAAGATCAACCATACAGGCATAATGCTCCATCTGGGGTGAAAGCATGTATTCATGAATCATCTGATCATAGAGCTGACGACCCTTGGTAACAAGCCCAGTGTGGCTACATGCAGACAATAGAGAGACAAAGGTGATTCCATCAGGCCTGAAACCAGCTTCAATCATCTTGTAGAAAGTGTTTAAAGCATCCTCTACAAAACCATGCATCCCATAACCAGCAATCATTGAGTTCCAAGAAATCAAATCTCTGTCCTCTATCCGTTCAAATACCGAACACCCATCTCTAAGACAACCACATTTGGCATACATATGAAGCAGTCCATTTTGTACCAAAATATTCTTATTCATTAGGCTCCTAATCACATGGCCATGGATCTCTCTGCCAAGACGGAATGCTGCCAATTCCGCACAAACTGAGAGAATGGTCGCAATCGTGACTGAATTGGGATCAACCCCAGCTTGCTGCATTTGACGGAAAAGTTCCAAAGATTCATTGCCCCGCCCATTTGACGCAAACCCACCAATGACTGCACTCCAACTTACCACATTCGGTTTGATGATCGACTCTGCCCCTAGTTTCTCCAATTGTGACAATACCTCAAAAGCATCATCACATAAACCGGCTGCAGCATAGCTGGATATTAGCGCATTCCAAGTCACTAAATTCTTGATTTTAATCTCTGAAAACAATGTCTTTGCATCCTCCCTCTGTCCATGTTTCCCATACATGCATATTAGTGAGTTCTTCACAAATACATAATCTTCAAAACCATTCCTAACAACATACCCATGGATCTCCTTAGCCTTGTCCAATGCACTTAAATCACCACAGACAGATAAAACAACAGAAACTGCTTCAGCATTAGGTGCAATTCCCATCCCCCTCATCTCCTTGAATAATCTCACAACTTCATTATCCTGTCCACATCGAGCATAAGCCGACAGAAGTGATGTCCATGTAATGAGATTTGGCTCTAATCCATCTTCCAATTCCATCCTCCCAAACATCTCAAAAGCACCACGGCAGTCATAATTCGCTGCATACCCCGAAATGATGACATTCCAAGAAACAACATTTCGCCTAGGCATTCTGTTGAGGAGCTGGTATGCAGAATCCATCTGCCCGATTTTTCCATACATTCCAATCAACTCATTGGCAACATGAAGATGAAATTGAAAACCCATCAGAGTGGCATGCCCGTGAACAATCCTGCACACTTTGGGGTTGACAATTGAGGTGCATGCTCTTATAATCAAAGGGAAAGAGAACCCATCTGGGGCAACCCCAAGCTCTCTCATTCGACAATAGAGATGGAACGCTTCTAGAGAATACCCATGAGAGAGATTGGCTCTTAATATGGAATTCCATAAGAGCAAGCCAGCGTTTCTGCCACTAGGAGCAGTGGAGAAGATAGACCGAGCATCAGCAAGGAGGCCAATGCTGCTATAAATGGAGATGAGCCTAGCAGAGAGGAAACTGGATAGGTGGAGTCCGGTAAGGATGATTTGGGCGTGGAGCTTTTTTAATTGATGGACACCAGAGGATTGCAGGAGGAGACGATCATAGAAATCAAGAGTGTCGGCTTGGATGGTTAGATGGGACTTGCTCTGGGTTCTCTGATGATATTGACAAATTGGAAAGTAGGGATGAAGGAGACGTGGTCGAATTGGAAGGCGGTGATGGAAACCATGAAGCATGAATAAGAAAAATCAATGGAAAAGAGCTTTAACCACAGCATATAGCATTCCACAACCCCTTCATAAGCATTATTATGTGAAAATCTCAGGAAGGTATCTCTGCAGTGATCAAATTGATACTACACGTTAATTATCATTGAAAAATCAGTACATAGTTTCAAATGAAGCTCAGAATTCATTTAGTCATCTTTGTTTGACAAGTTTTTTTATCTGCAGTGCATATTCTTAACTCGTGCACATATACCAATACATATGTGATAATATAGTCGCACAAAAAGATGATTACAGGATAAAAGAATACACTGTCAGCAATTTAACATTGCAGCAAAAGAACAATGCAGGGGAAGCAATAAATACTTAGTTCCAAGCATAAAAAAAAAAAAAAAAAGGTAGCACCATTTAAACTTGGTTTTCTCATAAAAAAAAAACTTATCGAATGGTCAGACTAAATAAATAAAATGCCACTTAGAAAAGCAGAAGAACAACCAAAAGCTTCCAAGAGCTCATAACAAACCAAAATTAATAGACAATTTAATTGCAAACAAAATGTGGAGAGGGAGAGAGAGAGTAAACTTCAAGTCTTTAACAGCAATAAAAATGGAAAATGACGCATTTCACTGTCATTTGTAAGATGATTGTATTGGATGATGATTGCATAGATATCTTATTTAGAGGAATGAGATCAAGAACCCAGTTTAGTTCCTAAAAGGGTGTTGCCAAAAAAAGCTTCAGAAATGAAACCATGTTTCTCTTAGGCATTTCATCAAATGACAATACTGATGAAAGGGTTGAAAGATATGCTGATGAGTGATGTCAGATGGAAGGGTTGAAAGATATGCTGATGAGTGATGTCAACAAGAGGTCTAATTTCACATACTGATATTGAGAACAGAAGTGTATTCCAAGAAAACAAAGGCAGAGAGAGGGGGGGGGGGGGGGGGGTGGTGTGGGGGTGAGGGGGGGTGCGGGGGGACTCTTACCTGCAACGAGGAGAAGCTCGACAAGAGAGAGAGAGAGAGAGAGGAGCCGCGGCGGGTGGAGCTGCTAGCGGGCGTTTGGACTTTGGCCCTCGGTTCTATAAGGGGTGGACAATTGGGCCTCATCTCCTGGCCCAATTCTCACCAGTAATCAAAACCGAGGCCCAAATAAATGTGGACCAGTAGGCCTGGCCAGGCCATTTCAGCCCTGGTCGTGCATTCGAATCTAGATTCTAAGATGGAAGGCAGGGTTGCATAGACTGTCAGTAGAGGGAGAAGCATGATATGGCGCTGTGGTACGAGGCATCGCTTCTCACCCAGCGTGCTAGGGATTGATACCCGACACTGCTAGAGTACCATCTTGAGTAGAGGTGTTCATGGGCCGGGTTAGGCCGAGATAAGGCATATCTAAGCTCGGTCGGGGTTTAGAAATACTGGCCCAGGCTTGACACTAGCCATAAAAGTTAGGTTCAAGCCCACCCATTTAATCAATCAGGCAGCTCAACCGGAATTTTCATCACTTTTATAGACATTAGAGTACTAATTAAATTAAATTAGATGGGTGGAGGACAAGATGAACGCTTACTCCGGCGGCCTGATTGGAAGGCAGAAGAAGTGTACTCAAGGGCGGAACCTATGCTAGTAGAGGATAAACATGCATTGATGATGCAGGGATGACCCATGGAATTATAGATTAGGGTAGTTTAGGAATAAAGTAATTTACCATTGTCTCCCATATTAATGAATAAATAAATAATAAAAAGAGTGTCAATTGAGGTGCTCATGTGCTTAGCGGGGAAGGCTGATGATTATCCAGACCCGGCTCAACTTTAGGAACTCAGGCCCATATCCAGGCCAAGCCTGACATGGGCCTACGTGCCTAGACCAAGCCCAGATCCCCGCCGTTTAGTCAATCGGGAGAGGCATATGGGGCTTTCTATCGCTTGTTTGGCTTTCTAATCACTTGTTTAGCAAATCAGTCATTGTACTACATTCAGTAATTATTTGGTTCGGGCTTGGCTTTGGGCTTTCACACTTGATTCAAGCCCAGCCCATATATTAAACAGGTCAGGAATTTAGATCCAGGCCCGGTCCAAGTACTTAAACCCAAGGTCAGGACCTGGCCCAAAGCAGGCTAGGTCGAGGCTGGCCAGGCCGGTGCGTCAACCCAAACTGGAATTCGAGGTTGGGGTTGGCGACTCTTATACTTGGGTTGCCTTCTGATTGTCAATTCTTTGTCTTGTTTTGCCAGGTTGGAAGAGTGGTAAGGGAGTGATTACTCTCAGGGCACGTTTGTATAGATGTAATTTTGGTGGAAATTGAAAATTGCCACATTAGCAAAATCCATGGGTTTCAAATATTTTGGAAAAGTTTTTTCTCGTGCGGAAGTCAAAAATTTATGTTTAGTGCAAAAAGTTTTTCCTTGATGAATTGGTGTTGATGTTGTTTGGTGCGACTGCGGATTCTTTACGGAAAACTAGAATTTATTGTTTGGTGCAGCAATTTTCTGTGAAAAAAAAAAAAAAAACTACAATGGTATTATCATTTGTAATTTATTTTCTATTTACTCATTTATTCACACTTCTATGTATAAAATCATGAATTATAAAAAATTTAGGACAAAATAAATGGGCATGTGGGTCCATGAAATTATGTGAATTAATGGGCATGTACGCACAAGAAATATACAAATGGTGGCTGCACCGTCCTCCATTTAACTTGAGCCAATATCATGTGACATTTCGGACTAGGATTTTGGATGACCATCACCATGGAATTATTAGAACATCGTGAAACACCGAACACTATGCTTGTTCAAGGTCTTTGTGCATAAATGTGGATTACTCTACTCTTGATATTCTACCAGGTGCTCGACCGGCCCTACCACCCTCCCTCATTGTTGTTAACCTGCCAGCCAGTCTGAGCAGAAGCTAGTTAGTATATGGTTCAAATTGATTTTTTAACTTTTCTGTTTGTGCATGTTGAAACTTTCAACATCAGATTGAGTTTGAACTGGGACCTTGCTTGCCACTATCCTTTGACCCTTTGCTTTTGGGGTGGACTAATCAAAGTAACGAATCAATTGGATTTATTTATGATGAAGCCATATCATCCAAAGGTCCTGCAACCTAAAAGAGCTGCCAAATCCACTAAGATATGTTTATTGCAGAAATAAAAACTGATCAAAGTAAATGCTATATATTATAGAAACCTATACCTTTGTAGAAAATATAGATCTAATGAATTGACATCCTTGAGAACATGAGGACAAGGTAGTTTGCATAGAGAAAACAATGACATGAATCATAACACCAACATCCGTTTAAAAAAAGGATAATAATAAACAACTCCAAAGAAACCTGTATAAAAAAATGAATGATCTTTCTTAAGCCAAACAACACTCAATTTGGTAGCCAACAACATCACAAATTCTGTCGTACATAAAGAAAAACTTCGAAGAAGAGGAGAAAATAGCAGAGGCTTCAGAGCCACCAATGCTATATTCTGCAACCTTGACATTGACAAAAGGAGGCTGAGCGGGAAGAGAGCCACACTACACAGTAACATGTAAGGCCTGGAAGGCAGAAACATTGGTAACCTATAGGTGTTGAAACTGTTGCTTCGCTTTTACACGAGTAGATGAACTGCAGACAATCACATCTCTGAGGGTGAATCCAAGTAGAGGACAAAAACCTTCAAAACTTCCTCATAATCTGGCCTCTAAAAAGCTCACAGCCTACACACAAATAACATTAGGCAAACATCAGAAGTGTTTGTCTGCATACAAGTTGAGGACCATTTATACTTGAGTATGTGATGCGCCTTCAAAGTTCAATCTTTAAAACTCAATCAAGTAAATCTGTTAAGGTTAGTAGCAACTGCTGCATGACACATAAGAAAACACGCATTCATGACAAAACCCACACATCCAATAGAACTATCATTATGAATTCATGATGGACAATAAAAAAGATCTGAGATGAACAGAAAAAAGGTACAGGAGCAAACTAGCTATACAATGTTTGAGAAATCCAAGGTACCACAAGATGGATGGGAATCAAAACTAAAAGTAAAGGCTACTTCTATGAAAATGAAAATACTCAAACAAGCTACTTGTATATATTTCCAAATTCTATGTTTTCTACTTCACTATTTGACCATTATATAGAAGTTAACAGCTGCGCAAGAACAAACAAAATAGAAACATGAGCGTGTTTTCCAAATTAGAACCAGAACATTTGCTTTTGCAACCCAAATCAGAACCTCCATTGTAAGATCCCGGTCCCACATATTTATTATTTTATTATATTTTAATTAGATATTATTATTATTTTAATTGAATGTATTTTAGTTAATTAAGTGGGTAGGATTAAGTGGGGCACACGTTAGATTAGATGCATAGATTGATGAGTTGGGTTAATGGGTAGATGGCCTGACCCGTAGTTTGACCCAATGACTTAAGCCCAGTAGCACTCTTTTTAACCTAATCCCCTTTTTAACGAAACCCTTCTTATCTCTCCCCACTAATCTCTGCAACTCCTCCCGGTTATCTTCATCTTCTTCCTCTTTCAACTTCCCAAGCCATACCAGCTTTAGAATCCGGCCATCAGAATCAAGATCAGAGGATACCAGCATTCTTCGTTCAACCTTCTTATCTCAGGTAACCCTCTCCTCAAATCATTAGGAGTAGATCTATATTTTTAGGTTATCTTCCTATTCTTTCCAATGTTAGGTTTTGGGTAGGAATACCATAGATCTGTTCATCTGAGCATTCCTTTCCCATATTCTTTGTCAGATCGGTGGTAGGATTATTCTCAAGCGCTGTGGGAATCGCGGTTTGGGTATTGGTTAGAATCTGTGTATTTTTCTTCACCCCGGTAAAAGGCAAGTACCTAATCATGATTTGTAAATTTAATGCTTGTTTTCTCCTTGATTGGCATGTCAATGCATGTAGAAACCTTTGATGCCCTTTTTTTTTATGATGTTAATTGTTTTAGCGATGAGATCGGAGATTGTGTATGATTTCATCGATTTTGTTTTTCTATGTAATATTACCGTCGTAGTGTTTTAACATCTGCTGCCATTAACCATCCTTGTTTGATGCCAAAACCCCCCCTTTTTCATCTTCTGTAAATTGGTGTTTAGAGATGTGAGACCATACTTTCAGGTGACATTGATGGGCAGCGGAACCACAGGTTCAGGGGATGAATCTGTAACAGGGGATTACAGAATTTAGGATTGTCCGTTGTTTCAACCATGGAATCCAGGTGGGGCCACTTGATGCATGATCAGGTCCGTGGATCTGATAGGGGACCCAAGGGCGACCCTGATGGTGGTGGACCCGTGGGGATTGGGTCCCATATGGCCCCCCATCTAAGGGTTTACACAATTTGGGGCGTCAATTATCAATGGGGTTTTCTTTTGATATCAGGCAGTGGTGGGGCCCACGGGATGATCAGACCACGGATCTGGTCCGTTCATCAGGCCGGACACAGCGGGGCGACCATAGAGATGGCGGACCCGTGTGAGGTGGGCCTTGCTTGGTCCACCATCCAGCAGCAAAAAAAAAAGGGCAGCGGTAGTGAGAAAGAAAAAAAAAAGGGTATCTTCGTTTTTGGAACTGTGGGACCCATGTGGGCCATTTATTTTTGATCAGGTCCCTGCATCTTGAAGAGGGCGCCTGGGCGACCTTATTTGATGGGTCTGATCTTGGGTCATGATCAGGGGGCCCCACTATCCGAGTGTCCCAGAGGCTGGCGTCGGCAAAAAAATGGGTTCTGCGTCGTTGGGTGTTTTCACAGAACCTGGGTTGGAAAGAAAGAGATGAAAGAGAGAGACTGGGTACGTTGACTTGGGTTGGATGGGTTTTGGAAAAAATGTAAGGGAAGGAAGATGTATGCTGATGTCACCCCATGTGGCATTAGTACTTGACCTGATGGGAATATGGAGGAAAGAGTGAGAGATGTATGACCGGATGATGTGGGATAAAACATTCATGTGACTAAATGGTTAAAGTACTGTTGGGTAGTACTTTACCCATTAACTTTTAGTAATTTACTAAAAAGCCTATTGTTTTATAAATCTTAATGAGATCCTTTGACTCTTTTTGAATGTGGACAATGTCTATGGATGGGTCCTTAGGTTTTCTAAAATTATAAATTAAGGATTGTTACTTCTTAGTTTTATTTGCAAATTAATTTTTAATGGTATCTTGAATTTTTAATGTGCTAAAATTATATGTTTGTACTTTATTAATTGAATCATTGGACTGCGTACATACCGTCTGGGCACGCGGTATCTTATTAGCATGGGGTTTAGTGCTCCATATAACTTCGGGGAAATCCTGATGAATTCGAGCTCAACCCATCCCTATTGGAAAACCCTTAATTGGGTCTATGCACCATTGATGGAAAAGTGATGCGTTGATCTTTTATCCATTAGAGATTCCTGTGGTTATTGGGTACGAGACCTTATGTTTGACCTTAGGATTTGTTTGTGGTTATTCTTTGACATTCGGGTTTGCATATAAATAAATGACTATTCGAATATGATATGAAATGTGGAATGGCAAATACTTTATTTTGACTTATGATTTTTGTGTCGGAGCATTATCAATCAGGTCTATTACGAATATATGTTTATGTGTATATGTGGGTCATTTTATGGACGACTGCAGATCGATATATGGACGGTTGATCACCGATGTGACCGGATCACTTATAATCCGCTTTGTTTATGCACAGGTTATCCTGATTTTATTTTGATCGGTTTATGACCACCGACGTTATGGACGGGCTTTCCCGATTTATTTAGGGTTGACCACCCACAACGGGGACACTTGTCACCGTGTGATTTTATATTGCTCCTTTGTGCCATTTGGTTTTATGTCAGACATTCGTTCTTGTTATTATATTTATCATTGTTCCATTATGATCACCCTTATCTATATTCTCCTCGTTATCGTATTAAATTTTGAATTATGATTATGTTCTTGCTATTTACTTTGTAATATTTGGTGCATAGGTACCGAGCCCTACTATACCCAGGAGACGGAGGAGGATCAAGCGTTTCAAACGTTTGAGCCAACTGTTGAACCCGAGTGGGATGGCGGAGATGGCTTTGGAGCCGTCTGAACCAACACAAGAGAGAACGTCATCTTAGAATTTTTAGATGAACTTTCTTTTAGTATTGAGACCTCTTTTAGAAATTTTATAATTATGCAATTTTAACTATTAATGTTTATTTGATTTTTGTGTTGGGTTTCATTTATGAACATTGATTACCAATTGAATAAAGCTTCCGTTGCATTTAAGGAAATTTATTTTGACTCACCACATGTTGAGAAATTTTTTTTGTGGGTCCACTTTTGGAAGCTTGTGTTGTATTAAACACAGGAATTTGAATTTTATTTATTTTTCACGTTTTTCCCTAATTCTCATTTTGGGGGACGTGACAGTTGGTATCAGAGACCAGCACGATTCTCGGATATTAAAATGGATAGAAATAATAGGACGTGGTGAGGATTCTGATTTCCGTTAGACAGGCTTTATGTGTTAACTGTAAAGTTTATAGAATTGCTTGTTAGCTTGTTTTGTAGGAACTGAACCATTATTATTTTATTGTAGGTCATGGCACATCGTACAACCAGATCTCATGACAAGGAACCTGGGAATGGATCGAATAATCCAGACGATCGTTTCAACCAACTCTTGCAAGCTTTTATCCAATCCCAGACTACACAACATGATCAACAAAAAGCAGCTGAGGCTGAACGGGCTGCAGAGAAACAACGGGAAAAGGAAGAACGAGCTGCTGAGAGAGCACAAGCAGACAGGGATAGAGCAGCATTCCAGGCTCAGATTTTAGCCTTGACTGACAGAGCAGCTCAGCCAGTGCAGGTGGTCATGCCTCCCCGGGAAGTTGATCCAAATGACCTCTATGAGAAATTCAGGAAGAGGGTTCCTCCTGAGTTTCACGGATCCGAGGATCCCATGATAGCAGATGATTTTATAGAACAGATGGAGCAGATTTTTGCAGTCTTCCGATGCACTCAGAGGCAGCGAGTTAATTTGGCAGCTTACATGTTCAGAGGGATAGCTCTCCAATGGTGGAACTCAGTGAAGGCAGTAGTGCAAGCAGAGGCAGTGGCTGAAGAAGATGCATGGGAAATTTTCACCAAGGAGTTTATGGATAAGTTCATCCCCAAATATGTCAAAGACCAATGGAAGAGAGATTTTCAGAACTTAGTGCAAGGTGACATGTCAGTGCAGCAGTATGAACAGCAGTTCACAAGATTGGCTAAGTATGCACCCACACTAGTAGTTCCGGAGGAAGAGAAAATCAGGCGTTTTCTTGATGGGTTATCAGCTGATATCTACATGATGATTGGAGATAATCAACGCCCGACATTCCAGGAGACCGTAAAAAGTGCATATTGGGCTGAGGGTGCACTAAAGAAGAAGGCAGTAGAACGACAAGCCAAATATCAGCAACATCAGTTGAAGCAATCTTCTAGTCAGGGCAACCCAAAGAAACCGAAATTTCAAGGTCAACCCTCGGTTGGTCAGAAACAGCTATGTAGCCGGTGTGGAAAGAATCACCCTACTGAGCAATGCTACAAGGAGACCGGGGCATGTTTTCATTGTGGGCAGCTTGGACATCAAGTTCGCGATTGTCCCAACGGTGGTAGTCAGTTGCCAAAATCCCAGATGGCAGCTTCTCGTGCTCCTACGCAACAGACTTGGAGGACAGCACCTCTGCAAGGACCACAACAGGCAGGTCAACAGATTCCTCGGGCACCACAGCAACAGTACCGAGCACCAGCTCCTCAGTACCAGCAATATAGGGGTGTAGCGCCACAGCAGCAGAGACAAGCCCAAGGTCAGCAGAGGCAATTCCAGCAACAGAGGCAACAACAGCCAGTTGGTCAACCAAGAGCACCTAGGCCAGTGCAAGGGCAGCAGAACCAAGCTCCGCAGATGGGCAGAGTATATGCAGTTACACATGAGGATGCAGATGCTTCTGCAGAAGTTGTGGAAGGTATTATTCTGATCTCAGAGGTAGAAGCTAAGGCCATATTTGACCCTGGCTCTACACATTCATTTGTTTCCCATGATTTTGCTAGACATATCCATGAGACTGTAGTGAGATTAGATGTTGCTTTAGTAGTGGGTACCCCAGTGGGCAAGCAGGTTCGTTGCCACCAATATTTTCCGAGTACCCGAGTTCAAGTTGGGGATTTCATCTTACCTGCAGACCTAATTCTTTTAACGATGAAGGATTTCGATGTCATACTTGGTATGGACTGGCTAGCGACCTATAGAGCAGTGATGGACTGTTTTAATAAAACCATCAAGTTGTCATTGCATTCGGACACTATTGAATTTGTTGGACGAAGGAGATCAATTCAGACATGCCGGATTTCGGCATTGAAAGCACAAAGATTGTTGAAATCTGGATGCGAAGGATATTTGGCGTTTATCACGGAGGATAAACAATCCAAAGGGGTGGAGGATATTCCAGTGGTCTGTGAGTTTCCGGATATTTTCCCGGATGAAATTCCAGGCTTACCTCCAGTCAGGGAGATAGATTTTTCTATTGAATTGGTGCCAGGGACAGCTGCGATTTCTAAAGCTCCATATAGAATGGCTCCAGCAGAACTCAGAGAGTTGAAAACTCAATTGCAGGATTTGTTGGACAAGGGATTTGTGAGACCAAGTGTATCACCTTGGGGTGCGCCGGTTCTATTTGTGAAGAAGAAGGATGGTTCTATGAGGATGTGCATAGATTATCGGCAACTCAATCATGTCACAATCAAGAACAAATACCCTCTCCCAAGGATCGATGAATTGTTTGATCAGCTTCAGGGAGCTGAATATTTCTCAAAGATAGACTTGAGATCAGGATATCACCAGCTCAGAGTTCGAGATCAGGACATTCAGAAGACAGCATTCAGGACGAGATATGGCCACTACGAGTTTTTGGTAATGCCATTTGGGTTAACCAATGCTCCAGGAGTATTTATGGCCTTGATGAATAAGATATTCGCTCCATTTCTCGACCAGTTCATCGTTGTTTTTATAGATGACGTGTTAGTTTATTCTCGGTCTCAAGAAGACCACGAGCAGCATTTGAGGTCAGCATTGCAGACTTTGAGAGATCATCAACTCTATGCCAAGTTGAGTAAGTGCGAATTTTGGCTTAAGCAAGTAATTTTCTTGGGTCACATCATCAGCAAGGAAGGATTGGCGGTAGATCCAGGAAAAATTGATGCAGTGGTCAAGTGGCAGCGACCGATGTCAGTAACAGAGATTCGTAGTTTCTTGGGTTTAGCAGGTTACTATAGGAGATTTGTGAGAGGATTTTCATCCATTGCTGCTCCTTTGACCAGATTAACACGGAAAGATGTACCTTTCGTGTGGACTGACGAATGTGAAGCCAGTTTTCAAGAGTTAAAAAATAGGTTGACTACAGCTCCAGTGCTCACATTGCCTACGGAGAATGGTAGATTTGTTATTTACACGGATGCCTCAAAAGTTGGATTGGGGTGTGTACTTATGCAAGATGGGAAAGTAGTGGCTTATGGCTCTAGACAATTGAAAGAGCATGAGAAAAAGTATGCCACTCATGATTTGGAACTTGCAGCAGTGGTCATGGCATTGAAGATGTGGCGTCACTACCTATACGGTGAGAAGTTTGAAATTCATTCAGACCATAAAAGTCTTCAATATTTGTTTACCCAGCCTGAATTGAACATGAGACAAACCCGGTGGATGGAATATATGAAAGATTTTGATTTTCCAATCAAATATCATCCCGGAAAAGCCAATGTAGTGGCTGATGCTTTGAGTCGAAGGGTAGCAACTAATGCATGCTTGAGAGCAGAATGGTCTTGGGCAGAAATTTTTCTCGATTTGGGAGTATCCTTGCAGCCAATTGATGACAAGATTATGTTAGCTAACATGTTTGTCATGGAACCGGAGATCTTGAGCAGGATTAAAAGCAAGCAGTCAGAGGATCCAGGGCTAGCTCGAGTGATTGAACAGATTGACAGCAGACCAGACTTCAGAATAGTGGAGGGTGTGTTGTACTTTCAAGACCGGTTATGTGTGCCAAATATAGAAGAACTGAAGAATGAGATCATGACAGAGGCACATCATTCCCGTTATACTATTCATCCGGGTAGTACAAAGATGTACCAGAACCTGCGTAATCATTATTGGTGGAATAATATGAAAAGGGAAGTAGCAGGATTTACAGCAAGGTGCTTGGTGTGTCAACAAGTAAAGGCAGAACGGAAGCAACCCCCAGGACTTTTAAAACAATTGGAAGTGCCCGACTGGAAATGGGAACACATAACGATGGATTTTATCTCTGGATTGCCATCGATGCATAACAAAGATAGTATCTGGGTGATAGTGGACAGGTTGACAAAAGTTGCTCATTTCTTACCAATGAATATGAAAACACCTCGAGATGAGTTAGCTAGAATGTATATGGAGAAAGTTGTCACAATTCATGGTGTTCCCTTATCGATTGTATCAGACAGGGATCCTAGATTCTTGGGTAGATTTTGGACAAAACTGCAGGAAGCTCTGGGCACCACATTGAATTTCAGTACAGCGTATCATCCTCAAACCGACGGTCAAACTGAAAGGACTAATCAGACACTAGAAGATATGTTGCGAGCTTGCATCCTTGATTTTGGGAAGGACTGGCAGAAAAGTCTCCCATTGTGCGAGTTTGCATATAATAATAGCTATCAATCCAGTATCGGCATGGCACCATTTGAGGCGTTGTATGGACGTCGATGCAGGACCCCAATCTGTTGGGAGGAGATAGGTGTCAGGAGTTTTCATGGTCCGTCTATTGTTAGTGATACCAGTGAGAAAGTGAAGCAAATCCATGATCGGTTGAAAATCGCTAGAAGCCGACAGAAGAGTTATGCAGACCTAAAGAGGAGAGATCTTCAATTCGAGATTGGTGAGCATGTATTTCTAAAGGTTTCACCAACGCGAGGAACATTGAGGTTTGGGCAAAAAGGGAAGTTATCTCGGAGGTATATCGGTCCATTTGAGATCTTGGAAAGGATTGGAGAAGTTGCTTACAGATTGGCTTTACCAGCAGCGTTGTCAGCGGTACATAATGTCTTTCATGTCTCGATGTTGAAGAAGTATATCGCAGACCCATCTCACGTGTTGCAGTATGAGCCATTGGAATTGCAGCCAGATGTTACCTATGTTGAGCGACCTTCTCAGATCATCGACACGAAGGAGCAAGTTCTTAGGACTCGGACAATACATTGGGTGAAAGTCCAGTGGGAGCATCACAGTCCTCGAGAAGCCACTTGGGAACTCCGGGATCAAGTGAAGAAGCTTTACCCGCATCTTCTCCCAGAGGTATGATTGTATTTGGAGGACCAAATGTCCTAAGGGGGGGAGAATGTAAGATCCCGGTCCCACATATTTATTATTTTATTATATTTTAATTAGATATTATTATTATTTTAATTGAATGTATTTTAGTTAATTAAGTGGGTAGGATTAAGTGGGGCACACGTTAGATTAGATGCATAGATTGATGAGTTGGGTTAATGGGTAGATGGCCTGACCCGTAGTTTGACCCAATGACTTAAGCCCAGTAGCACTCTTTTTAACCTAATCCCCTTTTTAACGAAACCCTTCTTATCTCTCCCCACTAATCTCTGCAACTCCTCCCGGTTATCTTCATCTTCTTCCTCTTTCAACTTCCCAAGCCATACCAGCTTTAGAATCCGGCCATCAGAATCAAGATCAGAGGATACCAGCATTCTTCGTTCAACCTTCTTATCTCAGGTAACCCTCTCCTCAAATCATTAGGAGTAGATCTATATTTTTAGGTTATCTTCCTATTCTTTCCAATGTTAGGTTTTGGGTAGGAATACCATAGATCTGTTCATCTGAGCATTCCTTTCCCATATTCTTTGTCAGATCGGTGGTAGGATTATTCTCAAGCGCTGTGGGAATCGCGGTTTGGGTATTGGTTAGAATCTGTGTATTTTTCTTCACCCCGGTAAAAGGCAAGTACCTAATCATGATTTGTAAATTTAATGCTTGTTTTCTCCTTGATTGGCATGTCAATGCATGTAGAAACCTTTGATGCCCTTTTTTTTTATGATGTTAATTGTTTTAGCGATGAGATCGGAGATTGTGTATGATTTCATCGATTTTGTTTTTCTATGTAATATTACCGTCGTAGTGTTTTAACATCTGCTGCCATTAACCATCCTTGTTTGATGCCAAAACCCCCCTTTTTCATCTTCTGTAAATTGGTGTTTAGAGATGTGAGACCATACTTTCAGGTGACATTGATGGGCAGCGGAACCACAGGTTCAGGGGATGAATCTGTAACAGGGGATTACAGAATTTAGGATTGTCCGTTGTTTCAACCATGGAATCCAGGTGGGGCCACTTGATGCATGATCAGGTCCGTGGATCTGATAGGGGACCCAAGGGCGACCCTGATGGTGGTGGACCCGTGGGGATTGGGTCCCATATGGCCCCCCATCTAAGGGTTTACACAATTTGGGGCGTCAATTATCAATGGGGTTTTCTTTTGATATCAGGCAGTGGTGGGGCCCACGGGATGATCAGACCACGGATCTGGTCCGTTCATCAGGCCGGACACAGCGGGGCGACCATAGAGATGGCGGACCCGTGTGAGGTGGGCCTTGCTTGGTCCACCATCCAGCAGCAAAAAAAAAAGGGCAGCGGTAGTGAGAAAGAAAAAAAAAAGGGTATCTTCGTTTTTGGAACTGTGGGACCCATGTGGGCCATTTATTTTTGATCAGGTCCCTGCATCTTGAAGAGGGCGCCTGGGCGACCTTATTTGATGGGTCTGATCTTGGGTCATGATCAGGGGGCCCCACTATCCGAGTGTCCCAGAGGCTGGCGTCGGCAAAAAAATGGGTTCTGCGTCGTTGGGTGTTTTCACAGAACCTGGGTTGGAAAGAAAGAGATGAAAGAGAGAGACTGGGTACGTTGACTTGGGTTGGATGGGTTTTGGAAAAAATGTAAGGGAAGGAAGATGTATGCTGATGTCACCCCATGTGGCATTAGTACTTGACCTGATGGGAATATGGAGGAAAGAGTGAGAGATGTATGACCGGATGATGTGGGATAAAACATTCATGTGACTAAATGGTTAAAGTACTGTTGGGTAGTACTTTACCCATTAACTTTTAGTAATTTACTAAAAAGCCTATTGTTTTATAAATCTTAATGAGATCCTTTGACTCTTTTTGAATGTGGACAATGTCTATGGATGGGTCCTTAGGTTTTCTAAAATTATAAATTAAGGATTGTTACTTCTTAGTTTTATTTGCAAATTAATTTTTAATGGTATCTTGAATTTTTAATGTGCTAAAATTATATGTTTGTACTTTATTAATTGAATCATTGGACTGCGTACATACCGTCTGGGCACGCGGTATCTTATTAGCATGGGGTTTAGTGCTCCATATAACTTCGGGGAAATCCTGATGAATTCGAGCTCAACCCATCCCTATTGGAAAACCCTTAATTGGGTCTATGCACCATTGATGGAAAAGTGATGCGTTGATCTTTTATCCATTAGAGATTCCTGTGGTTATTGGGTACGAGACCTTATGTTTGACCTTAGGATTTGTTTGTGGTTATTCTTTGACATTCGGGTTTGCATATAAATAAATGACTATTCGAATATGATATGAAATGTGGAATGGCAAATACTTTATTTTGACTTATGATTTTTGTGTCGGAGCATTATCAATCAGGTCTATTACGAATATATGTTTATGTGTATATGTGGGTCATTTTATGGACGACTGCAGATCGATATATGGACGGTTGATCACCGATGTGACCGGATCACTTATAATCCGCTTTGTTTATGCACAGGTTATCCTGATTTTATTTTGATCGGTTTATGACCACCGACGTTATGGACGGGCTTTCCCGATTTATTTAGGGTTGACCACCCACAACGGGGACACTTGTCACCGTGTGATTTTATATTGCTCCTTTGTGCCATTTGGTTTTATGTCAGACATTCGTTCTTGTTATTATATTTATCATTGTTCCATTATGATCACCCTTATCTATATTCTCCTCGTTATCGTATTAAATTTTGAATTATGATTATGTTCTTGCTATTTACTTTGTAATATTTGGTGCATAGGTACCGAGCCCTACGATACCCAGGAGACGGAGGAGGATCAAGCGTTTCAAACGTTTGAGCCAACTGTTGAACCCGAGTGGGATGGCGGAGATGGCTTTGGAGCCGTCTGAACCAACACAAGAGAGAACGTCATCTTAGAATTTTTAGATGAACTTTCTTTTAGTATTGAGACCTCTTTTAGAAATTTTATAATTATGCAATTTTAACTATTAATGTTTATTTGATTTTTGTGTTGGGTTTCATTTATGAACATTGATTACCAATTGAATAAAGCTTCCGTTGCATTTAAGGAAATTTATTTTGACTCACCACATGTTGAGAAATTTTTTTTGTGGGTCCACTTTTGGAAGCTTGTGTTGTATTAAACACAGGAATTTGAATTTTATTTATTTTTCACGTTTTTCCCTAATTCTCATTTTGGGGGACGTGACATCCATTGTATCTATGTTCTACTATAAATGGTAGCATCCACTCACTGCTCAAAGTGCATGAACATGCCATGAGTCATACATCAAGTTTTTGTAATCCACTTCTTAATCTCTAACACATAATGGAGCAAAGGCTCACAGTCATAGGTGAGTTTGAAAAGCTTACCATTTCTGTGCTTGACCTTTCTAATTTGATCCCCACTCTTTATTAAGCTTTTCCCTCACATGTGGAGGGAAATCATAAGTCAACCAGTAAGGAGCCTACATCAAAATGCAAAATAGCATATCTAAACTAGAAACACTTCTTCAACCTTTTTAGCTCTGTTTATCAACTATGAACACATATTATATAAAAAAAAAAAAAACACATATCAACACCATCAAAACTATGGATACATCTTCAAACTTTTCAGCCCTGTTCATCAACTATGGATACATCTTCTATAAACAAAAATAGCATTCCATGTCAACACCATCAATATATTGGGTTACAAATAGCATTCCACGAAAAGATATATAATAAAACATAAACATAATGGTCAAATATATGTAAATAGTCTCAACAATCTACTGTAACACATTCTATGAAAGTATGAACAACCATAGCACTTAAAAATGATACAAGGTCTTAACATTAAACATAAACATCTAATAAATTAATACCCATCCCACATTTGTTGAGCAATTGCATCTCGTAGCTCATATGCAAATCAATTGTCCACATCTCTCGAACCGGTCCAACTTCTCCTCCCTCCTCAGCACACATGTCTTCATCAACACCCATCTCTTGTGCATGCTCCATCCATTTCATCAACATAGTTCCATTGTTTGATGTAGTTGTGCATAACACAACAAGCAACTACTATTTTCGCTTGTGTCTTGAGATGATATCTTGGTGTTGTTTGTAGGATGGGAAAGCGTTGCTTTAATACCGCAAAAGTACGCTCTACTACATTTCTCAATTTAGAATGTCGTAAATTAAAGAGTTCCTTGGGTGTTTGTGGTGCTTGTGTGGTTGACCACTCTTTGAGATGATAGCGCACTCCCCGATACGGTGCAATAAATCCGCAAGTGTTCGCATAACCCCCATCCACCAAATAATATTTTCCTAAAAAATAGATTCACTTTCTTAGAGCATTCAAAATATAATCACTTATCAAATTATGCAATAATGAAATAATCCATAATTCCAGAATAGGTGAATTGGAATTTACCCATTGGGACATGAAGCCTATTATATGGTCGTCTCCACAAAGCATCTTGTAGTGTTCTAGAGTCAGACGCTGACCCTTTCGAACCAGCAAATGCGTATTAAAATCGCATATCAAAAGATACAACAGCCATGACATTTTGTGAGAGGAAACCCTTTTTGTTTTGATAGCGCACCTGATCTTCTAAATGAACCCATGTAGGTATGTCTATGCCGTCAATTGCTCCAACACAATAAGATAAACAGAATATTATTAAACTCACTGTAAGAAAATGACATAATTTAAATCACATTTAGATTACCTTGAAGTAAGGGTTGAAGGTTGGGTTCGTTGCAATTTCTGTTGGAGTCTCACTTCCTACGAGCTTAATATAATAAGGGCAAAGCCTCATAATCGCACTCAACACCTTATTGAAATACCTTCTAATAGTCTCACCAGAGTGTTGGAATCGATTCTACATCACTCGATTACGCTCATTGTGAGCAAAAGTGAATAAAAAAACGGCAACTTGCTCCTCGACTGTAACTAGGGTTGTAAATGGGTCGGTTCCGGTCCGGGTCCAAGGTGGACCCGGAACCAGAACCGTTTACTAAGAAGGGGAACCGGAACCGGAACTAAACCCGGTTCGGAACCAGGAAACTGGTTCCGGAACTGGACCCGACTATTTGGGAACCGGAACCAGAACCGTTTGTGAGGCGGGTCTGGTTTCGGTTCAGGGTATGGTTCCGGTTCTGGTCTAAAAAAAAAAAAGTAATAAAATGGATAATGTTGGCGTTCATCTGGCAAGGTTTGGCAAACTTTATAAAAAAAAAAAAAAATTCCTCAAGAAGTTATTTTTACACTTGATTTAATAGCCTTTATGTTGGAGCCTTCAACTATTCACATATGACCGTCAGACTGTAATTGACTTGCTAAATCAAGCACATAGCCTACTTCCAACCAATGAATGGTATAGTGTATTCATGTGCATGTAGGTTCCACCCATTGCACTCTTGCTACGTCAGTATGTTAAGGAAAAAAAAAAAAAACACTCAGAAATCACATCCAAATCCAAACTCTTGTTTACTTCTCACATGACCGCAACAGGCTATATAACATACAGGGGTTACTAAAATATTTAGGTTATAGTATATTGGGTCGGGTCTCGGGTCCACGGGTCTGAGCCACTGTGGATTTGGAACCGAACCCGTTTAGGTAACGGTTCCTAAAAAAGGATCCGGAACCGGAACCATTTACTTATCGGGACCAAAAAAAGGACCTAGAACCAGAACCTAATGGGTTGGAACCTTCGGATAATCGGAGAATCGGGGACCCATTTACAACCCTAATCGTAAAATTTCGTGAGTTGAATAGTAGACTTCTTTCTCTTAACTCATTTGACAGATTAACATAGCATCCCTTGCTCACTCGTAATAGATCAAAGTAATTACGCTCATGTCCAGTCAATAATTCATCCACAAAAGAATCGCCAGTTAAGATAGAGTTATGAACTCTTAATTTCTCTATGGCCATACGAATAATAGTACCCAAGAACACAAATAAGAGCCACAGTCTGGGCACAAAAGAAAAGGAACTCCATATCTTCATCCATTTCGAAACAAAATATTATCTGCAACAAGTAGCACATTAATAACAAAGTACTATATAATTGTATGTCATCATCTTGGTGCATATCAACCACATAAAACACATCAACCATATAAAACATAACAAGCATATAAAGCACAACCACCCTATAAAATAATATATATAGCAAAAGTGAAGTTCATGCATATCCATAGTTGAAAGGTTCTCGCAATGAGAGACAAAAAAGGTTAGATGATTGTATGCCATCCATATTCTAAATAGCATATCCATACTTTTCTGCCACGTTGCAAACAAGAAATAAATGTGCCCAAAATAGTAGTACCCCAAAGTTCCAAGTTCCAAAAGTGCCATGTATTCACAACTAGGGTTTTTGATTACATGGCCAAAAAGTTGCCACGTTCCAAAATCTTCATAATGCCACCTTTCCCATCATCACTCTAGTCCAAGTTGAACTCTAATCCAAGTTGACTCAGTATCCATGGTTCAAGATCACTAGGAGGCAACGCCAGCAAGAATTTTTCCTTCCTCTCAATTTCTATTACGTTAAGTGCTTTAAAATATATAACATTTGGAAGTCCAAGAGTACGAAGAGAATCAATGCATTTGTCCATGTCTGGACGCTCTTTAGCTCTTTTGTTTGCATAATCAGACGTTGCAGATGCAATAGTTTCCACTGCAGCAGTTAAAGTTTGACACATATTTGGTCGGTTTCTTGCTAAATGGTGAGAAGTCGTTGTAGTACTCAGCTGGCGTTGCTTCCTATTGGTGCCTATGGACATGTCAATATCCTTATCTGCATTATCTTCATACACATTATCCATATCATCAGCTTGCGTCTCTTCTTCAACTTGGGTTTCTATAGGTTCCGGATCATTGCTAGCAAAACCATCTCTACCATCTACAACACTGTCACCAAAGATAATGGCTAGAGAAACTTAGTCTGGGAATGTCTTGTTCTTATAATGAGTTGCCTTAGGATGTGCCTACAAGTGAGTCAAAATAGTTCATACTTGTAACAAATTTTCATTTGCTACATTAATAGGAGCTATAAAAAAAAATAGACATATGAACTGACTCACCGCCACATATTCTTTCCAAACATCCGGTTCAGCAATCACCATTTTTCTCATATCATCCCATCCAAATCCACAAAGGTCTAGCATTGCTTTCAGATCCCCATAAGTCTTCTTCAATGTTTTTAACCTATTTTTTAGTTTATCCTTACTAAAGAAGGCACCATGAGCAGTCTTCATTTCCTTTGTCAATAAATCCCACCCTTCACTTCCTTAGCCTGAGGAGCAGGGTTCAATTTGATGGCTGGCTGATTATGTTGATTTATTTGAGCATGATTGTCCTGTAGTTCTCATGTTGGTTTGTGGTTCTTATATTACTTTTCTTTATATATCATTTCATGTGATTCTTATGTAATCATCATCGAAGCCTTGTCCCAATTATTTTGGGGTCGGCTACATAAATTTTGTTACTCCATTCTAATCTATCATGGGCCAAATCCTTAGATATAAGCTGCACGTCTTCAGATCTATTTTTATTATCCACATCCACTTCCTCTTCAGCCTACTCATTTCCCTACATAGCAAAACTTTTTCTTACCAGTGTTGTATAAAACATGCCCAAACCATCTCAATTAGGTTTTTTTTTTTTATTTTTTTTTATATCTATTGATGCTAATTCTAAATGCTCTAGAAAGCGTTCATTCCTAGTTTTACTACACATCCATCTCAACATTCGCTTCTCTACTACATCCATTTTGTGCATATGTTCTTTTTTTATTGGCCAACATTCTACTCCTTAGATCACCTAGTCTAATAGTTGTCCGGTAAAACTTTTCATTTAATTATGTTGGCATTTGTTGATAACAAGGCACTTTAAAAGCAAGTCCTTGATTAAACTAACTTGCTTTTATCTTATGTTATACATTATCAATTTCTCTATTCTTATTAGTTACGGTAAATTAGCCAAAAGGCCCTCAGATTGGCCTTATAGGGCATCCAGTCCAATAACTTTTTCTCTAATGCCTATGGTCCATACAGTTGGACATAGTTTGGGGAGAAGTCCCTATATACGCCACACCAGACACTTTCATGACTGTTTTGCCCTTTTAACTATTTAGGCATAAACAATTGAATTTCAAAATTTCAAATCTTCCATTCTCTCTCATTTTAAGGCGGACCACGATTGTTGATCGGAGAAGATCGCTGATCTCTGTTTTGGAATTGTGGGTATTGGAATTGTGGGTGGAGAACCCAGAGGATTCCAGACTCCTTGCCGAGGAAGAAAACACAAACGGAGAACCTGGGTCCGGATTTGCCTAGTGCTACCCTCGTTGTTACGCCGAACTCGAGGAAGACAAGAAATAGGTATCGTTTTTCTATTGAGAAATCAGAGAGAAGAAGCTTGAAGAATCTGTCCACGCTGCCGAAACTTGTGCCATCGCCGGACTTGAGGAAGGAGAAAGCTAGAAGCAAATCTATCTTAGCCCTGCGTCCAAGTTCTATTACAGAACTTGAAACAAAGGAGATCTGAGTTCCTCGCCGCGTCTGGTCTTCGTGCCTGGTTCTCTGTTTGGTATAGATTGGATCTCTCATAGTCTTGGTTTGCAGAGCGTAATAGAATCTTGACGTGGGTCACACTTTGATTTCCTGAATCTAGGGCACTGCTTGTGTTTCATTGTAGAAGTTGTAATCAAATTAGAAAGAGGAAGCCTGTTGCACGTTATAGAGATAAACCACTAAGTTTTTCGTTTTGGCTTCTGTGAGTACAAAGGAAAGACAAATTGTTTTGTCCTTCAGTGCCAGAAATTTGGAAAGTTGATTCCGGTTGTAAATTAGATTTGCCATTTGTTTGCTCCGGGGTTCTTGGTTGATCGGAAATCAGCCATCACCGCAGCCGTTGCTTCTTCGCCATCGTCGCTGGAGACGCCGCTACCACCGCGTGTCGCCGGAGAACGAGGATTGTCACCGGTGCTGCCGCGCCATGCCGTCTCTAAAGGAGAAAGCACCAAAACCGCTGTTATTCGGTTCTGTTACATAAACCATTTGAAGAAAAGAACCATTTTTGGGTCAGTTTCAGTTGAATTTATCTAAGTTTTTTCAAATTTATCTAAGTTTTTTTCAAATTTATCTGATTTTTTTTCTCAAATTTATCTGAGTTTCTTTGGAAATTATGTGAGTTTTTGTCAAATTTATCTGAGTTTTTTTAAAATCTATTTGAGTTTTTTACAAATTTATTTGAGTTTTTAATAAATCTATCTAAGCTTTTATCAAATTTATCAGATTTTTTTTTAAACCTATTTGAGTTTTTGGCAAATTTATCTAAGTTTATGGCAAATCTGTCTAAGTTTTTGATAAATTTAACTAAGTTTTTGGAGAATTTATTTGAGTTTTTGACAAATTTATTTTAGTTTTAGGCAAATTTTTCTAAAATTTGGAAAATTGGTTTATCTTAGTTTTGAAAATTTTATTTACATTTTTTTGAAATTTATTTGTGTCTTTTGAGATTTATTTGCGTTTTTTGAAATTTATTTGCATTTTTTTAAATTTATTTGCATTTTTGAAATTTATTTGTATTTTTTTAAATTTTATTTGAAAATCTCATTAATGGGATTTCATTAATCGTACCCAATTAAATGGTAGTTGATCATTATTAATGGCATATCCCACTAATCATGAGATATGATTTAAAGAAAGGATAACTTGGACATTTTATGCCTTCAAATTTGGAAAAAGGACCTACCACATTATGAGAAAAGATTGTGGACCAAAGGCTAGAAAGTAAAATGTTCAAGGACCTATCGCCGAATCCCCCTATTAGTTATCAAACCAAGGTAATGGCATGAACCTTTTAATAGTTTCTCCAAGACTTCAATTCTTATAGCGAATTCTGACTCATTTTATATGTCCACTCGAGTTGCTATCCATATATAATGTCTTTATCATCATCACCATTACCATCACCATCACCAAACCTTTGTCTCAACTATGTTGGAGTCTGCTACATGAATTATGTTTCTCCGTTTCATGCTATTTTGAGTCAAATCTTCAGATACATTACACTTCTTCATGTCTATTTTGACTATCTCCATCCACGTCCTCTTTCGCCCACCCCTTCACCTTAGTGGCCCATTAACCTTCATAGCCAAACTTTTCTTTACCAGCGTCATTGTCGGCCTACATTGGACATGCCCAAACCGTCACAAATAGGTTTATATAATTTTATCTCCTATTGTTGCTACACCTAAATACTCTTGAAAGCCATCATTTCTAATTTTATCCTTCCTAGTTTTACAACACAACCACCTTAACATTCTCATCTTTGCTATATCCATTTTTTGCATATGTTGCTTCTTCATTGACGAACGTTATGCTCCATAGGTCATAGTTGTTGCTATCCTATAAAATTTTCTTTCATTCTTGCTAGCGTTTGTCAGTCACAAAACACTCCATAAGCAAGTCTCCACTTCAGCCATCCCGCTTTCATTTTATGTTCGACATCTTCATCAATCTCCTCATCCATACAAATTATAGAGTCATGATAGCAAAAAGAATTACTTTGTATTATATCATGGTCTTCAATTCTCATAGTAGTTTTAGCTCTTTCTATATGCTCATTGAAGTTACAATGCATATATTCCGTCTTTATACTGCCTATTTTATAGCCTTTGGATTCTAAAACCTCTTCTGTCATCTATTAAATTTTGCATTCATATCATCTTTTGATTCATCTACCAATACAATATCATCTGCAAATAACATGCACTAAGATATCTCTTCTTGAATTAATATAAGTAATTCATGCATTCATAATCAGTGTAAAGAGATAAGGACTTAGGGCTGACCTCTTATGCAAACTTATGGTCACTGAGAACTCTAATGTCTCTCTACAAGTAGTTCTCACACTCGTTACTGCTCCTTCATACGTGTCTTTAATAATCTCAATATAACTTCTTTGAACATTCATTTTATTTAAAACCCACTAAATTAAATCTCCAGATACCTTGTCGTAGGTTTTTCTAGATCGATGAAGGCTATATGCAGATTTTTTTTTCTTCGCTCGATATTTTCCCATTAATTGCCTAAGTGAGAAAATATGTTTTATTGTTGACCTCTTTATAATAAAACCGAATTGATTTTCAAATATCTTAGTATTCTGTTTAAGTCTTTGCTCCATATTACTCTCTCTCATAAGTTCATATGACTTATTTTAAAGCCTTTAGATTTATGTAGAGAAGTCATGCATGATTCCTGGGCTTTTAATATCATGGGATCATTTCTCTTTAGTTATTGGATCTAATGTTGAGCATTATATTCATATTTAGCTCCAATGACCCACCCCTTAGACGAGCCATAGTTTCTAAGACAAAGTTCTATAAAAATCACGGTGGCAGCTATAGAGGAAATTATGAGACAAATTATATACCATTAAACAATCTTCTCTTGGAAGGTAAATGGAATGCATTATTTTAAGGGTCTAAAATTGAAAAGTTAAAAGATAAGATTCACTAATTATACCATTAAACAATCGTCTCTTGAATGGTAAATGATTTCATAGCCATCAACCGAATAAATCAGTTAGATCTTCCTTTATCGCCATGTTGCTTGTTTCATTGTATTGGTTGTCTCAAGCTGAATAAAGGGTGGTTAACGCTGTGTTTATGCTTGATGCTTACTGGCAGTGTAGAAAAAAAATTGTGATTTTCCTTCTTTTCAAACTCTAGGTTAATAAGGGCCTGCCAAGTACCTTGGCAGTACAAGTTCTCCGAGGGCTTGAGCCTGCCTTAGGCCCAACCTATTTATATTGAGGGTAGGGCTTGGATAACCCCAAATGAGCCTACCAGGCCCTTTGACATAAGTGGAGGTACAACACTCAGGTATCCACCAATATTCTAGTAATTCCTTCAAAACTTAATCCGTGTATATATATATATATATATATTTATAGGCTTTCTAAGTGCTTCTAGCATAAGTTAAAAGAAATTATCTTACAATACCATAGTTTTTAATGTTGGGATTTTGCATGCAGCATATATCTCATATCCTGTCTTGATTTCTTCTGGTCTTTAGTTTTTTTATGTTGGAATTTTACTTGCAGCATATATCTTAAATCCTCTCTTGATTTCTTCTAGTATTTTTAAATCTGCAACTTTAAGTTCAAAATCTTGTTCAACAGTCTTCTCCAGTCCAACGGATTTTGTTTGTTTAGAAATATTGCAGCTTGCACTTCTCCTCTCACAATGTTTAACTTACCATAGAAATAATAATAAGTTATACTTAACTTCTTAATAAATGAAAAAAGATCCTATGAGACAGAGACAAGTGTCCACGGATTGGGATATGTAGATTCCCCCCCCCCCCCCCCCCCCCCCCCCCACTTTTTTTTTTTTTTTTTAAAGGTAAGGATTGGGATTAGCATTTGTAGATCTCTGTCTTTTGATGGTGGGCGGATGAGATTTCACCTCTATACAATTGATTGACATAGGAGAAAATAGGTATTTCTCTTAATTGTTATAAAGATATTTTTTGAACGGCTTAGATTGAGGAGCATGTGTGATTGGATAAGAGTCATATCACTATCCACCTTCATTATTTGTTTCCCTCTTCTTCAAATAAATTGGACTCCTTCATATGGAGGTGGATATGGGCCAACAAATGATTATTAAAACAATGAGGGGTGAAGGATATCACGTGGAGCTATAGATACTGCCCGTCTTCTTTTACCGTTTGTTTTACTAGGGAGAAATGTTCTACTACTATGCATGGAAAATGGATTGGTACCTTTGTTATGGGGTCTTTCCATGAAATTTAGTGCGTGTTTCTTTACAAGTATTTATGACAGGAATTCAGGTTGTCTGTGGATTCGATAATTCCTATCAGAAATTCAATGTTCATTTAATGGGATTCCCAGTATTCAAGGCAATCAGAATTCTCAAATGCCAAAAATGTGGAATTCTAAAATGCTAGCCCCTCCAAGAGCATTTCAGAATTCCGGAACTCCGAGAAGTTTGGTTGGAACTCTGGGACCCAACTGTGAACCCTTCTACTAACAATAAAGTGGGCCCTATATTCACAATTATAAAAATTGGGCCCATGCAATTCCTTTCAAGATGGGCCAATGTTCAAATTTCGAAAATTGGGTCCCACACTTTAGTTTCTAAAAGATTGGCTCATTTACCATATACCTGAGGTGGGTCCACATTATAATTCTTACAGTTGGGGCCCAAGTTCACAACCACAAAAGGTGGGTCTCATATACTACAATGCATAAAATGTATAATTCCAGTCTAGAATTCATGTAGCTATAAAACGGGAGTTTTATGAAATAAAAAAATTTAGAAATTCTCAATCAAGAATTCAGATGAAAATGAAATATAGAATTCAGAAATAATAGAATTCAATGACATTTTAGAATTCTGGCATTTGAAATTTTCAGGCAACCTCCAGACATGAATTCTAAGAATTCTAATAAAGATAAATGCCCTTGCAGGCTTCACTACAATGCATGAAAAATGTATTGGTCCCTTTGTCACAGGTCAGTCCATGAAATCCACGGAGATCCCTCCTTATGGCAGATCGGGATGGGAGCTCTACATCACATTATTAGTACGAGAAAGAAGTCCTTTAACCATGATAGATGATGGTCGGCTGTTGAGTATACAGTTTCAATCTTTTCTCTGTTTCTTTTCCATCGAAGTGAAAAAGAAGGTGTAGATTATTTGACGGCCATTCATGATGGATTTTCACCTAGGCCTTTTCAGCTTCACTCACTTCGAAAAATACTTCTCTTAAAATCCCAAAAATGCAATTCATGCCAACAAAGAAGCTCTTAGAAGTTGATAAAAACTCATGTCCCCTCTAATCTTGTGTTGTAAAAAACCTACACATATGTGACTTGACACTTTAGTCAGTCTCAAGTAATTCACCTAAAAAAGAAGGGAAAATATCAAGCTGGAGACATGGCCCAATTCAAAATAGCATATACTTCAATGTACTTGGACATCAAACTCCAAAAAGGTCAAGTACCGCCCAGCACCCACAGACATAAACAACAGTGTAAAAATGAGTGAAAGACTCCTTCCACAAACCTGGGTGGGTGTCTTTGCACTACATTCCAACCTACAGGCAGTTTGGCCATGCATTGCCACGTGTACATGATCTCATCTCAGCTGTCCAGACCAGGCAGTATCTCCAAGTCATTATGACTGTATCATAGGATGGGGCAATTTGAATACACAGTCCTTATTCATGATTGCTTCTGGCAAGATAAGGTGGGGGCCCACTTCTTGTCATACTTTAGTACTACATGGTGGCATGGTGCGCACGTGGGTGGGGACGCACGCACAAGTCGCACGTTTGTTCGACACCACTACTTATACCTGAAAAAAAACAAAGAAGAAACAGGGACGTATCGAGTCTCACTTCCCAGGCTTCCATCACCACAAAATAAGGGGGCCGGAATCCGGATCCCTAGGTGTGATGTGTGGAGCTCACCTGGGGCCCATCTATGATGATCCGAACCATTAAAATTGAATGAAATCCCCTCCGGTATCATATCCTTAAATTTTACCTCGATAGGATTTGATCCCACTGTGAGATTGAACACATGATTAGTAGCATGATCAACACAGTTTAATCATGTGTTCACTCTTACGGTGAGACCAAATCTTATTGAAGTGAAATTTAAGAATATGCTAATGAAAGGAATTGCATTCGATTTTAACGGTTTGAATCATCATATGTAGGGGCCATGGTGAGTTCCATGCATCCAACTCATGAAAAGAGTGTAAGAGGCCACTCAGGGGACCGGACCGTTGATCATGTAATCTTGTCTACTGATAGTAAGTGGGACCGATGGAATCGACAGTCTAGATGGACGAATGGGGGCCCATGTGTACCCGAATTTTTCTCATGTATATAGAGCTGCTGCAATTTTTCTCATGATGACTAAGGATCTCAGGTG
Organism: Persea americana; assembly: GCA_029852735.1. Classification (NCBI taxonomy): domain Eukaryota; kingdom Viridiplantae; phylum Streptophyta; class Magnoliopsida; order Laurales; family Lauraceae; genus Persea; species Persea americana. Next base: position 34,959,136 of record CM056818.1, read on the forward strand.
GGTTTGGGCCCCATAAGGCAACCAGACCTCACCACAATATGTCTGCTAAATGGGTCACATTGGACGACATGTAAGGGTCGGCCCAGCGTGTGAGAAGTGAGAAGTCCATGCCAGTGCCCCATGAATACAAGGGCAAAGAGGCCCACAAGCTTGAAGATAAGGTTCCTGAGAATGACTTTGAACTGGTTTGTCATCAAGGCAAATGATCAGTGGCAGGCACGCTTGGTTGAGAGTGATGTGTAGAATTAGGATCCGGGCAGACACATGGGCATGTGATGTGGGCCCAAATTGGCCCGTTGCACGAATCTCGAGGTGGAGAAATGTGAAGTGGTCCACAATAAAGTAGATCACAATGGTTCAGTTCTATAAATGGGGCACAAGTATGGCTGGAACCGTGTTCGATTTAAGATCAGGAGTTGGTTGACCGTTGACCGATGGTCGGCTAGTCAAGCAAGTTTGGGACAGAACTAAAAAAAAAAAATGGGCATGTATTTTTTAAGTGGTAAAGTATATGGGAATTATATTTTGGACAATGTGCTCCACCTATGATCAATTCAAATCTATTCATATGCAGGTATCCTTGTGAATCAGACATTAATTTTGAGGTGGCATTGATCATTGTCCATGTTTGAATTTGGATCATCATAGAGTGATCAGAACAGAGTGGAATTCGATCAATTTCTAATCCAGATCATACCCTTCATACCCTCTTCTTCCAAAGTGAATCCATGCTAAATTAGGAGGTGCAAGTTTTCTTTTGTTAGTTTTTTTATTTGTTATAATGAAAACAAGATGAGAAGAATGTGTAGGACCCAAATTTGGATCCTGGGCAAGTTTCTTGATTATGAGCCACGTATCCCTATCCAAAGAAGGCCTTTGGCCCATTTGAAAAAGAAGGAAAGCATTTGAAAAAAAAAAAAAAAAAAAAGAGTCCAAATTACTACTAGACAAAGCATTGGTATATTCTCAAGATGGGTCTCTACCTATGAATTTCTCTTATTCTCTCTAGCTCAGGGCAGACCCATGTGTTAGCACACGGGTACAGTCGCACCCACATGATTCAAGAAATCTTTTAAATAATATCTTGTAAGATTTAATTTTATTGTTTAACGTCTTTACTTGACCATATATCACACCACTCAAACAAAAATTCTGGATTCGCCATTTTTCAGCCTCTCCTTGCTATAAAGTCAATTATTTGCCGCATCTCATAAATACGTAAAGTCTTTTGCATTTTCTTATTTTATTCAATATTCAAACAGACGAGTAACCGACACCCATACGTAGCACCAGATTGATTTGCATGTATCCCGTCCATGAGTATATATGAGAAATAATACATGTTAAGGGAGAGGGAGCTAGACAGAGGTGACCCACCATGGAGAAGTTGATAAGGACTGTCCTTTTCAACAGGGTTGGCTGGTTCGGAGGCAAAAACCCGTAGTTCTCATCTTACAGGCAAGTGGGCCCTCATCGTGCACCATCCCTACGCTGTCCTCCACAAATCTCCCACGTCCAAGTCTTCCTCTCCCCTCTCTATAAAACCCCAAACCCTCCAGAAAGAGTTTCACACAACAGAGTCCAAACCAAAAGTCTCTTCAGATTTTCAGCAGCAGAAACCTCTCTCTCTCTCTCTCTCTCTCTCTCTCTCTCTCTCTCTGTCCAAATCTTCCTCTCCCCTCTCTATAAAACCCCGAAACCCCCAGAAAGAGTTTCACATAACAGAGTCCAAACCAAAAGCCTCTTCAGATTATCAGCAACAGAAACCTCTCTCTCTCTCTCTCTCTCTCTCTCTCTCTCTCTGGGGGATGGGTGCATATTCAGTGATCCACAGGAGTAGCAAAGTTCGCTCATGGCAGCGGTGCTCAAGGCAGGTGAGGGAGCAGAGAGCGAGGCTTTATATCATATGGAGGTGTACGGTCATGCTTCTATGTTGGCACGAGTGAAGCAATCAGGAATTTGGATGGCTGAGATGGGGTTTTGTTACTTCGTAGAAAGAATGCATGATGATGATGGTGCTGATATAATACACATGTAAAGCGACAATATTGAATATGGTGATGATAGTAACAGTTTTTACCATGTGATCTCCCATAATTTAGAGATTCATCTTAAGTTTGGGGTTCACCCCTTTTTTTTTTTTTTTGGTTGGGTTTTGGTTTTGGCCAGAAAGATAGAACTATATATCTGTCGTCAGATGGTCTTATGGGGCACAATATTTTAAGATCCTGACTGTTCATCAAATGAGTCTATAGTGGAGAGGCCATATGGATGTGGTCTTTCATCCTTTGGGAATGCACCGTCCTCAAAAGGAACGGAAATGAACGGTGTGATTTCTTCCATAAGCCAGGTTTATATGAATGCCCATGTTTTGTTGCTAAACGAAAATAAACTCAATGGTCCCAACTAAATTGGGAAAAAAAGGGAGGAAAAGAAAAACTCACAGCTTCATTTTGATTTGTTAATTGCATTGGGGTCCCTGCATTGAAGGGAAAAATGTGGTGACCATCGTGACAAAATAGCCTACAAGTTGAATATATCAAACACAAATCATGATGCTCTTTTTTTTTTTTTTTTTTTTTTTTTTTTTTTTTAAGGCTATGGCGACATTTTCACGATAAATTGAATTTATCATCTGAAATTAATTTATTGCAATATTATCAAGATAAAAATGTAATAAAACTTAAAATGACATTTTCATTACTAAAAGCATGGAATTAAAGTTTCTTTTTTTCTTTCTTTCTTTCTTGATACTATATTTAAGCAATAATCTTCTATTTTTTTTAAATAAAAGCTACAAATATGAATTATTGAGATATTTCTCTTCCACCAATATTATCCTGATAAAAAAAATTGCAATAGTGATGGTGACTCATTGAGTGTTGGCTGCCACTACAAGTAACTGAATCTATAAATTCCTGCTGAGACCTATTCTAGTAAAGCGACAATAGAAGTTCCCTTTGATGGGATAAACCTACGAACCAATCAATGATTTAGAGAAGGCCCTCAAGTTTGTTAAAAAAGGGAAGATCAAAACAACTACAAGAACAGAAGATAAATGTCTCTTGGATGGAACAAATAAATTAGATCATAAAACTCAATAGAAGACGGGATTTACCAAAATATGAGTAAATCAAATTTCATACATCTTGAAAACAATTGATAGCAATTGATAGAAGTAGTTATTTGCTGTAATTCTTATCAACTTCTAAATGAACATATTATTGATAGTATTTAATTAAATAATTTGATAACATTAGCCATTGTTAAGTACTTTGACCACAAGAGAACGAGGGATTTCGCATTTGGTTGGGAAACAACCACCCCCCCACCCCAAGCTGCCTAAAGATCGATCATTGGAATTGGTATCTCCTCCAACCCCCCACCCCCAGCTGCCTAAAGATCGATCATTGGAACGGTATCTCCTCATGTGTGTGTGTGTGCGCTCTCTTCCGTGTGTCTAGGCAAGCTCTCCTTGCATGTGTGGGTGCCTCCTCCCTGCATAATGGAGGTATTCTCTCCCTGCTTGTGTGGGTGGTGCTCTAATGGTTCCCATCCCCTTGGCCGGGGTGCCCAAAGAAGAAAGAGTATTTTATCATTCCAATCTTCACTTCTTAAAAATTAAAAATTAAGACTTGCTTATTCCTATATATGCACAAAACCAAAATCTTCCAAGAGCATATTTTCAACTCCCTCACTAGTACAAAAATCAATCAAAAGAATTTGCCCACATCAAAGGAGCTGTACACTATCCACAGTCCCAAAACTTCATTCCGGAAGCTCTCAATACCATTCAAGGCCTGAAAATTTCCCATTCATCATCAGAAGACGCCAACAATTGATAATTGTGGGTTGCATTCTCTTTCACAGTATTTGTGGTACTATTTTCAGATGGCTCACTGTTTGAGAGCCCTTGACATGATGTTTCCTTCAAGCCCTCAGACGATCCAGACTGCTCAAGAACTTGGCATGACAATCTGCTTGACGAGGCTAAAATGCCAAAGCCATTCATTCGGCTCAACACCAGTGATTTGCTAAATGGGAGATGCCCAGCAATTCTTTCTTTCAGAAACTTCACATCCTCACAAATAACAGCCATTTCTCCACTGTAAAGTAAAAATAAAAATAATAAATAAATAAAGGTCGATTTATCCAAGTTAGAGAAGTCAAAATAAATTTCTCAGCAGGAAAGCTTTCTTTTTCTTTTTTTGCAATTATGGATTCATATAAGAAAAAAGAAACATTTTAGGGGTTTGGCATATTCCACTCAATATATTATAGGTACATGAAGGTTTGAAATTTTGGTTTCTGATCATTTTCTCAATAAAATAATTCTAGTAAACTGTGCTTTGAATTTAATGATAAACTCCTATAGCTGCTGGTTTCATCTCTTTGCACCCATTTTTTTTATTTTTTATTTTTATCATCAAACTTTCTTAAAGACCAATGTCTTTGAAAAACATAAACTATAACATTTAAGTTGATAAAAGCTCTGCTCAAAATTAATATTGCATTTTTACTTAATTTTTTTATTCTTTTGGTTGGACTTTACTAATATGGCTTTCTTTTTACCATTATTATTGATTTTTTCTTCTATAACTGGCCTGTGGAATGCATGGGATATTGCCAGTAAAGATCATTTCAGATCTGCCTTAAAAAAACCCTTGAAATTATGATTAAAGGTTCAGCCATCATATACAGTTCAAATGGTGCTCCCATTTTGGTCATTTCTCCTACACTGGATTGGATAACTAAATTCAAAATTTGTTGAGCATCCAAATGCACATGAAAATAAAGGTTTTACTTGAAAAGCAAATCATGCATGGGTTCCCTTTTTTATGGTCTTTGTGAATCATTTTCCCCCAGGGCAACATCCTTATTCATGAGTTTCTTGTGAACTTTACCCTATATAAAGAAAAGGAGGGAAAAGAAATGGTGCCTATCATTCTTGGCTAGTGGGTGAACTACAGCAATATGAGATTGAAACCTTGATGCCTTCCCAAGCACAAAACAACCTCAATGTTTCTAGGGCCACACACTTACTGCCACTTGAACCAGTTCAAACTAGAAGTTGACAAAAGTGAAAAGACAGCTGGTTAAACAATAAAGGAACTCATTTCGTTGAGAAACAAGATACTGTTTGATAAGGCTGAAGTATAATAAAGGAAACAATAATGCTGACGAAACAAATGGGAGCATGAAGACTTACTGCAATATATCAACAGTGCGACCACAGTCCACTAGGAGCTCCCGTAGCTGTCGCACAGCAACAAGATCAGATACAATTATTCAATCAGCAAAAGAGCAGATGCTCAAGATATTTTATAAGTAAGATGACAGTGACCATCTTCTTCTTTTTTCTTTTGGTGCACAAGGAACCTCTATATGCATCCCATGGACTCCAAACCAATCATCTGGCAGCCAGCAGGCCCTACCACTCATGGGGTATATATCAAAATTCACACCAACCAAACAACCAGGGCCATTTGACTGGAGGACTTTCATCATAGGATAATGGATGGATGAAGAAAGTAGACCAAAGTTCCACAAACCACTCCTTTGCCTTTTTAAAGAAAGATCCACAAGTGAAAGACTATGATTATCAGGTCAGTTTGGTCATGTAACTACTCCCCATCTAAGGTAAGGCCTGGTAGATCTACGGTACAGAACTTCATAATGTGTGTGACATGTACAGGAGTAAAGTCGCTAATGTTGAAGGATAAACCTTGATATCATAGAGGAGGTGATAGGGCAGGGCAAGTAATGAAGCGGCAAAAAGCTCAAACTTAAAAAAGCTCAAACCTAATAATATCTAAAATGCCAAGGAAGTGGTTGTGGTGGGGGTGGGGGGTGGTGGTGTGGGGCGCAGGGGGCGTGTGTGTGTGTGTGTGGTGGGGGGGGGGGGGGGGGGGGGGTGTGGGTGTGGGGGGTGGGTGTTGGTTGGGGAGTTGTGGACACGGTACGGTACACTTTCCTCACTTCTTTTCCAAGGGGGCAATGCTCTACTAGTATAGTTTATCTGCTGGCTATATTATGGTTGTTACCTTGGCATTATCCTCTGCTGCTTGCTGGAGGTTCTTTGACTCCTGGACCGCCTTGTCCTTGATGACTGTTTGCTTAGCAAGAGCCCTGCGTGCAAATTCCTCCTTATCTAGCTTCCCCCGTTCAGCTGCTGCCCTTTCTGCATCTGCAACAGCTAACCGGGCTTCAAGATTTTGGCGCATCTGGTATAAAATACAAAGGCAGATTTACACAAAATTAGACAACGCTAGTTGAGGTAGATTTACAGGAAAGATAACAATGAGAACTGCTGCATCCTTTCAAATCATTCAGTGACCTCAAAATCATTAGTTACTAAACACAAATTCAATCAATCCAAATGCAGGTGTAAAATTTCCAGTCTGTACCAACCCCCTGAAAACAGGGTCTCAAGAATAGTGGCCTTTTATAATAGAGAACACTTTGAAAACAACATCAGACTTGTCTTCCACAATTTGATAATAAAAGGTAATAAGATTCAAAGGACATGTTCAAAGAAGAAATACAAGCGAGGCACACATATCAAGGCCCAGTCAAATCATTTGGTGGGGCTCACCATGAACAAGCCTTGGCACAAAGCCTGGAAGGATAACTAATCAGGTTCGCCGCACAGCCACATATTTGTATTGGATATGCATAGTGTTTTTCTTTTTCTAACGGTCCAAGTTTCCTGAACAGTTGTGGCCTACCTGATGAATGGACCAACCTGATTTTTCAAGTGAGGACACATCCACGATGGCTCGCCTCCTGAATGACCAAAATATTGCACAACTGTGATATGTTTGCAACGTGCATCATGGAGATCATATATACTCATACCAATTGCACCCACATAAGTTTAGTAATTAGGCTCTTCACCAAATTATTCATATAAACCAAACCTTCATTGAAACAATCATGTAAATGGATAGAATAATACAAAATTGAACACGATGGTACTGGTTAATTGCTACAATGAGAAACAGATGTCAAAAAGTAAAACAATGCTAAGGTAGACATTGAAAACATCTCATTTTACAATATTGGTGTTGCAGTTACCTGAATATGCAAAAAACACAAGGTAAACAGGAATAAACAAATGTAGCTGGGCTATACCTTAATCTAATATTCAAAATTAACTGTCTCCGTATAATAGTCAGATTAATTATGGTTCAAAAAACCAGCTCTGTATGTCAGCAACATCTGTTTCCCTTGATTGAGTTGGAATCCAAGAGTATTGACTTCAACTAAAGGACTGTTCTCTTATCCCTCGCTCAATGAGGAATTGAGGACAGACTTCTGCAAGACTATAATACATGATGCTGGGTTAAATAACGACGCAGATAGAGTTAATATGGTGACGATAAGATGACTGAATTATCAGATTTCGATTGCAATGAAGGCACCCAAGTGACAACCTCTAGATAAACCAGTGTCCAGAAAAGAAGGACAAAGCCTTTGGGAGTCAAATCAAGGCATGCATTCTGCAGATACAACAATGCCATTAGTGACAGGCACGAAATGTGTGGGCATACCAACATTCATGCAGTTCTGTTACAATTAGTAGGTTTTCTGTTCTTTTAAGTGTTCTTTACCGAGTATTATATACTTATGCATATTTCAATTACATTAAATATCATTCCATTTTGTGTATCACTTTTTTTTTCATATCTTTGTGAATAGCCGGTGGGTGTGTGTGTGTGTGTGTGTGTGTGTGTGGTGGGGGGGTGGGGGCGGGGGGGGGCGGGGGTGGGTTTGGGGTGGGGGAGGGTGGGTTTGGGGCGGGGGAGGGTGGGTTGTTGTGGTGGGCAGCAAAGTTCTGCAGTACAAAGAATATAAAATGAGATATAACCAGATGTTTATAGTCTAGTACCTCATCCATAATTAGGAGAGATCCATCTCCTTGATCTGATAATTTGAGGATGCGAGACTGAAGTTCCCATGCCTCAGTTGCTAGAATGGACTTCTCTCCATAAACTTCTCCAGCATGCTGCCACCAAATCAAGAATTTGATTCAGCTATCCTTCTCATTATGGTCAAGAAAATGACGACAAAATCATAAATACACAACCATTTCATTTGTTTTCTTTGCATGCTGTAGCATCTGCCTAAGGTCGTCCACTTTGCTAAGGACATCTAAACCACCCATCAAGGCTTCCTTTTTAGCATGTTCAGCTGCTTTCTCTTGAATCTCTACTTCTTTCACCATACTGCACAAGGACTCCATAGCAGAAACCAATATTTTCTGCAAAAATGGTAGAATATGAGCTTAAAAAGACTTAGTCCGTAATGATCTTTTTTTTAATAATTAGCACAAGCCATTTCCTCAAACTGAGCAGGCTGAGTAATGCAACCAGAACATGCTGAGGTACAACCCATGAAAGAGGAACGAAAATAAAATTGGGGTTTTAGAGTAAAATTTGAGGATATGTCATACAATGGGAGTGCTCTTAATTTGAGCAGCTCAGATTTTCAATAGGTGGGCCCTAAGTTGGAGTTCCACTCCTTTAAATGTGATAATGAATATGCATAAGATTGTACTAATCATCTTTTTTTATCAAATGATAAATCTTACAGTGGGACGGACTGGTATTGGGATAAAATTTGAGGATATGCCAAAAACAATGATGTTCCTTAATTTCAGTGGCTTGGATTTTCAATAGGTGGGCCCGAAGGTGGAGTTCGACTGCTTTGACCAAGGACTTTTCTAAGTCAAAGGCTTAGTTGATCCAATTTCCTTTTTTTAACCATCAGCAAAGGTGCAAGGGCACCTGGCGGGAACTTTCCCACCTCTTATTCTTCAAACAACATCAACATGGGTCATGACGGATCAGGTCAGGCTGACCTGCCTCAGGTGTCAAGGAAACTTGATGTGTTCAAAGAACGGGTCAGATATGGGTTGGGGTCCAAATCATGGACCCATTTGCCACCCCTAGTTATAGTACTAGGCCAAAAATTTGGAGTTGGCAGCCAAAGAGTGGAATGTGAAAATAATAGTCACAACTTTGGGCAGTGGTAAGGGTTAAAGGTTTTAGTGCAAATGCAGAAATAAAAATCCTAAAGGGGGTGGCTAAACCTTTCCTGCAAGAAGGTTTAATATTAATGGACATCCAGAGTAAAAAAAAATGAAGTGATGAAATTTTGCATCATCAAGGAAAAATGATGACTTGAAATGACCTTGGTACACTTAGCACGTGTTGCATTCATTGAAAAGAGCCGCATGACAACATGTTTGGGAAAATGGTTAATAAATACAAGAAAATTCAAACAAACATTTACAAAAGAATAAGTATGAGAAAGTGTACCTTGTTACTTTTGACATCAGTAATGAACTCTTCAAGGAAATCAATATTAACAATCTGATCAGATTGGGTAGCTATAGTAGTAAGGAGAGATTCATCAACATCAGCAACTTTATTGTCAATGACCAAATGTTCAGCATCACTTTCTAATAAGCCTTTTGCGCCTCGTTCTTGACATTTTTTACTAACAGAAGAGTTCAGATCCATTTGATCCACAGCCGCATGTTCCAAAGAATCTTGGTTTACTTCATCAAGAAGACACTTAAAATTTTGAAGAGTAGTTTCCTGATTTAATGGACTGACATCTAAACATAAGTGATCTCGATGGTCGCCTCCACAAGCAGCTGAAACAGAACAATGAGATACCTCTCTTTGTGATTCTTGGATTTTGGAACACACAGAATTCTGGTAGCTTCTAGTAATGATAGGGTCCTGATATGACAAGCTTGGTGCTTCATGAGAAAAGTGATTTAATCCAACTATTTCTCCATGGTTTGTAGAAGAGGTCAGTTCTTCAAGTGCGGTGTCAACAGATAACCTATCATGATCATTTTCTACATAAACACCAGATGCTGAACACCCATTGCATGGTTCATCCAAGGATGTTGACTTGGCACACAATGGGTCACTCATATGACCAGTGCCAGGAACATTGTTGTGAGCTACAGAACTTGATTCTGGAGATGGACCTGCATTTGTTTCTTTACCTACTAGTTGATGCTTCAATAATGAGTTTGACTCCTCGATTTTGACTGCTCAGACAAAATGTAAAATATTATTGACCATCAATGTCATGCCATTCTTCAGAATGACACACGACTATAATATGGCATATGTAAAATAAAAAAGGAAAAAAAAAAAAAAAAAACTGTTCCATTGCCTTCCAAACTGCTAATTGGAGCAATACACGATAAAGAAGCCAAGTGCCTAAGCACACTTTTTCTTTTTTTGAAAAATGAAGCAAAGCACACTTGATAAATAGAACAAGTACATACTGAAATAATCAAATAAGTGCAAACTACAAACAGAAGAATGCATAAGAGGTATGTAGAAATGTGAAACGTACTTACTATGATGAAACAAAAGCAGAGGAAACTTTACAAAGAAAACCAAATTAAGATAGCAGAATTACCACCACTTATTGATGCATATTGGACTTGGTTATCACCAGTAATAAGAAGCACCTCTTCTAAACTACAGATGTTTGGAAGGACCTCAACAAGAACAGATTCCACAGCTGAATCAACATCATTAGAATGTTCAAAGGAAACAGCCTTCAGAATGCGAGCATCAACCTGTAGATAAGGGGAACAAAAACAGAATGGCTACAACTAGTTACAAGGGTATTACAAAATCGACAGCCACAACAGGACCTACTACATGGTAATAGAGATTTCATCAGATGCGACAGTTTCACAAAGTAATAAATTGCCATAGTTTCTCAGGACTCGGCAGAAGTGATTCAAAGTTGGCAGAAGTGAAACCACCCTTTCAACGTGATAGGATGTTTTCACTAGTGGACTGCCAGGTGTTCATTATTGAAAGAGATGCAACCAAGGTGCTCTGTTTTGTTGAGGTTTTTCTTTTGGGTCGAACAAAGAAATTGCTCAAGGTCAGTTAAGCAACTTTTTTAGGACAACCATATGTCCCATATCAAAGGGCTAGATCACTGTATGGGGGTTAAATTCAGCTACCCACTATTCATATTGTCCCCATACATTCCACCTATGCAGACCCTACAAATCCCTTGCACCTGATCATCATTATCATACATGAGAATCTTCAATGAAATTTTGTGGGGTCCACCAGCCACTGCACACCTATTATCCAACCTGACACAACAAATGACCCAAATTTATACCCATTGGGTGTTAAATGACCCTTCTATTAGCTACATGAAATCATGAGCATTGGGTTAGCATTCAACGAGAAGACTAATAGTCTATATAAACTTAGATGACATACCACTTAAGTAGCTTGCCAAACTACTATTTGATGTGCAGTTAAAGCAACATGTATTTATACAATTAAATCTTCTGGATCATGTTTCTATGTATGCATTCTCAATATTTTCCTCCCCCTCCCTTTTCGATGAGAAATATCACAAATTTACACTAGTTGAACGATACAGTACAAAAAAGCTTTCTTCATTGAGCTTCTTTTCCCCTCAAAAGGAAGTGATCATCAATTCATCATATAAAGTAATCTCTTTTTTTTTTCTTTACTGAAATAGGGCGAGCCTCATACAAATCGCTTACAAAAAAAAAAAAAAAAAAGCTCCAATTTCACTAAAATGGGGGAAATGCAAAGGAACCTTTTTTTAAATGGAAAAGAGAATTTTCTAAGGGAATTTATGCTAAGCCCACAAAATTATTAGAAGAATAAATGAGAGGACCACATACCTGTGGAAATATCTCCAGTAAAGATTGGAAAACTAATTTCATATCCATGTCTTAAAAGCAGTGGATCTGGAATAGAAATGATATAGTACAAGTCAAGATCAATAATCATCAAAATGTAGCAAGCTACAAACTTTGTTTCTTGACTAAAAATAATACAAAAAAGCATTAAACAGCACAGGAACAGGATTCAAAATGTTGGGAAATATTTATAGGGCATTGGCTACAAGTTTTTAAACCCCAAACTCCGGGGGAGCTTAGTCCCTTGAGTTAAGTCAAGTCCGCAAGTCACAGCCTAGAGCCCCCACAGAACCGTAAAAAACAACTGTGGAAGAATGACATAAAAAAGCTTTAAAATGGAAAATGATGTCCTATGAATTTAAGCTATATGTTTTAATTATTTAGAATGAATTTAAGTAATAATAGGTAGCGGTGTTTAATTTTCATTCAGTCAGATAAACATTACCCCCAATCTTGGAATGCTTAGATCTTCTAAAAAAATGCAGTTTTTATCCTCCAAAACAAGTGTAAAAGGGCCTAAAACACTAATCACAATACTTTTTTTTTAGTAGGACTAACTAAACACAATCAAGAAGTACAACCTGTCCAAATTGCATACCGTTACACCCCGTCCCAAGTTAATCAAAATTAACTCTAATTGATTGAAATTAATGCTAATTAACCATGTTTAATTAAGCTAATTGTGGTTAATGACCAAATTGAATTGGATTAGTCTGAAATGATTGATTTGAGCTTAATGAAATGAATTTGAATGAGATTGAATGATTTGTATTGGTTTTAGACTTAAACAATGTGATGCAAGGACTTTTTCGTAAATATGAATTTCCGCATATTTCGTCGAATACAGAAACTCTTGATACCAACACGTGTATCTCAAGGAGTACATTAACTTTCATAATTGACGTGATTTCATTTGACATGGAACGGGTCAAATGAGCTTTCATTTGACTTGAATTGTTATTAGAGAAGTGTTAGAGGGGCTAAGTGGAAAATGTTCCCTTATATAAGCTAAGAGATGAACTCAATGAGTTCATTCAACTCAATCTCAGCAACGAGGCAGCCCTAGACTCCTTTTCTCTTTTTCTTTCTTCCATTTTCTCCATCAAGTGTGAAGATTGGAAGGTTCCCAAGTGGTTTTGAGAGAAAACTTCATCCTCTTCATCTCCCCTATCAAGCTTCTTCCATTTTTGGAGTGTTTGGAGCTTGAGAAGGATCTCAAGCTTTCTCCCTTTGAACTACAAGGAAGTGATTAGGTCTCTTGTAGAACTTTGAGGTTCTATTGAATGGTTTAGGGTGTTTTCTGGCACAAATAGCTCATAGAAGTTCTATATGTGAATTGGTCTTGATTTTAGGTTGAAAGAGGGTTTCGAATTGGGGATTTCATCTCAAATTCAAGCAAAGCGAGGGGCTTTTTGTCAATTGATCTCCAAAGGAGGCAAGTATATGCATATCTTGTGATTTAAGATGCTAAAGAACATATAGGAACTCATGGAGTTCAATTTCAGAAAATCTGGATTCTGAATTTTTTATGCACTTGGGCATTGTTCGGTCAACAGAGGGGTGACCGAACAGTGACCGAACGTTTCTGCACTCATTTGCAGAAGAAAATGAAGCTACTGGAACTGACCGAACTGGGTTCGGTCAGCCTAAGTCGTAGTTCGGTTAACCGACAGGTGACCGAACTGCTGATCAAACTCGATTTGGGAGAAAAATTGAGCTTCTAGATTGCGAATCGACAGATGACTAAATCTATGTTCAGTTAACCAAGTAGACCGAATAGTCGACTGAGTACACTTGAATTTTTGGGAGAAATAGGTGTTTCTGGATTTGGAACCGAGAATTAACCGAGGAAATTCAGTTAACCGAGTAGCTGACCGACGGTGTTCAGTTAACCGAGTGTTGACCGAATAGCTAACCGAACTTAGCCGGGCGAAATTTTGGGTTTTTATTTGGGTTAGGAGTGTTTCTTACGAGTATAAGTACTCTCTAAATTATGGAGTGACTCAAGATTGTTGAGAATTAAGAACAATAAAAGAAGAAATTTATGATTGAACCATTGTTCTAATAGTTAATTGATTATGGACTAAACCTCCATAGGTAATAATTACGGGGACTCCAATGTATGCATTATATATAAATGTGATGTCTATCGAGAATAACACGTGCATTAAATAACTAATGGTTATACCTGAATGGTTGGTTGGAATTGAGATAGAAATGAGTAGACTATTAATTATCCTAGTTCTCTCATTGAATTGTAGTCGTATTGCTAAACTCAGATCTAATGTGATTAGTATTACTGTTTATTTCTTTTCATAGTTATGAATGGAATTATCGAATTGAATTGAATCCTGAATGGATTAAAAGTTTGTATTATGTTGACTCTTGAGTCTGGCACTACATAGCTGTTTATTAATTGCTCATATGGAGCTTAAATGAATTAATGAATGAATGAATGGCTAATCCTACTGCAGTAGACGGACTTGGGAGCGTTCCAGAGCTCCGTGGTGATGCTAGTTTTCCCTGGCCCGGACACTAATAGACTCCACATTACTGATTATATCAATGGATACTGACTGATTCCTTCCTTTTGAAAGATGAAACACTAAATGATTCCTTCTTAGGCCTGGGTCATGAATGGTGCGCTCTTCCGCTCTGAGCCAAAGAGGAAAATATCGAGGCCTGGGTCATAAATGGTGCGCCCTGAGCCAATGAATGATTTCTCCCTTTTTGGAAAGATGATACCGACTGATTCCTTCCTTTTGGAAGATGGGAAATGAAATGAAATGAACTAAAATGAAATGTTATATTGTAGTTGCCAATTTGTATTTCGTTATTGACTCTAAGTGCATGTATTGTCTAGAATTGCTTAGAATCGTCTAGTAATGGAAACAGAATATAATAACTGTTCAATTGATTGAATGAATAGACAAAGATAGCATGTACTATCATTGGGTCTGTATATACATTGTTAAATCGTCGTATTCACTCTTGTTATTGATGGCATTACAGGCCCGATCACCAATGCATGTCCTGCAGCGGCCCCAGCGCCAGTGGAGGAAGCCGCTCCGGTTCCTCCAGGAGGACTAATCGAATGGAACGGACGGGATACCATCTGACATGGATATCCGAGTGCGAGAATGAGTTAGAACATTTTGGGAAAATGTTTTGAGAGATAATTTTTGTATATTCATTTTGAAATGTAATTAGTTGTCACCTGCATTGTGATTTGAATATGTAGATGATGGACAAAAGTAAATGATAGGACTATACATATATAAAGAAGTGCAACTTTATAAAGAATGTTTATGATATCACATGTATATTACTTCCGCAAATTATACGTATGATAGATGTGAAGTATCCCTTGTGAATTTCGTTTTAACTTTGGTTAATTCGGAGTTTACGGGAGTAAGTATGCGTCGCCGCTCGGGATTAGCTCAGTGGTAATCGTACCTAGGGCCCGGGTCGTGACACATACACATATCAAAACATCACTATGAAGCATCATTCATCACAAGCAGAAGATCACTAATTCAAAAAACCAGAAAAAAGAACGCATAGAATTTCTCACTAAACCAACGCTGAGTGAAGCTGCAATCGAAGTTCCTACACTAAAATTAAATCAGAAGATATGCAAAACATTGCATAGAATTTGATGAAAACCCAATTCTCCTTAGATCAAAATAGGCTTACAATTCAATAAAAAAAAAACCCGCAAAGTTCCCTAAAACCGAACACAAGCAAAGCATAGTATAGAATCTGATAAAAAGCTTACATTTTTCAATCAACACAGGCTTCAATGAACCAAACGAAAGCAATCGAATCGTATAAACAGAATAAAAACCAAAGTAATATATCAACAACCAGAAGAGAAGATTCAAAAGGAAGAATGCAAAACCCTAGAAAGCTCACCTTAAAACCCCCCTCTCTCCCTCTCTCCCTCTCTTGGACAGAGATCTCTGCGTATATAACGCGGGCGCGGGAATATGAAGTAATGGGCCCCGTTGGCAGTTGGTATGATCAATGGCCCACTACCTGGTGATCTAAGCCGTCAATATTGTGGGCCCCAACATGGATTGGGATGATCTGGTCATTTCTTTTTATTGAGGGACAATGAAGAAGTATGGGGTAAGGTGAAGATCCGACGGCCATGATCGTTTTTGGCTTTGGATGGTGTTTTAAGGCATATACCAAGCCAAGTGGGGCCCACCTCTATAGTGGCCAGAGGCATATATAGTGGTGCTGGACTTTAGATGTACGCTACCCAATTTTACTTTTGGGCCTGTTTGATTTGGAAAATCTTGAGAATATATGGGAAGAGAATTTGAATTTCATGAATGAGTGGGTCTACCCACGGTGATCATGCGTGGGTCACTTAGGGTCCGTTACATCATCATAAGCAGCCCCTGTCCGGATGCATGGCGAGTCCAAATCTCTTGTTCCTACGAAACACGGAGATATTGTTTCACCCAATCCAAATTCGCCAACTGCATAAAATCTCATGCCAACTAATGCACAATCTCAATTGCTTTTTTGAAACGAGAAAATCAAAAAAGAGATTTTACATAGTTGGCGAATTTGGATTGGGTAAAAGAGGGGATTAGGCCTCAATACATGGCAAGCTGCGCCGCGATGACGTGACAAACCGTGAATGATCCACTCATGGTCACCATTGAATTTTACCTCACCAGATTTGGACTCAAATTTCAAATGACTCTCTCTCTCTAAATTTTATGCTTGCATGCAAAGTAGGTATTGGGATTTTGATACTTTGAGAATTTTGGCAAGTTAGGGAGACATTTCACACCACAATTCACAGCACTAGGTGCTCTTTGTGACCAATGAATGAATTGAAAATGTGAGGGGATTCTCCAGCTCTGACACCCACCTTATTGGAATTTTTTCAGAGTGTTACAGACGAAAATGGAGCTTTCATATGAAAGGACCTACTGGATATGAATTCTATATTTTGGACTTATTTCTAAGTTTGGGTTTACTTCGAAAACCTAATAAAATTTGGTCTCGTTTTAGGCCCATATGTTACATATCCATATATCAAGTGTGGGATCATCACCATCATCATCACCACCGAAGCCTTGGCCCATCTATTGAGGGTGCTATGTATTAAGCACATTCTATTAATGTTATAATATATAAGTATTTGGGGCTCAATCTGGGCCTAATTCCGCACTATGAATTTGAGTCTGAGATTGGGCCTCCATTAGGTTCCTATTACTAAATTGGGTCCAGGTCCTAATGCACTAGAGATTCAACTGAAATCCAAACTCTTTTTTTTCTCTTTATTGTGGGTAACTGAAACCGAACTTGGTTTCATCCTTAGTAAACACCCCCAAAAACAAAATGATCAAACATGTTCCGAGTGAAAAAACTTTAGATAACCCAGGTTTTTCTTGGAGAACATTGAAAAGATCCCATGCCATTTGTTTTCAGAATGTTCTTCAAAGTTAGAAATAATAACGAGATCATCTTTGTTCAAAAGAAAGTTTTTATTTATGAAAAACTAATTGGTATATTCCCGAATTCTCAGCAATACTTATGGGCCTATGGCACTGTATAGAAGAGTACATCTCCTAGCCAAAGTAGCATTGTTTGCCCGTTTGATTACAGGAATTTGGAGAATTCATGTATGTTGGAATTTGGAGAATTTGGAAAGCTGGAATTCAAAATGCTGCTAAATTTATCCCGAATTCCAATTTTCTGTTTGATTCAAGTCCGAGAATTCAATCCACTCTGAATTCTTGAAAATCTCTGTTTGATAATTTACAAGAATTTCTAGAAGAAGAAAAAAAAAAAAAAAAAAAAAAAAGGAATCGCGTGCCATTAATGTAGAATCAAGCATAAAATACATATTAACATTTTTATACATGTTCTATCAGAAAGAGCAAGACCATCAAAAAGCGGTTTCTTCATGATCATTAGGAGATGTCAATGCACAAGAAAATGTAAGAACGACTGCCAGACTGATAGAAATGGGATTAAAAGTATGAATTGTACTGCAACATCATCATAGAAAACCAGCATACCTATGAACAATGAAAGCTATAAATAGTGCACATCTAGGGGCACAATAGAACAATGTTTAACGAACAATAAAAGGTGGAAGATTATTGAATAAAAAATTATTTAAAAAAACCTTCAATTCCAAGAACTTTACTCACTTTGATGAGATGAATCAATGATCTGTGTGCTTTACATTGGAATCATCCATATAAGATGTTTGAAACTTTTTGATGAAATATGTTTGAAGCCAGGATTACAACATAAAAAATGTCGGTTGGTTTGTGTTTATTTCTGTAGTTATGCCAAGAGCATGGCAATGTTTAATTTCACCCAAGTTTCTCTGTTTTATATGCTGAAAGCACAAAACAGAGTTATATCAATATAAAGAGAAATACATGTAAATATCTGATCTTTCCATGTGACAACTGAACTGCATAGTTCATTCAGTGAAGCAACTGAATTTTAATGGTGGGGGAAAGAAGATTCTGGTTAGGGGATGAGATATGTGCCCAGCACCAACAAAAATGAAAATTTTCTTTTGGCCTGTTTGGTTCTGCACACCATGGCTGTAGTTATCCTCTTGAAGGAAAAAAAAATTACAATCTAAAAAAGACCCCACTCCAAAAGCCAGAGATGACCCAATACAATCTAAACCTTTCAGAAACATAAACTCCTCCATCCCTCTGCAATCCCCCATTAGAATTCTCTGCTATAGATAAAAATGCAATCCTATTTGCAAACCTTCATGCCTTTCTATGCCCATTTCAAAACCTTATTATTTGATTCAAAACCCTATTTCAATTCTTTCATCAAAAACCTATTGGACCAAAAAAAAAAAAAATCTGAAAAACATCTTAATCCCCAATGAAAAACCCTCTGCTCTTTTTTAAGATTTTCATTAATCAAACCCACAACAGAAAGTCCTTTGAATATTGACAAATGAGAATGGAAATGAAAAAAAAATCATGAAAATAGAGAATGTAAAACAGAGAAGATAAAAATGCAATCCTATTTGCAAACCTTCATGCCTATCTATGCCCATTTCAAAACCTTATTATTTGATTCAAAGCCCTATTTCAATTCTTTCATCAAAATCCTATTTGACAAAAACAAAAACAAAAACAAAAAACAAAATCTGAAAAACATCTTAATCCCCAATGAAAACCCTCTGCTCTTTTTTAAGATTTTCATTAATCAAACCCACAACAGAAAGTCCTTTGAATATTGACAAATGAGAATTGAAGTGAAAGAATAATCATGAAAATAGAGAATGTAAAACAGAGAAGACCAGAAAAATGAGTTTTACCACTGATTTTTTGCTTCAATCCTCAAGGAGAAGAAGACCATTGCAATGCCGGAATATGTCTGGAACTCTCCCTGAAAGCTCAACCTTTCGGAAAGTCTGAGATGCTGGACAACTCCTTAGCATTCCAAATGCTCGGTATTTTGGAAATCAAATGCTTAGAATCCATACTTTTTGGATTTCCCTCTCACCCAAACGGAGTATCTCTAACAAGAATTCCAGAGAATACCCGACACCCAGAATTCCTGTCAGAAATACTCACAAACAAGCAGTCCCTAAAATTTAATGGGACATTGCCTGTGAGAGGTCAAAGTTTTAAGTACTTCCCTCGTGATATCGTAGGACTGTGATGTCTTGCATATCATAGTGCGCAATATCCTAAAGCCGTGCGATATTTTCTCAAATATTACCCTGTATGATACTCTGTATTATTGTTCAAACAATTATTCCAGAAATATTTAAAGTTTGACTGTTGTGTGGAGCAGTTGTACGGTCAACATTTCACTGACATGTTGGGAGTTCTACTGCTCACTTTACATGCTGAGCAATACAGGGTATAGAAGTTTCTATTCACTCAGCATGTGTGAGGGCGAATTTAATTCAAATTTATTGATTTTACAAGTACATTTTCTGTCGCGCTCCAATCCAACAGTGAAGTTGGTGGAAGATGGTCAGATCAGTGTCAAATTGGGGTATAACAGCTTTAGAAATGCAGTGAAAATTCACAGAAGTAGAGATGTGTGAGGGCTTACATTGATCATAGGTGGGCCCCATTATAATTAACAGAAAAGGTTCCTGAGCATAATAAGCATACAAAATTTCCAAAGGCTACAACGTTAAGAGACATCTCCAAACAAAGACTAAACATTTTACATGGGAGTCATGGGTTCCAGCTGGTGGTATACTGAGTGATTTTAAGATGTGAAATTTAATTCTTGTAGAAGTTCAAAGATGATAGAAAGAGAGACAGTCATCCTATGATCTCAAATTGTCTGCCAAGTGCACCAACCCAAACTGAATTGATTTGTAGATTATAGTTTCAACTTCAACTTCAACTAAAACAGTATGTAAATAAAACTTGTAACATCCACGGCTATTACAACAAAATTACAGCACATACATGAATGAGAACAAGCACTCAATTTGCATATAATAAGCCCAATTTGCATTATCAATTCAGCCAATCAAAAGGAATTCAAAGCAAAAAAGATCTGTTAATTAAGCTTAATATCGAATGAAATTATGCTATAAACCAGATCTATCAAGTCTGAGCAAACTGACATTTACTAGGCTTGCGCTAAATAATGAAAGACATTTCCAAATAAATACTAGACATTTTGCTTGCAAGACATGGCCTCCACTAGCAATAAAAAAAACCTGGGCTCTACTCGGTGTGGCCTACACTTGATGTGCAATTTAGGGCTACCGAGTGAGACTAAGATAGGTGACCTCATATTTTCCATCGATCATAGATATTTCAGTTTCATCGCTTTGTTCCAAGGAGAGGTTCCACGAGAGTAGCTTGAATTCTTGAACTTGACAGTTGAATCATCGTCTACATGTTTCTTCAAGGTTGCTCAAATACATATCTTTTTATTGATGGTCCAAATTGCTAATCACCTGCCTCGTTCCTTGACATAATTACGGTAGCTCTAAAAGAAAAGAGCAAGATAATTTAATAATGAGTCAAGCATAGATAATTCAGTTTCATCGCTTTGTTCCAAGTAGAGGTTCCACAAGATTTTCTTGAACTTTTGGACTTGAATCATCATCTGCAGATTTCCTTACGGCTGTTCCGCCTTGCCGGTTTTGCACTCCCTGGAGAGAGAGAGAGAGAGAGAGAGAGAGAGAGAGAGAGAGAGAGAGAGAGAGAGAGAGAGAGAGAGGGAGGGAGGGAGGGAGGGAGAGGCTTCAGCGTAACTCAAAACAGTGGGGTCCCAAAAACATGAAAGAAATTTACTGGAAAAAAATATCAAATTAACATTCATATTCCCTTTACATGCAATTAGATACTCCATCATGAGGTGGATTGCCACGTAGATTTAGATGCGAATGTGGATGGCCACTTGGGCTTGGGTTGCCATGTCATGACATTTCACCACGTGGATGCCAACTAGATATGCTCAAAGCTACGCAATGGATGCCGTGGCTTACCTATGAGGGAAAATTAAGTCCCTTAAAACCTACTAGGATGAACGCCAAACATAGAAGGATTGTGTAATGGAAAGGTCTCTGTGGATATGATTTTGGGCACAAAAAAGGTTACAATCACATTAGCATAACCATTAATTCAGGGGCCTTAAAGATTCATGGCATCTTAAGTTACACTTATGAAATTCAAACTAACACCGAGTAAAATTCAGATTAGCTTCAGATTAGGGTGCGTGCCAATTCATGGGAAGATAGTGAATGTGAGACGGTTGGATTAATCCCATGGGGCTTAAAAAAGCTCTCTTGTGAGAGGGTCCCCCACTCAAATTCAGCGGTGAATGAGTCGAACATCAAAAAACAAGATATAGTTCCTTGTGCATAACTCGAGCCTAGAAGACTTTGCTTACACTAAAATAATGATGGAACTTACATGCTACATTTGACTGAAGTGCAGAATCTAGAAGCCTTCAAATTAAGATGATAAACAATAAATAAATGCCCTAGAGCCTCCACACCAAACCAAGAAAAAAGGACCAATGAAAAATGCTCTGAAAAAGATTGATAAAAAATAAATTGCTAGAAAAAATAACTCAAAAGCCACAAACACTAGAACCTGTAAATGTCAGTCTGGCTGGGAATAAGGGGAATGGTATGGCATTATCCCACATGGTGAGAAATTGGGAATTTCTCGTGGAATGCATTCCATGACAATTCATGTCATCATCAAACTTATTCCACCAAAAGAGCAATTAAAAAGGCACTTTCTGGCATCAAGAAAATCTAAGAATTCCATATTGTCAACCAGGCACAGAATTATGAGATGGAAATGCCCACGTCAACAAAGCCCCAATCTATTGCCACATAGGACATTTCCATTCCAGAAATACATATAATTTATGAACCAAATCGACCCTAACCTAGTTGCATGAAATCTTTGAAATGAGCAACTTACAGTTACAGGTGTCTAACATGTACAAAATATGAAGCAATGTTGGATTCTTCATAGATTTTTGTAATACCCATTTAGACATTCTCTTGTAGTCGAAAAAAATAAAATTACGCCTCTTCTATTGTAATTTAAACAAAATAATGGAATGTGTTCTAAATGATTGTTTAGGAAAAGGTATGTCAATTATTTCTAAGTGGTGTTATTTTGCACATTATTATTTATTTAAAATAAGCATTTAATTAAATATGATACCAAATTGGCAACTCTATCCTTTGAAATCTGATGACTCGAACACGTAACTATATCAGACTGTGAGACAAACCCATACTCAAGTAACTTAGCCTGTTACATATTATCTGCACATTCCAAAATATGGTTTCATTCAGAAAAGAAAAATATGAAACCATGGTGTTAATGACCATTGGGCAGGATGAGGAAATGGTCCCTTTCTGGTTACCTATTCAGATTTAAAAAATTTTAAAAATAGAAGAAAAAACAGTTCCGCTCCTAATTTAGTGGGTTCCAGAAGGGGCCTTCACCATGGAACCAAAATCTCAATATGAGCAAGCCTTTAATTAAATGTGAAATAGGAAAAGAAAAATAACATCACATACTGCTACCTTATGTCCGGTTAACCTTCGACTGGATGGAAGCCTTGCCATAGATGAAGCAGCTGCAGCTGCAGCCACTCGAATCCTGCAAGAATCATGACATCATTCTACTTTTTGATGTACATAAATGAGTAATATATTGATACACAATGAATTGCAATGTACCTTTTATGCACGTCAACAAATTCATCTGTCTCATCTACAATCTCCTCCTGCACCAGCCAAGAGATTATGCAATAGTTAGTTTACCGGGACCTAATATTCCTTAACACGATAATTCATACAAGAAAATCGTTATATCAAGGACAAGGACACTCCTTTTAAAAAAATAATAACACTCCTTTTTTCAAAATAATCTGTCTTCTCTGAGATCAAAGACTATGAAAGATAACAAGAAAAGAATCTTCTTGTCATTCTGATGCAGGTAGGCATCAGATATGCCACGCAGGTTTAAGACCAGCACTTTTTTCCATTTATATGTTTTCAATCATGCATTTCCTCTCAGTGGGTTGATCCTCAGAAATATTATAACTGTGTGAGATGCATAGCCCACCAAATTTTTGGTGTTTTAAATTTTAACTAAATTGGAATTCCATTCATCAAGGTCTGAAAAATCAGACCGAGTCAAGTCGATTCTGGATTTGGCCCCATCTTTTGGTCCAAAATTTTTTAATAGATCTTAAAAAAATGAAAATAAAAAATGGTTTCCCATAGTGGATTGATCAGAAGTGAGAAGCGAGGAGAAAAAGGAACAAAGATACATACATACATGTGTATATATATGAGAGAGAGAGAGAGACAGAGAACAATAACTAATGAAAATTACTGTTTTCACCCCCAATTACCACGATCCAAATCAAGACCCTTTACATCTTTAGATTTGAAGAATGCTTTGGTCTTGATTAATCACCCCTGTAGCTTTCATTCCAACAAACAAATGAAACAACAAGATAATCATTTAAAGCATGCAACGCCCCAAACAAACCCAACCCCCACCCACCCCACAACTCTCCAAAACAAGAAATTTTTGGAAAGTGGTGGTGTTGGTGTTGTTGATGGTGGGGTGGTAGAAGGGGCTAGGATTTGGGAAAGGGAGTACGATTAAAGTGGAAGTGGTTGGGAAGTGAAGGGTTGGGAACCTTTCGTTTTGGTGTTTTTTTCTTTTTTCTTTTTTTCTTTTCTTTTTTTTTTTTGAAGCAAATAGAGAACCAAATGGGGGAAAAGAGACTCAGTGTAAAAGAGAAAATGAGAAGAGTATTAGCCACTTTCTTAAAACAAAACAACTCAACTAAATTAAAGGACCCTAATTAATTCAAAACTCCACTGAAAACCGGTCCCACTGGGATTGTGGACTGACCCAATTGACCTGGCCCATGCTCATCCCGTACCACTAGCCCTTTGATCCATGGCCCTTAATTTTAATGGTTTTAGAAGGCATCAATTTTGACGATTTCCATCCAACAGTGAATAACAATTGGATAAGTGTCAAATTCAACCTTGTGCCAATTCATGGAGAGAGAGAGAGAGAGAGAGAGGAGCAGTGGGTGTGCGGATTGGATTGATCCCTTCTAGGGGGTTTAACATGATGAAAAGATGGAGCAGAAGAGCTCTCTCATGAGAAGTGTCTCAAAACTCGGCCCAATCGACTTGAACTCAATCAATTCCGAGTAGAGAGAGAGAGAGAGAGAGAGAGAGAGGAAATTATCATCTTGACTACGGGCCAAGTGTATGAGAGAGGAGAGCTCACATCATCTTGTTAATTTGATTAGGGGATGTGAGAGAGAGAGGGGGGGGGGGAGGGGGCTGTTACTTGTTAGGGGTTTTTCATTCTTTGAATAGACAATTAAGGGGAAGTTCCCAGAATATCTCAACTCTTTCAAGCATGATTCCCTGATTATTAGGACCTAATCACTAGTACAAAGGTGATAAAGATGAGAGAGAGATACAAAAGGAGATTTCCCTCAATTATCTCCTTCCAAAATAATTTATACCCAATAATAGATAGAGATTATTGCCCTTAATAGTTCCCTCCTTAATTATCTCTCTTTCTATGGAAAACTTCCTATGGATCTCCTCAATTATAATATAGAATCATGGATGGAGATGTTGAAAGTCCTCAATAATCTCTACGGGCTGGTTAGCAAAATATCAAAATTAGAAAAATGAAAAAAAACGACTTGCACCCTCTCAGCCAAGTCAGGAGCCGAGTCCTAGTTTAGAAATGCTGCTCATGAGAGACGCCCTTAAGTGAGCCTATGAAAGGGTTGAACTGATAGTTATGTAGGCCGCATAAAAAGGAATGCATGGTAATCCTTTCCAACCAGTGTCTGGGCAAAATAGTTAAATATGCATCATTCAGTCCTTTCTGGGTTCTCAAGGAAGGGAAGACCAAATTGCCTAACATGGATCTGAAAAATAGAAGAAAACACTCTATACTAACACATCCTCTAACAAACTGAGGGTGTAGATGATTGGATAACTTACTTGAAGGAGTTCTTCAAACACATCCTCTAAAGTTATGATGCCAATGACCTCTGCTTCTTCGATGTACTCCATTATATTGGTCCCAGCATTGGTGATCACATTGGTGGCTAAAACATTTTGTCGCAAGGTGTCTGGACTGTAATTTGCATTAACCGGCCTAACCCCATTCTCAATTTTAACAGCAATACTTTCTGAGTTTTTGTCTTGCATAGACAGCAAAGGGGTTGTCAATGAGGATTTTGCATCCCTGTTTTCTTCAGATTTCTCTCCATCACCAACAACTGAATGGCGTTTACTTTTCCCTTTAGCCTTCACCACAGCTGCCATGTGACTGCAACCCTTTTGGAATTCATTTAATATATCATACAAAGGCATATCCCCTGGAACCCTGGTCAGAAATATTCAGAGCATGAAAATAGTACTCTTGAATAACTAAAGAGAAAAATCAGCAAATGTGCACACCGTGGAATCCTCCGGATAGAGACGGCACTGACTGGGGTCTCTGTCTCAGCACGCACAGTGAGAAGACTTTTTACCTGATACCAAATGGTAACAATTCGAATTGGGAAAGTTAGAAGTAAGAATTACTAATACTATAAGCAGCAAACTTCCAGTAGGAAATAATATATCTAAAACAGAAGCTTGATATCCAGTCCACCAACCAGTAGCAGTCCAATAATATTTTTTGGATTTCCAGAATAGACCGGTACTCGGCTATGACCACGGGCAAGAACTCTTCCAATTACTTCCCTGGATATCATAAAACCAAATCAAATATATATATTTGTTTAAGCACATGTGAACTAAGAACAGAAGATAAGTATCAAAGAGAAATAAGCAGGTGCAGCTATTTTCAGCATAAAGCATGGTGCAAATTGAAAGTATTGGCAGGACAAGATTAGGGTTTTATCACAAAGAAGAGGAAAAATGAGGAGAGAGACAGAGAGAAGAGCGAGAAATTGATGAAAAACAAAATATGGTTGTGATACCTAGTGTTTGGGACCACTCTCATAGACATAGTTTATTGAATTTTCGTATTCTTGGTGGCCTGTGTCATTGGGCCTTTCTGACTCAGCTGGATATGCTGATGCATAGCAAGGAGGCCTGCCTGCAAGATCCCAACATGCCTCACATGTATCTCTGTTTCTTCACAATGCGTACAATGAATTTTTTCCTGACCAACACCAAAAATGTCTGCCACAGCCACAACAATTACCTCCTGTGCATCCACCAGGACCACTTCCACAGCCACAACCTCTACCACCATTATCTATATTATTTCTTACAATTTTTGAAGATCAGTACAAGGATGAAAAGAATTTTTGGCTGATATAACTCATCTTGGATTCTCTTCACCTTGTAAAAGTGCATACATTGTTCCCAAACGAGGCAGAGGACCCCAACTAGTCTAGTCACCTATGCACACACAAGTCTCATACTCTTAAGTTTACACCAACCATAAGTTCAAAAATACATTGCTCTTCTAGTTCCTTCACTTGTTCCTCTGCATAGCACTGTCTGGGACTCCAATACAATGCCAATACATGCCACGAGGCTCTTAATTTAAACATAGTTTCTAATGAATAAGCCTCCTTGTTTAAAAGTTACAGCTTAACAATTTCTTTTGTCAACTCAAGTGTTTAAGCATTATTCCTTTGCCCCATCACAAGATTGGAGGCACACAGCAATACCTTCTTCTATTGAAGACAATCCAATTCATAATCAATGTGTTTTCATATTCCCAATTAGAATATTTTGGATCCTTCTTTGAAGGTTCCTTAATTTTCCCATCAGCACAACCAAGCCATTTTGCTCCTCCTATCACCACCCTATCAGAGTATGACCACTCTTTATAATTATTTCCATCAAATAAGTTTAGTGTAGTCCTTGCGTTCGGATTAACAACATCAGGCAATTGTTGGGAAGAATTCATAGAACTTTCTCTCCCATGCTTGCGCTCCGTGTTAACCTTAATTCAAGTAGTCTTTATCTAAAGAACGGCCCTCTAAATCACTCTAACATCACAAAAAGCACTGTAGAACAGTACTTCTACAATCTGATTTGAATAAACACAACCAACAGAACTGGATGTTCACACCAACACCTAAGCATGAAAGAGGAAGATCGTTTCCTTCACCAACCAGGAACAAAACTGAACTCAAACACTAATAGACTCGCCTCTAAACATGAAATGAATTTAATGCTTCACATAAAACTTTTATTAGACCAGAGCTTACACTCCTTAAATCTGACCATACAGGGGCCGACTTCATGATTGGCTCGCTGACATTAGACCTGGAAACTTTCAAACACACAAGTAAGATGATTTGGTTCCTGAAACTTTGTGGTGGCCCTAGATTAACCCTCAGATGATGAAAGCAATAATCAGAAGTCTTCTAGAAATCTATTAAAACGTTCATACTTGACTTGCACTATGGTTCGCCCACCTTAAAAACTTCAGTTCTTCATATTGTTCCTCAATCTGCAGCACTCAGTTTCTTTGTATCATAGTGTACCGCTGGCTGGAGTGCTCTGATACCAAATTTAAAGTATTGATTGGAAAAGATCTAGGGTTTCATCACAAAAGGCAAGAAAAACCTTAGAAGATGAAAAAGGAGAAATATTCCCTCCTGAGGTGGTGTTTGGAGCCATCCCTCTATTGATCAAAATAAAATCCCAAAAGAACTATAGCAGCATGGCACAATGAGCATTGGTGATGTTCTTCAAACATATTAATATGTGCAACATGAAAATATAGCTGCCTTAACCATTATTATGAAGGTAAACTGATGGAAAAATGGAAAAGGTCCCATTATGGGAAACTCACCAATCTAATTTCGAATTGACATCTAATGAAAAGGTTGATTCGATGGGTGTCATAGCCTCCTCAGCAGTCTGTTCGCAAAAACTTGATTGTCAGAGACTCAGAATCCTAAGTCCACAACATAGCACAGTGGTGATAAGAATCCTATATATATTCATAAAGACAGCATCGTTTCATCAAAGACCAGCTAAATTTGATGACAAATTTTCTTAGATAGGTAACATGAGTCAACATCGTTCAAGACAATTTGAATGCACTAAACAAGTTGAGTTTAATGAATGTGCAGATTTTGCACCGACAACCCATAATACATCCAAGAGAAGTTGACACAAACAGGTAAGCAGTTTAGTTTCTTCATAAGGGCTACTGCCACATTAACAAAAAATATGAGCTTGGGTTTTATGAGTTAAAAACAACAGTAGTCCTCTAGTAGGTCCAACATATATTTGCAGTCTTAGTTGCATGAAGCTGTACTAGAGGGGATTTGAGTGCCAGAGCAGCCAACCTGTGGCCAAAGAAGCAGAAGCTCAAGAAAGATTCTGAAGAGGCATGACTTTCTACTCGCTAAAGTACACAGATGGAAGTGCCTGATGAGCATTTCCTAACTTGCATGAATGGAAAGTTGGCACGAGTGCCTGAGAATAAGACTGTCAACAACCCAAGCTAGCTGGTGAGACAGCTTTGGTGCAGCTAAACTTGGCTCAAGCTCAAGCTTGTCTCATGACTCAAGAACTCTTATCAAGCCAAGCTCAAGCTAGGGATTGCTCAGGTCAGCTTGACTTGGCAGTGGGCTCAGCTTAGATCTAAATCAAGCTCAAGCTCCCTAAGCCGACTTGTTAATGGCAGTTGACAAATATTGTAGCCATTTTTACTTGAGTTCGAGATCAAGTCCAGGCCAGTTTCAAATCAAACTAGAACTTAAGTCAAGCTGACCTCAAGCTTGCTTAGGCAATAACCTGCCTTGTTCGAGATTGGCTCATTAGGCTCATTTTGAGATGACAGAGTTGGGCATACCCATTTCAAGCACAAGGTTAAGCCTGACCAAGATTTCACTGAACTCAACTAGATTACACCTTTTCCCGGCAAAATCAATGATGTGAGTGGGAGGATTAGCAAACATTTAGAGTCCATTTTCCTTCTTGAATGGCAGTTCCTTCTTTGCTTTTTCTTTTTCAACAAACTAAGATAAGTCCATTTAAGGAATCTTAGGCGTTGTTTGGAAACTCTAATCTAATTAATAAGAGCTAATTAGATTAAGGTCTAAAATAAAAGTGTTAATTTTTTTAGTTCTAATTTCCAATTAGTGTGTTCAATAAAATTATAAAAAAAGCTCTTTCTCATGAGGTAATTGGAGCCCACCTTTAGGAATTGTGGTAATTGGGGCCCACTTTTTTTATAAATTACAATGTAGAATCCACTGTTTGCGTCATTTTGAAAGTTTTATGAGGTTATTTTCATTCAAAACACTTGTAAGTTTCGCATTGTCCACCTCCATCCGCTTAAGCTAAAAAAACTGAAAAAAAAAAAAAAAAAAAAAAAAAAAAAACCAACCTTCCCAGATTATTTTTTAAGAGGGAAAAGCTCTAATTTGTAAATAAGTACCAAAATTAGAAAATAAAATTAGAGGATTATCAAATTCTCTAATTTGTAAATAAGCTCTAAATCAAAAAATAAGCAAGGATCATAATAGCGGTCGCGGTGAGCATAGCGGTCAATGGCCAAAACACTACATAGCGGGCAATACATAGCAGTTGCGATTTTTTAAGTGATAAAAAAATTGAATCTTATGTAGCAGCCAAATCTTGTGTTTTTTTTTTCCAATGATTTGGAACCATATAAAGATAGATACATCTTTTGGAAAGGATATTGGGGAGAATAAATAGAAAGAATAGTATTTTAAATTAAAATTTCTTGGCTCTACTAGGTTTTAGACTGTAGGCAGTGTTATTTTCAAAATAGCGTAGTGGCCTCAAACGCTATGGCCAATAATGCGGCTGCTGCGCTATGTAGCGGTTGCTATTTTGAACCATGAAGATAAGAGCTTATTTTTAGAGTCACCAAACACCCCCAAGATATTCCATTATATCCAAAGTAGCATCATCATCATGAAAGCCTTGTTCCAACTATGTTGGGATTGGCTACATGAATTTTGTTTCTCCATTCAAGTCTATCATGTGCTAGGTCCTCAAATCTGAAGTAACAACATATGGGATTTGTTTTTGTGCGAGCTATCTTCCAAACATTTGACACCAAGAGCCATAAGGGAAGGAACAGGTTGAGCATGATGAGTAAGAGAAATATGCACTTATAGGGGCCAAATCCCCGCAGAAACAGAGGATTCAGAAGCAGGAGCATCACCTAAATTATCAAAGATTCCTAGAAACATGTTTGACTAAAGAAAATTAACGTGAACAATGAAAGGCACCACGGTCATACATGTGAGAAATTGAACAATTCATTGTGACATTTATATGGCATATGAAAAACCAAAGTAGACTGATCAGAAAAATGGTTACAGACATCGGTGTTTATATATCCACACCTTTCAGTTACTGCATTTATGTGTTGCCTACAAAAGCGAAGTCATTTAATTTCAAAGACAAATTTCAGAAATTTCTTAACTGTTCAAATTTGAATGCTTTCATGACTGAAGCTGGAGACAAAAATAAAAAGAAAAAAGAAAAGATTTTGGTTTGTTGGATACCCTTTGACACTAATTCTGGTTGGTTGACGTACCTTTTCAGTCAAATCAAGTGCTCCACTTATAATTGTGGTCTCATCATGGGAGAGTTCGCCACCCTTTCCAGCCTAATGGCAAAGACAATAAAACTATGATATAAAAACAATCAATGAAAGAAATTATTGTTACCATGCCTTCTCACACCGTACAGATTTCCAAATGACAATTATGACAAGTAACATGTGGTTCCATTCCAAAGTAGGCTTACCTCTTTGCTGTGGATGGAGACAAGTGCTTTCAACTGAGCTCGTCTAAATAGTGCAGATTCATCATGTCCTAGCAAATAGTCCAGAAGCTGTAAGGCACTTCAAAAAAGTTAAAAATGGATCTGAATTGTTAATATACATTGAAAGTTCTCTGTAGATTATAAAACCTAAGCAGCAGTTTCATACTAGGCATATGAAAGAAATTAGGTGACTGGTTTTGAGCCAACCACAATACTCATAAAGACACTAATCACCGGAAGGCATTCTAAAATTCTTATACTGCATTAAGGCCAAAGAATTAAACAAAATGGATACTTTTATCTACCTTTCAGTTCCTAACAAACGGATCAGAGAACAAGAGCAGAGATTTAGATAGTAGCAACATGAAGATTTGAACCTTTAGAGAATCAAAGAGTTCAGTCCAATTTAGGATTATTATAAACAAATCAGACCATTTCCGAATATCAAAGTTTAAGAAGCGGGTTGCAATAATTCTCGGGTTTAAAATTATGAGAGGAAGACAAAGAAAGAAAGAGAAGAACAGAAGAAACGAAAGGGGCAGAGACAAGGAGACTTGCACAGTACCAGGGGTGCATGCACAATCTTTTTATTAATAAACCATTGTAATGATATTTAAATATCAGTCCCTAATGAGTAATGTAATTCTAAAGAAAGAAAAAATATAAAATAGATTACATCCAGCCGTCCAGGTCTTTTTCCATTCAAAATGAGGCTTCAAAAAACCATTGAATTTTATTTACCTGCAGTTCCTAGCAAATGGATTAGAGAACAAGAGCATAGAATTAGATAGTAGCAATATGAAGATGTTGACCCTTCGAAGCAAAAATGAAGTTAAAAAAAAAAAAAGGAAAACCAGACCATTCACATACTGAAGTTTCAATAAAGTAGAAGAAAACGGGAAAAAATGGAAGTAATATCCATCTCGAACAACAATGATCCCCACGCAGCTCTTTTTTTTTTTTTTTCTGTCATAACAGACATAAGTTGTAAATACAGAAGCATTCCCACTCCTAAATTTTGATTCCCATGGGCATGTAAAGCATTGGGAGAAGTTGGTGTGATGAGTGGTCTGGTTGATTTCAGAAACATCCCCACTCCAGCAATGTCAGTTTCTGATTTATTTTTTCTATTTCTTTTTTATCAGCATCGTACCCTCTTTGATTTCAGTAACCACCAAGGATAACATAGACCTTTTCCTCCTTATGCTGTATTTTCCTGATCAATATAAAGAATTACTGAAGCATTTTTTTCTTATCTAATGCAAGTGGTGAAGGAAATTCTTCACTGGATATTTAAAATCACATTTCACATTGACCAAACACACAATACCTTCATGCTGTAGGATTCAATTCATTTGAAATATCCAAAAGCAAAGTGCACGAAGAAAAGATTGATGGAATCTTTTTCTTCTTCTTTTTTGTGAGGGGGCAGGGGGGCCATGATCATCTTGTGTTTTATACTTCAATTAAGATTCCAACAAGATATAGAAAGAATAACCTTGTTTATTCACATAGAAATCCCACTATTTGTAGCAAATTACCTTTGCAATAGGATAAGCAATTGGAAAACAAAGTATCATCAAAAGGCGGACAAGCCATACACAATTAGCACCCACTGCAAGTCCATATCGTGTACATATGGCTTGTGGAATAACCTGACGCAACAGGAAAAGAAAGGAATCAATCACTTCTATAACTAAATTAAAATGAGTTCACAAAATTATAGGTTGAAGCAAAGTGGAGCCCAACTTACCTCTCCAAAAGCTAGGACAAATGTCACCGACATTACAAGAGAAATAAATGGATTTAGAATCTTATCCAGACATATAGGAAGAGCCTGTGGGTAGCAAGAAATCAATGAAAGATCACTATGCCATGAAGTTCATGATGTGATATAAAATGGATTATTAAAGGAAAATCAATCATAGTATGGGTCCAATAGAATTATACTACAAAGAAATAAATGGGTATTCAGTGAAAATTATTTTACTCTTTAAAAGATGAACCTAGGAAGCAAAGGTCGCACAGAAGTTCTCAGGTTTCCAGAAAAGGTTCAGTCAAACAGAAAAGAGAAGGAGTGGAGAAAGGATCTTTTTTTTTTCTTTTCTCGAAACAGGAGTGGCACACACTTTTGAAAGCATGCTCACTGCATAAAAATATATAACAATGATCTGAATGATTCAAGAGACTAGGCCGTTGTCAATCTCTAAAACCATTCAAGATATCCTAGAAGTATGAGAAAGAGACTCAAACGAAACAATTGGCTACAAGAGACTCGAACAAAACAATTGGCTACTTTATGGTTATATAGTTTTGTCTGTCCAATAATCAATTGATTGGTCCCTTGAGGAGAGAGAATTTTCTCATGACATTTTCATTGTGTCCTCTTTATGACATCTTAGGATATATAGTCATTCGATCAAATTTAAATACAGACAAAATAATGATATACGTGAAAATTTATATATTAAAATTATTGAGGAAAATGGAACTAATAAAGCTCTCCCAGAGTCAAGGTTAGGCAAATCAAGAAAGAGGGTAACAATTTGGCTATTAATGTCTGTCTGCTTATGAATTGAGAATAAAAGGAGAACAAAAAGTTTTATTCACGGGGAGAATGTACAGGCTGTTATCATGATGATGGGTAATATTACATACAAAGCAGGATATTTTAATAGATCTAATCCCACCATATAAATCAGAATATTTCTCCGAAAGTTTGTATATCTAGCATTAATTAAGAGTATGGGCATATATGGTGCAAATCAACCAACAGAGATTATCCTAACATAATTAACCGCAATCCAAAGATATCATGATCATCCTAGGTCCTAATTAATATATCCTACTTACAAGAGAATGACAGAATTCCAAATGCTAGAAAAATCCACTTCTTAAATAGTGAAAATGAAGCTTGCAGTAAACTAAGACATGCAGTTACAACCAAAAAGTAAAAAGGCAACCCGAGATTGATTGGGTAAGGCTTTGATGATGATGAACCACAGAGTAGAAGAACTCCAAGATGAGGGCAACAAAAACACTCCAAACCTCATTGAAGTGATTCCAATATTAAAAAGAAAAAATATGGGGCAAAGACTAATTACAGGATGTAAACAACATGTACAAGGACGAGCTTAAAAAATTGCAATCACACTTCAACAATAGCAAAGCCCTTCTGGCTTACCCTTTTATGGAGCTTTAATGGGGGTTCACATGCATAAAAGATGAGACAAAGGGTTGGTTAAATACACGTACAAAAGGGAAAGGAAGAAGTGAGTGAGGCTGCATGGAGTGGATGGAAGTCGTGATGGTGATTGAAGAGGGTACTGGGTATCAGTTGCATGTGAGGGCTTCCAAGGTATATCTCAGTTAAAATGGATGGAAAGGATAATATGGTATGAGATGCAATTCCATTGAGTATGAAGTTTTTGAAGGTAAATTTTAAAGTCCTACAACTTTTTTTTTATCCTTATTTAACTTCAATAATATTGTCATTAATATCATATATAGTATTTCAGTATTTGCATTCATATTAAAAAGAAAAAGGTAAACAGTTATCGACAAAGTAGAAGCTTTGGTAAAAAAAAATACCTCCATGGAACAAGCATTACAGAGAAGCAAAGTAACAAGAAGTTGATGCTGCTTTTTAACTACTGGAATGATAGCAGCTGTAGAAAGTAAATTAGAACAATGAGTCATCATAAGCAAGTTGAGGTCAACAGAGATACAGCATCACAGAGGATGAGCTCCACATGGGAGTATCATCGAGTTAAAACAACAGAGTAAACATTAACTAATTTGATTTTCAAGATAATAGTTGAAGTTCATGGCAAAGATATAGGAGGTTTGATTTACTTGGGTCAGATTTGAGATTAGAACAAAAAATGCTAATGAAGCAGGTTTTGGGACGTTGCTTATGGGACTCAATATTGCTGCTCATTACTTAAATAAGCTTCTTGAGGTAGGAGGAGGTTGGCAGACGCAACTGAGCAACTGTCTGTTCTATTTCCAATAGTTAAAAAAAAAAAAAAACATCATTATGAATCTCCATAAGCACCAACCAGCCAGACACCAAAAGAAAAAAACAAGGGACCAGAAATCTCTACCAAGATTACTGATTAAAAAAATGAAATTGTTTAGAAATCACTAAATTGAGAATTTGTTAATTATTTAATTTTAATAGATTTTTTATTAAAAAGAAACATGAAGAAATCACATCAAATTCGTTTAGTATTGCAATACACATTGTAAGAAGCAGCAGGAAGTACAACAAGATAAAATGATATGTGAAGCACTTGATCTGGATCAATTGAATGGATCGAATTCTTACAGTTTTCTTTGTCCAACTTAGACAAAGGCATGCCCCCTGCATTGGGGACAACCAAGGTTCGAACCCTGGCGATTACTTTGAAAAAATCAAACATGAACAAAAGAAGTAATTTTGTTAGCTACCAAAGGGGGCCAGGGCACAAAAGAAACAAAAGAAAAAAAATTAAAAAATTAACAAAATCTGGGTATTCAGTGATTTCCAAGACAACAAAATCTCCACCAATCAAACATGAATCAAACAAGCAAAGAAGAACAGGAATAAGAAAAGAACAACACACAGAATCAAGCAATCAGTAGCAACCAAAGTTTGTGCACAACAATTTCTGCATCAAATTTTCCACAGTGTTCAATTTTTCATGGAAAACCAAAATTGAATACTTCATTTTCTACAGTTTTAGTTTCTTTTGATTGGTGTAGAACTTCCCACAGAGAAATGTGTTCCATCTCTTGTCCATATCAGCTCTACATAATTTAAAAAAAAAAAAAAAAAATACCCACCTCTGAAGATTAAGAAAGGACAAGAATTCAACACATAAGAACAGAAAATCACTCTTCCTCAAAACCCATCTTTTCATTTTCCCAAAAAATGACAGTTTTCTGCAAAATCTTCTTTCCAGTGATTGTATGTTTCGTGGAAAATGCTAATTAAAGATTCCATCTTTCTATTAACAAACGAAAACGGAATCCAAATTCCACCCTTGTGCAGTCAATGAATTCTGAAAAGTGCGGAATCCTCAACATTACACACAAAAATCTTAAATTTCTAATACAAGAGAATCCGAAATCACCGCCGTAACGAGAAACGATACTTACAGGCCTGCTTCTTCTCGGTGGGAGTTCCGCTACGTTGCAGGATCTCGAGATCGACGATGCCGAGGGACATGAGACCTAGGGTTAGACCCGACATTATCCCTGCGAAGAGGACGAGAAACAACGACGTACCGGCATACGCGAACCACCAAAACGTTCCGAAACTCACTTCGTCTGATGATAAAGAAGGAGAAGAAGACGACGACAGTGGGAATTCCATCAAATCTCTCCTCGATGCCATTAATCTCGCAAGAGCATAAGCATTCATCGCACGCATCTTCTTCTTCTCTCTCTAAAAAGTCTTTGTTTCTCTCTCAATTTCGTTGGAAGAGGAAACAGAGGAAGAATGTTTGTTGCGGATTTATCTCTTCAACGGACTCCTTGTATTTTTTTTATAGTGTTGAGAGGTAGGGCCCGTTTAGTGATTGGGTTGGGCTTGGATTATGTGATGGGAAGCCCAAAGCCCGGACTGTTGCCGGCCGGAATAATGAGTTCTTGTAATTTAGTTTGTCTTATCCAAGAAATTGGTAGAAAGCCAATTTGGCCAAGCCCAATTGCTTAAATGGGCAGGTTTGAGCCTGACTTTTTTGGATTTGGGGTGGACCCTGGGACTAAATATGCATTGGCCAGGGCCAACTTCACATTGAAACCCACTTATTGAAATACAAATCATTTAAAATAAACGGCGTCCAAGTATTTGAGATATGCTCAAATTTTACATGGAAAAATTGACCATTGTTGATAAGACATGATTAGCCCAATCTTTTGCATATTTATCATCGCATTCTTATCAAACAATCAATCCAATAAGAATGGACTGAAATTGATGTAGATTTTGAGCATACACTTAACCGCACTATACATTTGGATGGAACTTATTTTGAATGGTTCGAACTTTCATAGGTGGCATTATGGAGGAGTTCAACTCCTTTTAACTCAAGATTTTGCTTGGTTAAAGCCTATGAGGATTAAGATTTGTTTGACCCTACATTTCTTGGTCTATGCTGAAACCCAATTAATGCTTGGTGGGATTTTGGGGTAGGCTCAAGCTGAATTTTATCTTCTACTTTCAAAATATATGCATTGGTCCTTCTTATAGGTTTTAAGAACTTAGAGATGTTTATGTGTATAAAATGACTATAATATAAAACTTGCATATGTATATATACTAGTTTGAGAAAATTAGCTTAATTCTTAATTTTATGTTCCCAAAGTTTAATGGCTATATGCAAATTTATCGCGATCTATCTAATGGTGATGTATATTTGGATCGGTGTCAAACTAAGATATATGCTGATCTAAAGGGAATAAGAGGGTAATTGAATTAGTCATAATTGGACTTTATAATCATTATCATCAAAGCTTTCTTCTAACTATATTATGTTAAGTACATAAATTTTATTTTTCCCTAAAATTCATATTTACATTGACAGTCCACGTGTAATTGGACCTCTTATATAAATAATAATAATAGAACAACGGAGGTGTGAGAAAGAGACTACTATAGAGAATATGCTAATGGCCCTATTCCATGGTTTCCTCGTGTGTTTGGGTGAGACCCCCAAGAGGCAAGGTCAATGAGAGGCACATGATGTGGATTAAGGGATTAGTAAAATGTCAATCTAATCACCTCATTTGAATTATTGATTTTAGAGCGTCCAAATTCTATCATTTTCAAGAGCAGTAATGGGGTGGATAAATGCCATTTTTGTTATTAGTGCCCATTCACAAGGGAAAGCGTCCATGAGAGGAGTTGGACTTGGATTTGACACCTGTAAAGGTTGTGGAATGGTTCATAGCCAATGGCCCCTTTAATACAGAGTGTAGATATTAATGTGTTGAAGTGTACATTTTTTTCTTTTCTACTCCAGCATGGGGTGTGTGGGAGGCAAGAAAAACCACACAGGTAGAAAGAGAGAGTCCAAGCAAAGGGAAGAGAAGTGCACACAAGTGATGAGAGTGGCGTACTAGAAAAAGTTCATCTTAACTCTGTGGGCCCATATTGTTGCATGGGTATTTCAAAGGAAGAGGTAAAAAATAAAAAAATTTCATCAGCATTATTCTACACGAAGAATAGATGGGCCCACTCAGGATATACTTGGTTCTTCACATACGAGCAAAACTACATGTGTGCTTACAAGGTCCAGGTGTGGGGCACTCCTATGACTGGGGTAAAGTAAAGGTAAAGTGGGTGGAAATATCTCTGGACTAATTACGGCCATGCAAAATTTGAATGATGATTAGAGAGTAAGAAGGTCAAAGTTCTCCAATTATCCATAGACAATGTTGCAGAACTTCAATCTTCATAACTTTTGCCGTTGAATTTTCTGCAGATCATTGAAATCAATCAATGACATGAAAGCTGCATACAAGTATATTATTAATTCGTACAACCATGGCAATGAGAGAGAACCAATTAAAAAGGAACTCGTACGACCCAATTGCATTGTAAGCAAAGCCTTTATTTCAAAGTGGAGTGGGTATTCCGGTCCGGAGACTTTTTTTGGGTCATCAGGAGTGATACCCTCACCTGTAGACGTGGGGGAAATGCTCGTCTTTGACTTGAGGGTGGGTTTTGCTGAGGATTTGGAACTACTTAATTGACTAGTAAAATTTAAAATTTTCAGACATTCGAGATGTCATATTTGGCCTTTGGAATTCTCTAAATTTTATCTTTCAAAAACTCTGAGATGTGCTTGAGTATTTGAGAGACCTTGTAGATGTACCTGCATCCAATACGTCAAAATTTGGAGACCTTGAAAGGCGAGAGTAAAATCTCCTCAAAAGACTGGATCATTAAAATTCCACTAATCAAATAAGAAAAATTTCGAAATTTTCGTTGATAACAACCGACATTGATGTTGTAAATCCCAAAGGATTCGCGTGCAAATAAATGCCTCCCTAGAAAATTTACCATATATAACCTTCAATGACTCTTGTAGTTTATTCACTGCTCAATGCCAAAATCTCAAGGCTAATTGATTGTAGTATGGAGTTTTGCTGTGTTCCAGAACCTTATTGTTCAAGCCCAACCTGTTTCTTTTTTTGTAGGTCTAATATTTAGCCTTGATCCGCGAAGCCTAGAATTAATCCCTAGCCCATACCATTCTCAAGATACTACATAAGAGAATACATGATGTGCGCAGCAAGGGTATGCTCATAAACAGGCATATCATAAACCCTGATCAAGCACAGTCAAATAGCAGGCCATAAAAAAAGCTCTGCCCCAACCCATGGGCCTAAAAACATCCCATGTCCAGATCAATTCGGGTGGGGTGCGGCTCCCAGTCTGCATGGGAAGGGGGACATGTATGATATCTAGCTAACCAATGTTGGGCTTTTTCATTAGCTTTGGCCATGTCAGTCACAAAATAAAGCTGGTCAGCAAAGAAATATATCATAATATAATGGCATATACAGCCTCTCTTTTCTTTTTCTTTTTCTTTTTCTTTTTTTTTTTTTGTGTGTGTGTGTGTTTGTTTGTTTTGGTACCCCTAGCAAAGGGGGCTGAGATACAAGAGAAGGCCCGCATACACAAAGGAAGCAGCCAATTCAAATGGGAAGGAAACTCTCACACGCGGGAAGAAAGTCAATAAGACATACCTTAATGACTTTTTCGTTGAGATTTATATCTCAATAACTTTTGAGTCCCTCTACCTTGAAAAAAAAATCAGTAAAAGAGTCAAGATGCAACCTGAAAAATCACAAGTCAAACCCAAGAATCAGCCCTTGGAAATCCAAATCAGGAAATAAGACAACCAGTACATTTTCTAGTTTTGCAGATTCTCCACAAGTTTGACACAATCCTGAATTCTTCCGAAATCGAAACTGGTTGCCCATCATCTATTTAAAGGGTTATTGTCAATTATATTCAATTTTGTAGAGTGAATGATAGCCAAAATACACAATATTATTTGCTCAAAGTACAACTCAAAATAAATAACTAGAGCTTTCTGGAAATACAAAATCAGCAACAATTGAAGCTGCAATATAAGTAAATGGGGTTATATGAAACACAAAGGAATGACTGGAATGGAAGTCAGGATGCATCAGAATGTGTAAGCACAGGTCCAGAGGCTCAGGGAATCTAGACTGATCTGATGGGCCTCGGTATAAATGGACACGCAGCAGAAATCCTCCAAATCCAAACTCTGTCCATTAAAATTTCAATAGTTTGGGCAGAGCAGAGCAATGGTTCGGAAAAATTGCCTCTGGCCCCTTCTATGCAAAGTACCCTCATTACTGAGAAAAAATGGACTGCACCCATGAGGGCAAAACTATCTCTTAGGATCCTATTATTCCTGGCATGGGCACATTAGTTCCATGGATCATCCCAACCTTTAGGTCCCTCTCTTCTCACGAAGTCAATAATGGCCTGGACAGCTTCATCAACCCTGTTGGAAAGAGAGTGATTTCCCCATTCAATTTCAATTTTCTCTGATCCTCCCATGATTCTAGACAGCCTGCATGAAACCAACCATTGTCATTATTACCAAATGAAAGGACTACATAAAGCATCGCTAGAAAGAAAAAATGTTGATATTCCAAAAAGAAACAAAGATATATGATTAATATGCAAGCATACACAAGCCATAGCACATGGTCTACATGTACATCAACACTAGCCATCCAAATTGGACTTCAATATGTGGGACCACGATTGGGGGCCACGTTGTGTTGTTTATCAACGGAATTTTTAATTGGCTCCCAGTCTCACAAATGATCCCAGTACCCATCAGCGGGGCGTGACAACTAGCCATCCAAATTGGTGGGGCTATAGCTCGTAGAGCCTCCCCCTTTTCTTTTCTAATAGTAATATTACTCGAACTGCACCCTCATGATTGCAATAATGAGCACTTTCAACTGTGCTATGGGCACGAACTGCTTTAAGAATCCCCAACCTCATTGCTTTTGTTGTGTTCAATGATATGCATCGCCCCCTGGATCCACACAAACCGATATTATGGATCTGGAAACCAACACTTTTAAGACTCAGGACTGTAAAATGACAAAGGATCATCTATCTCAGCTACTTCTTTGGCCATATATACCCCATCCATTTGAATTTCTGTATAATGGTTTTTTTCAATTTGACCATCCATTTCATGGTCAGTGACACAACAAAGAAGAATTAGCTGATTACTAAACTTGTTATGACTGCCTTATATGAGCAGGTTGTTGACTGGTCAATCATCTTGTTCAGCTAACAAACTTCTTTCACTTTTACACTCTACTACCTTCATCTGTTATCCTCTTGTTTTACCTGAGAATGGCTCAGTAACTTCAACTAGCTGGGGTCTTACCTTTCCACCAAAGCTTTCTTGTCAACATACTCAGGCACATTCTCGTCAGCCATAGAAAATATAATCTGCAGGCAAATATGCAAACATCATATATCAGGAAAATAGTATATAACATCCCATACTTAAACTACTACCCAGAAAAAAAAAAATTAATAAATACAAATCATTGCATTAATAGCAGCCTTTTTTGGTAAATGATCAATTAGAAAACAAAACATCACATATTAAGAATGGATGATACAGAGTTTAGGTGCTCTCCAACAGGAAATAAAATAAAAGGGGATTTATAAATGATCCTAAAAATGATGACTAAATGTAACAAATAATGGTTGTCCAGCCAAACTGCAATTAGCCTTCAATGGTTCAGATCACTTTGGCCTAACAATGATACAACCCCAAATCTCTGCACTAGATTATTCTACTCCAATAAGTTTCAGAAAATTTACACAAATCTCCTTTAAGTATTTTGACTCAAAAGAATCTAATTTGCAGACTCACAACTGGTCAAAGATTAGGACAGTTAGGAAAAATATAATCAGCCATTAATAGGAGTCAAATAGCTTAACATTTGCTATAATTATCAAAATAACTGGTCATGATTATTGTACAAAAGCAAGTCCCCATTTGTTTCATGTAATTATGTCTCCAGTCTCCACCTTACATCCCTCTCTCCTCCCTTATTTTATAATCCTGTGTTGGTGCCCATTTGACTATGAATTATTCTGTATCCAATTCCATTCAAATGAACAGGCCCGGAGATAAATCTAAGCCAGTATTATGGATTTTATTGTTCTAAACCTGGCCATCATAACCCATGTACATTCTAATTAGAAGTCCCTGCTGAGGTCACCTTCAAGAAAATCCCAACTTTCTTAGCATGCTAATTGTAAAAATCATTTGAACAAAATGAGAACATAGGGTGGAAAAAGATAAAATATCAGAATGGCCCACCTGGCATGGCGTGTTACACATATGCCCAAGTTTCATTCTTAATTGTTCATCACTTAGATCAGAACTAAACATATCGTCATCCCCCATGTAAGCACAAAGGGAGTGATACCTACACAACAATGAAAACAAGTGAATGAGGAGTGAGGGAGGGGGTTGGGGTTGTGTTCGTGCGCATATTTGTACACACATGCATAAGTGTATGTGTATAGTGTATACAGTATGAATATACTTTGAAATTTGCTAGTAAATTTGAGTGGTTATTTGTGCTCAAGAATTTCTTCTCTCTCCCTTTCTCTGTGTGTGTGAGCTGTTGACAACCACTTATTCTAAAAGCTTAAGCTGATAGAGAATGGTGTAACAATGTATATCAAGCTTACAACATGAGCTCTGTGTATGTATGTGTGTGTTTCTATGTTTCTATATTTTAGCTTAATAATTAATGGTGTATTTGATCGAGGAAACAAATAGAAGAGAATGCAATACTCCCTATACCTGTAAGCAGTTATTGGTGCATCTGGGTTTGCTTCTTTGGGCATTAAATCCATTGCGTGACCTTGTTTTATCATGGTTTCCGCTAAGTCTATCATTGCTGCTGTCTCAGGAAGAGTTGCTCTATACTCTCGGTCGCTGACTGGAGCCTGTCATTCATAGATTTAGTTCTTATATTAGAAAAGGCTTTTACAATTCATGAAGTAGCAACATGCCAACTATTATTAGGAGCTTTGATGATTCAATGAATGAGCATGGTGCTTAAAATCTTGTGCAGGACCATGGCCATTCATTCCTTTGAAGAAAGCCTCATCCAACATCCGGGGTCGTCTTTGTGGATTTTAGTTTTACACTCAAACTACTTAGAAAAGCTATGTTCTCTGTGACTCCCTATTCCTTCACTGCTTCATTCTAGGTCCTTACTAGTCTCCCCATTCTTTTAGTTCCTTGAAACTGTGACACTTCGGTACAGTATAATGCGGGTTGTCTATGATTTTTGTGTATGTGCTCAAGACATCTCAAATGTGATTGCTTGACTTTCTCTTCCATTGGAGCCACCTATAGATTTCCTCTTTGTACTCATTCCTAATGATATCTGTTTTATTCCACATATCCACTTTGTATAAGGATCTTAGTCAGATGTACTCTAGCTTCAAGTGGTTTCCTTGTTACCCAACGTCCAACTCCATACAACGAAGCAGGTCTAGTTGGTGTGTTATAGAAATACCCCTCTGATAAAGTGGCATTCGGTGGTCAAACAACACATATTCTTAACATCTCCCTCTCATCCAGTAGCACCATTTAACCCCAAAGCCTCTACAAGAGAGATAGACGTCCAAGAATCCCCACTCTACCATCTCACAGGCTTTTTCAAACTTGAATCCTTTAGCAACCCATGTTAGCAGTTGCTAGGATTTTTAGATACTGCCAATAGGGCTTATGGGGTAAAAGTCCTAGAGTGGACCATGTCCAAGAATCCCTAATCTACCAAGTCATAATCTTTCTCAAAATTCCCACATGCATCATTTACCCAAAAAAATAAAATAAAAAATCCACCTAGCATATAATTCCTAGACACTTACTCCTATGATTGGAATTTATATACTAATAAGAAATTAAAGCAGAGTCTGGAATCTGACATCCTACAAGAACCTTGAGGATAAAAATATCTGTTGGAGAACACTTGCACTGCCATTAGAGAGCACTACTTCTAGGACTTGTTGACATTGCCAATAAGGTTTATGGGATGAAAATCCTTGATTGCCAAGACTATAAATAAAAAGCCCAGCTCCGTATAAATAGTTTCCCCCCTTAAATGGTTGAGACCACTGCTTCCTTTATAGGACCAACACTATAAATAAGGAGCGCAGTACCCCAACTAATCTAACTTTTGGTTTTTTGACCAGCTAGATAATCTAACTATTAAATGAAATTCATACAAAAAAATCCATAACATCATCTTTGACCACGTGCCAAAAACTTTATGGAAAAATGCCATAGCCAGGAAAACCAGAAGTGGCTAACACAATCACCTCCCGAAGACTTATGAGCTTCCTTAACCTCTTCCTCAAAGAATGGAGCTTCCAAT
This sequence comes from Persea americana, assembly GCA_029852735.1. Taxonomy (NCBI): domain Eukaryota; kingdom Viridiplantae; phylum Streptophyta; class Magnoliopsida; order Laurales; family Lauraceae; genus Persea; species Persea americana. Next base: position 35,003,658 of record CM056818.1, read on the forward strand.
GTTTGGTACCACTGCGTGTGAAAGTCAAAGGACAACACATCCAACCTAGGCTGATTACTTGACAACACTAGAATTATAGAATTCGACAATCTCCCTATCTATATCACTCTGTGCATCCTAAAACATGCCAATAATTACAGTATGGTTTATTTGATTTTTTATTTTTAGCTTATTTTGTTTTGATGAGCACATTACAATTATTTTGCTATCAAAGAATGTATGACCATCCAGGGATAGACAAATTTTAACAGTTCACTTAAATTCTATATGATACACAGAGGTGGACCTAGGATTTTCATTTGAGGGGTGTGGGCCCAAACTGGCAATTGGGTTTTGGGTACAGACCTATGATTTTCATGTGGGTTTTGGGGGTGGACATAGGATTCTTATGTGAAATTTCATAGCAGAGCTAGAATTTTCATTATGGTTTTAAAAGCAGACCGAGGTCCAATGGACGCGACCACCCGCACATGATTGTACCTGGGTCTGCCCCTGAAGACAAACACTGACGTGCAATTATATGCATTTAGAAAACATTTTCCTAGTAAGTCACGTTAGAGATGAAAACTGATCATTTTGTTAGATGTCAAAGCCACATCCAGCATGCAATGCTCTTAATGTATAAATAGCAAGATGAGCGAGTCACATATATTGCAAGAAGAAAGGAACCTGCAAAATGGCCGCGCGAACCGCTCTACAGCATGCAGCATTTGTATGCATATAATGCACAATGTCCTGATTTCCCATAGAAGATACCCAAGTTAAATTTATCCGAAGTTGCTTACAACTGACTTTGTTAACAATTACTATTAGTATATTACAATAGAGGATATAGTTACCTGACAACCAGTACTGTGCCCAAGGAGCACTACACCCTGAGAGTTTTCCTTGTTGATGAAATAACTAATTAGCTGGTCAAGCTCCATGGCGTCCTTCGATGCACATAGTGTAAGAATATCTTGAAATTAGAGCAGAAAAGACATAGAAGTGCAAAAAATACAGCACTAATTAGGACATGCTAGGCAAATAAATTCAGGCCACCTTATGTTACCCATTAAAAATTTCAGGATATTGTGTAGCCTTAGGCCAATAGAAAAAGGGTAGCCTAGGAAAGAGAATTCTGTAGAAACATTTGTGTGGAGGTAATGGCACCATGGAGATTCAATCTCATTTTAATAAAATCAGAATTTCAACAGTTGGGAAAACAGATTAACCATTTAAACAGAGGGGCAAAGAAACTGGTTGATGTTTTAGAAAAAGATGGGATACAAGGACAAAATAATATTTTAATTATAACATTTTCTTTTCATGTAGTATATTTGGTGTTTTTTATAACAGATCTGACTTTTTCCACCAGGAGAAAGGATAAGTCAATATTCTAAAAATATGAAACATTATTGATACATAACCAAATCATAATAAGTCAAATATATTAATTCAAGGAATATAATCTTTTCATCAATAGACAACCAATTTTTTTCAATTTTTTCCCTTTGCATGTGTGAGTTTTAGATAAAAAGAGACAGCCAATTGGTTTAGTAAGAACCTGACATCCAAGCAGTTTCATGTGCAACATACTCTTGCAGGTTTAAAGTTCGGTGGCTTTCATGTCCTATTTTAAAGTTTTAACTATAAACTGATTTAACTTTTAGCTATCTGGTAATGTGCAGAAAGAATATGGATGTCCAATGGATATTGGAAACAATAAGATCAGGACCTTTTCCAACCTCAAGTTCTCAATATACAACTTTTAACTGCCTTTAGAGTTTAGAAGGATGGCTTCATTCTAGTTAGAATGAAGTTTAGAGACATTCTGTTCTTGAGGCTTCTAAGTTAGAATATACGGTTGCAGTAGAGGGCTTTCAAGGTCTTCCATATTGGAGGATTTCTGCTGTTAGTTTCAAAATTTATCTTCTTATGCATAGAAAGTGTAAAATAAAATCAAGGAGAGTCAAGAGGAGACAAGGTTTTATGTTTATTTCATCATATGGTCCATAATTGCAAGTTCATTACATTCAACTGTTCCTGAAGTGACTCCATATTCAACAAAAGAAAAGGTTTAAGAATATCAATACACACATGCATATGAAAATGATCACCTGAATGACATTCTCCAACCAACCTTGGGCAACTACTAATCAAGGATCAGGGTTATAGAAGGTTTGTGCAATGGATAGACGCCCAACAAATGAGCCTAATAAAAATACCTAAAAATGTGTATTTATAGGCCTCAAAACCAATAATCAAGAACTGGTAAAAGGGGTGTTTCAATCCTTTGTACAATGAATTTTTGTGTGAAAAGGAGAGGATGAATCAAAGATACTCTGCATAAGTCAAATTCCCAAATCATGAGGTTGGAACCTGTAAATCTTTTTCCTTCTTTTTTTTTCTTTTTTATGGACAGTCCCTAACTTACTCTGGACCCTGACCCTAATAGACTTTCAGAGAGAGCACAACTGACCTATAACTTCCAGCAGGGCTCAAACCTTCTTTCCCACCCCACCTCAATGGAGGATTTCTACCTCCTAACTCCTAACCATTGTGCCAAGTGCAGGTGGATTCTAGAGGTTCTATTTCAGCTAGTGAAAGGAGCTTATGGGCTTAACGAGGATTTGGGGGCAAATAACAATGAAACTACACTATTTGTGGTGAGCCTCCAGGAACCAATGGAGCTTATTATCTTCCCCATAATCACCAGGACAATACTGTTGTGCTCTCAGGAAAACAGACATATAGGACACTCCCTTGGACTTGCTGATGTAATTAAGAAAATAAAAGAGTCATCAAGGACAGTTACAGAGTCATTTTTGCATACACTGGAAGAAAGAGGAAAGCACTATCTTTGTGACAAGCAAGAGGAGTTGCTTGTACAGTCCATAGAAATAAGCCATCCACTAGTGTTGAGACCGTTGTTTTTCACGTTTAGTAGGTACCTTATCCTGTTGTACTATATCTTCTATCATTTCAAGAAATTCCTTCACAGATGAGTCTCATGGAGATATTTCCATACTCAGCAATTATATGCCAAGAGCCTGAGAAAGTTTACAAAGATTATGTGGATATTTGAAGTGGAGTTCATACATTTAAAGAAATGAACAAATAAATCAGCGGGCTGTTTAGCTAAAGCAGGTTCGCGGAGGGATGGCTTGTGTGTGAGCTCAATTTTACCATCCATAGTTCTTATAAATGTGTGTGGTGGGTGAGGGACGGGCGGGTGGATTGTTTTTGACAGTTCTGTGTATCGTTTGATTTTAGTAGCTGCTTATGATGAATAGGTTTTGTACCTTTTACTCACATGAATGAAATTATTGTTACTGATAAAAAAAGGAGATTCCAAAGACTGTTCATTCACAAAGTTAAACATGAAAGGAAATGTTTGGATCCTAATAATCAATTAACCTAATCAAGTAAACAGAATTTGAATTTAGCCAAAGAAATAAATTATACTTGTTCCAAGCTCGAGGTGCCATATCCAGTATAAGAAGAGGACAACAAAGGTTGCACTAAAGACCAATTTTCATTCTCCAAAGCAACTGATAGAGGCTCCAAATACCTATACAATAATGAAAAGCTTTACATAGGACTTGAATGGTTCAAAAAAAAAAAAAAAAAAAAAGAGCAAAAAAATAAATTGTATACATCAGATCATTCAAAGCTACAGGCAAACAATAAGTTCTTTATCTTAATAAAATGATCTTTGCCTGAGAAAAAACAGGATCAGCAAAGATTATATGCCTCACATTAAATACATCATTGTAATGGTAATGAACGAATTGCAAAATGTGAGTCATAGTGCAAGATAAAGGCCTCAAGGAGGCCTACCTTTATCAAGGAATTAAGTCAAACAAAAAATATGGATGGCCCGGGTCAAGTATACATGAACTACCAATTACCTAACCCGCATTGGATTTCTCATGCCATGTACCAATAAACTTGACATCATTATAATGATAATCTCATACTTGTGTCTCATGGCACTTCGAACAAATGGGAATTGCATAAATGGTTTGGATCATCAGACACTATGTCATGTACTCACTTGCCACTTGGGACAAATGGAGGATAAATTGTATTAAATGATTTCCTCTCAGTCCAAAAAGAAATCACAACTGGATTCTTAATGTTTCTAGTTTTATTATGGAATTGGGATGAATTAAGTTCCTACTAAATAAAGCCATACTCTTAGTAAAACATCTTTGTATTTTCCAATATCTAGCCTTACAGACAGTTTTGTTTCATGTAGAAATCTTATGGATTGACATTCCATTATCTTGCAATGATAATACAGTAGAAGGGTCATCAACACAATAGATGCTTGTAGACTAGCCTACAATTTCCCAGTCAATTTATGTATCGTAATGTGGTAATACTTAGCAATTACAATTAAACTGCATGTAACTTTATTTCTTGAACTCCAAAACTAGTATAATCTCAAATTGAAGCCAATGAGCCAATTATTATGTTCAGAACGTTATGCATTAGGATCATAAAAGCGGTAAAAGGCATACATAGCTGCATCAAATATATCAGTCTGACGAATGCTCATACATTACCAAAATGCGAACAGATCTTCAAAATGCAACCAGGGGGTAGCTTTCCATATCATTCTTTGCTGTATGTATATTTCCTTGGAATGTATACAACTTATCATTCCCCAAAATTAAAAAAAAGACCTTCAAAATGCGACAATTTTCAACCATAAATAGATCTATTGGATGTTTTGGTATTCTTTTAAGATTTAAAACGTTCATATACATGCACATTGCCAAGTTGGCCTAGTGACCAGGAGAGGGTAATTAAGCCTAGCTACCAAGGGATCAATCCATGGGTAGGACTGTTGGGAGCAGGGGTGCAATCCACGACGCCCCTCCTGTGATTCCCATTCGTATTAAGATTTGATACATATCAGTTGTATCACCATTATAAAGTGGCCTCTTCAGGCTCTTTGTGGAACCATGATCCGGACTACCGAAAAAAGTTTAGCTTTAGGAAAATTGCAGGCAGAATAATTGCCCCAATCCATCCATAGAGGACCCAGAAATCAGTACCAATGTGTCCGGCTTCTCATAATGAATAGTCTTGCCTTTAACATTATCAAATGTAGGGATATACACAAGAGTCATAAGACCACCCCCACCTTCCTCTCCAAAGTCCAAACTCCAATTTGCAGCCACTTGCTCAGGATTCAGGCTACTCAGCAGTGAAACCAACTTTGTAGATTTTTGGACAAAAAATTAGGTGGGTCATCCTTTTAGAAAACAATGGATGGCCAGTGAGAGGCCAACAATCCACGTTCAAGTACATGGCTTTTCACCCACCCGAAAAGTAGACTGACTTGATTTTTGGCCAATGGATTCACAAAGTGGTTCCCTATGATGAGCAGCTTGGATCTTCCACAGCTGACAAATATAGGAAGAAGCGCCATTGGATATGAGTATGAGCAAAGAGGTGCATCCAGGCTCAGCAAAACTCTACGAAAACTACTATGAGAAGTTCAACAATGGTAAAAAGGATATTCAATGAATATAAAAAGTTGTGTCAATGATGACAATATATAGAACTATTCGACATACTCAGTTGCCAAGAATCCATTTGTCAATCCCCCAATAAAAATGACTTGCTGTTTGAAATCTCCCATTCTAAAAGCAACCTGCACAACTTAATCTAATGAAAATTGATGATAGAAAAGTGGTAGTATAAAGAGCATGACTAAAAGTCAGTGAAACCAGACAGAAACAAACTCTGACAAACTACTGATTTAAACCAATTTATAAGATACATAAAAGAAATAGATGGTAAAGCTTTCAATGGAACCCTCTTGAAAAGATTGAAAGAAAATCACTAGTATCATCTAGTCAGATGGCAGGTAGGTACGCATTCCCTAGTATGCTGGATGTCTAAGAATCAAATCTTCGGACTAAGCAAATCGAATGTTGCTAGGAAGGGGGCTATTGAAAAGGAAGGGGAGGTTTGGGGTAAGCTATAGCTTATTAAGTATAGAATTGATCCCAGTCGCCGGCTTCTTGCTACTCTTCCTTTTTTTTTTTTATATTGAGAACAGTAAAAATTAGATTGATAAATGGCCATCAAACAATCTTACCTTTAATGGAATATGAATGAAGAAAAATGAACACCTAGCTGTCACCCTGGTAAATCAAATCCTAGGAAAATCGGGGCCCATCTACATCTGCACCTTCCGCTTTAACAATCCTCTGTTGGAACTCATTTTACCATGAATATAAATGACTTGGCCCTTGGATCCTATCAATATAGCAATTAAATTCCATGCAAATAAAGGGGCCCTTAATTGTATCTCTCCCTTAACACATGTGATCATTTGTTTTGTGTTTCTAGTTTGTAGATTCTCCACATCAAAACAAATTGATATCACAGACTTGAACCACATGGTGGTTCCACTTGCAATTTTACGTGTACATAAACAGCTCAATTCGTACATGCTTCCGAGGTTCTATATTGACTACAAGTACATCAAATGCAACGTTTGAATCAGAGAGATTTGATGTAAAAAAGAAAAAAAAAACTTTAAAAATGTGCTGAATACTTTGCCCGGAATACCTCAGCGGCCGACAATGCTTGGAATTGATTGACATAATAGTGACTGGGTAGGCAATTAATAGATTCATAGATGCTAATTTTGTGGGTTATTTTGACATGATAGAATCAACGGCGCTGTATCAATCTAATCAACGTGAAGCTTGGGCCATTAATTGCCTAAACACAGAGAGATGTGATAGTAGCAAATCAGATCATAAAAATGCGCAGCATACCCCCACACTGAAATTCTCTAAATAGAATTCCCAACTGATCAGAATCTCATCATCGCATTTGAAAATATCAGTACCAACAGATTCAAAACGAAAAGATTTCACATGAAAATTTCAAAAACCATGCGACCGCCATCATCATCATTCAAATATTACCCCCACCAAACCAAACAATGACTTCCCAATTTCCAAAAAGTTGTCATTTCCAAAATCCAAACGAAGACGTGAGAGTATTTTTTACCTGGATGGGCTTGGGACCGTACTTGAAGAGGACGCCGGGGAAGTGGCTGTTGGGATTCCCCGTCCGATCACCGGCGGCGACCTGGTTTGCTTGACTGGTCATCTTGAGATTGTCCACACTACTAAGAAGAAGAAGAAGAAGAAGAGTGTTATTGGTGATGGGTTGATACGATGGATTGGAGATTGCTTAGTTTCAACCATGGACCAAATCAACGTATTTAGATATAGAAGAGCCAACGACTTCGGAGGTGTTAAAATACGAGTAACGAACTTTCGTAAGAGCGGTGGCAGGTAGGTCATAGGCGGGACCCACGTTATATGGGAACTGTGTAACACATGCCTGAAACTGGCCCGCAGGCCTGACATAGAGATGATCTAGACCGTTCAAGATGAATGTGATACCATCCGGTTGTAAATCCTCGTATTTCAGTTTAAAAGAAGTAGATACCACACCATTAGATTGAGCAGATGACAATGATACCACGTTAGCATGTGCTCAATTGTACAGTAGGACACACTCTTAAAATACCGAAATTCTGAATACGTATCACTGAATGGGATGGGATAGGCCAATAGGGTTCATCTTGATAGGTCCAGATTATCCCTATACTGGCCGGGGTAGACCGAGGCACAATGATACGGGTACGGCCACACCTATTAAAATGCATCGTGCTTTAAAAAACTCAATAAAAATCATGATTCTACTCCTAAAATCCATATGAAAATCCTCTGTTTGCTATCAAAACCAAAAGAACCTATTAAGATCCTCAACCCTCAAATAAAAATTCTAGGTCTGCCACTGTATATGGTCCTCGTGATTGAGTTTCATGCATACGTATTACAAGGTTCCCCTTCTTATCCCATGCTCAAGTGGATATCACCCAACCAAAAATTCTTCCAACGCCTGCCAGGGGCCTCTGGGGCCCACTTAACATGCGTTCTTATTAGCATACTTTGTATTAGTATACATATAATAGGCAATGTTCTCCCAGGAGTAGGCTGCATATAAGCAATTTGTAGTTCAGCTCAGGGGCCCACTTATGATGCCTTCTTATTAGTTAAAAAGGGAAAATGTAAAGCCAACAAAATATAAATCAGCCCAATAAGATAATCCAATCTCTTTATTTAATAGCCTTAATATGCAGTGCATTTTTTAACTATAAATCTCTTTGAGATTCAACCCAAAGGTGGATATAGGTTTGACAAGATCAATTGGAGATGAAAGTTTAAAATGGCCCGAACTTATTAAAGGTGAGTGGGCCCATAGAGCTAGACTCCATAAGCAGTAGCTCATAGGAGAACATTTCTCATAATTAACAAATACAAGGCTAATATTAACGGGCCCTTCTCATACTGTGGCCCACCTGGAGTCCCATAGAACATAAACCTGTGACTCAAGGCGAGTCGAACTCACTCTCACTTCCACATGTTCAAACTATAAATATAGAGGGAGCCTTCAACTCCTGATCTCTCACTCACTCTTCCTGTTTTTTTTCCGGACAAAATGAGCTCCTCCATCTCCTTTCTTTCTCGACAAGCTTCCCTGCTATCTTACGCCTCCCCAAATCCTACTAACCTGCGCACAAATCCATGGAAACCCTATCTCCTCCCAATCCATGCCAGCATCTCCTCCTCCTCCTCTGCTGCAACAATGTCGCATGATTCCCGCCAAAACCCCATCACAGATGTTCTAGACACCAAGCCTGGATCCAAATTTGATCTCTATACCTATTCTTTCCCGGAAACCCCTCTCAATACCGAATCTGATGTGACGCCGAAGCTGTTGAGCGAGAGAATGCTGTTCTTGACGGGCAAAATTGATGGTTCTGTTGCAGAAAAGATCATATTCCAGCTTATGATGTGGGCTGACGATGATCCCACCAAGGAGATCAAGCTTTTCATCGATACACATGTATCGGATTCGTTAGGGTATGATATTAGCCCTGTTTAGTGCTGCAAAAAATTGGGTTTCTCTGATTCTGTTGTGGAATGGAGATGATGATTGAGTTCTGTACCATAAATGGTTGGAAAATGGAATCTGAAATGAATCAAGTTGTGAATTGTTGGATCTTCTTTGTCTAAATATACTTGTATGAAGAACACTGTTCACATATAATTAATGTATGACATATGTGAATAGGTGAATGTGCTTTGAGGTATCGACGTTGTTAGGAAAACTAATCAGTTTTAATTAGTGCTACAATGAACAAAAAGGATGAAACCCATTCGTAGAGATTTGAGCACTTGGTGGCATGCTTATTCTTTGTTTTTCTGTAAAGCGTTCACCATATCCCAAAAATTCTTGTCTTAATTGATTACTGCTATATAAACTTTCGAACATAAAGGGGGAAAGACACAGAAAAAGTAAAAAAACAATTGACTATGATCAGTCAATCTGCTGTTTTCATTCTTGCCCTGATGAATTGCCTGAATTGTAAATATGATTCCTACATAAATCCTAAGATTTAGTTTAAATGGGAGTTGGGTAGATATGATAATATGGGACTTTTTCCTCAGGATTCAATGCGAATTGTATCCTGAATGTAAGGGTTTTAACAACAATGGTTCTGCCCTTAGATTAGACCCATAGAGGTATCACTACAATTATTCTTTGTACTCCCTTAGATGTATCCTAAATAACAACTGCACCCGATATTTTAGGGGACCAAATGTTTATGGGTGGTGTGAAAAATATGCAACATGCGACGTGAGCATTGCTCGCCCCCGGAATATATATAATCATCATCATCAAAGCTTAGTCCTAACTATGTCGAGGTCAGCTACATGAATTTTGTTCTGCCATTTCAACCAATCATGGCCAAATCCTTGGATAGGGCCTGGAATTTATTTGTTCTCTATTTTTCCATACAAATCAGGTTCGGCTTGAAATGTGTATGAATTTCTTGTGTGGAAATGCATTCCCCCAGTCCAATCATATCGGAAATCCAAACATAGGTTGAGGCTTCTTCTGGTCATCTATTGGTACTTCAAATAGAATTATATTTTGCAAATATATGATTTTGGTCTGTAGAAGTTATAACAAGCTTATTGTTCAGTCCACAATGTAACGTGTCGGAAAAGACTTTTTAGATCGTGGAATAACAAAGAACATGGCTATAAATGAGATCGAGTGAAAAATGATGGGACAAGGCTTTTGCTTGTGATGATGATGAAGTTTTGATTAGAGCCCATCAAATCATGGACCCCACACGACCCCAGTCCACCCCACTAATTTTAGTTAAATCTTCTCAAAAGAAGATCTGTATTAATTGATTAAGGACTTACTTTTGTTGATTGCCCAATTAGTGAGAATATTTTATTGTAATCACCCAATTAAGGGGATACATTTTCTTTCACACTTTCTATGTACAGTGCGCATGAGATTATAAATAGAAAGGGTCTCTCAAAGGGATAGACACCTAAAATTTCACAGAAATCTCTTACTTGTCTCTTTTTATTTGATATGCTGTGACAGCTTTGTCAAAATATTATAACACTCGTTTAACAAATAGAAGACTTATAAAGAGTGTTCAGAAGAGTAGGACCTCTATGGCTCCGTTTCTTTTTTCAGTTGGTATTCTCCTTCGTCGTACCCATTCATAATACCACTAGAAATGAAAGCTTTCTTTCCATTTTTCGTCTGCTGCACTAGGTTACCATAGAAAGTATGTGCACAGTGTTGCCATCACCTTGTTTGCATGGCAGGCAGCGTTCTGGCTTAGACATGGTGAATCATGAAAGCATAGTACAAACTTACTTCATTATATTTAGACAGAATACACCATTCAAAATATATATATATATATATATATAGACAGAAAACATGCTAACCTCTTTTGGTAGAACAAAGGCGGTGCTGACTTTTGCATGAATTTGATACTCAATTTCTAACAAGGTTTTGCACATGGGTCACTTTGCTGGCTGAACTATGCTCTCTCTCTCTCTCTCTCTCTCTCTCTCTCTCTCTCTCTCTCTCTCTCATATATATATATATATATATATATTGGTGCCTGGTGAGGACGGTTTGCCTGGTTTTATTTATTTAAGCTGTAGGGGAAATTTGGTACTATATATCAGTTACTTAAGGAAGTGGAGGGGATGTAAAGGAGTGAAAGGTACCCATTTCCGGAAAAAAGAAAAATGAAAAAAAAAAAAGAGGAGGTGTAGACCATAATAATGGACAAAGAAAGTGAAAGGGTGTAGAGGGGGAAAAGTAGAAGATAACGGACAAAGAAGCATGGACAACACTGAAGGGCATCAAATTTTCCCCGTGTGGTGGGATTTACTTTCATAGAGAAGAGCATGAGAAATTATTTACCATTAAAGATGGGAAACTTTTATTGTCACTGCCATGTGTTTATGAAGGAGCCTGCACCCTTCATCCCTTATATATATATATATATATATATTTATATATATATATCAAAGGCCACTTTTCTGTGTAAACCATAGGAGAGAGACAAACATCCCTTAATAGAACTCTCTGTCAAGCGCACAGATATTTGGCTCCTATTCTCAATTCTCACCATTGTTTAACTGCATTATCACTTTTGCTAGCCTATCATTTCCATGTGATATTATTATCTCTTTTTATAACATTCCTTCTTGTGGCTGATTACGAACATTTGTTTATGCTTTTCCAGTTCCGCATTGGTTATTTACGATGTGATGCGGTTCGTGAAAGCAGATGTTTCCACCATTGCTCTTGGATTTGCTACACAATCATCATCAATCATCCTTTGTGGTGGCACAAAAGGGAAACGCCTTGCAATGCCCAACGCGCGAATTATGCCTCGTAACGCAATTCTTTTTGATATTCAGCCCAAAAAAGCCATGCACAACAAAAATGATCTTACTAGAGTTAGCACATTTGATCAATTCCAAGAGGGCATTCCTTATGGCATTCCTAGTTTCTCATTTTTGTCTCCGACAGAAGCTGTCGAATATGGGTTGATCGATGGGATTATTGATAGAGACTACCTAGTTTCACTCATGCCTGTAGCAGAAAAAGTAGAACCAAAGGTGAATTAAAGAGAAATGAATAAAGGAAGTTCCTGACAACATTGTTTTTTGATGCTGAAATATATTAGTTAGAGGGTGGGGTTATAGGTTTTATGAATTTGGATTCAAGTACTATGTTTTCAGTGTTCTCTTCATATTTTCTCATTGCCTGTTTGTACAAATCCGCTGCTATATCCAGATGTGAGATTTCAGGATTCTATCTTTTACGGTGAAACTTTCGTCCAGTATCTTTTGGTTGATAAACAAAATTCTGTTCTGATGATTGAAATAATGTGTTCATAATTTTTCAGTATATTTGCTTCCAGTTTCTGTTTTTGTCGGTGCTGCTTCCATGTGAATTTTGAAGGTTTGAGACCTCGGTGGTTGCTTGTGTGAAAATAAATCCAGCTGAAAGTCTGCTCTAACAGTTGCTGGAAATGAGGGCTGTCAAGGGGCCAAGCCAAGCCTGGGGTTGTCTATGCCCTACCCTTAACATACGTGGGCGTGTGGGCCAGTTCAGTGGCGGGCCTGCATTACCTAGACCTTTACCTGTATTACTCACACACGCACACACAAATATATATTGGATATGGATGTCGGACTCATATAATTTGTGATTCAATTTAAATGTGTATGATCCGCAGTATGTTTTCTTCTCCGTGGCAGTATAATTCCTACTTATGAGATGGAGCTCTGATTTCCTCTGTGTGCAGAAATTGTGACAAAAGGGGAATGATTCCGGTGCCTTTTCCTCTGTAATTTCTGTGGCAACCTCGCTGTACAAATGCACCATAACTAAATTGTTTTCCACTTGTCCCCTAGTCTAGTAAAACTCTACTCTTCACATTCACCGAACGCCAAAATGGTTGGCCGCCTACTCCCCCATGTCTGAATTCTCTCTTGCCGTGCGAGGGGTACTATTTATAACAAATTTGCTCTTTATTACAGAACGCCTCCATCTCGAAGTTGTATTAGACATGCATACCTTATCTACTCCCTATCTAATCGATTCAAATTAAAGGTTAGATCAAGATAAAAAGAAGGGATTTTTACGAAAAAAATTTAAACTTAAACGTTAATTAAATGATTGTTTGAAGAAAAACTATTAAATGATGAGATAATTATCCGTACATCTTTTAAAATCAAGTCACTTCAGTTAACGTTATCATCAACCTAGTTGACGGTATCGTCAACCTTTGTTACAAAAAATGAAATTTTGCTCCGTCGCCTTTTCTTCTTTGTAGTGATGGAAAGGTTATGCAAATCATTGCATTTTGTGTCTCAATGGTCTTCCTTAAGTGGTCTCGGCAATCTTCATTAGGTGTGTGTGTCCTATGCTTAGTTTCTCCACTATTGTTGAGAGTTCAAGTTTAGTGAAATGCCCGAATGAAGATTTTCTCTCAATTTGGCTGTGGCTTCAAGTAAAGTTGGAGGGAATGAATTTGGGTATGCTCTTGTGAACATTTAGAGTTTGTGAGAATTTTGTTGGCTAAAATGTTTGTGAGCAACATATAGGGAACCATGTTGGGCCATCTTTTAGTAGTGAATGTTAGATTTTCTTCTAGGCATTGTATTATTTGTGTGGAGTTTTTTTGAGTTTAATTAATCAGGAATATTAAGCTTTCAGAATGAATTTTATAGTGGACGGATTGAACACATTTCATTATGTGATTTGTGAAAGACTTGTCAAACCCTTATTCTCTGATCCACTCACCACTTCTTTTCAATTTTCCTTCATTTATTTAAAATTCAGCATCATCTTCTCAAAACCTACGACAACCAGGTATGAAAATTATCAAAGAATAGGAAGAAAAGTTGTAGAAGGTTGGCGATATCATCAACCAACTTGATGATATCGTTAACCCGATAACTTCGTCCAAAAAGATGTATGAACAATTATCTTATCATTTTATAGTTCTTCTTCATAAAACCATTTAATTATAATTTTAGCTTAATTTTTTTTATAAAAGTCCCTAAAAAGAAAGAGGACCAGATCATTTAGTGCCTTGGCACGTTCGGGTCCTCCTTGGCAAGACATATAATCAAAATATAATCTTTTGTTATTTTAAAGATAAATCAATTCAAGATTGATGCAACCCTTACCCAGCACAAGGCAGTTTAACCTCAAAATTGAGAATTTTAATTTGCAGCATAAATTAAAGAGAGGGTTTAGATTGATCAAAGAGGGGCCATTTGGGCCAGACAGCTCAGATGTTTCATGGTTGACACTAGACATCCCTGAAAATCTGCTAGTATACATACCAAACATTAGAGTAATATTTCCAACAAAAAAAAAAGACTAAGGTTTTTGTGTACAATAAAATAAGATTTAATTGCTATAGGTCCATTTGATTAACAACACCGATACACAGTGTTAGGAATATCATTGTGTTAGCTAATTCATGAGTTGGACAAAACTTTGGGTCCATTGAGTTGTAATTTCATATTTCTTTTAGAATAGATTGTGGTGGTGTCACCGAAAGACTTGGAGTGAAGATTAAAGTGTTTTGGAGTAAGAAAGCCAAGTTCCAGAGCATAGACTCGCTATAGCGAGGACCCTTCTTACTAGAGCGAACTTGCACTAGAGTCCAGGACAAAATGGAAGCTCGCTATAGCGAGGCTTCTTGGTTGCTATATCAAACCTGGAAAAGATGCCCAGTTTGAGCCGACTTGCTAATTAGAGTTTGATTTTACTTACTATTCTAATTATATTATAATTAGGAAAGTCTTGCATGAATTTGAGGCTATATAAAGGGTATTCCTCTCAACCCTAAGTATGGAATCAAGTTACTCGCTCATTGTTCTGAGGTGAGAAAATTCAAAGAGAGATTTCTTCTTCTCTAGAGTCATCATTAAGAGGTTGTGCTAAATATTTGTTTTAGAGAATTTTGAAGCTTCTACTTTCTTGTAGAAGATCCGAGCATCTTGGTTCTCAAGGTGTTGCTGGAGGAGCAAGCACGTTGAGCGGTGCACAACGAGTAATCGTGGCAGCGAGGAGTTGTGCAAGAACAACTAGATCCTTAAGTCGACGTATTGACTGGGAAAGAAAGTTATGAATATATCTTGTAACCGTTTAAAGGTGATTGGTGTTTCTAATCATGGTTTTTCTCCCTGTTAAGAGTTCATAGGTAAAAACTGTATATGCATTCTTATGGTGTGTGATTGGTAGATCTATTTACTAGTTAGTTTGCTTTGTTTTGTTCATGCTATATTGGTTATTGGACTAGCAACCATTTTAGAAATTTTCACACAGTGTGCACATACATAGGAGAAAACGTTCATGTGTTAGTATATATATTATATTTATATAAATATTATTAAAATATATTAAATGATAATAACATATTCAATAATAGCCCATTAGAACCTTAAAAACAAAATGCTTTGAAAAGTTTCTTAGCCCCGGACATAATTAGAGAAGACAAATATTAACAGGATTATAAGTAATGTAAATAGGGTTTATAGATCAGCCCATGCTCAACCTGTGTTACAATTTGGAGAATTCTCAAGTTATTCATATTATGCAAGCAACAATAAGATAAATTAATGATACTCAATAATCTTAATATATTGCATGAGCATTTCTCAAATATTGCAAAAACTGTCACGTTGCGCGAAAAAAAAATCTCCCTAGACAAAGCTTTGAAATGCATGGTGGGGCCCACATCTTGCTCTATCCCGTGGACAGTAAAAAGAGAACTCCGGTGGTTATGGATTCCCATGTTTAGCACCCATACGAATGAACTAGACTATTGGATCGTGTGTCTTTATACGGTATTTTTAGAATACGCGGAATAATAAAATAATGGGTCCAGTTCCGAGTCCAAGTTGACACAGGGCGAGTTGAGTTCAACCCGTCTCGGGACTCACTCTCACTTCAAACTATATATATGTAGAGAGAGGTTCCAGCTCTACAGTCTGATCTCACTCTACTCTTCTGCTAGTTCCAAAACAAAACCATGAGCTCCTTCATTTCCTTTCTTTCTCCACAAGCTTCTCTGCTATCTTACGCCCCCCCAAATCCTACTAAACTGCGCATGAATCCATGGAAACCCTATCTCCTTCCAATCCATGGCGGCATTTCGTCCTCCTCTGCTGCAACAATGTCGCATGATTCCCGCCAAAAACCCATCGCAGAAGTTCGGAATCTCGAGTATGGATCTGGATTTGATCCCTATGCTTCTTTCTACCCCGAATCTGATGTGATGAAGAAGCTGTTGAGGGGGAGGATGGTGTTCTTGTTGGGCAAGATCGATGGTTCTCTTGCAGATATGATCATATTCCAGCTTATGATGTTGGATTTCGAAGATCCCACCAAGGATATCAAGCTCTTCATCAATACGGTTGGATGGACATCGCAATGGTATGATATTAACCCGTTTGGTGCTGCAAAAATTTTGGTTTATTTTCTTTGATTCTGTTGTCGAATGGAGATGATGATTGAGTTCCTACTGTTGTGGAATGGAAAACTGAATTTGATTTGAAAATCTTTCATGAGGTTGAAATGAATCAAGTCGTGGATTGTTGTTGTTGCTGTCAATTTTCATGAGGAATGAGAAAAAAAAAAAAAAAAACTGGTCATTCTGTTGTTGTTGTTGTCATTCTTGCTCAGATGAATTGCCTGATTTGTAAATAGGAATCCTAGGTAAATTGTTGAATGGATATGATTATGCGGAACTTTTTTCCTTCGGATTCAATACAAATTGTATCCAGAATCTGCGGATTTTAACAACAATGGTTCTACGTTTTGATTAGACCCATAGAGGTTTCACCACTCACTACAGTAAACCCGAAGAACAACTGCACCTAATATTTTAGGCGACCAAATGTTTATTGGTGGTGCAAAAAATATGCAACATGCTTCATGAGCATTGCTCGGTAGCTTGGTCCTTAACTATGTTGGGGTCAGCTGCATGAATTCTGTTCCGCCGTTCCGGTCTACCATGGCCCAAATCCTCGGATAGGGCTTGGAATTCATTTGTTCTCTATTTTTCCATACAAATCAGGTTTGGCTTGAAATGTGTATGAATTTCTTGTGTGGAAATGCATTCCCCCTGTCCAACCATATCAGAAATCCAAACATAGGTTGAGGTTTCTTCCGACCGTCTATTGGTACTTCAGATAGAATTTTGTTTTGCAAATATGTGATTTTGGTCGGTCGAAGTTATAGCAAGCCTATCGTTCAGTCTACATTATAAGACGTTGGAAAAGACCTTTTAGATAGTGGAATAACAGAGAATATGGCTTTAAATGGGATTGAGTTAAAAAGTAGAACTCACGACGCCAACCCATGCTGGGACGTGGGTTTTGCTTGTGATCATGATGAAGCTTAGATTAGAGCGAATCAAATCATGGACCCCACAGGGTCCCTTGACCACCCCCACAGACTTTACAAATCTTCTAGAAAGAAGATCTGTATATATCGATTAATGATTCACTTTTGTTGATTGCTCCATTAGTGGGAATATTTGATTGTGATTAGCCAAATAAGGGGATACATTTTCTGTAACACTTTCTTTTTATAGTGAGTGTTCAGAAGAGTCGGACCTCTATGGCTCTGTTTCTTTTTTCAGTTGGTATTCTCCTTCGTGGGACCATTCATTCCACTGGAAATGATAGGTTTCTTTTCCTTTAGCCATTCATTCTGCTGCTTTAGGTTATAACAGTAGAAAGTATGCGTATAGTGTTGTCATAACGCTGTTTGCACAGCAGGCAGTGTTCAGGCTTAGTTATGGTGAATCAGGAAAGTATGTTACAAACTTACTGCAGTATATTTAGACAGAATACATGACAGCCTCTTTTGGTGGGAACAAAGTTGGTGCTGGCTTTTGCATGAAGTGAAACTAATTTTCTAACAAGGTTTTACACATGGGTCAGTATGCAGGCTGAACTATGCATTCAGCAAGTAGGATCTCTCTCTCTCTCTCTCTATATATATATATATATATATGGGAGATGGTCCTATGAGAGATATCTCTCATCTTAAATGAGAGTGGGTGGGGGTCCTCACATCCATATTCAATGCCAACAACTTAAATGTGAAAGTCCCCACTCATATCTCTTATATAAGGTGAGAGATATCTCTCATAGGAGCATCTCCTTATAAATATATTTATATATATATATATACAAGCTTCCCTTATCATCTTACAGCACAAGCCATCTTGCGGGACCACCTATTGTTCCGTTCGAATGGACCATCCCAACCCACCCCCTTTATTTACACAGATCCCACCGGGTTTTAAGGATATTCATATGCACCCGTCTCTCACCCTATGGTGAGGGACATTGACATCAAAGAAGTGCTAAAATCTCGTTTAAAAAGAGGAGCCCACCCAAAAGGAGTTTCAAAAACACCTCCAAAACGAGTTAAAAAAAGAGACCTCCCTCCTTCCTCATTCCTTGCAGAAGAAAATTTGATGGCCCACAGTATTCTCAACGGTGAAGATTGAATGGATATCGAAAGTCGTCCTAAAAAATCCGATGAGCTTTAAAAGATTTCTTAATTGCCAATCTTGGTTTCCTAATACAGCTGTTCTCCCTCACGTTTCTCTTCTCCCTCGCCTTTGCTCAAGCCGCCCACCTCTCATGATCATCTCTCTCTCTTTCATCTTCCATACACGGCGACCGCCACTCTCTTTGCCCAACCGTCCCTCCTCATCTCCATCTCTATCCAAAATATAATTATGTATGTGCTTTCTACATCCAAAACTTTCAAATATACAACAGCTTGGAAAAACTCTTTAATCTTACCAATCATTAAGAAAGCAAAAAAAAAAAAAAAAAAACCAAAAGAAAGAAGAGGAAAAAAAGTTCTTAGAACCACAACACAAAAGCTTATTATTTTCTTAGGTACCCTTTCACAGTATTCATGTTCTCCTCCGGATGGTTGAGTGTTGTTATGAATATGTTGTATCATAATCATATTACAACAATGGAGAAATTACAGAAATTTTTTGCTGAGCATATTTATCAGGCTTTAGATTTATTTGTGTTATGAATATCTTGAATATTCTATTGCCATTGTATTATGCAACTTTATGTGGTTCAATGTTTTGTGTGGAGAGACTGAAATTAAGATTGATGGTTTTTGGAAGAGCTTGATAGCAAGAGGGGTGGGGGTGTGGCTGGGCGGGGTGTGGGGGGGGGGGGGGGGGGTGGGGGTGGGTGTATCTATGGTGGGATTGCTTTCATACAGGAGCACGATGAATTATTTACCATTGAAGATGGGAAAGTTGATGGTCACTTCCATGTGTTTATCAAGGAGCTTGTACGCTTTTTCTGCGTAAACCATAGGAGAAAGGCAAACATCCCTTAATAGATCTTACTATTTTGGCTCCTCTTGCCAATTCCCAACATTGTTTTACTGCATTATCACTTATGCTAGTTTACCATTTAGATGTGATATCCTAATCTATTTTTATAACATTCCTTCTTTTGGCTGATTTTGAACATATGTTTATGCCTTTCCAGGCCTGCACTTGCTATTTACAATGCGGTGCAGTTTGTGAAAGCAGATGTTTCCACCATTGCGCTTGGAAGTGCTGGATTGCCAACATCAATCATCCTTTTTGGTGGCACAAAAGGGAAACGCCTTGCAATGCCCAACGCGCGAATTGAGCCTCAGGCCGCAATAAAAAACGAGATTCAGCCCAAAAAAGCCATGCAGGACAAAAAAAATGTCACTACAGTCTACACATTTGATCAAGAACAAACGGACCGTATGAAATATTTGTCTCCGGTTGAAGCTGTCGAATATGGGATGATCGATGGGATTATTGATAGAGACTATCTAGTTTCACTCTTGCCTGCGGCAGAAAAAGCAGAACCAAAGGTGAATTACGAAGGAATGGATAAAGACCCAAGTAAATTCTTGACACCGTTGTTTTCTGATGCTGAAATATAATTGTTGGAGGGTGGGGTTTTATGAATTTGGATACAAGTACTATGTTTTCAGTGTTCTCTTCATATCTTCTCATTGCCTGTTTGTAAAAATCCGCTGCTATGTCCAGATGTGAGATTTCAGGATCCTTCGGTAGATAAACAATTCGTCCAGTAATATCTTTTGCTAGATAAACAATTCTGGTGACTGAAATAATGTGTTCATAATTTTTCATCTTACTACAATTTGATTAGTGAAGTAGAATGGTGATTTACTATCCAAGAGAAGATCATTTAGCATAAGATTAATCTTAGGCTTTGAATAGGATTGTATTCTTACGGGATAAATATCAAACAAACAAATGGATCTTGCATATTAAAACATATTTTAAAGATTGTCTCTAATTTCCTCTGCAGCATGTTTCCAGATTGTGGCCTATGCAAGATGTAGACAACTAATTGAAGTTTAATATGAATACGAGGCTAAACATTACACCCAATAACTAAAGAAATGTAATCCCATGTTATGAGAGTTGCGTGTCCCGCCCCCACGTGGGCCCATGTCAAAATTTTGCAATTGGCAATATGCCAAAGCTGGTCTCTCAACTAAATGGGATTGCTTATTTAGTGGAGATGGACCCTTAACCGATCGATGCATTTGCAAGGAGTTTGGAGAGTCTTTTAACCCATAGTTGATTCAGGATTTTCATTTGAAGGGTGGGGACAAGAGCCATAATATTGCCATCTGGCCCCTTGCCCGTATTGGGCATTTTTGAAGTGCAACTGCCACAGTACCTAAAACCTGCACCCGCTCCTGACGGGTACCAAAGCCTTGTATGGTACATTTTGACGGCTTGGATCTGGCGATAGATCTGAGATTTTCCTTCTCATTTTGTTCTTTTTTTGCAGATTTTCTGCTCTCTCTGCGATCCCCTACGTTGGAGGATAAAAGGGATCGCAGCAGCAAGAAACTGAGTCAGACCACTGTCAAGGTTAGGCAAAAGACACGACCCATTGTGACTCGCATAGGATAAGAGTGCAGCAATCAGTTGGAGTTTCCAATGGTGATGTCAGCAGTCAGCAACAACCCGACCCGTTCTCTTTTTATGGGAAGTTCTTCTTTTCTCTCTGGTTTTTTTTTTTTTTAATTATAAAAGTAATTTGTATCAAAGTTTTATTAGAATTCTACCAAAAAAAATCCCCTAATACTTGTTCAAGACCAAAAAGGCCTTCGGATTTTAATATAGACTGTATAAGTACTCCCATCATTTTTTATCCTTTTTCCCGCATTTTTGTTGAGCGACAATATCTCTACTGATTTATAGATGAGAGGGGATTACCATTTTTTTTTATAATCATCTTTTCCCTTTTTTGGTGAGCGGGGATATCCTCGTTCAACCGTTCATAAGTTGGCAGGGATATTCCTGCTCATCAGAAATAAAACACTCGCATGATTGAGTGTTTTGATTATGCTGGGCGGGGAATATTAGGAGGGACGCTATTTTTTTTCTTCTTCAATCTCAATCTTTAAATGTCTCTCACAATGTTTAAAAGGGTTTGAGAAGTTTTAAGTAAAAAAGAAATTCTATTTGTTAGGAGAATTGCACTACAAATTCATTATCAAGTTGGGCAAACAATTTTGATTTGGTGCAGAGAGTTTGAAACAAGTGTCCCAATTAAATAGAGCTTGCAATATCCACTCTAGACAAAGTAAACGAAGGAATTATATGAGTAAGAAGAATATACAACACAAATGGCTTGTTAGTTTGGTGATCTCAAAGATGAATATGAAGGGTAGTAGTAGGGCCCAATTGGGGTTGGCCCTGGTAGAGGGAGAAAGAGAGAATATGAAGAAGGGGAAAGAGGGAGGAAATAGAAGTAACTCGAGGTCACCTTGTGGCCGATGGCTGCCATTGATGGAGGAGAGCAAAGGTTGAAGATGAAAGAAGGAAGAAGGAGAGGAAGAACCAGAAGAAACTCGTGGAAGAGAAGAGAGGAGGAAAAAGAAGAAAATAGGGAAGCTCGTGGATGAGTATGGTAGAGGAGGAGGAAGAGAACGTATGAAGAAGAAAAGAGAAGGAAGAAGAAGAAAGTTCACGGAGAAAAAGAAATTTAGGTGAGTTTTGAATAACACAGGAGCATGGATATCCCTACTCAAAAAATCTAAAAAAATAAAAAAGAAAAAGGAAAGGGCCTCTAGGACTACTACGGTGGATAACTATACTTTGGATTCTTTTTGGTCTCCCCTTAGTCTAGGAGGATTTTTCTTTTAAATCCTCAAGTTTTATTATATCTTTTTGTCTTTTCTCATGGAAGAGAGGTGAAAAAGAAACAAAAATGCGGAAAGGAAATGATGATGTTAGCATGATGCAAGAGAAAGGGGGTTAAAGCATCTCCAATAGAGATGCCGGACTTCTTTTGGTGGCTGATGTAGTAATTTGATCATTTGAAACCTGACATGCTCTAAAAGCGGCAACTCCACCCAAAATGCCAAATGTAATATCTTATTAATTTTTTTTTTTTGGATTTTACATTAAACCCAGTTTATCTCCAATGGTCAATTTTGAAATAAAATAAGCCAAATATGATTTGACATCTTCCTTTTCCACATTCCAAACTTGGCATTTCACTCCCAAGTGCCAAATTTGGCATTTTATTTTTTTAACATAGCCATTGGTGTGAGAATCCATGCCAAAAATCCAATGTGGCATGTCCACCTTGGATTTTGCATCTCTATTGGAGATGCTCTTAGCCTTCCAATGTAGATATTTGACTCATGCGAACCCCAACCATCGATTTATCTTCAATTGCAAGCTCATAATGATGAGATGTAGTAGTGAAAAGACAATAGTGATAATCTAAAAGGTTAAAAATGGGTAAAACAACCATTAGCGGTCAATGTCCCAGAGATGGTGAACTCTTCTATGTGGAATATGTAGGATATGTGCACTATTATTTCGAGAGAACATCTAATATGATTTTTTCTTTTGATAAACCCTTGACAACCACTAAGAAACCATCTAACAGTAATTAGGCATTATCATGGACAGTGGGAGATGATGATTTATCCATTGAATATCTAATATGCGGATCAAGGGTCAAGTATTTGATTGAAAGAATATGATCACAATTCAATGGCACGACATATATGTAATCTCTCCTCTGCTTATTAAGATACGTAATCTCTAGATAGTGGTAAATGTTATAAAACCATTAGATCTCGGTTGAAAATAGTGATAAATGTAATCCCTAGGACCATTACTGTGGATAACTATACCCCTTCATCCATGGCCCACAAATTTAACGACTCTATATTAAAGAGAAAAAATCTAACCCTTCATCAAACGGTTCAATCCATTTGAATAGGTGAAAACTCAATATATCCAGTGTAATTTAGGAGGTCCCACGTGTGTGGATGGCTTGAATGTATCATAAAGTTGGCCTTACTATGTTATCTCTCACCCTAACATGGTAAGGGATAGGTAATCTTTTTGCTCGTAAATAAGATGCGCGAAGTTGTATGATATTATCCACTCCACCATATGGCAACCACATTTCTATATGTTCAAACTTAAATGGGTGAGAGGACTTTGTTAATCTGATTGGTGAATTTAGTGAATACGGATAAATTTATCTAATTTAATTTAAGAGCAAAGCATTAAATAATGTTTTTAGGTGGTATACTGCTATAGGTACGAATTAATAACATCTTAATAACATCAGAAAGTTAATGGATGAGATCTATTTGAGTTGTTTTGGGGGGGGGGGGGGGGGGGGGGGGGGGCGGCGGGGGTGGGCGTGTGTGGCGCGCATTGTGGGTATGGAGAGTCATAAATGTGTATTCGATTCTATAGACCTTACAACAAATATGTGGCTAAAAAAAGATGAAATTATTTTCTGTTGGAAATGTAAGATCGATGATTAGACACATCAGTGTTTCACTAGGGTTATAATTAACTATAGTATATATATTGAATTGGATGCCTCCAAATTTGTGTTCAAGACCCTTTTATGAGCTGTGGACTGGTGCCAAATAAAAAACTGACCTACCAAAATGATTCCAACTGCAAATATGAAAGAAGAAGATCATTCTTTCCATTTGTTATCTGAATTAGAGGTATGCGTATTTTCTTGTGGATCCCATGGAAATCACATTTCTTATTTATTTTCTTATAATAATATTAATAATATTTATTATTCCATATTTTATTGATAGGTGTTCAATCTTAATTCCTAAATTCTTTTTTAATTTTTAACTTTTGGCTAGAGCGGGTGAGTTTTACCAAACTTGTGGGACAATGTATCCGCCCAAGGATGAATCAATCCTGAGTTGCTATGTGTGACAGACACCTTAACCACTGGGGTGTCCATGTTTCTCTATTTTCTAAATTTCTTTATTTCAATAAAAATTGAAGTGAGTCTGATTTTATGAAATATAATCTTTTTTCGTATATAGCCCTTGGGGTTTATAGAATTTGTAAATAGGCCCCTGTGGTTTCAGTATTTGCATATATCCCTCCTGTCCATTTTTATTTTAATACCTTCCATATCCCCAAAGTCCCTATCATAACGAGAATAGGCAATCACCACAAGACTTGTGTTGAATCTTTTTCTTATAAAAATTACAACTTTTCCCTTAAACTCATTAAATAAAGATAAGTATGTCATTATTTATAAAAAAATAATATTATTTTATCTCAATTTGAAACTCTCATCAATCTAACAGGGGTTGTACATGAATTGGGTTAATTATAACCAATTATAAGAACAAGTGTTGATTGTTATTATGATTGATATAATAACATGAGCCTCGTATTGATAAAAACGAATTTATGTAGGGTTACTCTCTTCCACTAAATGTACTATAGTAATTAGGGATGACAATGGGTCATGTTTAAACGGCCCCGCTCCGCCCCACTCCTATTAGGATTTAGCTGTGGGTTTGGTATTGATTTTCTTGGACTGGGTGTGTTTGGGTTTTATTGTTGCAACCGGCCCGCCTCTCATATATAATATATATTTATTTACTACCAAAATTATAAATAAAATTCATATGGTACAAGTGGTGTTGAGGCATTAGCTTAAAGGTTGAGGGATTAACTTAAAGGATTTTTAAAATAAGATTGTGTGTTTGAATTCTACCACACTATTTCCCATGCATTTATATTTTTAAAAAATTCTAAGGTTTAAATTTGACATAACCCTTGTCCAAATGGGGAGAGTTTGGTATCACATGCTACTGACCTATCACGGGGCGGGTCAGGTTAATTTGGATGAGACAAGCTCGAGACGGACTCCAAACCCGCTCCAAACCCACCCCATTGTCATCCCTGATAGTAATTGCTAATGTTATAAGCTTTAAAGAAAAATAAATCCAAGCTTTTGAACTTATGCATATATGAATAAAGACATGGGCAAAATTGTCATTTCACTCTAAAATATGGTGCCTATAAGGCGACTAATTTTGGGACATAGAAGGTATTAAAATGAAAAGACAAGGGGGTGTACAAATATTGAAACCACAAGGGCTTATTTACAAATCCGAGAAACCTTAGACGAATATTTGCAAAAACCTATAATCTTAAATATTTTCTTTCATTTATAAAGGAGGACATACAATACTTTATGTTACTGAATTAAGTGAGGAGTGAGGAGGTTTAAGATTTCGTTGGTTATGCCTAGTTTTTATTTCATATTATTTCCTTTATAAATTCTTTTTTTGGTAAATATAGATAATGTTATGGGGTCCATTTGCCCCACCAATAAAAGAGGTTTGCAGATTAGACATTTCTATCTTAACCCTGATCCATTTCACAATCTTATGTTTAGTAGCTAGAAATAGTTAAACTAATCCAAACTACTTAACCCATTAATCATAGTCTCTTTTGTTGTGATCGTGTGTACGGAAGTGTGCGATCAACAAGCAAACAAATCAAGCCACACAAAAGAGAACAGAGATTTACGTGGTTCGGTGGTTTCACACCTACGTCCACGGACAAATGCTTGTCTTGTTCTTCTCTACTATTCAGAGTTTTTCCATCATTAGGGTTACAACTAAAAGAGATAATATGTAATTTCAACAAAGACCAAATTACCCCTCAACCCTAATACAAATGAATTGGGCCTATAAAACGAGCCAAAACCCATAAACCCAACAAATCTCCACCGTGGCGAGATTTGCAGGTTACAACATTTTCCACCTTGGCATGCAATCACACCCTTCCAAATGCGCTTGTAAGCGCTATACACCCGAAGGTGCTGAAACTTGCATAATGTTGATCAAGTCACACAAAAGCGTGCGATCAACAAGCAAACAAATCAAGCCACACAAAAGAGAACAAAGATTTATGTGGTTCGATTATTTCACACCTACGTCCACGGACAAAAGCTTGTCTTCTTCTTATCTACTATTCAGAGTTTTTCCATCATTAGGGTTATAACCAAAAGCGATAATATGTAGTTTCAACAAAGACCAAATTACCCCTTAACCCTAATACAAATGAATTGGGCTTATAAAACGAGCCAAAACCCACTACTAGAAAAAGGACTTTTAGCGGCCGCTAAAAGCCGTCGCTAAAGGTATGTAGGCGGTCGCTAATACTCTTTAGCGACCGCCCACCGACCGCCAAGTGTGCGACGTAATTGCTTCGTCGCTAAAAGTATTAGCGACCGTCATCTGGCGGCCGCAACATTTTTTGCGACAGCAAGCTAGCGGTCGCTAACAAATTTTTAAAAAATTTGAAAGACCTTTAGTGGCCGCCATAGTGGTCGCAAATACTTAAATTTTTTAAATTTTTTTAAAATCTTAAATGTATTAGCGGCCGCCATAGCGGTCGCTAATACTTAAATTTTTTTTAGCGACTGCTAGTGGCGGCCGCTAAAGATCATATTTTTTTTTCAAAGATTTTTTTCTAATTTCTCAATTTTTTTCCTGCTTTTTGTACCTGTACCTGAATATATTATATACAGCTACTACCATCAGTTAAAATTACTAATAACAACAAAAGAAAGTCTTATATTAATGACATTCAAAACATTACAAAAAATTCAACAAATTATGTCCATTACAATTATAAAAAAAAAAAAAAACAACATATTGTCTGCGCATGGTGCCGTGGTAGATCCGATGCTCTCAAACCTGAACACAAAAAGGAAAATAAATATTAATAGTTAATTATAAAAATTGGCAATTTATACTAAATATAAAAAAATTAAGAAGCAAAATTAAAACATTTCAATTTAAACCTATGTTTCAACAGTAAGAGCAATCCGAGAGTCGGAATCGAGTTCCGTCAATTCCTGCAAGTCGGAAATGACTACGGGCCAGTGCCCGTCAAGTTTCACGGGCAACAAAGCCCGTTTGCCCGTTTTGAGAGCACGGAGGCTGCTTTCCTAAGTTCTAAGTTAACGGTTCAACTTAAACCGACGTTTCAACAGTACGGGCAATTCGGGAGTCGGAATCGAGTTCCGTCAGTTCCTGCAAGTCGGGAATGACTACGGGCCAGTGCCCGTCAAGTTTCACGGGCAACGGAGCCCGTTTGCCCATTTTGGGCGCCCGGAGGCTACTTTCCTAAGTTCTAAGTTAATGGTTGATTTCATCGGTCAAATTAGGATCGTTGGTTCTTCGTAAGTTACACACCTACGCAATGGATGTAATCAATGAATATCACTACATGAAATTGACAAGTCAGGAACAAGTGAAACTACTCCTAATGATTGAATACGTACGTGATTCTTGAACCATTCGTGAAATGACCGATAAGGGGACTGATGCATTTGATTCTCTGTAGCACGAGGCATGTCCCGTTTGAGCTCATCGATGTGTGTCCTGCGATGCGTAATACGTGTTAATGACAAGAACAATAATTTAGGCAAAAAATTGAGGTGTTACTCTAATGAATGAGTGATAACTTACTGAGTCAAAGCCACAACATATGGGGTGTTGAACAACACCCACCGGTGAGCTTGAATCCACTCAATATTATTGAGATCAAATGACGTGCCCTCCCCAACTGGCCCATCATTAATCTGCGATGGCCTAGTAAACTTTGTTTCAATATTATCATTAAGATATGATGCGCAGAAATTGGTGCACTCATCCATCAAATACCCCTTAGCTATTGATGCCTCTGGACGAGCCCTATTACGAACATACCTCTTCAATGTGTTCATGTACCTCTCGATCGGATACATCCATTTGAATTGGACGGGGCCACCAAGCAGGGCTTCACTGGTTAAGTGTATGGTCAAGTGAACCATGACATCGAAAAATGCAGGTGGAAATTTTTTTTCTAGATGACACAATGTCACAGCAATCCTCTCTTGCAGACCATTCAACTCATCTATTCGGTGAACTCTAGAACATAGTTGTTTGAAGAAGTTACTAACTTCAATCAACAGCACTACAATATTCTTAGGCAAACAATTCCGAATGGAGATAGGCAATAACTGTTGAATGAGAATATGATTGTCATGACTCTTCAAACCCTGTAATGTTCTTTCTTTAATGTTTACATGCTTAGCAATATTCGAACAGTACCCCGTCAGGAACCTTGACACCCTTCAGAACAGAGAGGAAGACATCTTTCTCATCTTTACTCATCGTGTGCTGCGCAGGAGGCATGTATGCCTTGTTGGACTCTCTCAGCTGCAAGTGCAATGGTTTTCTCAAGCCCATTTCTTCCAAGTCACGGCATGCATTGACACCATCCTTTGACTTCCCTTGAACACCGAGAATGGTTCACAATATATTATCACATACGTTCTTCTCGATGTGCATAACATCTAAGTTGTGCCTGAGTAAGTTATCTTTCCAGTATGGTAGATCGTAGAAAATACTTTTTTTCTTCCAATTATGACTTCGCCTTTTATTTGCACCGGGAATAAAAGGCAGCGGGGGGGGGGGGGGGGGGTGGTGCAGTAAATCTTGAAAATCATACATAGTACGTATTTGCTCCTGCTCGAGCTGTGACAACAATTCAACTCCCGTCATTGTTTGAGGTGCTGGACCATATTCTCGAGTGCCATCAAATGACACTTTGTCCCTCCTGAACCTATGCAATGGAGGTAGAACGCGTCTATGACCCGTGTATGCTCATTTTTTGCCGTGCTTCAACCAAGTTGACTTCTTCTCCTTATTGCAACAAGGACATGCAAACTCTCCCTTTGTGCTCCAACCTGACAAGTTAGCATACGCTGGGAAGTCGTTGATTGTCCACAATAATGCAGCACGGAGTTTAAACATTTCATTGCTTTCAGCATCAAATGTCATCAGACCATCAGCCCATAATTCATTCAATTCATCAATCAAAGGTTGCATATATACATCAATCTTGTCCCCTGGTCCTCTTGGCCCATCAATAAGTGTGGATAGGATCAGAAAAGGTTGCTTCATACACATCCATGGCGGGAGATTATAAGGTACCAAAACAACTTGCCACATACTGTGATTTGCCCCAGTCATGGACCTGAATGGACTAAAACCATTTGCATCCAAACCAAGCCGCACACTGCGACAATCCAAGGCAAAGTCTGGATTCCTCCGATCGAAGTCTTTCCACGCTGGGGAATCTGCTGGATGGGTTAACTTACCATCGTCCCTGCTGTTCTCGGCATGCCATCTCATCAGTTTAGAAATCTTTGATGACATAAAAAGCCTCTTCAGCCTTGGCTTAAGTGGGAAATATCTCACTTGCTTTGCTGCCACACGTTTGCCACGATTGACAACACTTGTAGAACTATTCTGACGATTGTAACCAACCCTGTCCTCCTTCCATCTCGAAGTCTGACAGACAATGCACATATCAAGATGGGCATTCTCATTCCTAAACAACATACAATTGTTTGGACATGCATCCAAAGTCTCATATGTGAAGCCTAAATTTTCAGTTAACTTGCGAGCCTGGTAGTAGGACTCAGCAAGTTTTGCACCGGATGGGAGCACTCGATGCAACAACTGGAGGAGCATATCGAAGGACGTGTCAGACCACTGATTCAATGCCTTCAAATGTAACAACTCAACGATAAAGGACAATTTACTGAAGTCCTTGCATCCAGGATACAATTCTGTCTGTGCATCGTCTAGAATTTCAAAATATCTCAAGGCTTCTTCATCGGCACCGAAGCGAGGATTACTCCCACCCGCCCCCTCAGTCTCACAGCTTGTGTATTCTGGTGCCAACTTGCACGCGATATCATTTAGCATCGCGATCATCGGATCAGCCTCTGGCATATCATCCACCTTAATTTCATCTCTTTCCTCTTTGCGACAAGAAACATACTCTTCTCCATGTCTTATCCAATTCTTGTACTGCTTCAAGAATCCATTCAGAATCAGATGCTCTCGGACAAACTCTCTTCTGTAATAATACCGATTCACACATTTTCTACATGGACAACTGACGAACTCATTGTCAAACCCATTGGTAAATTCCATGAACTGGTCAATCCCACACATGTATTCCCTAGACATCCTATTCGGTAAATCAATCCAACTCTTGTCCATCTCGGTAACTATTTCTGTGGAAATATAAAATGAGCAAGTACAATTAGCCCAAGGTACCGTGCATCATGCAAGTCACCTATCCATAAACTGCAAACTCCTTACTACAGGGTGGTTGGTCCTATCCCATTCGAGAATGCATGATCCAACTTGCACTCAACAACTCGAATGCTTCGTCCCCTAGTCAGACAAAATTTCGGCAGCATGTCCGCGTGGTTCTCCAAGTACGCGACATAGGTACAACATCAGTCGTACCTATTTATGTACCCAGAGAACAATGGGACATCAACCGAAACTCTATCTAACATCAAACTTGCATGAGTTATTGAGTATAAGATTGATAATTGTATTCTCAAACTGTCCAAACTGGACAATTCAAGAATCCTATACGACAAAGTTCGAATGTACATCACAAGAACAACGAATCTAGTCAAAGACCCAATCCGTTGCGTCAAGGATTACCGAACAGATGTCGTACACAATTCTCGAACGGGTCTAAGTTTCACTAATGCATGCAAATCAATAAAAGTTGATAATGAAAGGTTCACAACCAATGAAATCTTCAAATATAAAACCATCTATAGCAGTTCTAAATTAAGGGTCAATGTGGAATAGGTAAATGAGCATTTAAATTGCAATGTTGCATCCAAGACCACACAAAGTTAAAGAAAGTTGATTATCACATAACCCAATTCAACACTGTATCCAAACACAAAATAAAAGCAAGGGGGAAAGCAGAGCGCGGGAGAGGGAAAGAAAAATAGGGAAGAAAAAACGTGGGAGGGTTTTAAAGGGGTCTTTAGCGACCGCTGATGCGGCCGCCAGAGGCGATCGCAAATGGTACCTTTTGGCGACCGCCACTGGCGGCCGCCCATACTTTTCCGCCGCCAAAAGCAAATTCTCTAGTAGTGGAAGAAGCAAATTGCTTGCATACTAAATCAATTAAGCAACAACCCCCAAAATCAAACTCTCATTCCCAAATTGGTAGAAAAAACCCTCATTCTCTCATCTTCAAATTCAACCAACACAACCCAACAAGAAAAAACTAACGCAGCAAACCTAACAACTCGCTCAAGTTTCTAATGGCCAAACTATTAAGTAAATTAAGTAGCAAACAAATAAATCAGAAAAAACTCACATCATTCCAAATAAATTAGTGAACAAATCAGCCCACCCAAAAAAAAAAAAAAAAAAAAAAAAGCAGCAAACAAATCAAAAAAAAAAAAAAAAAAAAAACAGCAAACAATTCAGAAAAAAAAAAAAAAAAAAACAGCAACCAAATCAGAAACAAAAACACCAAAGACACAATTGGGTCAACTCAAAACCACCCATAGGTCAGGCCAAGCTAATGAAACCCATGGCCTGGGCTACAAAGGAAGAGCCAAAAAGAAGCTTCCAAAAATCAGGAATAAAATTGAACAAATGGATAAGCTATCATCAGTGTTTGACTGTGTTAAAATTCCTTAGGTGCCTTGCAACTCTAATCCAAGAAAACTATGTCAACTTGCTAGTTGTTTAACAGGCATATCCTTTCTAAATACAAAACCTTTTAAAAATGGTTATTAGTTAAATGACCAAATCTTAACACATCAGGGAAACAACTTGGTTTTGGCCAGTTTTGAAACCATGCTTACTATCAGAAAAGAAATGGTAACCTCACCCAGAATTGCAACCTTCCACAGGGAATCTAGATGAGTTAGGTGCACTTCTTCATCTTTGGTACAGGGCTTTGGACATGCCTTTTTATGACTAGTCAAATAGCTAAATCCTGTTAACTATGCTCACATATTCTGCTAGATAATGTGCACATCAAGTGCTCAATTTTGACTTGGAACTTGTGCTTGCCACAAGGAGGATGGTAAGAAACAAGTCTGAAAAATAAAAATAACAAAATCAAAACAAACAAAAAAATAAAAAAGAAGAATGAATCATAAAATAAAAGTTAAAGAATTGAATCCATCATAAGGCTGGAGAGAGAGCAATTGAGGATGGGATAAAGAAGAGAAACTCAACCTGGATTTTGAACCCCAAATGGAATTCACCATTTTCAAATGTTTTTTTGAAAGGTAATTTTTTTTTTTTTGAATGGTAGATTTTTTTTTAAGTATTCTTTCCTTTTAAATTTTGGCCAATACATACTGCAACAAATATGAATCAATCTTTCAAGAAATCAAAACAAAGCGTCATTGTAATACTTAGTTAACATTTGCGTCAGCAACGTAGGCCAATCTAGGAACCAATAATGATTCTTTAACCCATAGCCATACTCACCCAGTTTGCAGTTGGATTAATTTGCATTTGAATTTTCAATTTGTAATTTGAGATTTGGCTTGATTAGAGACGGAGTAGGTTTGAACACGATTTTCTTTGACTTCGACCATGTTCTTCTCTTTTCATCTATGACTCAACACGATTTTCTAGCATTTAAGCTTTGAACCCTTTATCTTGACCATTTTTCTTCTCTGGTTGCTTAAGAATCTGTTTGAAAAATAAAAGCATGCCTAGATACAGTGCCAATCACTGGGGCATGGAGTGACTATGGTTAGCTGAAAATCACTCTAATCAGATATCCCACCCCTCAATTTTAGGGCCCAAAAAGTATATCAATTACATCAGGCATGCTTTACGGTGATTCAATCAATGGTTGGATCCTTGTCAAATAGGGTTAATGCCGATCCACATGATCAAAGGTGTGACTGAGGATTTGCATTGATATTAAGCAGGCCCCATTTTTAACACTAAATGAGGTTAAAATTGCACTGCAACTCCTGATGTTAGTGTGTTAATGTTTTTAATCAAGCATCATCTCCCTCAAATACAACAATTTGGAGGTTGAATACTGGAACTCCACACAACAATGCACAATTTCACCCTTAAGGTTCTCTTCTGCAAAACCACGTTGAACTTGAATAGAAGCATTTTGGTAGAACTTTACACAACAACAAACAAAAACACAAGTCTCTACAGCCAGATTCACACATCACCATGCTATGTTTATCATAACCTATAGATACTCGCAGTGGAAGCATCCTCTTTATAGAGAACTGAAGTTTTTGTTCCTAAGAACCTGAAAACATGAATCTGCTCTAATTAAACATATTTTTAATCTTTGAAAAACATAAATCTGCTCTAATTAAACATATTTTTAAGCACTGATTATGAGTTTTTCATTTTGTAAAAGGCTTGTCTCATCTGCCTTGGTTTGATGCAAATTCACACACACGAGTAGATGGGATGCTTGTGACGAGAGCTTTACTGTGTTCCTTCCCCTTTGACTTGATTAGATCCGCTTCTAAATTTATCCGATTTCAGATTGAAAACTATTTTTTGATGATGAATGATTAAAAGGGCATCATAGATCCCCACACTCAGAACTAAGTTTCTGTGCCAAAGCCCCCAACAAATCAGATAAAAAAAAAAAAAAAAAACAAACCTAGAAAAAAAACATGTGCAATGATAATCACTTCGAAGCTCTAATCTACATTTTAAAAAAAATGCAAGATCTGGAAAGAACTTGAAAGTGGGAATAGATCATTAACATATATACCTGGAAATGATTTTGATGCAGAGTGTACGGAAAGAAGCTGGTTTCAGAAGTTGTTCTTCGTCTTCGAGGTTTAATGGCGGACAGAAAACAGAGGAAGAGTGAGGGAAAGAGAGAGACTGTTGGTGAGGGAGAGCGAGCAGCGGCGGCGGCGGCTCCGGCGTCGGTGAGGGAGAGCGAGCAGCGGCGGCGGCGGCTCCGGCGTCGTTGAGGGAGATGGAAAGACAGGCGGAAAAAGTGAGAGAAATAGAGAGAGAGAGGGAGGGAGAGAGAGGGAACCAGTGTCGGCTCCAGTGCAGGCACTCCGTCGGTGGCGTTGCTGGTGCGGCGGGAGACTGGGGAAAAGCGCGCGGGAGGGCTGCACAGTCTCGAGCGCGGGAGGGGAAAAGAGAGGAGGAGGGAAAGAAAAGTGAGGAGGAAAGAAAGAAAAGTGGGGTTCGGTGGGGGTTAGTAAGAGGACTTTTAGCGACCGCTTGTTGCGGCCGCAATAGCGGTCACTAATAGTCTCTTTAGCGACGGCCACATGCGGCCGCCCGCCTCTGGCTGCGCCAATACTATATTTTCTAGTAGTGACCGATAAACCCAACATCTTTTTCATTGCCATTGCATGCATGAAATGCCATTTTGGCTGCTTTTTTTGCCAGGCTTAATGGGGCACTTGGAAGAATAAGCCATCAGTGCAAACAAGAAAAAAAACTTATGACAATAAATCCACCACACAAATGACCAACCCATATTCGCAGCAAATGGATATGATTTGATTTTCCATTTTTGGGTATCTAGATAAGGGTACTGGGATCTAATGAGCCCTCAGATGAGGGATTTGAATTAGGTAACCTTGACTTTATACCCTCACTTGTAACAGTTGTCTTCCAAACTTAATCTCTTATTAGATATGAAAGTGTTGTATCAATCCACGTTAGATTGATTTTCATTAATTAGTGTATATATAATACATGGAGATATGTTGATAAGCTTTATAATTCAGCAGATTTTACATAATACAGAAATTCAATCTTTGAGAGATCTAAATTTATCCTCTAGCTATATATGATGGGACCACACTCGCTTTAGATGGGTCAGCTTGAGTGCTTTTCCTAATATGCCCCCTCAAACGAAGTAG
Organism: Persea americana; assembly: GCA_029852735.1. Lineage (NCBI taxonomy): Eukaryota > Viridiplantae > Streptophyta > Magnoliopsida > Laurales > Lauraceae > Persea > Persea americana. The sequence goes on from CM056818.1 coordinate 35,038,733, forward strand.
ATTTTCAATGACATGAAGCTTGCCTGTTAATAATTGAAAGCGCCCAGAGCTTAACCCCTTAGTAAAGATATCTTCTAATTGATCAACAGAGCTCACAAACCAGACTTGAAGATAACCACAAATGACTTTTTCTCTTATGAAATGATAGTCTACCTCCACATGTTTGGTTCTGGCATGATAAACCGGGTTTGAGGCCAAAGAGATTACACTAATATTGTCACAATACACAACCGGTGGTGTTTTGAGGAAAAGTTCAAGGTCGCGCATTGGCATTCTAACCCAATACACCTCAGCAACAGTAAGAGCAAGGGACCTATATTCTGACCCAGTGCTTGATCTTAATATTGTTGGCTGTTTTTTTGCATTCCATGAAATTAGATTAGAATCAAAGAATAGAGTGTATCCTGAGGTAGATCTTCTATCATCAAGATCTCCTGCCCAATCAACGTCAGTGTGTGCAGTAAGAGTAAAGGGACCCTTGCAAAAGCGAAGACCATGGGTGATTGTGACTTTAAGAAACTGCAAAATTCTTTTTACGGCTATCTAGTGAGTGGATCTAGGCTCATGCATATACTGACGGACTTGGTTGACTGCAAATGCAATGTTTGGTATAGTCAAAGTGACATATTGTAATGCTCCAACTACACTGCGATATTCATGTGTGGATGGCAAATGATCTCCAAAAAACTTTGAGAGCTTGGACCCCGAGTCAACGGGTGATTTAATAGGTTTGGCATCATGCATGTCTATCCATCGTAGCAAATCCCAAATATATTTTGTTTGGGTGAGATACAATTCTGAGTTAACTCTGTGTGCTTCAATGCCAAGAAAATAGTGCAAAGGACCTAAATCCTTCATTGCAAAAAGACGACCAAGATCTACTACTAACTTTGGAAGAGTAGCAGAATTGTTGCTGGTCACAGCAATGTCATCTACATAAATAAGTAGAACAGTGAACTCACCTCCAAAGTTACAAAAAAATAATGATGTATCTGCATTTGACCCAATGAAGCCAAGGCTCTGAAGATAGTTAGTGAGTCGCAGATACCAAGCCCGTGGAGCTTGTTTTAGGCCATAAATTGCTTTGTGGAGCTGACATACATGATTGGGCTTTGATGAATCCACAAAGCCTTGGGGTTGTTCCATATAGACTTCTTCAATTAAAACCCCATGTAAAAAGGCATTGTTAACATCTAATTGGCGAATAGACCGGCCAAACTAAATTGCAATGAGGATCACCAATCTTACAGTAGTATGTTTTACTATTGGGCTAAATGTTTCATTATACCCGGTTGCTAGTGAAACCCTTTAGCCACAAGACGAGCTTTATGTCGCTCAATTGTTCCATCTGACTTTTGTTTGAGTTTAAACACCCATTTGCATCCAATTGCATTATAGCTCGGCTTAGCCGGGACAAGAGACCAAGTACCTTGTTTTTGCAACGCTTCAAATTCAAGAGCCATTGCAGTCCTCCAGTTAGGAGACTTGACTGCCTGGGAATAGCATGTCGGTTCTGTTGGTGTAAGTGTTGTTTGTAAAGCCAAAGACAATGGGTAGCGCATAGCCATAAGTCTTTTCTTGGGTTTAAAAATCCCATCAATAGCTCGGATCGCATTGAATGAGTCCTATGAGAACCATCTGAGTTAAGGGGCGGATGGGCTAGTGGGTCCGCATGGGTAGCAGGTGTTACCACATCTTTCTTCATTCCAGCTTTAGTGCCCAAATCTAAATCATTTAAACCAGGTGCATGCAGCTGTGATGGTTGAGGTAAAGATAAAAGTGGGGCTAGGCGTCATAATTGTCTGACCATGGGATGATTGTGTAGCATGTGGCACTACCACTTCAGAGTACATTTTCCTAGAACCACCAAACCGTTCAACTTCTACTTGCCTCATTGTAACATATGGTCCATGGCTAGATGCTTCATCTAAATTGTGAGGTTCATTTATAGTTGCATTAGCAGGAGTCTTAAAAGAGTCAGAGTGGATTGTGGGCCCAGTCGGTGCACTAGTAGCATTGGTTGATAAGTCTGGAGTAGATACTGCATGAGGTGCTTTGTTCCGATCAATTTGTAAAGTTAGGGATCCATTGGTACCTGTCAATCCATCTGAGAGATGGGAGTGATCATGCAATGTTTGTGCAGTAGGAGTTAAAATTGACTGACCAAGAACAACTTAGTCAATAGTGGATTAGGCATTAGAGCTGGAGTTATGGGAAAGCACACCATCTTTTTGGGCAAAAAGGTATTGAAGTTCACCGAAGACTACATGACGGGACATATATATTCTTTGTAACACCGGGACATAGCATTTGTAGTGTTTATAGTAATGCCCATATTCAAGAAGAACACATTGTTTGGTGCGAAATGATAATTTGCCCGACTGATACGGACGAAGATATGGGTTACAAGCACACCCAAAACTATTATCCAAAACTCTAGTGGGCATGCGATTGATAAAAAAAATGGCGGTTTCAAAGCCAAAGTCCCAGAATGAAAATGGGACAGAAGATATGGGCCATAAGGGATAACCACGTCTCAACAATGTGACGATGTTTTCTTTCAGACACACCATTTTGAGCAGGGATATGAGGACATATAATAAACCATATACAAACCCATAAGCTTAAGCTGATAGGTGGAAAGCCTGTACAGGTATATTAAGACTTGTCAAGCATATTACTTAGGCAATGTGGGATGTGGGTCTTCCCAAGACAGGCCTGTCACGTGGGCTATACGAGAACGACTGCCACGTGAGCTACACAAGAACAACGGGAGCGGAACCCGCTTTGATACCATGTAAGTGTTGTATCAATCCACGGTACATTCATTTTCGTTAATGAGTGTAAATATAATATATGGAGATATGTTGATAAGCTTTACAGTTCTAAATTTATCTTACAGCTACGATGGGACCACACTTGCTTTAGATGGGTCAGCCACATTTCTTTAGAATCTAGATAGAGATAGTGGCACTAAAATAGAAGTTAATAAGATCTGCGAGATATGATTTTGGATTTTGCTCATCTAAAGTTAACAAGGGATGTGCTACAAAACTTACCTTGGTCCTTATGGAGATTCATTGTCTGGCCAAAATGATGCACAATCTTCAGGTACTTCCTCTCTCCTTTCTTCTTCTATTCTAAAGTGAGCCAACTCAATGTAACTTGCACATGGAGTTCTCTTTGATTTCAAGAAGAGGTATTTGTATAGTTTCTTGTTTTTGGGCTTTGTGTTTTTTTGTTATTTGTAAATATATAATGCATTTGACTATCAGGTCTCAATACTCAATTAGTGCTTATAAAATGTATTTGTGTGATAATAGAGGATTCCATGATAGAGAGAAATATTGTCTTGATTTTGTATGCAACCCCATTCCATTGTTTGGTGGGAAAATCGTTTAGAAGTAAAAGAAGAAAAAACTGATTTTCCTCGTTAAAGAAGTTATCAACTTCCTTTGGGACCGGTATAATTTCAGGATTCTCTCTGGTGCAAACTAAAGCTAGAGAGCATGTACTTCTCTTGTTGCACAAATACGTCTAAAGATTTTCTTTAATTTTCATTTTTGAAAGATGTTCCCCGATCCTATCCGTGGGAAGCAATATCTTCCTTCTCTAAAGAAGCCCTCATAATGTAAGGAAGATATTCTTTCCAAGCACCACAAAGTTCATGAAATATCGTTATCTAACCTATCAAAGAAATATTGAAATCATTACAAATATGTGGTTTCCAAACACCCCCCTAAATCTACATTATATACAACAATTCCATCTAAGGTTTGTGACTTAAAAGACTCTTTTTAACATTTACACCATTGATGTGATAATTGAAATTATTTATGAATAATTTCTAAAAAATGCTATGTTGTGCGAGGTTGGGAAATAAGATTAAACACACATGTACATATAATAAAATATCTTGCGCTTTAGGGCCTGTTTGGATGTACAAGAAAACACAAGAAAATAATATTTTATAGAATATAATCTTTCATTTTCTAAAGAAGAAAATCTTGAGCATTTGGTAAGCCAAGAAAAATTTGAAGAAAAGAATCTTTTCTTTCAAACAGCTCAATATTTTCTCCTACAGCTACCCCATGTAGAAAACTTTCTACGAGATAAAAATCTTTCAAAATGACAATTACAAAGTGGTAGAGTAAAGTAAAGAATCTTTCACCAAATCCATCATGATGTGTATGTTTACATATATGGTAAAGTAAAGTAAAAGTAAATGTTACGGCACGATAAAGTTGGGGTAAAGTAAAGGTGGGATAAAATATTTGGTAAAGTAAATTAGGAAGGGATGGTAAAGCAGTTTCTTTTTATTTGACTTTACTTTATCACATTTTATCATAGTTGTATATGGTAAATAAAAGTGATTTATTTACAGGTGTGGTAAAGTAAAATAAAGATTGATGTCATATTGTAGTAAAGGTGAAGTAAAGTAAGGTGAAATAAAGTATGTGGTAAAGCAAAGTGGGAGAGAGAGCTGTAAAGTAGTTGTTTTTTGTATTGACTTAACTTTACTATACTTTACCATGGTTTTATGTGATAAAAGAAAAGTAACTTAATGTAAAAACATGGCAATTGAACTTTACTTTATCATACTACTTTTTTTTTATCAAGATGTGGTAAATTACATGTAAATTAAAATATTTAATAAAAACCTACTCTAATAATGTATTTTACTGTACTTTAATCACAGGACCTTCCAAACAACTCAATTTAAAATCTGTAAAATTCTTCAAAAATCGCCAAACAGCAAAAATATTGTAATATTATAATATTACATTATTCTATTCTACACTATTTTATTCTTATAATATTTAAATCTATAAATATTTTATTCTGTAAACATCCAAACGGGCCCTTAGAGGTTATGTGCTTCTAAATAGTCCCCTTTGGTTTTAGTATTTGCAAATAGGCCCGGCCTTTTTTTAATTTTAATACCTTTCGTGTCCCCAAAATCAGTAGCCAGCCAACTATCAAAAGTTTTTAGGTTGGAATGACACATTTGCCCATCCCTTTATCCTTATATGCTTAAATTCAAATGCTTGAATTTATTTTTCTCTAAAGCTTGTAACTTTGATAATTACATTTAGTAGGAGAGAATAGCTGTATACAAATATATATATATATATATTTATCAATAGAGGGCCTATTTCATTAAATCCAAATCTACTATAATGACAAGCTGCATGTGCTTTTAATTAGTTACAACTGATCCAATCCATGCACGACCCACAATTATATTGATGAAAGTTTTCAAAATATATAATTAGGCTTCATGTGATTAAAAAGTTATTGAGAGAGACCGTTGGGAATTGGGATACAATAATGGAATCTTGCTATATAATAATATATTCATATTTGCTTAATTGATATAAGGGCGAAGCTGTCATTTTTTTTAAAGTTCAACACAAATCCCATGGTCATCTCCCATTTTTATTAAAAATACTAATCTTGGGGACATGAAAGGTATTGAAATGAAAAGGTATGGACCTATATGCAAATACTAAAACCACAGGGGCTTATTTACAAATCATATAAACCTTATAGGGGTATGTATATACAAAACTCTTTTTTTAACTCTAGCTTATGGGGCCCAGTCCCAAGAGAGCCCACACAAATGAGAAGAGGATGCCCACAAAGGGGGAAGAGTGGCATGACCATGGATCAATCCTTTGATAGCCGGGTGAAAACGGGGTTGCCAGCCTATGCATTAATGGCCTGAAAACACATACCAAAGTGCCCAAACCAAATTAGTTTAACACTTGATGGAACCCACAACAATTATTCTTAATACACTATAAGGGGATGTACAATTTTCTTTGGGACCGATTCTCCAAATCGGTATAGAGAATTCTTGCCAAATGAGGTTTTTTGTACCCATTTTAATCCCTAAAGACTCAATCATTTGTTACCTAAGGACTCGACATACTAATCCTTAATGTTACAAAATTTCTATGAAGTGCATAAATCCTTTTTGGGCTTTAATCAAACGGGGAAGATTTTCATAGTTAAAGGTTCAGATCGAGTTCTGTGGGGCTGCTTTAGCTATATATCTTGCTATTGGATGAATGTGGGCTATTTGGATTAGGAACCACCCTCGTTGGGTTTGTAGTCTTGTTAGCAAGGGCTAGCCTATTTTTGTTTGCTTTCCCCTTGCTTTACTAGAGGCTGCTTGTTTTGCTTTTTCTTTCTTTTGAAGAATTCATCTTGTTTTGTTATAAAAAAAAATAAAAATAAAAAAAGAAAGTTCAGTGTTCTGTCACTAGGCCAATTGCTTATTATTATTATTTTTTTTATGATGTGGATAACTTGAGGCCTTTGACTCATCAGGACTATTCCCCCTGGTGGCACATGCTAAACCCACATAAACACACTGAGTCGCCCATCCAAACAACTTTCTAGTATTTATTTTGAAGAAAACTCAAAAATTAATATAAACTAAGAATCAGTATTATTCAGATTTTCTTTTGGTACTCATTTTCTTTTAGAAATGGATTTTCTTACTGTGTTTGATTTTTCATTCGTATTTTGTATTGATATTTTCATTTTCTCATAGATATTCCAAAATATATATATATATATATATATTCTTCCCAACAAGAAGAATCAGACTCCTCCCATAATTGCTACAAATATGGTTATTGAGAATTCACTATAAAAAAAAAAAGACTTTTAGCAGCGGAAATCAGTGCCATAATAGCCTGAAAATGGACCGTCTAGAGGTTTTATGATTATTTAGTGGTGGAAAACATTAACCGCCGCAAAAAAACACTTTTAGTGGGGGAGAAAACCTGCGACTAAAGATGTGTTCTTCCACTGCTAAAAGTCTCTCTTTTTTTTAGTGATTAATTACCCTCTTAGAACATGCTGGATCATTTTCATTTGGGTTTTTCTTCTGATATTGTTATGGAAATTCTCAAACCTCTTCAAAATAATCAAACTGAGAGAGAGAGAGAGGGAGGGAGAGAGAGAGATTTGCACTTTGTAATTAAGGATTAGACTCCGTGCATGTTTGGACAAAATCTAATTAACTTAGTAAGGATTAATTCATTCAAGTGCATGTTAAATTGAGACTCGCATTTTGTAAAGATTACGTTCAGTGCATTTTGGACAAAATCTAAATTTAGAAACGGCGTACATTCAATTGGGCACGTAAATTGGGTCGTGCTGGCAGCTCATGATCGGGCCGGCCGGCACGGCCGCCCATATTTATGTGCCTACATTCAATGTACGTTTGGATAGCCTACGGCCGGGCTGAGCTTGGATTGGCCAATACAAAGCCCGGAACCCAGCTTGGCTAGGCCCGAATAAATAATAAATGTGTTTAAGTGACCAATTTACTCAAATAAGTGATTAGAAAGGCCAAAAGAGTTATAAAAAGCCAGAACTTGCGCAGCCTGATTGACTAAATTAATGAGCAAGAATGGGCTAGACATGTGTAAGGCGGGCTGGGCTCGCACAAGGCACTTAAGACCGGTGTCAGGCTTGGGCTTGATATGGGCTTGTGTTTCTAAAGGTGCGTCAGGCTGGATATGCTTCATCTTTGGCCAATTCAGTGCAATGAATTCAATCAAGGGCTTAAAATTAATGAGTTAAAATTATATTTGTCGATATGACCCTTTTACGAGGGGGCCAGACCCGACCCTCAAAAGGCCATCAAATGGAGGGCTTTAGCTTTTCTTAAAAAGTTTAAGGGTCGAGCATGAACAAAAGGTGTTATATGTGTATATGTGTGTGGAATATTTATGTGCAGCCATCCCTTACCATAGGGTGAGGGACACTTACTTGACTGTTAGAAAGTAGAACTATAAACGTATTTCATGTCTAAATACCTGTTTAATTGATGAAAATAACATAAACTTATATTGTATACAATATAATATGCATAGATACCACTTAAATAAGGAAACCAACATGCTTAATTAATCTATTAAAAAAATATAGGGCAGGGTAAGGACAACCTCAGGCCTAGCCCTCGGACAACCCTAATAAAAATATAAGGTTCACTAATACCATCAAATAGTCTTCTCTTGAATAGAAAATGATTGCCTAGCCACCACCCAAAGTAAATTAGATTGTAGCAAAGTAAAAATCTCACCTACAGCCTTGTCGCTTGGTGCATTGCACTGATGGTCCGGAGCACGGATGAAGGAATTCGTTTAACTTCAGGTTTGCACTTGGTGTCTAGTGCCAATGAACAAAAATCCAAAAGTCGATCTTCTTCTCTACAACCTGGGCCTGCCCCTGCCCAAGGGCCGAGTAAGAGCTTAGGTGGTGCAGGTCTTGGTGGGCTTTTGACTTGTCTTGGGCCTGGCTTGCATATGTCAAGGGCCGCGCTAGCTTTTTAGACAGCCCAGGCCCTGCTTGGCCCAACCCATTTGATAGACTTAGATACACCTCCCCGTTTCACCAATATAGCTGATACTCATTACTCTCTCTTGCCCTATCTAGTACCAACACTTGAACATATCAGCTTAAATCCTTAAAAGTCTAGTCACATAGATTCATCAATGAAATTCATGTGTTCTAAGTATGATCAATTTGATACTGACTCAACTAGAATTAATTGTGGCAGATGGGATTGGGGTTTCAAATTTTACTGATGTATTTGTCAGGCTGACATTGGACAATTCTATCATTCATAACAGCATTCAGTCTTACATAGTTACATGCATAGTATTTTGAACGTTTGGTGGAATTCTTAGTTCCTTGGTTTTCATTCTTGAGAATGTCTCATTGCATAGGTGGTGCAGATGGCCAACCAAACCCCCCGGCGAAAGAGAGAGAAGGTGGTCTTTGTGATGGGCGCCACGGGCACCGGAAAATCCAAGCTATCCATTGACCTCGCCACACATTTCTCAGCTGAGATCATCAACTCCGACAAAATTCAATTCTTTAAGGGCCTAGACATAGTCACCAACAAAGTCACCCGCGATGAGCAGCATGGCATTCCTCACCACCTTCTAGGCGTGTTGGACCCGGATTCAGACCTCACTGCATCGGAGTTCTGCAACATGGTGGTGCAATCTATAAAGTCCATCACTGCTCATGGCAAGCTGCCTATCATCGCAGGCGGCTCCAATTCATTTATTGAAGCGCTAGTTGATAATGAGGAGCTAGAATTTAGAGCCAATTATGATTGTTGCTTCTTGTGGGTGGACGTCTCAATGCCAGTCCTCCGTTCATTTGTGTGGGAGCGAGTGGACAAGATGGTGGAGGCCGGGCTGGTGGAGGAAGTGAAAGAGGCCTTCAATAGAGAGGCGGACGCCGACTTCTACACTAAAGGCATCCGGCGTGCAATTGGGGTGCCAGAGATGGACGGTTATTTGCGAGCGGAGGATAGTTATCAGTGTGGTGATAGTGATGATGTCAATGAGGAGATGCTTATGAGGCTGCTAGGAGAGGCGATCGACGAGATAAAGGTGAACACCTGCAAATTGGCAAGCCGTCAGCTGGAGAAGATTCATCGGCTCCAGACGCTGCCTGGGTGGAACATCCATCGAATTGATGCGACGGAGGTATTCAAAAGAAGAAGTGGAAAAGCACAAGAGGCTTGGGAGAGGCTCGTTAAGAAACCCAGCATAGCACTGGTGCAGCAATTTCTTTTGGAATGTGAGGAGGAAAAACATGCAACTGATGCCACAGCTGCTTCCATTGCAGCCCCTATGGCAGCAGTTACTACGGCCACCCTCCAGAGAGAGGGAGCTGCAATCTCAACTCCTTGATGTGGCATTTTGTTACCCTTGGTATTCTGAGGCCAGCCCTATTTAAATATTCCCCAACCCTTAATATGGGGTGAGAGTGTCATTTTGAACGAGCGGCAATAAAAGTTGGGATATATTTCCTATTTAATATTTTAGACCTTGGTCTTAATTACGGTTTCTCTAGATCCTAAAATATATTTAAGAAGGGATTATTGTGCTTAACATACAATCTTATTCTCGGAAAGCTGGTTTCTCATGTAAAGCTTCTAGAACTTGAGACCTTCAAAATCTTGCTTTCACTGGCGGACCTAAGATTTCTGTTTGAGTGGGGTGGAGGATGTTCAATTGACAAAGTTAAAATCATCGCCGACTACCAATATATCATCAATGCCAACGATGAATAGTCTCCACTAATTACATGGTTAACAAACTATCTTATACTTGGTAAGCTGGTTTCTCATGCTTAGCTTCTAAAACTCGAGACCTTTCAAAATCTTGCTTTTGAAGTGAAAGACTTGCAGAGACCTTCTTCTTGCTATTTTATTTTCAAAAGCCTTCCATGGAAAATGAGGCAGAGGTCTACGAATGCACCATGCATGACCAATCAGGGGCTCGTGGAGAATATTAAATGAGCTGAGCTTAGCTGAGTTTAGCCCAGCTTGAGCTTGGCTAGAATATTAAATGACCCATCTCTAGTTTTTGCCGACAGAGTTTGGCCTAGCTTGAACTTGGCAGAAGGAGGTCTAGGCTTGCGTAGGTTGAAGGATCCGAATGCAGCTTGTGTGCGGAGATCGGGCGGTCTGCAGCCACTTCTGACTCCCTCTGGGTTAGGTGGTTCCACTCCAGATACTTTAGGAGCTCTTCTATCTGGAATCCAAGGAATCCGAATGCTGGGTCTTATATTTGGAAGAAAATAAGATCCCTGTCATCCTTCCTTCAGTGCGACAGTAAATGGACGGTGGGGACAGGGACCTCTATTAGCCTGTGGTTTGATAATTGGTTAGATAGGGACACAAGAGCCTCCAAGATTTCCCAATTTTCTCCTCTCAAACGGACTTGGTAGCGGACATCATCTTTCAAATTTCTTGGCACATCCCTGGTGGCCTCCCTGTAGAGCTCCAAGCCTTCCTCCACCAATCAGTTATCCAGATTTCCCTAGGAGGGAATTCTGTGATGGATACTCTTACTTGGCAAGGGAACTCTTCAGGTGAATTCTCTCTTAAAGATGCTTGGAGCCTCATTTGGAACCTCATAAGATCATCTGCAGCTGAAGTGAATTGGGCCTCCCTGATCTGGAACAACTTTGTCTGTCCTCGTCTGGCATGTTTCAGCTGGCGCCTCCTCCATAGGAAAACTCCAACAGATGTATGGGTGAAGTTCAGAGGCTTCTCTTTGGCGTCCAGATGTTACTCCTACTTCAGTTATGAAGAAATTGACCTTTATATGTTCTTTGCTTGTAACTTGGCTCAGCAGTTATGATCCTGGCTCCTTAGCCTTCTGGGTCTTTCCCTTTCTCTCCCTCTCTCCCCTTCTGCCATTTGGGTGGCTATTGCTCTGGATGGAGATGCCTCTGGAAGAAAACTTGCTGCAGCCATCTTCTTCTACGCCATCTCTGTTCTGTGGTTTCTTCGGAATGACTCAAAACACCCAAATCAGAAGCCCTCACTGTCAAGAGCGAAGACCTTCTTTCTGGATTGCTTAGCTCAATGCCAGATCAGAGACAACCACGGTCAGTTCACCCCATCTTAGTTAACTTAAGCTTCTGTTTTGTTTGTTCAGTTAGCTTTCTCTGTATGCTTGGTTACTCTGTTTTGGTTTTTGCTTTCTTGATTTCTTCTGTGTAAATGGGGGCTTCTTGCCCAGTTCCTTGTCTTCCTTTAATACAATTTTTACCTTAAAGCAAAAAAAATAATAATATTAAATCTAGCTCGAGCACAGTCTTGATTGGCTGCCCTGCCAAGTTAAGCTTGACCTAGGCTTGGCAATTCACATCAAGTTTGGGCTCAAGTCAAAACCGGCTCAAGCATATCAAAGCTGATCAGGGAATTTCCTCTGGCACTAATCATATGGGAACCATTGATGCACCCTAACCATTGATGCACCACTATGTAGGGTCCAAATTTGGTTACCAAAAATAAGGATTAAGAGAGGGATAGAAGGCCAATACATGGATGTTGCACTGCTAAACATAAGTTTAATGTGTTATATTTTAAACGGATTTATTCAGGTGAGAACTGTTATACGAGAACTTTCAGTGGGGCCTAACTGTAGGTCCCATTTAGGGATGGGACTAGGGGGATGGAAAGATCTATGTAAGACCACCCCAAGTATCAAGTTTGACCCCAACGCCATGCCCCTAACCCCTTCATCTGTGGCCCACAAATTTAATGGTTTCATATTAAAAAAGAAGACTCAACCCTCGATCCAACGGTTTGATCTATTCGGATATGTGCCAATCCTTGGGATTAGTAACTATCAGGGGTCCCTATTTTGTGCATAGTTTGGATGGGCTGCTAGGTGGACCCCACTAATAGCTCTCATAGAAGCACGGTGATAACTGGTTCTCACTTGAATATTTCCGTATATTAAATACATTAAGAAGCATTCCTCAATAAATTGAAGTTTAATAAAAATGAATAAAAGTAAGTATCTCTATGCATTATTCACGAAAGAAAGTTCATAATTTGTATTAAATAGCCAAGTTGAGCATGTTACCAAGACAATTATATAATATATAATATGAAGCGAATTGACTTTGATTGAGAAATCAGACATTTGGAGGCAATTGATTTTGACAATTAGAATTTATTTGAACGTAGGCCACATCAGCTTTCTCATGCCATGGCAGCCTACTTAATCTCCATTAATATAATATATACAATTAAATCAGATTTCTACACTCAACGCCTCTCCCCCCAACAAAAGTCATTTCACCCGTTCACCTCTAACGTCTAATTGTCTCACATTTATTCTCAAAGCAGGGAAGCCCTTTCATCTTCCCAAAATGCTCAACCCTCTCCATAATCCCTCCCCTCAAAATGACCACCAATGCATCTCTTCAACTACAGATGAATAGCTTTCACTCTTCTCCTCTTCATTTTTATCTTTCTTCTGCCATGGTGCTGCCTATCCAATCCACTGTCACCACCACGGCACCACCCCTCACTTTGCTCATTACAACTACCGAAACACCTTTTCCAAATCAATCTTCATCTTTGAAGGGCAGAGGTCAAGAAGGCTCCCTTCTAGCAATGTTAATGTGGTTTGGTGATGTTAGTATATGATCTCTTCTTTTCTTTGTTCTATCAATCTGAAATAATATTTTCTATTTATTTACTTGGGACTCTTTTAGGTTTATGGAGAGAGTTTCAATCTTGGGATTATATTGTTGTTAGGCCAGTTTTTACTTGTGGAGGATACTATGAATGACCATTATTCTATGATTCCACCAAAGATCAAGCACTCTCTTCCTTTATCCCAATTAAATTGATAGTGTTGGAAGTGTTGAACCTAATGTTACCCTCTTTCGTATTGGCAAAAGGATTTGGAACGATCTCACTGTGAGAGCTTATCTACTATTGTCATAACCCTGCTATCTCTCTTACCAATTTATCTATTTTTTTCACATATTTTTTTCTATATTTTCTCTATCACTTCTCTTTCTTTTCCTACAATCTAATATAAATACCCATACCCAAAAAAGAAAAAAAATCCATTTGTTTTTTTTTTTCCACATATATATATATATTTCTATATTTTCTGTCAATTCCCTCTCTTTTCCTACAATCTAATATAAATACTCATACCCAAAAAAAAAAAAAAACATTGTTTGCACTCACTTGAGATTAATTAGTATTTATGGAATTACTGCAAGATGCCTTAAGAAAATCCTTGATCAAAACTCGCAGATGCACGAAGAAGATCATGTGATGCCAAAAACATGATGAACGATGTTGAATGGGAAGACACATGCAAAGGGGTAGGCCCCATGCCTAGATCTTAGATAGAGACCGAAGAAAGTGTAATTTTTACAAAAGTTAATGACAGTCATTATTGACAAATATTAATACTTCATCATTTCACAAAGGCAACTTAATGGTCTACATTGGTTTTTGTTGTCTTCTTAATGTTATATGACCTAAACCTAATCGTGTCCATCAAAATTAAAGGCTAATTTCAACCACTGAATCTCTTGAAGGAAATCAAAATTATCCCTTTTTGCGGTATTTTAGGATTTTATTGGATCTTAATATGATTTAGCAATACGATTTGATTAGCTCAGTGGACTGCTGATGTAGAAGCACAAAGCCCGATTTTTGCTCTTTCCTTTTTATTAGTGTCGAGATGGAGAAAAGACCACTTCACATAATTTTGGTTTATAAGTATTTGTTTGGATCAAGTCACAGATACAAAAACTCTTGAAAATATTATTGCCACTTTTTTTGCACAAATTTTAATTTATATGTTTGTAGATGTTGAGATTATTGTTTTAAGGCCTTTTTATTTTTGAATGAAATAACATACAAAATAAATGAGTTAAAAACTAAAATTTATAACTTCATATCTTGGTACTTACTACTTCATATATATCTACCACATTTTTCTTCTTTTTAATCAATTTGGATATATAGAACTTTTAAGAGTGATTTTAATAATGTAGTATGTTTATTTTGGACATGAGATGTGAAGCAAATAAGGGTTCTTTCAAATTGTCATTAGCACGAGGAAGAAAAGTTTTTAGTGATTATTCTTTCATTAATGATGCATATGAATACTTCACATAGGTATTACTGTTGCCATGTTTTGCAATGGGAGTATAAAAGTTGGCCCGAGCATTGGCCAACAAGGAATCATATATATATATATATATATATGGTTTTGCAGATACATCTTTGAGGTAAATTAGTCACAATGCTCAAGTGAATGCATGGTTCCCGAACGTTAAAAAAGAAACAGTTTACAAAACAAGCAGTTGTAGTTCTCTCCATCCATTGAAAATCAATAGAGGCATGTTAAAACACCTCACTCAATCCAGTGTTAGCATAAATTTGAGGACTACAATCTCAACACCTCACTCAATCCAATTTTCATTCCTTTTTTAAATCAAATATAAAAAATAAAGAGATCTCAACATTCTTACTTATGAATTATGCAAATTTAATGCACAAAAAATGGTTGTGGTTATTTAAGAGTTGGGTTTTCTTCTGTGCTGACTTGGACTCGATGTGTATGCCCAGATGAGTTGATATATCATTTAATTCTGTGTGGGTAAAACACCGTAATGACGAAATTAAGCAAGGATTACAGTAGGACTCATTGATCACCTCGGCCTCTGTGGTCATAGCCCGTCAGCTCGACAGCTCGGTCAAGAGTACCAGCACAGCAGTGCGGCTCGGCAGCTCGGCGTGAATGCCAGCTCAGCACGAAAGCACAGCACGGCCAAGCCATTCTTGGTCTCGGAACAAAATGCTGAAGGCAGGGTGGGCCGCCACCTTCCTCCGGGAAATGCGGCGCGCCCTGACAGATAGGAGCATTCTTTTATGGTGATAGGATCGCTCATTTATGGTGATAAGAAGTTAGCTTTATCAGCCATTTACATCAACTGACTGAAGGCATGGAAAGTGAGGATGCGATGTTGCCTTTTTCACCTACTGCTGCCTGTCAGAGTAAGGATCGATGGGACTTCACCCCACCTACCCCCACTCACAGAGAGAATGAACGAGGAATGTCCACATATATACACTTGGGATCAACCCCAAGGAGGTACGCAACTCACAATACTCTCCACATCGTCTCATTCCCTTCTTCCTCCTCTTGCTTAGTTTTCTTAGAACTAACTCAGGCATCGGAGCGCCTTCGGCCCACGGCAGCCAGGGGCTCTGACTCTAGCCTTTT
Organism: Persea americana; assembly: GCA_029852735.1. Lineage (NCBI taxonomy): Eukaryota > Viridiplantae > Streptophyta > Magnoliopsida > Laurales > Lauraceae > Persea > Persea americana. The sequence continues at coordinate 35,054,338 of CM056818.1, forward strand.
TCCTTCCTTTTTAGGTTCTTGGCATTCAGTATTCCCTGTCCTAAGAAGTTTATCTCAATCTCATCTCAATCTAAGTAGGTGTCGTTTTTACCGCCTACAGTTTGGCGCCGTTTGTGGGAAACTGAACTAAAAGCTTGTAAGCACCATGCCTCCAAAAACCAGAAATGGCGAAGGACCCTCCAAAGGCAAGGCGCTGTCCATACAGCCTACGCTGGTGCAGAATCTTCCACCTCCACCCCCTCAACAAAGGAGGTCAGGGGGGAGGTCTCCCACGATCCAGACACAGTCACGGTCTAGGGGATTGACCATGCCTTCCCTTCGCGATGTCCCACCTCTGGAACAGCCCCGCCATAGCCATGAGCGGGCCAGGCAAGGCGACAAGTCGGTCACCAAGCCACGTGAAAAGTCAGCACGGGCTGGATCGCAGTCACACCATCAAGCCAGCCTCGATCAAAACGAAGACCCCCGCCTGAATGACATCAGGGCTCATAACCGCCTCATCCAGGAGCAGCATGAGCTTATCCGGCAGCTCAAACAACAGCTCGAGGACAAAAAGGGTCAGAGTCCACCACCCAGGCGCCTGGACTACGAGCGAGACCTGAGGCACGTCCTCAATAATAAGAGGCGCGACCGAGACCATGGAGAAGAAGGCTCCAGCAGCAGTCACGTGCGTGAAGGACCGAAGAAGCAGCGCCAGGTATCGGAAGACGAAGAGCTGAAGCAGTGGATCGACCGGCAGGTGAAGCAGACGATCCGCCAGAATATGGAGACAGTTGGTATCGTCCGAGACTAGTATAGCGCCTTTGAAGCTGAGGACACTGGCGCGTCTCCTTTCTCTAGGGAGATAAGAAAATACTCACTCCCCGAGAAGTTCAGTGTCCCGAGGTTCGCCCTGTATGACGGAACCTCGGACCCTGCGGCTCACCTCCGACATTACGTCCAGAGGATGTCGGTCTGGGGGGATGACGACTCCCTAAACTGTTGAGTTTTCTCCTCCAGTTTGGCAGATCTCCCCCCCTGCGGTGGTTTTGCTCGCTTCCTGAAGGCTTCATCTCCAGTTGGCGGCAGCTCTGGACCTCCTTCCTAGAAAAATTCCAGGCTCATCGCTCATCCCGAAGACCGATGCTGACCTAATGGCCCTCCGGATGCAGGAAGACGAGAGCGTCACCCAGTTCGCTCGTCGGTTCTGGACTGTCTACAGCCAGATCAAGTGCGCTTCTGAAGAGCTAGCAGTAAAGTCCTTCCAGCTGGCTCTGCGGCCGGGCATCCAGCTTCGGGCACAGTTGGTCATGTACCCCATGACCACCATGAAAGGGCTGATGACCCGAGCAAATCGGTTCATACTGGCAGAAGAAGACGAGGTGCGAGGTCGCGAAAACTTCGGCCTCACCAAGAAGAACCAACCAGCCAAGGGAGATAGCAGGTCCTCCAGGAGGGAGGATCGTCGTAGAGATCCGTCCCCGGATCGGCGCAAGGCTCGGTCCTCGGATTAGCGCCGAACCCCCTCTACTTCAGCAGCGATATCGGGGAACGGTAGAAGGTCAGGCCACGAGGTGGCCTCCCACGTGGTAGTAAATACTATCTTCAAGGAACCAATCTATAGGCTCCTCAATAAAATAAAAGCCCAGCCTTTCTTCAAGTGGCCGCGGCCGATGACAACCGATCCCTCCTCTTGGGACCAGAGTAAGTTCTGTGCATACCACAAGCAAAGTGGGCACAGAACCGACGTGTGCAGGAGCTACAAATCCCACCTGGAGAGCCTCGTGAGGGAGGGGCACCTCAGGGATTACATCAAGAAGGAAGGTCGAAGTGATGACCGACCTCCATGACGAGACGCTGACAACTAGGACAGCGAGCCAGAAGGCATCATCAATGTCATTCACCTCGCCGCCCCACCTAAGGGGAGCTCTCAGGCTTGCGCCAAGGCCAGGCGAACCTCCCATCAAAAGCAGGTGCTGACCGCGGCACTTGAGCCGACTACAAAGAAAGCCAAAACGGAGGGGGTCAGAGTATGGTTTTCTGACAAGGACTCGGGAGACGTCGAACTCCCACATAACGACGCTCTAGTGCTCACCTTGAAGTTGCAGAACTTTTTGGTTCAGAGAGTCCTTGTCGACCCTGGCAGTTCGTCCGAAATCCTGTACTATGATTGCTTCAAGAAGTTGAAACTTAAGGATGAGGACCTCCAGGCTGCCCGTACCCCTCTGGTCGGCTTCAGCTCCAAGCCTGTTTACCCCAAGGGTAAGATCTCCCTCAGAGTCCAAGTGGGTGGCGCCTGCAGGCAAGTTGACTTCCTAGTAGTCGATGTCCCATCCCTATACAATGTTATAATGGGGAGGACGTGGCTACATAGCATGGAGGCGGTGCCCTCCACCCGCCATCAGAAGCTCAAATTCCCCCTGGAAAACCAGTCAGGCCGAACGGATGTGATCACCATCAGAGGCGACCAGCACATGGCCAGGCAATGGTTGCTGGCCGTGCTGCCTGGAGAAGCCGAATCATCCTAAGTCAATATGGCTGAACTGGACAGAGAGGCCGAGCTCGGGGACGTTGGCAGGGCTCCGGCGCAGAAAAGCATCGAGGACCTCACCAAGGTCAACATTGATCCCGCCGACCCAGACAGATTCTTCCTAATTGGAAGCCAGCTCCTCGAGTCCGAGAAGACAGAACTGCTTGACCGCTTCGTGGAGAATAAAGCGGTCTTTGCCTGGACACCCTATGAGATGCCCGGCATTGACCCGACAGTCATGTGCCATAAATTAAAGGTGGATCCCAACCATAAGCCTGTGCTTCAAAAACCGCACCGGACTGGGGTCCCGCAAACTGAGGCCGTGATTGAGGAAGTTCAGAAGCTCCTCGAGGCAGGCGCAATAAAGGAGGTCTACTATCCGCAGTGGCTGGCCAACACGGTGGTGGTAAAAAAGAAAACGGGAAAATGGAGGGTCTGCGTGGACTTCACCGACCTCAATAAGGCCTGTCCCAAAGACAGCTTGCCTCTTCCAAAGATAGACCAGCTCATTGACGCCACTGCCGGACACGACCAAATGAGTTTCCTGGATGCCTACCGGGGGTACCATCAGATCCCTTTGTATGCGTCAGACCAGGAAAAGACAGCTTTCATCACCCCCAGGGGCACCTACTGTTACAAGGTGATGCCCTTCGGGTTAAAGAATGCGGGAGCGACATACCAGCGGTTGGTGACGAAGATGTTCCAGGCCCAGCTCGGCAAGACAGTGGAGGTCTACATCGATGATATGGTCGTCAAATCCAAAAGGTCGCAGGACCACTTGATCGACCTCCGCCAAATTTTTGACATCCTTCGCCAGTTCCAGTTGAAGCTGAATGCATCTAAGTGCGCCTTTGGTGTCGGTTCCGGCAAATTTTTAGGGAGCCTGGTCACAAGAAGGGGGATCGAAGCGAACCCTGACCAGATCACCGCAATCCAGGAGCTCTAGTGTCCGACCTCGGCAAAACAAGTTCAGCGGCTGACCGGAATGGCTGCCGCCCTGAACCGATTTATCAGCCGAGCTTCGGACAAATGCAGACCTTTCTTCCAACTCTTGCGAAAGGGCTCCAAGTTTCAATGGACGTCGGATTGTTCTCAGGCGCTGCAACAGCTTAAACACTACCTTTCTTCTCCACCGCTGCTGTCAACCCCGACTAATGGAGAGGCACTGTACTTGTACCTGTCGGTCTCGGACCACGCAGTGAGCTCGGTGCTCATCAGAGAGGACAACGGCCAACAAAGGCCTATCTATTACACGAGCAAAACCCTGCTGGACGCCGAGACCCGATTCTTGCAGCTCGAAAAGCTCGCCTTGGCGCTCGTTTAGCGCCTCTCGAAAGCTCTCACATTACTTCCAAACCTTCACAATAGTGGTCGTAATAGAATACCCACTGAAGGCTCCCCTCCGGAAGGCAGACTTCTCCGGACGAATCTCCAAATGGGCTGTCGAACTGGGGCAATATGACATCAACTATCAGCCTAGAACAGCCATCAAAGCTCAAGTCTTAGCGGACTTTATCGTGGAATTTACTCCTCAGAGTTCGGCGCCGACCTTGCTCGACACCGAACTGGGGGGCGATAAGGGTGCAGAGTTTGTCACCGAGACCGAGCAAGAACAGTCCTGGAGAAAGCTTCTGGACTCGTCTTGGAAAGTCTTTGTCGACGGGTCCTCAACATCCAAAAGAGCTGGCGCTGGCATAGTCCTCTAGTCACCAGAGGGCCTTGTCATTGAACAAGCTCTGACATTTGGTTTCAAGGCATCTAATAACGAGGCCGAGTACGAAGCGCTCATTGCCGGACTTAACAGTGCCAAAATCTTGGAAGCTCAATGCATAGTGGTGTTCAGCGATTCTCAATTGGTGGCAAGACAGCTCAGCGGAGATTACCAAGCTCGGGACTTTAGGATGGCGGCCTATCTAGCCCACGCCAAGAGACTTCTCTCCCAGTTCGAAAGGGCCGAGGTCCGGCAGATCGGCAGAGAATCCAACTCCCATGCAGACGCCCTTGCCAGCCTCGCCTCGGCTGTCGAAGCCGGTAATAAAAGGACTGTTGAAGTAGAGACGCTACAAGAGCCCAGCATCGACATCCAGCGACCTCGGCAGCTCATGTGCCTTAACATCGGTCCGAGTTGGATGAACCCCATCGTTGCATACCTGAAGGACGACTAGCTACCCGAAGGCAAGTTCGAAGCCCGTAAGGTCAGGTTAAAGGCGGCCCGGTTCTGGCTCTCCCCAGACTATCGGCTCTACAGGAAGTCATTCACTAGGCCCTACCTCCAGTGCGTTCACCCCAGCAAAGTCGACGATTTTCTCTCTGAAATTCACGAAGGAATCTGCGGCAGTCATATAAGAGGTCAGTCTCTTGCGTACCGAGCTATTAGCCAAGGTTACTGGTGGCCGTACATGCAGAAGGACGCCCAGCTATACGTCAGAAAATGCGAGAAGTGCCAGAAGTTCTCACACTCTCTCCACCAGCCAGCCCAGGACCTGAGCCCCCTCTCCAGTCCGTGGCCTTTTGCCCAGTGGGGCCTGGACATCGTTGGACCACTCCACCGAACTCCAGGGAACAAAAGATGGTTGATAGTGGCAACAGACTACTTCACAAAATGGGTCGAAGCTGAACCTCTGTCCTCCATCACCGAATTAGATACGAAGAACTTTGTGTGGAAGAACATCGTCACAAGATTTGGAATTCCCCGAACTCTCGTTTCTGACAACGGAACGCAGTTCGATTCCAACTTCTTCAAGAGCTTCTGCCAAGAGTACGGCATTCGAAATGTCTACTCTACCCCGGCGTATCCACAAAGCAATGGTCAGGTCGAGATCTCGAACAAAGTGCTCCTCGACGGAATTAAAAAGAGACTTGACCGAGCAAAAGGTTGATAGGCAGAGGAGCTACCAAGTGTTCTATGGGCCTACCGAACTACTCCAAGGCGCTCCACCTCGACTACCCCGTTCTCCATTGCCTGCGGCATGGAAGTAGTCATTCCCCTTGAGGTCGGCCTCCCGACCTTGAGGTCGGAACTCTGTGACCAGGGCCTCAATGATCTGAATGCAGCGCGAGAGCTGGACTTGGCTGAAGAACGAAGAGAGGCGGCAGCTATCCGCCAGGCCGCCTATCAACAACAGTTGGCCAGGGGATACAACCCGAAGGTCAAGGAGAGAAAATTCGCGATGGGAGAGCTAGTCTTAAAGAAAACACTTCCCGGCGACCGAGATCCAAACGAAGGCAAGCTGGCGCCCAACTGGCAGGGACCGTTCTGAATAACTTCAACAGCTGGGAGATCTGCCTACCGACTTGAAGACATGGAAGGGAAGGAGCTCCCACGACCATGAAATGCGATGCATCTCAAAAAGTTCTACTTCTGAAAAATGTATTCAAGAATTCAAACATCAATAAAAGGCGAATTTTCTGGAATGAATCTCTACATTGCTCCAAAAACCCTTAGGCTCGGCAGCTCAGAGTACCAACCGTCAGCTCGATGCCACCACCAACTTCGACGGCACAGCCATCAACATCAGGGTCCGGTGCTAGCACCACCCCGCGGCTCGGCAGCTCTGTTCAGAGCGCCAACCGTCCTCAGCTCGGTGCTCGCACCAGCTTTGGCGGCACAGCCATAAGCGTCCAAGGGTCCGGTGCCAGCACCACCCCGCTGCTCGGCAGCTCTGTTCAGAGCGCTAACCGTCCTCAGCTCGGTGCCCGCACCAGCTTTGGCGGCACAGCCATAAGCGTCCAAGGGTCCGGTGCCAGCACCACCCCGCGGCTCGGCAGCTCTGTTCAGAGCGCCAACCCTCCTCAGCTCGGTGCCCGCACCAGCTTTGGCGGCACAGCCATAAGCGTCCAAGGGTCCGGTGCTAGCACCACCCCGCGGCTCGGCAGCTCTGTTTAGAGCGCCATCTGTCCTCAGCTCGGTGCTTTGGCAGCACAGCCATAAGCGTCCAGGGGTCCGGTGCCAGCACCACCCCCGGCTCGGCAGCTCAGTCGAGTGCCTGCCTTCCTGGCTCAATTCTAGCACCAGCTGGGGCCATAAAGTCAAACTTCCAAGAATACCTCGAGTTGTTAGCTTCTGCTCTCAAGGGTCATGGACGCCGATCAAGACCACGGTTCATAAACTAAGTCTCGGTCATGGGCAGATATCCAATTTTGAGAATGACAAGGAGTTCGGTTATCCAGACCAACAACTTAACAAATAAAGCATAGCGACATGAAGTCGACCACACACCCATTTCATCAGAGACAAGGAGAAAAAGAGCCAAAGAATGCGAAGAAAGTTTTTATTAATCGAGATCCTGATTATAAGATGAATAAAAATGAAATAAAAGAAAAATTACAAAAGGGACTCAGAGGGCTGCAGCTTCCACATTGCAGTCGATCTCTGGAGGGATCTTAGAAGGGACCTCGGCCATGACCGCGCTGGCCTCGGGAGCGGTCGGAGTAGCTTCAGAGACGACCGCGCTTGCTTCAGGAACGCTGGCCTTGGGAGCGACGGCTTCGAGAGGGGCCTCGACGACCGCGGGCGCATGGGAGTCCTCAGGGTTGGCACTGGCAGCTGGAGCCTCTGGGGGCGCCTCGGGGGCGGCGCTCGCCTCCGGACAGGCTTGCGGACGAAGGTAAAGGGAAGCCCGAGACACGGCTACGAGTTCCGAGTCCGAGCAAGGGAACCTTGGGGGATTCTGGAAGAGAAGGCTATCTTCAGGTACCCCAGCCTTCTTCAAGGCTGCTTTCCAGCCAAGCTCCCAGGCTCGGTCCCGGATCCCTGGCAGCTGAGCCTTTTAATCATATTAAAACCTAACTTAAATACATTAAGAAGCATTCCTCAATAAATTGAAGTTTAATAAAAATGAATAAAAGTAAGTATCTCTATGCATTATTCACGAAAGAAAGTTCATAATTTGTATTAAATAGCCAAGTTGAGCATGTTACCAAGACAATTATATAATATATAATATGAAGCGAATTGACTTTGATTGAGAAATCAGACATTTGGAGGCAATTGATTTTGACTATCAGAATTTATTTGAACGTAGGCCACATCAGCTTTCTCATGCCATGGCAGCCTATTTAATCTCCATTAATATAATATATACAATTAAATCAAATTTCTACACTCAACGCCTCTCCCCCTAACAAAAGTCATTTCACCCGTTCACCTCTAATGTCTAATTGTCTCACATTTATTCTCAAAGCAGGGAAGCCCTTTCATCTTCCCAAAATGCTCAACCCTCTCCATAATCCCTCCCCTCAAAATGACCACCAATGCATCTCATCAACTACAGATGAATAGCTTTCACTCTTCTCCTCTTCATTTTTATCTTTCTTCTGCCATGGCGCTGCCTATCCAATCCACTGTCACCACCACGGCACCACCCCTCACTTTGCTCATTACAACTACTGAAACACCTTTTCCAAATCAATCTTCATCTTTGAAGGGCAGAGGTCAAGAAGGCTCCCTTCTAGCAATGTTAATGTGGTTTGGTGATGTTAGTATATGATCTCTCCTTTTCTTTGTTCTATCTATCTGAAATAATATTTTCTATTTATTTACTTGGGACTCTTTTAGGTTTATGCAGAGAGTTTCAATCTTGGGATTATATCGTTGTTAGGCCAATTTTTACTTGTGGAGGATACTATGAATGACCATTATTCTATGATTCCACCAAAGATCAAGCACACTCTTCCTTTATCCCAATTAATTGATAGTGTTGGAAGTGTTGAACCTAATGTTACCCTCTTTCGTATTGGGCAAAAGGATTTTGAACGATCTCACTGTGAGAGCTTATCTACTATTATCATAGCCCTGCTATCTCTCTTACCAATTTATCTATTTTTTTCACATATTTTTTTCTATATTTTCTTTGTCACTTCTCTTTCTTTTCCTACAATCTAATATAAATACCCATACCCAAAAAAGAAAAAAAATCCATTTGTTTTTTTTTTTTCACATATATATATTTCTATATTTTCTGTCAATTCCCTCTCTTTTCCTACAATCTAATATAAATACTCATACCAAAAAAAAAAAAAAAAAAAAAAAAAAAACCATTGTTTGCACTCACTTGAGATTAATTAGTATTTATGGAATTACTGCAAGATGCCTTAAGAAAATCCTTGATAAAAACTCGCAGATGCACGAAGAAGATCATGTGATGCCAAAAACATGATGAACGATGTTGAATGGGAAGACACATGCAAAGGGGTAGGCCCCATGCCTAGATCTTAGATAGAGACCGAAGAAAGTGTAATTTTTACAAAAGTTAATGACAGTCATTATTGACAAATATTAATACTTCATCATTTCACAAAGACAACTTAATGGTCTACATTGGTTTTTGTTGTCTTCTTAATGTTATATGACCTAAACCTAATCGTGTCCATCAAAATTAAAGGCTAATTTCAACCACTGAATCTCTTGAAGGAAATCAAAATTATCCCTTTTGCGGTATTTTAGGATTTTATTGGATCTTAATATGATTTAGCAATACGATTTGATTAGCTCAGTGGACTGCTGATGTAGAAGCACAAAGCCCGATATTTGCTCTTTCCTTTTGATTAGTGTCGAGATGGAGAAAAGACCGCTTCACATAATTTTGGTTTATAAGTATTTGTTTGGATCAAGTCACAGATACAAAAACTCCTGAAAATATTATTGCCACTTTTTTTGTACAAATTTTAATTTATATGTTTGTAGATGTTGAGATTATTGTTTTAAGGCCTTTTTATTTTTGAATGAAATAACATACAAAATAAATGAGTTAAAAACTAAAATTTATAACTTCATATCTTGGTACTTACTACTTCATATATATCTACCACATTTTTCTTCTTTTTAATCAATTTGGATATATAGAACTTTTAAGAGTGATTTTAATAATGTAGTATGTTTATTTTGGACATGAGATGTGAAGCAAATAAGGTTCTTTCAAATTGTCATTAGCACGAGGAAGAAAAGTTTTTAGTGATTATTCTTTCATTAATGATGCATATGAATACTTCACATAGGTATTACTGTTGCCATGTTTTGCAATGGGAGTATAAAAGTTGGCCCGAGCATTGGCCAACAAGGAATCATATATATGGTTTTGCAGATACATCTTTGAGGTAAATCAGTCACAATGCTCAAGTGAATGCATGGTTCCTGAACGTTAAAAAAAAAAAAAACAGTTTACAAAACAAGCAGTTGTAGTTCTCTCCATCCATTGAAAATCAATAGAGGCATGTTAAAACACCTCTCTCAATCCAGTGTTAGCATAAATTTGAGGACTACAATCTCAACACCTCACTCAATCCAATTTTCATTCCTTTTTTAAATCAAATATAAAAAATAAAGAGATCTCAACATTCTTACTTATGAATTATGTAAATTCCATGCACAAAAAATGGTTGTGGTTATTTAAGAGTTGGGTTTTCTTCTGTGCTGACTTGGACTCGATGTGTATGCCCAGATGAGTTGATATATCATTCAGTTCAATGCTTAATGGTTTTGATAGTTTGGAGAGAACTCATTGTTGGGTTTTGGTTTGGAGAAGTTGACATAAGTAGATGACTTTGGTTTCTTCTTATTTAATTTGTTTTTAATAGTTTGATAGATGATGCCCCCACTTGCATCTAACCACCCACATTCAAGCGCTCTCTCTCTCCCCTCGTTGATTTTTCTTCCCATGCTACTTTTTCCCTAATTCTCAACATTTCCATGAAATTCCTACAACTTCAGGGAAGCCCAGATTCTAGATAGCATTTGCTTTTGTTTATTTTTCTTTGTTTCGGATTATGGGTGGTAACTGGCCAAAATCTCTTCCAATTCCTTTTTCCTCTTGATTATTCATCATTTTGTTTCATCTATTTCTATGCAGGAGATTTAGATATTTAGGCACTGGATGCGACCTCAATGCATTAATTGCAGTAACACTAAGGGAGAAGGGCTTGGATCATTCTATCAGTGCAAATTAAGGAAAGAGAAGTAGTTGCCTCAACTCAGTTTTGTTCAGAAAGAAAAGGCAGATCGCGTCCCTTTCTTTAGAAGAAAGTAGGAGGCTAACACAAAAAGTTAAAGTTTCTACTCGCAGTTTTTTTTTTCTTACAAAAAGAAATCAAAATCTCAAGAATCCAGATCCACTACTTTATGTTGACAGAAGCAAGCTGCTAAGCGGGTTGTTCTCTTTAGTTGCTAACAACAGATCCGGATTACATCCCTCTCTTTGATCAAAACCATCTATACATATTTGTGCCGTACATGACTTAATAACAATTTGTTTCCGTCATCTTTGTTACATTTTTAGTGTTGGTTGGAAGTTTTTGAGTATAATTCTATAAGAGTTTCTTTAATTTTGGGTTGTTTTAGTTGTTCTTTTCTATGAGTTGTCATTGTTGGATTTTGGTTGTTTTATTTATAATAAAAAAAATGAAGTTCTGCTTACAAAGAGAGATGAACTTGTAGAGACAGGTCATAATCATGAAGCTCATCCTCATGGGGTTTATATTTTATTGTCACATCTGATGACAAACCACATCCTCCATGTTCATTAAGGTTCTTCTATGGTATAAGGTGAACACATACAATATGGTCATAAACAAAGTAAAGGGTTACAACAACCAGTTCAAGGACTGAATTTTGTGATAATTAGACCAGAATTGTTCCTAGCATTGCGTGATTATAAGAACCACTCACAAGACTCATCTTCGTGGAATGCTTTTTTTTATTCTGTTCATCTTTTATTTTCTTTTTTAATATTGATCTTCGATACTCTCACTTTCTCCCTTGAGCTTTTATATTTATTAATATTTATTTATTTAAATATATTTTTGGTTTTTAAATATTTTTAAAATCTTTTTAATCTTAAAATCTCTTTTAGTTATGGCCCGGGCTTAGCGCGGGCCTGCATTGCTAGTCTATAGTTGAGCCAGATTGACCATCCTAAAGTTGAATTCAACTCAATGCAGGCTGAGTTGAATCTAGCTTGAGCTTGGCTCATAAAACACAAAGCCAGGCTCATGTTAGTAGAGGCAGTAAAAAGATTTTTTAATAATCTCCCTAAGGTGGAGCCCACTCCTTCACACCACCATCACTTGTGGCTCCAACAGAGAGGCGACATAAGTACCTTTTAATACAGCCCCCTCTCATGGAGTCCACATTGAGCTGAACTTAGCTTAGCTAGCTTGGCTTGTTGACAGCCCTATTCAAAGTGACCAAGAATTATTTCTTTAAGATTTGTGAGTAGTGACAGGACCTCAAGTATCGCCAGAGATTTTCATAGACCTGAGGAACTGAAACAATGTAGGTGCGACTGATAACCATTCACTCGAACGTGGATCTAAAATCAGATTAAGCATGTTGGTTCAAGTAGATTATGTAGGTCCAGGTAGGAAACAGGAAATAAAATCAGATCACCTGGGACACTGTCATTTCATTGAACCTGGATCTTGTGATTTAGCATGGCAGTCCTCGGGAGGACAAAATTTTCCCGAGTCCCTAGTGAGGGTGAGGTCCATCTTTGGAATATCTAATCCACTCAAAGTGAACACCCTAGCACACTCCAACATATGGCAGGCTATATGAAGATTTACCCCAATAAAATGTAGTGCCACCCTAAGATTGATCATTTGATAAAAACACAGTAAGTAACTTACATAAGATTGTGTGAATCACTTTTTTTTAATCAAAATATCAATCTTATAATAGGACCAACTCTACAAGGATAACATTAAGGAATATTATGTACAGTGCAGCACTGGGAGGGAATTTATTTGGAGCGAACCAAATTGAGCTTCTCCAACTCATCACTTCTATTTGGGAGTGCTTGTACAAGAAGGTTTGCCATGGTAATGAATCGTGCAAGGAAACCTCAAATTTTACAATATTTTCAGAACTAGGAATGTTCATATTTCTTTAAAAGAGGATTCCAAAATTCTAGCCACCTAATAAGTTTCAAAAGACCTTTGGAATTTCTGAATTCCTGCTACCTTTTTTTAGAATTTCTCGATGCTCAAGTATGAGGGAGCATCGGGAATTTATCATCCCAGAGAATTTTAAGATTCTCCAAACAGGAATTCTAATATTCCCGTAAAGAAACATGGCATTCCCCCCGTTTAATAAACCATGGATCTTGACTCAAAGTGTTAACCACCACCTCTCAAAGGGATCCAAATTGTCGCATGCTGTAGAGATTCTATGCGGGCGTCCATCTAAAATCTAAATAAATTAGTGCAGTCCTTATTATTCAGCTTGGTTCAAGTGAGGCTATGAACACATGACTCCTAAGATCGGTGTCATATCAAGTTTATTTTTTTTATAAACTAGCAAAGCAAGGCCATGCACAATCCTGGCCAAAAATAAATAAATAAATAAAGATATAATCAAATTTAGATTTTCATGGAGATACTACAAAAAAAGTGTTTTTTTTTTTTCATTTTTTTTCTTTTTTTTTTTTTTTTTTTTTGTAGTAGATATAACTAAGAAGTTAAAAAGAATGAAATACAACCAGTTAAAAATATAACAAAGAGGTTCGGATGCTGCCTGTGAAAGTGGAAAATTGTAGCCAGGGGAAGACAGAAAGAAGGGCTGAAGAAAATAAAAAAACATTCCCAGAACAAAACACACCACTTTAGGAAACATAAAGAGCACATGATTTTCACAAAACTATCTGAATATTATAAACGCGTTGTAATTAAGAAAAGTACAAATTAAGAATTTAATCAATATAAATTAAAAAAAAAACATAATTTGAGGGCGTCCGATCGACCATGATAAGAAATATATAAATTGTCAAACTACAAAGTACAAACATGCATATATTGGTAATAATTTGATTCAATGGGATGATGTCCATAAAAATGTTTATAAGCATAGGATCCGATCATATCGAGGGGTGTAAATAGTTTCAGCATAATCAGGTTCATGGTTGGCATGAACGTCCGCGACCATACTAATGATGTAAAAAAAGGCTCATACTAATCAAGCTCGGGCCTGAAAATAGAGATATATTCCAAAAAATTATATTATTAGTGATTTTGATGAAGTTCAATGCTTGGACATTTAATTTACCTAGCCAAGTCTAAACCATAGTACGACCGCAGCCCAAACTTGAATACTCTTAGCTCCAATATCTTAGACCTAAACTTGAGCTCAAATGTAACTAGAAAAACAAGCCCGTGCTTAGCATAGGCAATATAATCATAATATTAAAATTAAAAAAAAAACTTTATGATTAGTTTCTTTAAAATTAAATGCAAAGGGTTTTAGTATGAGAGAAAGGAAAAAAAAATCATAAGAATTAAATACCTAATACCATAAAACTTTAAAAAAAAACACAAGCCTGTGAAAATTGAAGATTAATGATCAAGAAAAGTAAAAAACAAAATCAAAACAAACAAACAATAAAAACTATGAATAAAATCCAATGAAATTTGAAAGACACATAGAAATAAAATATAGAAATGAAAATCCATAATCAACTCAATAACATAAGCAATTTAAAAGAATAAAACACTCATGAGAAAAAAAAAAACTAAAAAAATGGAGCACAAAATGGTAAAGACAAAAGAACCCACAAATTCATGAAAAATCATCATAAGAAAAAAAAAAAAACTAAAAAACCATCACAAGTGAGAAATTATAATTAAAGAAATACAAAATAAAATAAAATCAATTTTCTTAAAAAGGCTATAAAAATATATTTATAAATAAAGATCTATAGACAATACAATGATAAAAGACATTTAGAAGAACCAAACCAACTTATGATAATCTAATACTGAAAAATGAAAATCTGAAGCCACAAAAGAAGTAAGAAAAATCCATAAAAATATTTCACAAAGAGAACTTAAAGAACCCAATGGAAGTAAAATAAATAATTAACTCATAATGTAAGCATTAAAAAAATAAAAAAATACAACAAAAAAAAAAAGAGAATGCATAGGAAATCCCATGATAAAAAGTGATTTAAAAGAAAAGAAAAAACCCAAGGAGAACCCAATACCCAAAAGTTGAAACAAAAAAGGGGATAAAAAGAAATTCACAATCTATGAAAACCATACAAATACAAACCATAAAAATATTGCAAATCTAGAGAAAATTTAAAGTGATGATTTTTTTTGTATAAATCATATTAAAATGACATAATTAAAATTACTCAAATAAAATATGATGAACTCAAAAGTAAATGAATTAAAAAAGGTTTACCTCTCAAATTGAAACATTTAATAATTGCACCAAAGGTCACAAGATGCTCACATTTTAAAATGGGTTGAATACTGATCTAAGCTAAGTATGCAAATGAGACATGAGAGAGTACTAAAAAGAGATACAAAGAAACAAAAGAAATATTGAAGTTGCTCTAATAAAATACAATGAACTCAAAAGTAAATGAATGGGAAAAATGAAACTTCTCTTGTTGACATAGAGAAATGGAATTATATTGGAGAAAGTAGGAAATGATGATAATAATAATGAGCTTAATTCTTTATATAGATGGACCAAAATTCTTGGAGATTCTTTTTACCATTAGTTCCCCATTCTTAAAAAAAAAAAAGTGTACAATCAAAATCAATGGATAAAACAGAAACCAGGCAACCTAGAACCGAGAGTGGATTAAATAAAAAAACTAAGGATTAAATAAACCAGACGACCCAAAACTTAGCATTTCACGTTCTAAAAAAAATAAAATCATATAATCCAAACAAAAAAAATACTTGAAATTCTTTAGAATAGTGGCACTTAGACACTGAGACTTATTAGACACTGAGACTTATTAACACTCAAATGCTATTGCCTTGATAGAAATATGATGATATTGAGAGTTTCTTAATAGACAAAAGGCATGATGGAGAGTCCAAATCACGAAAAAATACTTTATTGGAAAAACCCCAGTATTTTGTATTTCTTTTTATCAGAGAATCAATTTGACCGTGGAAATAACTCAGAATGAGGTGGAAATTTGAGGTATCTCATAAATAGCAAGGATGTTTGTCTTAATGATTGTGATTTTTAATAGATGGGCTCTATCGTAGTGTTCCACTTCATTTACATCACGAATTATAAAAGTTAAAGCTGTTGATCAATTCCATATATTATATATCATTTGAGTTTAGTTTTATTGTAAAATGGTTGTCATAGAAAATTAATGACTATATAGGAAATCATATAAAATAGTTATTTCAAAAGTTTGATCATCTATGCTTAAAGTATAATGCATAAGTATGAAAATAATAACAACAATATTTATAGGGGTCAATATTCTAAAAATATAGTTATTTTTATAAATACCTCGTAGATAAATTCCAACTCTCGATCAATATTCCAAAGTGGGGCTGGGTCCCTTCCTCATTAACTAATTTTAAGTTTTTGTTAATAACCATTAACAAAAAGAATGTGGAGTAGTGGTATGGTCACTCTTTTGAAATCCATAGTGTCCTGAGTTCGAGTCTCGGCACATACCATGATTAATCTTTACCATGTCATTAAAAAAAAAAGGGTCAAGTTGGTCCTGACCCGTTTGCTAGGGTCAAACTAAATTAAATTGGTAAATTTGATGAGTCAAAATCAATTGGAGCGAATTGAAACTGATTTCAATTTGAAACCACTTTGCTTCATATATAAGAACTAGCAACAAAGGCTCGTGCTAGGCTCGGGCAAGAGAAAATTAAAATATAATCAAGTTTAGTGGTTTTTTCTAAAATATTACTAATAAAAAGATAAATTAAAAATAAATAAACATATTATTTAGCAAAAAAAGGTCTGCGATAATTTTTTTTATTATAAAAGTTAGATTGAAACACTAATGGCATCTAGGTTTGAAATTGATATAGAAGAATTATAGAAAGTGAGAATGATGATGATGATGATTGGTGAAAATCTTGTTTAAATAAAGTAGAAAAATAATATCTCTAGAATTTTCTACATTTGCATAGATGTGTGAGTTCGAATGTAATATAAAGCCCCCAAAAAAAAAAAAAAAAACACCCCAATGCCTATTTAGGAAAAAAAAAAAAGCTGATTTATAGTAAAGAAGTAAAAGAATGGTAGATATGGCGGACAGACTATTCATGGCTAAATGACATTGCTGGAACACAAGCACTCCATGGATTGAATTGCATTTTTTTTCTTTAGGGAAAATTTCAAAATAGGGCTCAAGTTTTTCTTAGATTTCAAATCAAGACGAAAAAAAACTTACATATCAATGCAGGACTTAAGTTCTTCATATTCGTTTCATTTCAAATCAGAACAGCAGCAAGAAAGAAGGTTTTTGGGTGAGTTTCATTTCATTTTATTTTAAAATACCCAAAATGCCCTCCCAGAATCCATCCCTCCGCTCTCCCTATCCTTTCTTTTTCTTCCCTCCAAACACCAACACCATCCTCTTCCCATCACCTCCCTATTCCCTTTAATCCATCTCCCAGGCCGGCAACACACCAATGGAACCAAATAGGAGCCACAATCAATGAAACTCTGCGCAACCCATCAACCCTACACCCCTGCTCTCCTTTTTCCTCCATTCATCATTTTTCCTACAATCCACTTCATCTCCCACCAAATCATCGAATACCACTAAGAAAATGTTAGGCACCTCGGTGCTAGCAATGAGACACATTTTAAAAAATTTAATTTAGAAGGGTGA
Organism: Persea americana; assembly: GCA_029852735.1. Lineage (NCBI taxonomy): Eukaryota > Viridiplantae > Streptophyta > Magnoliopsida > Laurales > Lauraceae > Persea > Persea americana. The sequence goes on from CM056818.1 coordinate 35,071,453, forward strand.
TTTGGGACTCAAATGGGCAAGACCCAAAAGTGAATGGCCACCCATGATCCTTGAATCCACCTTTGGAATGACCTCCTCTCTGAAAGGTGTAGCCCACTCCCACCCATTCATTGATGATTTTGATGGTTGTGAAGCGACCAATCTATCTATGCACCAAGAGAAGGTGGTTTTGCAGTTGGGAAGGCACGAGCCACACTTGGATTCAGCCAATTCTATTCCTACAAAAAGTCTAAGCAGTAACTACCAACTGCAGATGTCTTATGGTCTCTTTCTGACATGTAAATTGTAGCAAACAGAGGCGGGCATCCTACCCAAGCTACATGCTAATGGTTGGAGCTTTCCTTAGGGGGTTGCAACCATGGATGGAACTAAAATCTACTTGAGAAAATCCGACACATCGGTCGTCTATGGGCCATCAACCCATCGTCCCTAACATGCTCGGCAATACCCCAGACACTTATCGAAACCGCTGCCCTGGACGAATTTCAAATGGGTATTTCCATAAAAATCCAAAAAATATCCTTTTTTTTATGAGAAGATGGTCTTAGGGCTTGGATGCATGAGGAAGATGGGTGAATGTGTTGGTTGTTTGGTTAGGATGATTGGAAGGTGTGGTTGCAGAAATGGAAGATAGGAAGCAAAGGAAAAAAAGGGCATTTTGGGTATTTTCATAAAAATGGAGAAGAAAATCACCGAAATACCTACTTTCTTGCCAAATGTCCTGATTTGTAATCAATATAGAAAACTTAAGTCCTATATTGAAATGTAAGTTTTTTTATTGTCCTTATTTGAAATTTGACAAAAAATTAAGCCCTATTTTGAAAATTTCCCTTTTCTTTATGTATGACTTCAGAAAGTAGTCTATAATCTCAGGTAAATTTATAAAGACTAAAAAAAAAAAAAAAAATTAGCTCCATTAGTCGATTATTTGATATTTTGAAACTTGGAAGTGAATCAACTAAAAGTAATTATATTTCCATGCATTTTGAAATAAAGGCTTTCCATTTTTTCTTTTTGGTTTTATGTAGCTTGTATGACTTTATCTAATTCATATGACATTTCCAAAGCAGTCAACAATTTTGGTTTACATGAGAAAGATTTAAAAAAAGAAAAAGAAAAAGGAAAACACAACAATATTAGTCAACGATTTCGTGTGATGAAACTTAAAAGTAAATTAAATAAAGTAATTTATCTTTCCATGCTTACTAAAATTGCATTCATGCTTTGCAAAATATTCTAATAGATCTAGAAAAAATTACTCATTTCACACCCTAAGTTCGTATGACTTTACCATAAGTAACAATCATAAAAAATAATTATTGACAAGTTACTTGGTTTTGCTGACATTGGTAAACAATAATTATTTATTTAATATATTTCTACGAAAAACAACAACCAACACTGTTAAAAAAACCGTTAAAAAACTATTATCATAGAGATGGGTAGAATTCTCAAATCAAATAATTTTCTAGGGTATGATGGACAAAACCAACATGATGTATAGTTCAAATAAAGTTCATGAAAAAATTACCGAAATGCTATACCACCTATCTTACCTCAATCGCAAGAGAATTTCTATTAAAAAAAATATGGTTATATGGTGATCGATGATAGTGAACATAGTCCAATAGTCTCAGTGTCATCCACAAAAGACTTGACTTTACGGTTTGGGAGTTGAGATTTCAAAGAGGCTTTTGTATATTTGGATAAGAGAAAAATAAGAAGGCATTTCACTCGTGAGAGATTTCCATATATTTGGTTATGCAGAAATGGATAGTTGTTTAGTCAAGGATAAAAGAAGATTTAAATGAGAGATTAAGAAGAGGAGACTTAAAAGAGATTTAATAGTGTCATTTATCATTCATAATGGATGGGGGAGAGAGTAGTGACGTTTTAAAATAAAAGAATTAAAATGGAAAGGAGACTAAGAGACAAAAATTAGTATTAAGTTTTGAGGAAGTGACATTCATATGCAATATTAATACCAAGTCAAAATTCTAATGGATGGTCAAAATCAAATCGGAAATCAACCTCAAAATTGATTCTAAAAATAGTTCACTTCATATATTATAATAGGTCCAAGTTGAATTTGAGTAAATGAATATCCATTTGCAAACACTCCTTTTTATTGACTAAATCTGGGTCTACAATAAAATCCCCAGGAAGAATTTTTTTTTTCTTTTAAAAAGGCTTCATTGTTTGCACTTAGCAACATGCACAATCGAGTAAGCTCTAAGGTCATGGGTCATGACAGGGTGTAAATTTTAGATTATATTTCTTATAACATGTTCAATTTTCCTAAAGTATCACTCCAGATGAGTGGCCCAACTTAGCCAAAATAAATAAATAAAAAGGCCAAAAAATGCGACTCAATGGGACTAATCTCCATTTTTTCTTGATGACATGAGTATCAATAAGGTCTTTGACCCCATGGGACTAAACTCACAGGTGCATGGCAATGCTAAACACACACAAACACATACTAGGTAAATTTGAGGCTGTTTTGAACACAAGAAGTGGAAAGCAAATTCACGCCTTATGCCACTCCACAACTCTTAGGTAGGCATTGATTATTCAATCTTTATCTCTCCTTTGTTCATTTTCCCTAAGAGTAAGTTATTTGATGGAAATTTAGGGGGTGTTTGGATAAATATATAATATAACATCAACAAATTTAAATATTGTAAGATTTCATTATCATATAACAAAATAATATCATATTATTATACTAGCAAATTGTGCCCATGCTAATATAAATCATAATATTAAACATTTTAAAAAATATTTACAATTATGGAATTTTAAAATAATATTATTATCTATATCAATTATGTAGCAATATGGCCCCAAATCATTAATTAGTGTCATGCTTCAATAGATTTCAGTCAAAGTTAAGTACCTTGATAGCCTTAATCAATTATAAGGTAAATTTTTTTGAAACTATTAAATGATATTAAGAAAATAGAAGTGTGCAAAACCTGTGTCACTTATGGTGTTCGGCAATTTTCACAAATTTCAATATACCTTTGATGTGTTTCGCAATTTATAAAAAAATCTCCACAAGATGATATAGAAAATAAGAAATGGAGAGAAAATAATCAATTGACCTAATGTAGGACCCACTAATTAGTAATTACAGGTGTTAATAATCATGATAAGACCCATCGATTATTAAAAAAGTCACTGATTTTTTTATTTATAACAGAGGGTGTCCCAGCTCTTTGGATCAGACTAATCCCTTGTGGCCCTCATGTGGTAGCGCAGTTTCAAACTCTAAATCTTTGGGAATAAACCATGGTCTTAGGCCAACTGAGTTACCGCTCAGGGTTAAGAATCACATGATTAAATGTTAAAACTATGAGATCCAAGCAATGTTGTTTAATTAAAGTGGGTCCACCAAACGTCAGCAACCATAGTCTAATACATATAATGGTGATCATCACAAATGGCCCCATCAATTGTCACAAATGGTCCTATCTTTCTTTCTTTTTTCTATAAAATCTTATTTAATGTCAGACATCATTGATGAACCCATTTATGAAAAATCATTGTGTGACACATTTGATGTTGGTAGTCATATTAACACTAGGGGAACTATCAAATAGCAGAACTCATTTAATGATGAAAAACTAATAATTGCAATCACATAAGTGGACTGTGTGCACAAGCAGTCCTGCCGGTTGGAGCCTACATGGTCCCACTTTTGATCAATATAGATCTGTATACACTCTTATTCCCTTGATCTGACATCATGCCCAATTTTATGCTCGTTAAATATTTACTCACCATTGGATTGAATCTAAAAAATATTCTGATTAAAAGCCCGTTAAACTTAAAAATGTTAAATCAACGGTTAAAATAATCTGATGTTATATATTCTCATATATATAGAGGGGTTCCCCTAAGCTGCAGCTTAGGGGAAGATTAGCTTAACCGTGCTACTTGCACGTGTAACGGCCCATGCAAAATAACCCAGCCTTTTTCATTTTTCCCTCCTTTCCAACCTAATCCCTATTCTCACTCCCACCCTCGTCTCTCTCTCGGTCTCTCCCCAGTTCGCGCGTCATCTCCGACGTCTCTCCCTCTCCCTGTCGTCTCTCCCCTCTCGTCCCTCTCTCTCCCGGACGGATCTCCCCCTCTCGTCTCTCTCTCACGGCCAGCTCCCTCGCTCTCTCCCGGATGGTGATCTCTCCCGAACAGGCTCCCCATCTCGTCTCTCTCTCATCGACGGCTCCCTCTCTCTTTCTCTCTCTAACGGTGATCTCTCCCGGACTGCTCCCTCTCTCATATGTGCATGTTTTTTTTTTCTAAAAAAAATGAATGACTGAGCTACCTTTCAAAGTACTATGCAAGTTTTTTTTTTCTAAAAAAAATTCAACGAAAATGACCCTCAAATTAACTAGTTTTATAGATTGCTTTGTGCTTGGCTTTTGAGGAAGAACCCCTTAAAAAAGAAAATAACAAGTTGCATTTTGGGTTGTTGTCATCTGGAAGTTTCCATCTTTTTTCCCTTTTCTTCTTCTGCATGGATTTTTTAGTTTTCTTAAGTTTGTATGTTGTATTCTTTTGACATCTTTGAGTTTGAAACCCACATTTCTGGGTTTGTTTATGATACTTGGATTTTTGTGGCGCTGGTTTCATGTTTTCTTGTTTGATTTTTTTGGTGATTGGGTTTGATTTTTGATTTTTTTTTCTTGTTCATTTCCAGTTGGGTCATTTTGGTACTACTGATTGGGTTGGCTGTTGAAGTTTCCTTGGATTTAATATCGGAGGGAGGGAGTATAGAAATGCCCAAACAAGGTCCTTGTTGCCATTGTGGGATTACATGTGAGTCATTGCTTGTTGGAGGAAAACTTCCTTTTTTTTAATATATGTACGCTTGGAGGTTTTATGTTGTTCCAATTATCATTATTTTCTGTTCAATTTGATTTTAGAATACTATGATTGTTATCTTACCATGTTGCTGGTTCAGTTTGGTCAATGGATTTTATTTGATATATTGAGACTGAATTGGATTGCAGTGTGGGTTTTTTAAAACTTGCGTTTTGCTGTTTTCAATTTTTTGGAGCTAATTTGCTGAATTGGTGACATGGGTTTCCTTCATGTTATTTTTTTGTTAATATTTTCTCCCCTTACATACTAAATGGTTTGATGATTGCACTTTTCATTTTTTGTTTGTCAATAATGAAAACTTTTTATTAAAAGGAAAGAGGAAACAACGAACATGTAAAATGAAAGAAGAAAAGGCCGGCATAAAAGACTTTTATAGTTATAATGCCAACAACCAAGCTACAAAGAAGAGCCTACAGAGCAGGGTAAAACTTTCGACACCCAAGTGAGATTGCAAGTGAGTACATGGAATCTCACTTGCAAGTAATGTTCCCATATCATCAGACACCTCACAACTCATATATGCTTGCATTGAAAAATCTAAACCCAACAACAAAAGCATACAGTTCCCTTGAGAAGTGAGATTCCATCTATATAGAAACTAGATTTCTGTTTCTGTCCAGATTACTTAAATAAAAAAGATACCAACTTAAATTATTGAATAAAAGAAATACATTGGGCTTAAAATCACTATCCAGATTCCATATGGGTCCAGATTGTGTGATTGGCATGCCCCACCTACAGATGACCAATCAGTCATGATTTCACTATGTTATTTTATATTATTTACGATTTCTTTCTATACTTATGTTACTGGGATTGGTTAATGGTTGGTTCTCACTTGAGCTTTTCCTGCTTGTATTTTGTAGGAATTCACAACATGGAGATGGAGTGGTGTAGTTGGGTTTGAGAAAAAAAGGTTTTGAAGCATGTTCCGAAACATAGAATTACAGTGGGTCTGTGGCAAGTCGAGATGAATAGATGTTTTATGGTTGTAATGAAGCTGTAGCATGTTCCGAGATATGGAATGAAAATTTTTTTCCTATAGAGATGGGTGGTTTGTGTTTGTAGAAAGTGGTGATATATGCTTTGTAGAAAAGAGTTTATTTCTATTTGTAGAAATGGGTGGTTTGTATTTGTAGAAATAGCTGGTTTGAGTGTTGTAATGGATTTGAAATTTGTATTTTGTGCTTAGTTGTTTTGCACAATGGAATATAAAAGGGTTGCTTTGTCATATTATGTGCTTATATTGGTGTCAAAATAGAATGGTTGTTTTGTTCAATGGATTTGTTGAAGTGGAATGGATGTGTTGCATAGATAGCTTGGAATTGCCTAGTTGCCTTTAAATTGAGGTCCAATGGGGCATATAGTGATTGGATGTTTTTTTGGACCTTAAGTTGTATTAGAGACATGAAACTGTATTTCAGCCCTTTCTGAATTGACCTTTTTTGTGTTCGGATCCTGGGACTTTGGGATGCCAAATGCTATGGGAATGCCTTGAACATCATTATAGTAGCATGGTTAGCTTTTGAACTTCAGATCACTGCTAGGCAGCGGTGGACTTCCACTCCTGTACAGCTCCAAATCCTTGAGAGTATCTTTGAGCAAGGCAATGGGACCCCAAGTGAGCAAAGGATAAAATTTCTGAAACAAATGTTGGTGATATGAAGTTGAGACAGAAAATGATTCTCCCTAGGAAAAAGAAAGCCAAGGCAATTTTTAATGTTTGTGATCAATTGTTGGTGAACCGATCATTTTGACCGATCTCTTTTCATTTCTTCTGTCAGGCCCTACGAAAATTGCAATTTAATTAATATGGATATGGTGTTTCACAATAATGGAATCCTTGTTTTGCCTCGCTGTAAATTCATGATATGGTCTTCTAAATGAGAATGGAGTTCTTGTTTTGCTACACTGTGTTGGAAAAGTGTGCGAGTGCAAAACCAGCCAAACGCGATTGTTTTCTACTGAAACATTGCAGATCTGAAGATCATAATATGGACTTTGCAACCCCAAAATTTCAGAGAAAAACTCCCTAGGTAAGTAGGCTAACTAGCACCCTAAACAGGGGTACTCAACAAGGTTTCAGCAGATTTTATCGACTGAGTTGGAAAAGTGAGCGAGTTCAAAAGGAGGCAAACGCGATTTTCTTCGACCGAAAAATTTCAGATTTAAAGTTTCGTATATGGACTTTGAAACCCCAAAATTTTATAGAAAAACTCCCTCGGGAAGTGGGTTAACCAGAGCTCCAAACAGGAGTACTCAGCAAGGTTTCGACAGATTTTACTGACTGAGTTGGAAAAGTGAGTGAGTTGAAAAAGAGGCAAACACGATTGTCATTGACCGAAAAATTGCAGATTTAAATTTCAGTATTGAACTTTGAAACACCAAAATTTCATAGAAAAACTCCCTTGGGAAGTGGGTTAACCAGAGCCCCAAACAGGGGTACTCAGCAAGGTTTCAATAGATTTTACCGACTGAGTTGGGAAAGTGAGTGAGTTCAAAAAGAGGCAAACGTAGGGGTGTAAATCGCCCCGCACGGCCCGCCCAAGATCTGGCCCACTCGTGCCCTGGCCGGCCCAGCACTGCCCGTGTGTGAGATGCGGGCTGTGCCATGCTAAGCCCAACCCCTTAGGGATCAACCCAGCACGGCCCTGGTCATGCCATGCTGGGCCGGGCCCCAGATGGGCCTGGGCTGTGCAGCCCATGGGTGGCCCACAGACCCCCCTCCCCTTTTTTTATTTTTTTTTTAAATTTTTTTAATAATTACATGGGAACACAAATCCCCTCTATTAGAAAACATACAATACAAAACCCATAAAACCTATAAAAGAAGTTGAATTTTGAGGGGGGAGGGGTTTTTTTTTTTTTTTTTTCAAAAAATGAGATGTTGGGCCCTCCTCGTGTCGGGCCGGGCCGCCCGCGGGCTTGGGGGGCCTGGCCCAGCACGACACGAGTTTTACTCTTGCCAGGCCGTGCCTCGGGCCTGGCAGCCTTGGCCTAGCACTGCCCGTTGGGCCCAGCCCGGCCCGTTGACCAAGTCAACGGGCTTAGGCACGACCCAGGCACGGTTTTTCCGTGCTGGGCTCATGCTAAGCTTGGGCCGCCTGCCCATATTTACACCCCTAGGCAAACGCGATTGTCTTCAACATAAAAATTGGAGATTTAAAGTTCAGTATATGGACTTTGAAACCCCAAAATTTCAGAGGAAAACTCCCTTAGGAAGTGGGTTAACCAGAGCCCCAAACAGGGGTACTCAGCAAGGTTTCAGCAGATTACCGATTGAGTTGGAAAAGTGAGTGAGTTGGAAAAGAGGCAAACACGATTGTCTTAGAACAAAAAATTGCAGATTTGAACTTCAGTATATGGACTTTGAGACCCCAAGATTTCAGAGAAGAACTCCCTTGGGAAGTGGGTTAACCAGAACCCCAAATAGGAGTACTCAGCAAGGTTTCAGCAGATTTTACTAAGTGAGTTGGAAAAGTGAGCGAGTTGAAAATGAGGCAAACGCGATTGTCTTCAAACAAAAAATTGCAGATTTAAAGTTCAGTATATGGACTTTGAAACCCCCAAATCTCATCCAAAAACTCCCTCAGAAAGTGGGTTAACCAGAGCCCCAAACAGGGGTACTTAGCACGGTTTCAACAGATTTTACCAACTGAGTTTAAAAACTGAGCGGGTTGAAAAAGAGGCAAACGCGATTGTCTTCGAACGAAAAATTGCAGATTTAAAGTTCAATATATAGACTTTAAAACCCCCAAATTTCTTCAAAAAACTCCCCCGGTAAGTGGGTTAACAAGTCTCCCAAACAGGGGTACTCAGCATCACTTTAACAAAACAACCTGTTTTTGCCCATCACTTAAAACATCAGCATTCACCATTCTTATTCAACATCAAACCAACCATTCACCTATAACTTCCACTTTAAACTCAACCTGTTTTTGTCCATCACCTATAACATTCAACATCAACACAAACTATTGCCATTGAATATCAAGGAACATTAACATTATCATCAACACGCAACATCAACACAAGCATTCAGATTCAGCACCAACATCACCATTCTTACTCAACATTAACAAATATTCATCACCTTCAACATCATGCACCATGGTCATGCTCATGCTCATCTTGAGCAAGGCCAACAACACTTATGTAGGAACCATTCAACATGATACACATATCAACATGGGACAAAAAGAAATCCAACATGATCATTCAACATTCACATTTAACATCAACTTCAACATCAACTATTTTAAATTCAACATTGAACATAAATCAACTTCATCAACAATAGGATTGGATTGACTTCATAAATGGTTTGTCATCTAATGCATGCATATTCGAAGCATTGCCTTTAACAAGTGAGTTGGAGTTGTCTTTTAATGTACTTGGAGTAACTGCAGAAATCTTGATAGCACCGTTGAAATGTAAACATGCAGGGTATAATTAATGAAACAATTGAAAAGAGTAGAAATTTATGGACAAGAGGTCACAACATGAGACACTACTACTCGTCAGACACCCTGAAATTTTGGGTTGGGCTGGTAGGTAACTTGATGGAGTTGGATCACGATTGGTTGGACGTCAAATAGCTTGCATCTTTTTAACTCTTTTGTAGATCAGGTTATTATTTGTTTTTGGAGTCCTTTCTTTTAAATTCTTTGATGGTTATCTTCAAATTTCTCTTTTCAATATAGGACATGTCTTGGGGTTTAAAAGCCCACTAGTCCTACTAGAGGAAAGAAGCTTTAAGGATTGGGCATGAAAAAGAAATAACAAATTTTCCAAATCGACAATCCATTGAACACATTCAACTATCCAATCTAAACAGATAATGTCACGTCCCCAAAATACAACCAAGGGATAACGTGAAAAATAAAAATAAACAGTCAATTTTCTGTGTTTAATGCAACACAAGCTCCCAAATATGGACCCACAAAATTTCGAAACATGGTGAGTCATAATAAAACATTTGCGGAAGCATTAAATCAATTGGTATTAATATTCAAAATCAACCTAACATATAACTCACTGAATATTTAATGTTAAAGTTTCTAAATAAACTAAACAACAACTAAATATATTATGGAATTAAATAAACTAAAAGAATCTAAGATGTCGATATCTCATGCGCAGATTCAAACGACATTATAGCCATCTCCGGCTCTCCACTCGAGTTCGTCAACTAGCTCAAACGTTTGAGACGTTTGACCCTCCGTCTCCCCGACAAGGTAGGGGTCGGTACCTATGCACCAATAAACAAGGTAAATAGTAAGTACGAAAGCATAATTTATAAATAAAACACAAGATCAATGAGAGTAATGACAGGTAATGATTATACGAGAATAACACTGTGACAATGATGAAAAGAACGTATAACCTAAATCCAACATATACAATAGAGCAATACAATAATCACACAGCAACAACGCCACTGCTTTGGGTGGTCAACCCTAATATAGCGGGAAAACCCGTTCGAAAGGCCGGCGGTCATAAACCGGTTCGTAATCAAATGGCCGGATAAACCGGTTCGAATTCAATTCAGATATTACAGTGTCCGCACACATTGGTGATCAGCCGTCCAATTACAACTGCAGTCGTTCGAATATGACCCAATCAATATACATATATATATATATATACATATCATAGTAAAATAAACCTAGTGACTTGTAATGCTCTGACACAGAAACCTAAGCCAGGGTGAAGAGCTGGCTGCACAATAATCCACAACCAATACCAATGAATCATTCGAATAAACATCCACAATATCTCAATCAATTGCCAGGTCACATCACGGTCCATATCCAATCAATATAGGGTATGCAGCTAATAGAGCAATATCAATCTCAATCATGTATGCAAACCCGAAGGTCAAGGAATAATCACAAGCCGATCCTAAGGTCAAACATAAGGTCTCGTACCTAACAACCACAAGAATCTCTAAATAGATAAAAGATCAACACATCCATTCTCAAACAATGGTGCATAGACCCAATTAAGGGTTTTCCAATAGAGATGGGTTGAGCTCAAATCCACTAGGATTTCCCCAAGGTCATACGAGGTACTAAATCCCATGTTAGTAAGATACCGTTTGCCCAGACGGTATTTACTCAGGTCTAATGATCCGATTAATAAGTTACAAACATATAATTTTAACTCATTAAAAATTAAAGATACCATTCCAAATTAATTTGAAAATAATAATGATAAATAAAAATCTTAGTTTATAATTTTAGAAAACCCGAGGACCCCATCAAAATTATTTTCCACATTCAAAACAAGCCAAAGGGTATAATTTGGGGTTTATAAAAACTAACAGGGCTTCTTTTTAATTTCTAGAAACTAATGGGGTATGGTAATGTTGTGTCACATGAGATTCCTTTACTCAAAAGTGCCCAGGTCAACACTTACACTATACTTTTACTATTTTATAACCCCACACTAGACTTTTACTATAGTATAACCTCCCATGATACTATGTGATGTCACCAGCCCTTCATTCTTTTTTTCAAAACCGTGGCAGTCAAACACCCTACACTTTTGTTTTCCTTTTTGCCAACTTCATATCCTAGTTGAAAACCACCCCCTCAGAACCTGTAAGGTCCCCGACCTTAATAGGGTGTTTAATTTCTTAATATTGGCAATTAGCCTAATTAATTGTGATTTTAGCTAATTAGGCGGGTTTAGTGGCTAAGCAAGTTTCTTTTATCATTAGAAAGATGTTCCCGAAGTTTCATTCGATTCCGAGTGCGATTAGTCTTAATAAGGGGTTAGGTTGTGATTAATATGAAAATTGGGTATTTTTCCGAAAAGTTCCGTTTTCGCCGAATTTGGGCTCGTTGGAAAGATCTCGTCACGCTCGTCATCTTTCGTTCTTGGCTCGTCATGATTTGACGCCCCGAAGTCCCTCAAATAATTAATTTTCTCTCATTTCACTCAAATGAGCATTTTGGACTTTTCCCCTCCAACCCTCATTTTAAACCCTAAACCCAGCCCTACCATTTGTTCCTTTCTTCATTGCAACTGCTGGAGCTTCTTCTTCTTCCTCCTTCTTCATTTCTCTTCTTGCAAGTGTTGATTGAAAACATCCCAAGAGAAACCAAGCACACCATCTTCTTCCTCTCTTCTTCCTCTACCTCTTTATCTAAATTTGGTGAGTTTTCCCCTTCTCCTTCCCTCCCCATTTCGTTTTTCATGGCTGCAAATGGGTACCATGTTAATGGCTTCTCTCTTTTCTTCTTCTTTGGTGTTCATTGGGTGTAGGAGAAGAGTTTTGGAAGGTGGGTTTGGCTAGAGTGTGTAGGGAGCTCTCCTCCTCAAGTTTCTCTCTCTAATCTCCATCTCTTCCATCCCTTTGGTGAAGGCAAGTAGATTAGCATTGTGTGTTAATCATGCATGTATGTTTACTTCATTCTTGTTAATGTATTGCTTAGATTTCCATAAAATTCCAAGCTTGTTTTATGTTTCATTGGACTTCACATGTAATTAGGGAGAATGTTAATAGACTTAGATGGAATGGATGGGTGTTTTGTTACGTGATATGCATGGTTTACAGGTATGGAATGTGAGGTCTCTGAAGCTCAGTAGGTGCATCTCGGAATCTAACTGAGAACAGCTTCAGAAACTCCATGTTCTGTACGGGCGGTCACCACGCGGTCAGCCAGCGGCTGACCGCCTACACAGAAACTAGGGGCAGTTGTTCTCGCGGCTACACCCGCGGTCAGCTCTCGGCTGACCGCATAATCAGAACAGAACCTCTCCAGGTTCTGTCTTGCCCACGGTGACCCAGCGGTCCTCGCGCGGCTGGCCGACCTGACGAAATCCCAACTCAGTAGTGTCTGCACTACACGCGGTGACCCGTCGGTCACCACTCGGCGACCTAGCTGTCAGCCGACCAACCCCAAGCGGCTAGCATCCTGCTCAGAAAACTGTTATGGAAAATGGGACTTCTGCCCTAGGTCTTGACTTTATATGTGGGACCCCTTGACCCTACCCTTACATGATCAATTGGGAAAAATGGAAACGGAGCATGATTGGCTTGGTGTGCTTCATTGGTTGTCCGGGATTTCCGTATATTGACGTTACTTAGCCGAATGCGTGTGGTAGTGAGTTGATTGGTGCCCAATAACTTCCGTACACCATGAGCTGCCAAATTAGGACACCAATGACTCGTTCTCCATACGTCCTCCGTTGGGGATACGTTTAGTACACGGTTGACAGCCCTTGACCTAGGTTTGGCTTGTTCTTCATTCTTGACTCTTGAATCTCGTATCCGTAGTACGTCGTACCTTGTACACTCTATCTTGAATACTTGTATAATTGTAATTTAACTTGTAGAATTAGGGTTGGACCGAACTTAGAGTGTATCCGTAGGTACCTTGCCTTGTATTGACGGACACGTGTGGATAGGCTTGAAAGAGGACTACTCATGGAACTTGGGTTGACTTGGAGTAGCCCTCGGCTTATTATCTTGTACTTGGAAACCTATCCACGTGTATTTGTCTTGGAACTTGTGTAGTATACAAACCATCACCATCATCTTGCATTCATACCAACTGCAGTCTGATGATTCTTGAGTGGGCCGGATACCGGACACTAGGGTGGGCAGTCGGCTTTGGACGGCGTCCATGGCGTGAATAGCTGGGAGCGGGCTAGGACCGTGCTGCTATTCCTAGGACCGGGAGCTAGGATCCCCCTAGAGCCGGACTTTGGGTATTTGTAGTTGACTCGGACGTCACTTATACCCTTGGGAGATGGCATTGGGCATCCTCGGAGTCTCCTCTTGCTTGCATTGCATTTCATGGATGGTTATTCTTGTTTATCTTGCTAGGACTTATCTTATTACTTGATTCTCGTATTATTCATGCTTATTGCCTAGCTTGTACCTTGTTATCTTATGATCATGTATTTGTCTTTACTCTCCTTTGAAGCATGTTATGAATAATGTATATTGCTTATCTTCTTGCCAACATGTTGTTGACCTTATCCCATGGTGTGCAGAGGACACCTACTACTACCCCTACGCCGACCCAAATGCCGAGGCAATCCCAGAGGATCCTCAACCGGGGGAGGAGGACGAGGTACGAGAGTGGGGTGCCGATGACGTAGCTTAGCGTCATCACTTCCGGCACTAGCGCGCGTAACACGGGGATATTTCTCATCGTGCCACTTCGTCTTATCTTTTGGTTTAAACATTTTGTAATCACCATACTTTTGTATATCTTTTGTACCAGGGCCTAAGTTTTTGGGATGGCCCTGATGTTTTATAAACTTTATATGTTTTTATTTGAAACTTGAAATTTAATGGAATGAAATCCATACTTGCTTCGATATCTCTACAGGTTTAATGAATGCGTTTACCGGACAAGCCCTGTTGATTAACTGATAATGAGGCAACTATACAATCCTCACAGCGGACTTCGATCCGTGGGCATTAAGGGCAAAATTTTTTAATTAGCCCTAAATTTCACACCCCGGATCCGGTTTAATTACTAATCGGGTTCGGGGGCGTGACAGAACCCATTCTCTCAAACTCTAAAAACTAATGGGTTAAATCTGAAGCCCTGACAAGTGCTAGTCACATGCGAATTCTTTCTTTTTCCAAAACAAGTACCGGTCAACCATCTTCTCCTTATCCAACACAGAACCCGGTTCTGAAATCGTGCTTGACGCCAGCACAACTGGGACGTTTGGATTGTAGGCCCTCTGATCAAGAACACAAGATCAATCTCAACTTTAATATCGCCCAGCCTAATACCGCTACCCAGAATAGATCTGTGGTCAGATCTTCTGATGGGTCCCACATCATGATTAAATGCAAATAAAATATCTTCAAGGTGACTCACGCCCCAGATCTTAACATTAATAGATGTGGCCATATATGTGCAAAGTCTCATCACAAAAAGAGAAAAATCAAACCTTAGGGCATAAAAGGGGTTTCTACATGCATCCACACTCGAATCAACTAGAAACACAAGCATTAAATTCACAAATTATGGTTAGGTACTTGCCTGATATCCGCGGTTGAGGCAGACGGTGTAGAATTCCTATGCCAAAGCCCAAGTGATATCCCAGAGAAAAGTTGGAAGAGAGAGTTGTGTGTAAAAATAAAAGAGTGTGGTGTTGTATAAACTGAGGATGGGAATAGGAGTTGTAATCTAACTTAAATTTCTAAAAAGAATAGAGTTTCTAAATAGATAAGAGTTTGGGTTAGAAAAGAACAAGAGCTTTGGTTGGAAGAGAACTACTCCTACTAAACTGGGCCTGGGTTAACTATGGGTCAAGCCTCCTACCCAACAAGCCTAACTCACCAAACCTAAGCCTAACGTGGTCCCCACTTAGACTAATCGCATATTTTAACTAAAATACATACAATTACATAATAATAGTAAAATAAATAATTTATATAATCAAAATAATCAAAACGTCACAGATAATTTGGACAATCAATGAATGAGATGATATGAGAAGTTGATATGGCTCCACAAAGAAACTTTGATTATCCAATTTTTTAAAGTTAGAGCATCATGACATTCCATAGAGGACCAATATAATTCTGAAAGTAAGAAATGAATTACCATTGTAAGTCAATGCATTTCTTCATTAGAGCTATAGAATATTGACCTGAACCCTATCCATTTCAAATATGAAGGCTATATTTGAGTTAAAACTACAGACCACAAAAGCCCAAACTAGACTATTCTAAGTACCAAAATATTGAAAATATTCAACTCGTCAAATTAAAACATAATGAATCTTAAAACTATAAATTCTTAGGACGTTGATTTTTATGATAGTTCTTTTAAGGCTTTTAGGATTGTAAGACACAACTCGGTACGACTCTGCCATGTCAACTCAAGGGTGATGAACCACACCTTGTCCCATTCCCATGTGACTCAGCCAAGTTAACTCAATTTGAGGGTGACCAAGCACACCTTGTCCTATGTTTAAATCCTAGGCCCCAACTAGGGGAACACTATCTCCTTAAGAGACTCAAAAAAGTGAACAACAAGTCTTCCATGCCTCTATCAAATCAAGCCAGACAAAGAATGCCATCCTCAAAATCACCGACTCCATGAAGATTTTCTCATGCTAGCCAAGACCAGATGCATTAAAAACTTCACTGATTTGCTTGCCCCCAACATGGAAAGCATCAACAATAATCTCCTTGACATTGACACCCTACCCCCTGTTCCAGCTAACCTAGCTAATCTGTTATGTTAGGTCACCTTATGTTCAAGTTGCCCTAATGCCCATAAGCACCAGGGCCTGATGGGTTTACTGAATAAGGGAGGGGTGAAAGATATAAGGTGGAGATATACCTATCCTTGGATTTGATTTTATAGGGTAATGGCTGAGTATTCATTTTCCATTATTCCTTAACTCCTATTCCATCAAATGGGGGATTGTTTAATAGCCTTTCATTTGAGGAACTTCAACTTTTTCTTATTAGTTTTAGTCACTTTTAGAAATACATTCTTTTAGTCACTAGGAATTCAATTCCTATAAACAAACAGGCCCTTAATATTTTCAAAATAGTGTGAACTTTCCAAGAACTTTTCTCCTATCAACCAGAATCTAAGAAAGCTTAGTGAATGAAGTGGATAATTTAAAAGTGACCCCAGACCATATTTAGATCAATTCAGTTGAAGGAAGAATCTAGTTCCAATTTCTCTCAGCATTATAATATTGGGGTTATTTTTTATGGTTATCTTCAAATTTCTCTTTTCAATGTAGGACATGTCTTGGGGTTTAAAAGCCCACTAGTCCTGCTAAAGGAAAAAAGCTTTAAGGATTGGGCATTAAAAAGAAATAACAAATTTTCCAAATCGACAATCCATTGAACACATTCAGCTATCCAATCTAAACAGTAATTTGGACAATCAATGAATGAGATGACATGAGAAGTTGATCTGGCTCCACAAAGAAACTTTGATTATCTAATTTTTTAAAGTTAGAGCATCATGACATTCCAATAGAGGACCAATATAATTCTAAAAGTAAGAAATGAATTACCATTGTAAGTCAATGCATTTCTTCATTAGAGCTTTCTCTAATTTCTCTACTTCCAAGGTTAGAGTCCAGTGACTGGCTTGGATCAGCATCAACTAATATGTTAGGAGATAACATACATGAAATAAGTAATAGTTTTATATGCAACGTAAGAGATAACAAGAAAACTATCCTGGAATAAATTGTTTACCTGTTCAACAACACCAAACAGTTTCGCTTCTCATGTGATACACTACGCTTGTTGCAGCCCTTACAAAGATGCCCTTTTGTTGCCTTTTCCTATGATGATTTAAATCTTTTAGCGCGTCCTTTTGTCACAACATGCGACAACTCATGATATTCCACCACATTATTGTCCACAAGTCCTTTTCCAGTATCAATGCTTGTGTCTGTTGGGTTACTTAACGTCACCTGCCTTAATCTCATTTCCAATTCAGTATGACCGTCAACCAAACATTCGAAACCTTCTTTGGATTGGCTAGCTATGTCAATAAGCCTTGCGAACATACATGACAAGTGACTATGTCGGGCCAAGCATGAGTTAACACTGGCATATCCAATTTCAACATTGTCAACATATATTTCTTTTGTTACACCCTTCGTCCATCTCTTCAAAATGTAACGCTCTAGCAAAAATAGTATAGATAGATGCTTCAAGACAGACAATATACGACGACAAGGGATGCCTTCAAATTCAAACTTCTTACATGAACAATATGCATGCATCTCATCTTTTTTCCATAAAACATCTCTATCAATTTCCTTCTCATCGAGGTAATTTTTCACAACAAACTTACAAGTCACATCATCCTCGTAAACAAGCTTTTCACCAAGTGACATGGTGATGAATAACTCATCTTGAAACTTATAAAATAAGTTTCTTGTGTAGATTTCGGCCATTTGCTTTTTCATTGATGAGCACATCTTTAATTTTGGCATCCCGTTGCTATTCTCGAAATCCTCCTTCTTTTCAAGATATCTTAAACGTTCAACCCCGGCATCAAAACGCAATATGAAATCAAGTAATGAATTTTTGTACTCCACATACTGCTTCACAAATGCATTCATGCTTTCACTTCTTTGAGTGGTTGACATGCCTCCAAAGAAATTCTCCTTCAAATATGTCGGAACCCACATATGACGAATCTTGAATATATCTGCCAACCATTCATTGTCACTAAGATTATTACACGTTATGATCTAATTCCAAAAACTCTCAAAATGAGAAGAAGTGTCAGAGTTATGAACACATTTTTCTATCTTTTCAATTAAACCCTCATTGTGAATATGAACCCCTCCTAAGTTCGATGGCAATTTATCCAAAATGTGCCGTAGGCAATACCGATGAATTGTGTTTGGCATGATATTCTTAATGGCTTTTGTCATTGCCAAATCTTGATCAGTTATAAATCCCTCTGGTGGACTAAATGACATGGCCTCAAGCCATTTTGTAAACAGCCGCTCAAATGACTCCGTTTTCTCATTTGGTAGAAACCCACATCCAAATAAAGTTGTTTGACCATGGTGATTGCAACCTACAAATGCAGTAAAAATTAATCCATAACAATTTGTCTTATATGTTGTATCAAAAGTCACATCACCAATAACTTTGTAAGCCGAACGGAATGCCCCGTTTGCCCAAAAAACATGTGTTATCTTTTTATCTTCATCTCGCTCAATGGTATATGTGATGCCACTGCACATCTCTTTGCGGTTTTCAAAGAGTTGAAATAACAACTGACTATCTAAACCCTTTTTCTTTTCCTTCTCATCCCTACGGTGATTCTTTGCATCGGTATCTGTAAATCCAATATTATCAAGTCCCCCCGATTGCGATGCAAACACTTGCATTTGTTGTTAGATTCCCACATTTGCTGAATCATATGTATTTATAATTTGTCGCTTTGATTCTGGCACTTCAAAATGTGACCTCAACATAAATCTCTTACTAGGAGTAGTGGGGGCATGGGAGTGTTGAGGAACAAACTTGGATACTACATAACCACATGATTTATCAATTTTCACTTGCATCTGAGCCTTACAATCGAATCTTGTTTCCATGCGACGCCTCTAAACAAGTTCCTTATCAATCCAGTGTTTCTCATCTGTTTTACCCTACTTTGAACATACAAATCGCTTCCAAACTACCTCCCCATCTTTACCTCTGTTGGTAGATTCTTTTCTTATACTAAATCCAGCAAGTTTTCCATAAGCATTGTAGAAGTTATATGCCTCATCTAAATCATCAAAATGCATGCCCAATTTCGGTGTCATATTTTCATCTACAACCGGATAGTGAACAGAAGGAGATGATGAGGAGGTCACATCCATTTGCAATCTGGACTACAAATAATAAAAACATGGTCATGAATTAGAGCTGGATTTGTTTGAAGCAAATATGTGTTGATTGGTCTAAAAAAAAATTTAGTTCTGGCATTTAACATGGCCATATTTTCATTGTATTTCATTGCATAATAGAACAGAATCCATACCGCCAAACTATTTCAAATAGCATGTCAATTCTTCCATTTGGACATATAAAAAAAATCAATTTATCAGGCTCACTTGGAAATATTTATTACATCAATTTATGTCAAATCTGCATAAATAGCTTCAAGAAACAATAATCAAGCAAAAAAGAAGTGGTTTCTTAACTCAAAGTTTGCATCACCAAAAGTATCATAATTCATAGAGACAAAATGACAGATTTAGGGTGTATTTCAATGTTTCCATAGTAGTAAGCAGTTCTAATTTTTTGTAAGAGAGGTTTTCTTTTTATTTTTTTCACTTTTGTACTAGCATTAGGAGTAGCACAAAAACTAGTATTCACATTTGGTGGGTACTTTTTTCTACTTTCTGTCATCAATGTGAACTGCTAATATCAATTTCCGGTAGAGAAAAAAACTCAACTTGACCACAAGATAATTTCCAAAAAGAAATAAAGATTTCCATTTCCAACACTAGAAGAACGAACCAAGCTACAATTCTGCGAAAAATATCCAAATAAATATCGGACCAACTGCAGCAACTCCTTTCAAATCCAGAGTCTGTTCAATCTTTAGACCAAACACAATCCTCCATATACAATTTGAATGTCAGTAGTGGGGAAAACAAGGCATAAATCATGCAAAAGCCATTATAATTAGTTTATGTACTAATGCGCACACACAATCTAAGAAAAGAATGAGGTGCTTCTTTCTTTCTTTGTCTTTCTGATTTTTCAAATCATGACGAAGCCTTGATTAGCTACTAGCTCATACGCATAGGCCCGCATGTCATTTGTCAGCCATCAAATTCCAGAATAGAGAAGCAAACCTGATGGTTTGAGATTGATTGGCATCACATTACAGTCACAAAAGAAAAAAAAATCACTTTTTAAGTTTAGTAAGAGAGTTTTTCTTTTTATTTTTTTATTAGATTACAACAAAGGACCTGTACTTCCTATTAAGCTCTATAATGATCAAAACTAGCTAACATACCTACAAAGATAGGCCAACATCTAAAAGCACAAGGCAAGTAGATAATGTGACATACTAGCTACCCATTCATTTAGATTGTACACACCTAACTAAGAAGAGACAAACAAGCATCTACAGTAATCAATGAGTAAAAACATCACTAGTATTACTACAAGAAATCAAGATGTCCAGAACATCACCATTAAACATATCGACCTTGGATGCAGAATACAGTTGTAGTAGAGGCATTTTCACCTACAAGTTTTGTGCATATTGGAATTTCAAATCCTGATGTTCATCAAGGGGGCCTGCCTTTAATTCAGTAGGATCCAGTGTCATGGAGATGGAGGGCAGGGAATAGGACCGCAGAGTTAGATTCATGAGGGGAAGGTTGAACACTCCCTTCTTATTAAATCACTTTTTATTTTCAAATCTCAACCCCAAATCGGTGTCGGCATCAACAGTAAAACCATCCCATAGTTCCATCTCAATCCAAAGAAACATGCATCAAACCCCACATCAGAAAGAAAAGAAAAGGAAAAAAAAAAAAAACCAGAGTTTAAAAACATCTCACCGAGGTTGGGCTCTGCAGTCCGGCGTAGTCCAAAGAGGGAGAGAGAGGCTTTGTCAATATGGGTCTTTTCTTCCTTGGCGTCGCACTGGGAGAGAGAGATGAGAGTCGCAGCAAAGAGGTCGCAACGAAGTGGGCTGCAATCGTTGGAAAGCTCGCGCTACCGGAAGAGATGGAGAGCAACGAGATGACGACCGGGAGAGCTTCACGCGAACTGGGCTGCCTTCGTCGGAGAGATCAAGCGACGAGATGACGACCAGGAGAGCTTCGCGCGAACTAGGGAAAGACCAAGAGAGAGACGAGAGTGGGAGTGAGAATGGGATTAGGTTGGAAAGGGGGGAAAACGAAAACCGAAAGCAAAAGGGAAGCGGGCCGACCGAGAGAGATGTCGGAGAGTTCGCGCGAACTGGGCTGCCTTCGTCGGAGAGATCGAGCAACGAGAAGACAATCGGGCGCAAACTGGGGAGAGACCGAGAGAGAGACGAGGGTGGGAGTGAGAATGGGGTTTATGTTGGAAAGGAGGGAAAAAATGAAAACGGAAACAAAAAGTAGCGGGCTGGGTTATTTTTTATGGACCGTTACACGTGCAAGTCACACGGTTTAGCTGACCTTCCCCTAAGCTGTAGCTTAGGGGAACCCCTCTCATATAGATGAGATATATATAAATATATATATTTCAGCCAAGGGGACTGGGGATCTCATCAACCCAGGGTGAGGGATTTTGAATCTTGAATAGGTTGCCTTGATTTCATTCACTTATGACAATTGTACACTCTTACTCTTGCATTAGATACAGGCTGCCCTAATTATTACATTTCTTTGAATCTAGACAGAGATATAGTGGCACTGGAATGGAAGTCAATAACGTTTCTTTAGATTTGAGAGATATGATTTAGGATACTGCTCATCTAAAATTAACTAGGGATGTGCTATAAACCTTACCCTGGCCCTTATGGAGATCCAATGTCTGGACAAAATGCTGCACAACCTTCAGGTAGTTCCTCTTGCACATGTAGTTCTCTTTGTTTTCGAGAGGAGGCATTTGACTAGTTTCTTTTTTCTGTGCTTCCTAGTTTTTTTTATTTGTAAATATATAACGAATCTTATTCTCAATGCTCAATCAGTGCTTATAGAATGTATTTGTGTGATAAGAGAGGATTCCATGATAGTGAGTAATATTGTTATGATCATTTTGCATGTAACCCCCATTCCATTATTTTGTAGGATTCCATTATTCAGAAGCTGAAGCACCAAGGCATTACCCATCATTAGGCTTGTGTTAGGTTAGAACTTACCTCTCTCTCACTCTCTCACTGTGTCTTCCCCCTTGGAGTATAGAAAATGGAGGCCTAGTGGTGTGCATGGGGTAGGATAGATGTGCCCGACTCAAGCCAGAACTGCATTGGGCTAGATTTTGGCTTTGTTTTTGGTCCATAGGGTGGTCCAGTGCCTACATCTCTGCTGGAAAGATGGCTGATAATAAAATATGCTGTGCATGAACACCACTAATAAAAGGCTACATTGGATTGTCATGTACGTTCATCAGAAAGTTTTTTCTTCCTATCTTTCAATAAAAAGGGGCAAAACGGTCTAAAATAGAGAGTTATGGTCAGTGGATCTTGAACCTTGCTACTCTTACTGCTATTGGCAGCTGGATACAATAAAAAACTAACTAAACTTAGATTAGATAATTACTAAAACGAGAGGCCTTAAAATCGGCAGTGAAGATTATATATAATCATCATAGTGATATTTGGCCTATGCCCCACCCTGCACGTCACTTGCATCTTTTACCTATGGCCTCATAAAAGGGACTGATCATAGCACCCTATGCATATTTTTTTATCCTAGCTTATTGTGCTGAGTCCCAAGAGAGCTCACACAAATAAGAAGAGGAAGCATGAAAAGTGGAAAGACTGGCATGATGAGAGATTAATCCTCTGATGGCGAGGAGAAAATGGGGTTGCCATCCTATGAATTAATGTTTTTTTTTTCTTTTCTTGTTAGATTGGTGTATTTGCTGCATCTACTATGTCCATATCTATTTTGCCTTCATGAAAGTCTAAAAATGTCATTGAATACACCGTGAGTTGACTTCTCCAAATTTTCACCATTGATTTTTCAGTTTTCATGCTTTAATCAATTCATATTGTTCCAGTCATTAGTGCCCTTTGAGTTTTATCATCAAGAAAAAGGAAAAGAAAAATGCAAGTTATGTAGTAATTGAATATTGAGGACTTAAAAAATAAGCACTAGATCATTTGATTTGCCAGATATCAGCCTTGTGTTTATCCTTCATTTACATTTAAACTTTTCCATTACTGTGTCTCTTGATTTTTATGCATCCCGGTGTCCTTAAAAATAATATTCCATTGCTACATCTCTCTCTCTCTCTCTCTCTCTCTCTCTCTCTCTCTCTCATTCCACCTATTAGGCTTGATCATTTCTCACCATTTTGTCCTTAAAACACATACCAAAGTGCCCAAATCTTAAAAAAAAAAAAAAAAAAAACCAAAAATGATTTTAAAGTTCATTTTTCCATGTGGATGTGGATCAATTATTCTTAAAACACTACAAGTCGGTATAGGGAATTCGAGATTTTTTTTTTTTACAATCTTTGTCAAATGAGGTATTTTGGTACCCATTTTCATCCCTAAAGACTCAATAATTTGTTACCATTTTCTACCCTAAAATTTCTATTGAGTGCATAAACCTTTTTTGGCTTTAATCAAACGGGGAAGATTTCCATAATTAGAGGTTCAGAGTTCTGTGGGGCTGCTTTAGCTATATCTTGCTATTGGATGAATGTGGACTATTTGGGATAGGGACCTCCCTTGTTGGGTTAGTAGTGCTCTTATTAGCAAGGGTTAGGTCAATTGCTTAACCCACCTTACACCCCCCCCCCCCCCCCCCCCCCCCCCGGGTTGGCACATGCTAAACCCACACAAACACAGTCAGTTGCCCACCTCCCATTAGCACATGCTAAACCCACACAAACACAGTCAGTCGTCCATCTAAACAACTTTCTAGTATTTATTTTGAAGAAAACTCAAAAATAAAAACCAGGAATCAGTATTATTGAAAATTTCTTTTGGTACTCATTTTTAAAATAAAGAATTTTCAGAAATGGATTTTCTTACTGTGTTTGTTTTTTCATTGGTATTTTGTGTTGATATTTTCATTTTCTCATAGATATTCCAAAAAAAAAAAAAAAAGAATCTCCTCCCAACAAGAAGAGTCTGACTCCTCCCGTAATTGCTATAAATACGGTTATTGAAAATTCACAACCAAAAAAAGACTTTTAGCAGCAGAAATCAGTGCCATCAGGCGAAAATGGATGGTCTAGAGGTTTTATGATCATTTAGTTGAGGAGAATATTAACCGCAGCAAAAAAACACTTCTAGTGGTGGAAAAACCCCGCGACTAAAGATGTGTTTTTTCATTGCTAAAAGTCTCTGTTTTGTAGTGATTTCCCTCTTACAAAATGCTGGATTATTTTCATTTGGGTTTTTCTTCTGATATTGTTAGGAAAATTCTCATAGTCAAACTGTGTGTGTGTGTGTGAGAGAGAGAGAGAGAGGGAGGGAGAGAGAGAGATTGAGATTTGCACTTTGTAAGGATTACATTCAGTGCATGTTAAATTGAGACTTGCATTTTGTAAGGATTACATTCAATGCATGTTTGGACACATTCAAGTGCATTTTAAATTGAGAGTTGCATTTTGTAAGGATTACATTCAGTGCATGTTTGGACACATTCAAGTGCATTTTAAATTGAGAGTTGCATTTTGTAAGGATTACATTCAGTGCATGTTTGGACAAAGTCAAAATTTAGAAACGGCGTACATTCAATGTACGTTTGGATAGCCTGCGAGCTGAGCTTGGATTGACCAATAGAAAGCCCGGAACTCAGCTTGGCCAGGCCTGAATAAATTATAGACCAATTTACTCAAATAAGTGATTAGAAAGCCCAAAAGAGTTAGAGAAAGCCCGAACTTCTGCGTCCCGATTGACTAAATGAGCAAGAATGGGCTTGGCATGTGTAAGGCGGACTGGGCTCGCACAAGGCAACTAAGACCGGTGTCGGGCGTGAGCTGGATATAGGCTTGTGTTTCTAAAGGTGGACCAGGCTGGATATATATGCCTCGGCTGGGGCCAATTCGGGCCAAGAACAACCCTCTAAGTATTAGGTTATTCAAGAAATTGATATATAGCTTGTGTGCCAATCTCCACAAGTGTTTTCTGAGATGGCCGATGCAGTTTGATACATGCCATCAACAACTTTGCTTACATTTCTTTAGTTAAAATCAAATCACAATAATACAGTGGATGCACCTAAGGTTGACGATTGGGCCCTCCCACGAGGGTATTCAGCTCAGCCTGACCGTAAAAAGCTCACAAAATGAGGGCTTTTGTTCTTACAAAAAGAGTTCCAGAGCCGGGCTTGGAAATTTTTTTTGAAAGCCTGCCGATTTGAGTGCCAGGTTTGGACAATACTATATCCAGCTAGAGTACTGGACCTTGCCCTCCTGTTTTTCTTATTTACATATATAAATGGATTTGTTTGAGCAAATATGTTCGTATTGTTGACCATGATTACTATTTTAATAAGATCTGCATATGATTTTCATGTGATTCTTATGTGGTTTTTATATAAATAAGTCATGCATGATTCGGTTTTTTTTTTCTCAATTGCTTACATCTACATACGGTTGCTATAAATATGGATTTATTTGAGGATATAGATGGGTTTTATGTGAGCTCATCTTGAGATCACTCGTTTATTTTAGTTATTGGGTTTAATGTTTAATCTCATATTCATAGTCAACTCCAATGACCCCCTTTGGTTGGGCCACAACTCAGGAAAACAAAGCTCTATAGAATACTAGAAGAGGAATATATATATATATATATATATTTCAAAATCCGTTTAAAATCTTAAGAGCACTTATTTCTTCATATAGAAAGTAAGATAAAGAACAAACTTAGATTTAGGAATTTATATCCGAAGGCTGAAATAGCTTTTCTTAAAAAGAGGATAACAATCATTTGCTCATCGAATTATGTGGCACTTAGATTTAGAAATTTAGATCGCAAGGCTTAAATAGCTTTCCTTAAAAAGAGTACTACAATCGAATTTGCCATTTTCCACACTTAAAAAGATTTAGCTAATCAATTACATGCTTCTTTGGTGGAATCCTTTGTTCCTTGGTTTTCATTCTTGAATTGGCTAGGTGGTGCAGATGGCCAACCAAACGCCTCGGAGAAAGAGAGAGAAGGTGGTCTTTGTGATGGGCGCCACGGGCACCGGAAAATCCAAGCTATCCATTGACCTCGCCACACATTTCTCAGCTGAGATCATCAACTCCGACAAAATTCAATTCTTTAAGGGCCTAGACATAGTCACCAACAAAGTCACCCGCGACGAGCAGCATGGCATTCCTCACCACCTTCTAGGCGTGTTGGACCCTGATTCAGACCTCACTGCATCGGAGTTCTGCAACATGGTGGTGCAATCTATAAAGTCCATCACTGCTCATGGCAAGCTGCCTATCATCGCAGGCGGCTCCAATTCATTTATTGAAGCGCTAGTTGATAATGAGGAGCTAGAATTTAGAGCCAATTATGATTGTTGCTTCTTGTGGGTGGACGTCTCAATGCCAGTCCTCCGTTCATTCGTGTGGGAGCGAGTGGACAAGATGGTGGAGGCCGGGCTGATGGAGGAAGTGAAAGGGGTCTTCAATAGAGAGGCGGACGCCGACTTCTACACTAGAGGCATCCGGCGTGCAATTGGGGTGCCAGAGATGGACAGTTATTTGCGAGCGGAGGATAGTTATCATTGTGGTGATAGTGATGATGTCAATGAGGTGATGCTTATGAAGCTGCTAGAAGAGGCGATCGACGAGATAAAGGTGAACACCTGCAAATTGGCATGCTGTCAGCTGGAGAAGATTCATCGGCTCCAGACGCTGCCTGGGTGGAACATCCATCGAATTGATGCGACGGAGGTATTCAAAAGAAGAAGTGGAAAAGCACAAGAGGCTTGGGAGAGGCTCGTTAAGAAACCCAGCATAGCACTGGTGCAACAATTTCTTTTGGAATGTGAGGAGGAAAAAGATGCAACTGATGCCACAGCTGCTTCCATTGCAGCCCCTATGGCCGCAGTTACTACGGCCACCCTCCAGAGAGAGGGAGCTGCAATCCCAACTCCTTGATGTGGCATTTGGTAACCCTTAGTATTCTCTGAGGCCAGCCCTATTTATATATTCCCCAACCGTTTATATGGTGGTAGAGTGTCCTGTTAAATAAGTATTTTTGAAGTAATAAAAGTTCTTCTAGAAAAGTTGAACTAGAGTCCTAAGCCTCGGTAGTCAGGCCTTATCTAATAAACTCATCATAATCATTTTAGCCTTATACTATTAATCTGAATATCTTCATCCAACAATTAAGAGGATAATACAGCTTGAGATAGATCATGGGCTTTCCATTAGACAACAAAATCCAATATGCTCTTTTTCTAATTTTCATATGCAGATATGTACTTTAGTTCTTAGGAGACAAACAAATAATCTTATGTACAAAAGGAAAAAAAAAAGAAAGAAAGAATATGAAGTCATAATCCTTCTCTTGTTTAATTGCTCACAACTTCATTTGTTCTTTCCTTCATTATCTATTGATAAGACAGACCCAAATATCAACACTCCGAAGACACAAAAACAAGTGACAAATTTATGTACGGCAAAGCTCTTATCCCTAGCTACCTCGTATTGGGTCGACCTTCTTAATCAACATAAAATGGAGAAGAAGATTATCCATTAATCAATAGACGAGTCTACAGAAGGTGTTCTTATTAATCTGACCACCTCACCTAGTATTGAATGACATATTGCTTTATATATAAATAGGAAATAAAGCTTCTAAAACTTGAGACCTTAATTAGTCTTGTCGAGGTTTGCAAAAGCCAAAATCTTGCTTTTGAACTGAAAGACTTGCAGAGGTCTTCATCTTGCTGTTTTATTTTCAAAAGCCTTATATGGGAAAATGAGGCAGAGGTCTACGAATACACTGTCACGACCTGGGCCCAAGATTAGGATGACCACGGCTAAACTCCGAGTTGCGATCTCCATACTTACTTCCATAAATCGCACATTACCGAAATCAATACGAAATTCACAAGGGATGTCATACATTCATACATGTTAAATGTATGTTTTGCAGAAATATATAGATACATTGACAATCAATTTAAACTGTATAAGTTCTTTACATAAAAGTAAAGTTCACTATACACACTCCATCTAATGTTAAGTCAAATACTGCATATTCAAAATACAATGCAGGTAACTATTATTGACATACAAAATGAATCTACATGTATTTCTCAAAATATCTTAAAAACACTCTAATGTCATTGCCCTCCGATCTACATCCACTTGTTTAGTCCTCCTGGAGGAACCTGATGGGTCTCCTCTGTTGGCGGTGCGGCCTCTGTATCATTGGGACGGACAACTTGGCTTGTAATGTCATCAATAACACTATGAAGACAACGGTTCAACAATGTATATACACAATTTCATTCTAATAATTTGTCTGTTTATCAATTCTAAACAATTTAAATCAATAAACATTTACATTTCATTTATTCATTCATTTAGTTTTTCCCGGAAGGAAGCATTCAATATTAGTAAGTGCCCTTTGTTAAGTGGCTTATCATTGTCTTCGCAGCATAAGGCGGAAGGCGCACCATCCATGACCCAGCCTTAAGAAATGACTCATTTCATTTCCATATTATACACTTTATTAAGTGACTTTTCAAATGTGTGGGAATTACCAGTGTCTTGATCAGGGATCATCGGCATTACCACGGAGCTCCGGATCGCTCCAAACCATCTACTGCATTAGGATTGTTCATTAATTCATTTCATTGGTTCATTCCATTAATTCATTGCATTATTCATTACATTATTCATTTCAGCTCTACAATGAGCTTAAGAGTTACTGTGTAGTGTCAACTCAGAAGAGTAATTCCATTCAAAATAATAAATCAAATTCAATTTTCCTAAACCAAACATTCGAGTGAAACGTTCGTTATGTATGTGTTATTCTAGATGACATCACTTTTAGTGTAATTTACATTAACATAACCTTAGCTAACACCCATGAAAGTTTAGGAAAATACCATTAACACCAGCCTTAGCCAATAGGCTTTTACTTCGAGAAATCATAAATCAATTCTGAACTCTCCTCAAATTCGGTCACCTGTCGGCTGACCGAACTCTGGATTTCGGCTAACCGAACTCTATCGGTCAGCTTTCCAGAAGCTCAGTTCTTGATACAAATTCTGATACTTTTCCAAGGAAAGTCGGTCACCTTGTTGGTCGACCGAGGTTACAGTGTCGGCTAACCGAACTCGGTTCCAATTCCAGAGAGCTCGGATGAGATCTCAGACAACTCGATCAAGCAGTTCAGTCGACTGTCGGTCGACCGAGTTGCAACTTCGGCTGACCGAACTCAGTTTGGTCAGCTTTCCAGAGGCTGTAATCTCCTGCGAAATTCAGCCCAGAAAGCGTCGGTCAGGTGTCGGTCAGCCTATCGGCTGACCAAACTGCTCTAGAAGTTCAGAAAATTTTCTGAACTGAATTCTCTAAAACTAAACTCTTTGAGTTCAAACAAATCCATTACATATGTAATCACTAGGATCGAGTATACTTGCCTTTGTTTGGAGATTAATTAACAAAACCTCCTTTCTTAGCTTGAGTTTGAGATGAAATCCCCAACTGAAACCCTCTTTTGAACCTAAATCAAAACCAATCCACACAATAGAACTCCAATGAGTTCCTTATGCAAGAAATCATTCCAAATCATCAAAGAGAACTCAGGAATTCTATAAGCAACCTAAGCCACTTACTTGTAGTCTTTTTGAGGAAATTCTTGAGATCTTCTCAAGCTTTTCTCTATGCAAATTGAAAGAGAGTGAGATGAAGAAAATGAAGAGAGGAATCCTCTTCAAAACCACACACAAGCTCCAATCCTTGATTGAGAATGGAAGGAAGAAAGAAGAAGAGAAAGAAGAGAAAGGGAGAGAGAGGCTGGTCGGTTGCTGGAACGGATGAATGAACTCAAAGGAGTTCATAATCATTTTATAAGCCCATTTTTGCATTTAAGCCCCTCTCATTTCCACTATTTACATTTTGAGTCGAACGAAAGGTCAATTCACGTCGAATGGAATCGCGCCTATTACGAAAACGAATGTACTCCTTGAGATACACGCGCGGGTATCAAGAGTTTCCGTATTCGACGAAATATGCGAAAATTCGTATTTACAAAAAAGTTCTTTTATTCCTCAATCTAAGTCTAAAACCACTTCAATTCCCTTAATAACATTCAGTACCTTCTCATTATGCCCAAATTGATCATTTGAGACAATTTCAACTCAATTTAGCCATTAATCAACATTAATTCAATAAAACACGCTTAATTAGCATTAATCCTGATCAATTAGAGTTAATCTCGATTAACTCGGGACAGGGTGTTACATACACCATGACCAATCAAAGGCTCTTGGAGAGACCCCAATGGTAACGGTATAAATGAGCTGAGATTAGCTGAGTTTAGCCCAGCTTGAGATTGGCTAGCTAGAATATTAAATGACCCGCCTCGAGTTTTTGCCAACTGAGTTTGGCCTAGCTTGAGCTTGGCTTCAATTAAATTGATTTTATAATATTAAACCTAGCTTGAGCAAAGTCTTGATGGGAAGCCCAACCAAGTTAAGCTTGAGCTAGGCTTGGCAACACATATCAAGTTTGGGCTCAAGCACATCAAAGCTGAGGGGGAGTTTCCTCTTTGGCACTATTCATATGGGAACCATTGATGCACCTCTATGTAGAGTCATAGTAAAATTACTATAGAAACCATCAATATTGAAAAACTGTAGTGGGCCACCATGGTAGGAGTTTCTCATGAATCTCCACTCGTGTTTGCAAATACTCTTTACCCTTGTTTTAGTTAGTTTTATTAACGAAAGATTGTTTCATACGACATATACTTGAATATTATAATATGAAGGATTTTATAAGAAAGTGAGATATTGTTGAATACTTTCTAAGTTATTCAAATACCTATCTTTTAGGTGTGTATATTACATTCTAAAGTAGGAGATAATATAGTAAAATATTTAGAAATGTTTCTTTCCAAACACCCCCTAATCATTACAAATTTATTTTAAAATCTTCATAAAGTTTTAAATTTATTGCCTAATTCTTGACTAATCAACTATATTCACATTGTTCATCCCAATTTGCCATCTGCCCACTCCATAAGTTATGTCTTTTATGTTGTGACATCTCTCCAACATTATTAAGGGACATGTAGCATAAAAAAAAAATGAAGAACATGTGGAAGAAAAAATAATTAATGGTTCAATGTAGAAAAGGGGATATGTAACATAAACAAAAAAAGACATGTATCAAAAGAAACTTAAAAAAGAAAATTACAACTATGAAAGGTAGAATATTCATTTATATAGGAAAAAAGTTAAAAATTAGGATAATCATCACCCCATCATTCCATTAATAATGCAATGTAAAAATAAAATAATAAATAAAAATAAGATATCATCATATTCACTACATCACTCATCAATGATGTAGATATATACTCTATATATAAAGCAAGAAGTTAGGAGCCGTTTGGCAACTCTATGTGGAAGCTCTTATTATCTTAGAGAGGTTTCAAAACTGTTGAAATGTGTTTGGTAAGCACTACAACCACCTCCATTTGAAGCCTCATGTAGACCTTCGAAGTCTATTTCGCCCAGCCCCATTTTCCAGCAAAATCGAAATAGGCAGAATCGTCTGAAGCGGAGAGAGTTGCATTTGGGCATTGATGTATTGATATCACTGCTCATTTCTTTCTTTTTCTTTTCAATTCCTAGACCCCCACAGGATGATGTGAATCGTTGGGAGTCTCAAGAACACCACACACGGCTATAGGACCAAATTTGAGTCATTGATATTTCACCGATCTCGAGATATTTGCAAAAACCTACAAGACCGTGGTTTTGAAATTTTTAGACTTTTGTGGGCCCCATAATCATGATTAGGGCCATCAATCCTCATTGGAAGACTGGAAATGGCTATGGCTTAGAATTCCAACCTCAAAATTTGTCCAGATCTGGCAATATTGATCAAAACATGACAGCCATCGGATAACTCATGTAAGAACAATGTAGCTGAAATGTGATTTGTATTGGTCTTTTTTTTTCATTTTTATTTAGTTCTAGGCCAGTAAACTGAGATCCGAACCATTGGAAATATTCACCAGTCCAAACACTACTATGGAGTCAAATTTGAGCCGTTGATCTATTATGGATCTCGAGATATTTACAAAAAAACGTATATCATTTGATATTATTATTTGGGTTTTATGGTCCCCACAAATTAAATTCAAGCCGTTAAAGCTATTTGGAAGGTTCTACATGGCTAGGGGACCAAAATTCAAAACTTGGTTCCTCGTAGATCTTAAGATATTTGCGAAGTACTTTCAACCATTGATTTAGAAAAGTCTATTTCAATCATTTTTTGTATGTTGCCAAACAAGACTATTTCTAAAGCATCTATTTCAAACATGGTCATTTGAAATAGATCTATTTTATGCAGATATGTTTCAAACATATAAGATTTGTCAAACAAGCCCTATTAGTCTGTAAAGAAAAGAAGCTTATCTTAGTTTGAATGGACTTGTATTTGACTTGAGCCTTGAAATGGAATTGTACTTTTCACCATCCGGTAGAAATGCTAGTTGAGACAACGAGGAATGGGAGTATGAAAAGACAATGAAAAAGGAATGTGAAAAGGCACCTTGCTAGCTTGCTTTCTTTAGTTAGCATGAAAAGACAAACTTGCCCTCTCTTTTCTTCTTTTGCAACACTTAAATCTTGAGAAGGGCATTTAGTGAAATGACAAAGTTACTCGTAATAAAATTTAAATCCCAATGCATATCCAAAAAGACAAAAAATCTGAGAAGGGGCAATGTAAGGAAAAATCCACGATAATTTCAAAATCCCTTATATATCCAAAAAAGACGAGATTTGAGGGGCAATTGGAATGCCCTTCCCTCCGCCACTTTAAATAGTTTTAGCATTATAAGGTCCATGGTTGGCGTGAACGTTAGTGACCTTACTAACAATGTTAAAAAAGGCTCATACTTATTAAGCGCGGGCCTTAAAATAGAGATATATTCTAAAAAAATAATATTATTTGTGATTTTGATGAAGTTCAATGTTTGGACATTTGAACTACCTAGCCAAGCCGAAACCATAGTACGACGGCAACCTAAACTTGAATTTTGTTAGCCCCAATATTTTAGACCTAAACTTGAGCTCAAGGGCATGTTTGGCAAAGGTCACTGCCAAGGACTCCTCACCACTTTCCATGCTTTTGTGGACTTCTCATGTTTGGTTGGGAGAGGATTTTGAAAGAAATGATATGTAAAATCTTCTAATCCATTTATTTCTCACATCAGCCCCCCTCCTCCACTTCGGACGCAGGGAATCCACCCATGAGGAGAAAGGCAAAGCTACAGTGCATGCACAGTAACCTTGTAAGGTATTGTGGTTTTATCGGTTTTTGCCTTGTAAATATACCTTTTGGGTCACACAATCAAGATCCAAACCGTTAATAATGTTTAACAAATAAAAACGGTTATATCTCAAAATTTCAGCCATTGACTCCTTTTAGATCTTGACATATTTGCAAAAACGTCCGAACCATTGGATGCAATATTTTTTGAGATTCTGTGGTCCAAAAAGCGGGATTAAATCCAGTTCGTTCTTTCCGATTTTTTGCTTCCTGTGGGCCCCAAGATCATAATCTGAACCAGTAGTTATTTCTGGAAGGTCAAACACGGCTATTTGACCAAATTTTAACCGTTGATCCTTACCATTTCTTGAGATAACTGCAAAAAAGTCTAGAAACTAAAATATTAATTATTTATTCCTGTGGGCCTCCTTTGCACGATCTGAACTGTTCATATTCTCTAGATGACCACAAACAACTTTGCGGTGAAAGTTAAGGTCTTGAATTTTCATGGATTTTGAGAAATTTTTATACAAATGTTTATAACCATTGGATCTTACATTTTACAAGTTGTAGGAATCCTCCCTCCATCCAAACATGCAACTCTCAATGAGAATCCTACCTAAGGAGGTGTTATCTTTGGAGATGGAGAGAATCCTCTTAACAGAGGATTCTTCTACATTTACTAGACGTGCCCCAAATGTATAATTGGTTGAAGTTGAGTTTGAGTAATGAATATCCATTTGCAAACCCTCTTTTTCATCGACCAGATCGAGGTCAAAAATAAAATCCCCTATGAAGAGTTTTTTTTTCTTTTAAAAAAGCGTCAATGTGTGC
This sequence comes from Persea americana, assembly GCA_029852735.1. Taxonomy (NCBI): domain Eukaryota; kingdom Viridiplantae; phylum Streptophyta; class Magnoliopsida; order Laurales; family Lauraceae; genus Persea; species Persea americana. Next base: position 35,105,807 of record CM056818.1, read on the forward strand.
ACATAGTGACATGCACAATCGAGCAAGCTTAAGGGTCATGGATTATGATAGGGTGTAAATTTTAAATTATATTTCTGAGCACATGTTTAATTTTCATAATATTATAAAAAATATAGTTGTATCACATGAAAATCGACATTTCTGGGTGACATTTTAAATTTCCAAAACACATACATGTGGGCCCCTTGATGGACTTTATATAGCTTGGGTGAGAAAATCTTATAATGGGAGTCACTATTTTAAAGAAAATGTGGGAGAAAATATCACGTCTTTTTATGATTTTGGAAAGAAATCCGGTAAAGATAGTTTTCAGAAGACATATAATTACATTTTAATGACTGGACGCGTCCAAATCGTATGGAGTAATTGGATGTGAGAAAGATTTTAGGGTTAGATATCAATCATCAATGCAAGATAAATTCCAGGGATTAATGCGTGAGAGATTTTATGGAAAAAGATTAAGCGAGGTTGGAAAACTCATTGCCCACACTCGATTCGTCCAATGCAAAAAACAAAAACAAAAAAAAAAAAAAAAAAAAAAAAAAAAAGAAAAAAAGAAAAATTGAATCAGATAGAGTCAATCCAGAGACAATGGAGAGTCATATCTTTTTAAAAATAATTTTAAAAATGCTTAGAAATGAATCTATAAAATATAAAAATATATTTATTTACCTGCATTCATGATAATCAATTCATATTAATGAGTTTATATATGCAAGAAAACTAATATAATAAGGAAAATAAAAGTAAAATATTGCATATTACACAATTTGTTGGTCCAATTATCAAATGTAAAAATATCAAATACAAGTTTCAAATTATATTTCAGTCATAATTTTTAAATTACTGACTCCGAAACTCATGCATAATTAGTTATAAATAAATTTTAATTATTTACGATTAGAGTTGTCTATTAAATGGTTTGGAATGCAAACAACTTATTAAAATGAGATGATTTGGCCGAGTTTCTCCTATTTTTAAGTCGCTTATCAGTTAAAAGAAGTTGATTCGGAAGAGTCAACTCGTAGAATTTTTTAACCATGAGATTAGATAAAGCAATGGAATTAGACGTTGCCCATTCGAATTCTGCATAAACTAATCTAACCAATTTATAATTTTTGTCTCTCTCTTTTTATTTTTTAGAAAGAAAGTAGCAAAGGATGATAGGGAAAAGAGGATAAACAATGAAGGAGTAAATTTAAATTCCCTACCTTATAAGATCATGACCCAATGAAACCTGAAATACTGGATAACATTACATAATACATATAGATGCTTGCTTAAGCTTGTGATAAGTGTTTGCAACTTTCAAACATGTATGTAGCTACTGATGGGTCGAGTCATAGGGATGGCAACGGGGGCAGGCTTGGTATGGGTTGAGGTAAATACAAACTCACCCCTTCTTAAGTTTTTGTCATCCAAAATAGGTCAAACACACCACTTTGTTTGCTCCCACATGTGCTAAGTTACCAAATACCACTTCAACCACTTATGACTTTTGTTTATAATTATAATAAGAAATATATATATATATATATATATTGGCCAAAGTGGGTATAGAAACAAAACCCAAAGTACCGAACCCGCCCCCAACTAAGAAAACATTTCCCCAACCCACCCCTAATAGGGGCGGGGTGGGGCAGGTTCGTTTAAACCCGACCCATTGCCATCTTTCTCCTGATTAAAAAATCCTTTTAATTGTAATAAGAATGTTAAATGAAGGGTTAGAATAATACGATGATATATATTTGCATGACCCTTAACCCTAACCTTTCCATCCATATTACCTCCAATAAAATGAATCCATCCAAGGGGTCCACACAAGATGGACCACATATGCAAAGTAAGCAAAAGTCCTCGACTACCATTCTGTCACAAAAGGTGTCTTCATTTGCTTCCCACGTTAGGTGGAACCACAGGCATAAGGAAACGTGCCCAGTTCTTCACTTCCCCATCACAGAAAGGAATCTACAAAAACCAGAAAGAAGAAGAAGAAGTAGAAGAAAAGTGTCTGTGTTTGATTTTTGGGGGTTGGAACTGCGAAAACTGGAATCCTAAAACCAAACCTGGCAAACATAGCAGGGCTGAGGGCTCGCTCGTCTTTGAAGCAGGAGATCGCGGGGTTCGAAGACGAGGAGGATTGCAGGCCTTGGCGTCGAAGATTGTCGATGGCTCTCTCATGGGGATCCGTTTTCCGGATCGCCCTGCTCCTTATTCTCTTCGCTGCCATTGCAACCGCTTTCATTACTCTCCCCGTCGAAAAGGTTTGATTCTCTTCTTCTTTTCTGTTCTTAAATGAAAATTGAAATTGTGACAATGTTATACAATATTCTGCTAATTCGTTTCTGGGTTCTTGAATTCTTGCCTTTTGGAGTAATGGGTCTTTTTTGTTTCTGAGAATTAATTGAAGAGCATTTGTTAGGGAAGAATTTTTGGTTTTCTGCCTTATATTTTCTGGGTTTTAATTGATGAGTTGAGTTTTGGACAGTTTACAGTGCTTGAAGTTCTCTCTTGCTCTTTTCTTCAGTTTTTTACTTCGGTCTTTTGGGGGCTTTTAATTTAAGATATCATTAGTTTTGATGATTTTCGTTTGTTCCCTTTTATGTTTTTGCTAATTCTTTGTTGGATTCTTGAATTTTGGCCTTTTCGATTCATGGGTGTCTTTTTTGGTTTGTTGGTTTTAGAGCGTTTACTGAAGTGTATTAATTAGGGAAGGATTCATGTGCTTTTGTTTTTACTCTCCCTTTTCTGGGTTTTGATTGATGAATTCAATTAGGCACTTTGCAATGCTTGCATTGATTTTATGCTTTGGCTCTGCTTACAGTTTTGGGGAAATGGTTTTAGAGGTAGATAGCAGTTTGAAGGGTTTTATTTTTTTCAAGTGGGCATCTCGGGGTTTTTCATGTAAGGTACTGCCATTTGTGCTGATAGAAATTGAAATGAAATGGGGACACTGGGTTTTTCAATTTTGATCTTTTGGATTCCGCTTTTTCATTTTAATTTTAATTCATGAAAAGTGCTTGATTACTCTTTTTCTTTCATAAAGATTTTTTGTCCTTTTTTTTTTTTGTCTCGGCTTTTGGTTTGTTGAATTTATAGCTCCTTGGATTCATTTTTTTAACTGAAGTGTATTAATTTGGGAAGAATTCATGGGTTTTTCTTTTTGAGAATTAAATTAAACCTGTTGATCAGGGAAGAATTCATAAGCTTTTTCTTTTCAGGGTTTTAATTGATGAATTGAATTGGGCAGTTTACAATGCGTACATTACTCTTTCTCATCTTGAGTTTGCTATTTGCTTGATATTCTTTGGTGGGTGTTTGGGGTTTTAATGTAAGATATTGATATTTTTATTGTTTATATTTTTATAAGATGCTAGTGGGAGAATTTGCTGATTGTTGCCTCATTCATGTAAATATCTGAATTTTTGTCAATGCTAATGTAATTAAAGTGATATTGGCCTGCAGATTTTGAAGGATTTCTTGATTTGGATCCATCAGAATCTTGGACCCTGGGGTCCCCTTGTGCTGTAAGTGTCAAATGCTATAGCTTTTGTTCTTTGACCTCAATGGTTTTTTAAGCTTTTAGTATATTTAATTTTTTAATGTGCTATGCATTTTTTATCCAATTGATGATCATTAGACTTACACCTAGTTTCTTTCCTCAGTTTTTGGGCTCTTGGATGTGAATTTATTTGCTGTAGGACGTTCATGTATTTTCCTCTTTATTTTGGAAAAAATTATGATTCTGTTACTCCACAATCAGATTCAAATCACCCAAATGCAAAACGTGCTTAATTGTTTTGTCTGCTGATTTATAAATGTATTTTTTTCTCAATCTTCCCTTTTTATGTTTATGGATGTGAGGGCCCCTACGCTATCTCTCATAGTAAGGTGAGAGACGCTCTCTCTCTCTCTCTCACGCGCACACACAGATATATATTGGGCTTTAATCTTGTAAAATGAACCCTATGATGCTATGGCCCACCTCGGGTTGTGACAATCACGGCCGAGGTGGGGAACAAAACGATCTCAATGAGACATGTGGGCATTCAAAATATCAACCCCATCATATTATCCCAACCCCTTGATCTACGATACTCAAGTCTAATGGTTTTAGAGGGCATCATTTTCTGCATTTCAATCCAGATGTTGCAATGAGTGTGAAACTTGGACATGCGGCATTTCTTTCTGGAGTGGGTTTTTTTTTTTGTTTTTTTTTTTTTTTGGGGGGGGGGGGGGGGGTCGCGGTGTTGGTTGCACTTGATCAAAGGTGGGCTATCGCTTCATAGGGTTTATCACACCAAATCAAAACTCTATATATCTTTGATAAAAGATGTTTCCATTACTGTTGAAAACTCAATGATGCAAAGTATGTTAGGAACATAAATAATGATGTTAGGAACATTCCTGCACTTTCTCACTAATAGTTTTATTGGTTTTTGTGCAGGGCTATTTCATACATCCCTCTAACTGTTTTGGCAGTTCCAGCTTCAGTACTTACCGTAAGCATAGATTTTGTTGTCATGGTTCCATGAGCTAGTCAGCATAACATGTAACCATAATTTTAACTGTAACACTACGTCTATAGCTTCATGCTTGATGCACCCATGAGCTAGTCAGCATAACGTGTAACCATGCCCTTCATGGTTTTCACATGAAGATAATCATTCTAGTTTTTCAGAATTTAATGCCCTCAAAATCAGGTTTCCTTCACTATGCACATATATTGAATGTCCATGGGAATATTGCAAAATCATGCCAAACAAGTAATTCTATAGGTTCGCTAGGAATTCTCTCCTATAAACTAGTCCGCTTATATCTGGATCACCTTGTGGGGCCCATCTGGATGTGGGCTTGTAATGGACCTGTGTTTATCCAGTTATATGAAGGTGCATTTGTGCGACGAGAGGATTCCATGAATGAGAGGGAAATTGTTTGGATTTTCCATGTAGCCCACTGTTTTGTTGTTTGGTGTCCACCTGAACCCCCTTTTTTTCTTCGGCACTTGAGACCCCCTATGATGAATCCAAATCCCTTACAGTCACTGCTTCCACATGAATTGGCGCAAGGCCAAATTCGACACTCATCCAAGGGTTACCAATCTATTGAAATCCTAAAAAAAGTAAGGGTTAGGATGATCTAATGCACTTGAAGTTTTGCACGCATGTATGTCCCATCTAGATCTTTCGATCACCCACCTCCCCCACGATTGGCACTTGGCATGGCCTAGGTGGGCCACACAAGCGAGTCTGCATGGAGGGTCACAATCCTATATGTATATATTGAAATACAGCACCTATTACATCACACATCAAAAACTACAAAGGCATATTGATTCCCTTGCCCCAATCTATCTGAATCATAAATTCTGTCATCTGTAATTGATTAAATAAAAGCAAACCTGCCCATCATCTTGCTTTTGAACTTCCTTATATAATCTGCCCTTTCCCAATGGAAAGGACTAGATCTTGAGGCCCATTTTATTGCACTAAAGAATCTCCTAGAACAACACCATCTTTTGTACACCACTAATTATGCTCCCTACAACCCACAAGAATCACACGAGCTGCATTGGAACAGGCATCCAGTTAAGGAACTGAAAATTCCAAATACTATGTGATCTCAAATGAGGCCACATATTCTTGCCCTCTTAGCTTCTCTCTTATTACTTTCATTAAAAAAAAAAAAAAAAAAAAAAAAAACGACCTCACATCTTGGCGGAATCTCTAAGACCCCTTTGGTTTATTTTTGTGAAGTGTTCCTGTGTTTTCTTTTCTATATTCACTTTTAGGATTATGAATTATAGGATAAGTAACTACTGCTTGATGCTTTCATATGAGATGATTTAAGACAGACAAGCTTATTTTGCTTATCTTCGTTATCTCAAATACTACATGATCTCAATGGGGCCACATACTCTTGCCCTCTGGCTCTTAGCTTCTCTCTTTGTACTTTCATAGAAAAAATAAAAAATAAATAAAAAATAAAAACCTCACATCTTGGTGTAATCTCTAAGACCCCTTTGGTTTATTTTTGTGAAGCGTTTCTGTGTTTTCTTTTCTATATTCACTTTTAGGATTATGAATTATAGGGTAAGTAACTACTGCTTGATGCTTTCGTATGAGATGATTTAAGAGAGACAAGCTTATTTTTCGTATCTTCATTATTTGTTTTAAAAGTCGCCACTAATGAAATGACCTTGTGTCTAAATTCCAGCTTGGAGGTGGTTATCTTTTTGGGTTGCCAATAGGCTTTGTTGCTGATTCTATTGGAGCTACCATTGGTGCAACAGCTGCGTTCCTTCTTGGTAGAACGGTGAGTCTATTCTCAGTTCCAGTCTGTTGTAACCATATTATGTATCATTATTGAATTGGACATTTCTTTCCTTTCTTCAAATAATCTATTGGACTGGGATCCTTCATTTCTCAAGGGAATACCTTTTTGGATATGAATGTTGGGTTTGGCTCAGCCAGAACCAAATTTTTTTTATTAGAAAGTAATTTAAGATAAAGATCAATACCTGTATATACTTTAAAATATATAGTACAGAGTATAAAATACTGAGAAGTCTGATCTGTGCAGATTTAACTGTATCAGATCCCCATACGCATATACAATGATATAGAGCAGAATCATTTGGAATATAATAAAATACATATTTATGTTGTGATACACACTTTTGGAGACCGGATGCATCTCCTTGTTCCATAGTACAAAAGCTTGCAAAACCCGACTCAACTCAATGTCCGGGCGTGGTCAATTTGAAGATTTGGTCAAGCCTATTATTATTATTGTTGTTGTTGTTGTTGTTGCTGCTGCTGCTGTTTCATTCAGACACAGACAAGCATTGAACCTTCGTAAGGTTTGACTATGATTTGTAAATTTCATAATTAAATTATAAAATAACAATATTAGCAAAAGTATAGCTCAGGGAAAAAGAACAGGACACAGAAGTAGAGCATGCATTCCTCAGTCATGCTTCCTTTTTCAAACTATTATAGATCACTTGAAGTTGTACCAAGAGGGTGCTAATTGACATGGAGTCACACCACACCTTTAGAAGAGACAAAACCAATTCAGTTAAACGAAAAATCCTAATATATTATTCTTGATGGTCAAATTATACATATAAATGTTTTTTTCCCGTTTCCAACATTATAGGATTCGATCCCCATACATATGCCCAATGATATAGAGCAGAAGCATTTGGGATGTTAATAAATGATATACGTCTGTTGTAATACTCTCTTTTGGAGCAGGATGTTAGGCTTGTTCCTTGTTGTAAAAGCTTGCAAAACCCAAGTCAACTCAATGCCCAGCCAAGTAGAATCAACTGGAAGATTTGGTGGAGCCTCTTATTATTGTCGTCGTTGTTGCTGCTGCTGTTTCTTTAAGACATGCATTGAACCTTCATAGGACTTGACTCTATGATGGTGAATCACATAACTAAAGGAAGTATAAAATAACAAAATAGCAAAAGTATAAGGTTAGGGGAAAAGAAAAGTGGAAAAGGCAGCAGCATGGATTCCTAAGAGTCTCAGTTTGCTTTTCAAACTTTTATAGATTTCTCAGAGTTGCACCAAGAGGGTGGTAATTGACATGAAGTCACACCACACATGTAAAAGAGAGAAAAGCATATTGAGGGAAACACAAAATGCGAATATATTATTCTTGATGTTTGAATTTGTGAATATATTATTCTTGATGTTCGAATTACACATATATAGGTTTTTTTCCCTCTCAGAATTATAGGATTTGGGAAATACTAAACTTAAGCAAACTTGTTTTTTTAATGGTGAAAATATAACAAATTTATAAGATTTGACATTGTTATTGACCCTTTGATTGTGTTGTATTGATGAAGATTTCTGCATAAGCTCATAATACATCTAGGAGTCCTGCAAAATAATATCAGAATCCCAACAAAGTTGACCCTACTAAAATCTAAGTATCTGCAACCGGAACAGTAATTTTGAAAGACTTTCGGCCAAAGGGCAAAGCTCCTAATAGGTTCGCCATCTGTGGCACTATTCATTTGATTGTGGGACCCATTGTTGGGATCTCCCACACCTGATATCTGCATCAGTTACCCTTTCTTTTCGGAAATGATCCACTTGCTCCACAAGAAATTTGTTATTGTTTGTATTGAAAAATATAACAAGACTGTCTTGGTGAGCCAAGGTGAGAGTTGCATTATAGAGTCTTGACTGAGGCAATCAACTCATTGGCAATTCAGGTTCTTTGTTGTGGTGCATCAGAAACATATTGGTCGAGTTAACGTAATTGAGCCAACTTTCTGAACTACTCTTTATTATGGAGATATGCACTACAAGAACTGTGTTCTGGGGTGTGCCTACTGCAATTAGTGATTAAGTGTTACACTTGGTACACCGATTCCATTAAGTACTAGCATTTTCTATATATTATATGTCTTGACAGTTCACATTATTGTTCATGAAGTTTCATTTAATCAAATGTTATACTGGGTAAACTGTAGTTGTCAGTTGTAACAAACTCATGATGATGATGTGTTTCAGCTTTTCCTGCTAGTGATGAGGACATAGGTGTGTCTGTGTGTGCTTGTCTGTTCATTTTACAATAGGATTTTTTACACTAAATGCATCAATCAACTCTTGGGTTGTTTCAACTCATTGGCTTTCTGCTTTGTAAAATACTAAGGTTTCACTTGAAGCATTCCAGAAGCTAATAGATAAACTATAAACTGCATACCGCGTCATTTACGAATTGTAGGATCTCTATCGAAGGCAACTGAGTTTTTTACTATGATGCTGTGATGTAGATTGGGAGGCCATTTGTTATTTCCAAATTGAAAGATTATCCACAGTTCCAGGCAGTTGCTATTGCAATTCAGCGATCTGGCTTTAAGGTGCCTGTTTCTATTCCTACTCTCTCCCCAAGAACATTTGGCAAGACTTCACATGGTTTTGATAACTGGTTTCTCTACTAACCCACAAAATAAGGATAGAACAAGTTTTGCATTTATTTGAATTTAATTTAATAACATATTTTCCTGGATTGTCTTGTTCCCCTCTTTCTTTCTTCAGATAGTGTTGTTGCTTCGGCTGGTTCCCCTACTTCCATTTAGCATGTTGAATTACCTTTTGTCTGTGACTCCCATCAGCATAGGTGAATACATGTTGGCTTCTTGGCTGGGAATGATGGTATGCCTCCGTCCTCCTTCCCTCCCCTAACTGCTCACCCTTGTTATGCCTTTCGCAACATTCAAATGGTTATTATTAGGGATGTCAATGCACCTCCAATCACTTAGTTACCAGGAGGATCCTGCATTATTCCATTCCGAAAAATCAAGATATGGAACTATGGGATCCTCTCTTTGGACCTGATTGATAATCAGGTCTGGTGTATTATGATGCACAGATACTTCAAAATGGGCAACGTATTGTGTCGTATCATATCCAATACTTCACTTTTTATTTGTAAAATCTATGTCCCTTCCATATCTATGCCGTGCCCCTATCGTATCCATGCCGTATCCGGGCATCATGGGGTCTGGTCCTAGTCAAGTCAGATCCATAGCCAAATCCTTGTGTTCCTGAAGTGATATGTATAAATATTATATATATATATATATTTTATAACCATGTATAAAATATTATATTATGCATAATATATTAATAAATAACATAGTGATAATATTATCCATGAAAAAGAAGCTCACAAGAGCTTGTAGCACTGCTGGTAGCTTCTGAATACTGTATATTTGAGTTTTTGGTTTGAGACCTGGTATCAAGAGGTCATATATATTATTATTTTTAATATTTTATAGTTGTTTATGTTGGATCCGGAGTCGGATCTGGGTCCAGTTGGTCCAGCGAGGTCATGTCCAGGCGCAGGTATTTAAAGTAAATTTGGGTCCGGGTCTGGGTCTGGGTCCACCATGGATCCGTACCGAACCCAGCCAATATACATTCCTAGTTGTCATAGCATTGGGTTTTTGAAAATGTAAAGGCTCATGCGGTGTAGTCACATTAATTTGCAGAAGTGGATGGGTTAGTTTATTCTAGTAGTTTTGAAGTCCTATTTAAGAGGACACCCACATCAAAAGCTTAAGGAATTTGAACTTCTTTTTTGCAACATATTGATTAATTCATTGTCAATTTACTTAAAGGAAAATGTTTCATTATCTCATGCCATTGACAACTCCTAATTACTAATTAGGCTGTCAAACAACGTAGTGACTGCATATAAGGTTCTTGGAACAAAAGCACCTTCTTTTCTTATATTGAATATATGGAAAAACTAAGAACATTCAGATGTGTTAAAACGTCGTTAAATGTGGGGACAATGAAAATGAGAATGGATTGGATATTCCCCTTTTCTGGACAAGAGGGAGAAATATGGAAATGAGAAAAGCGGAGGAGGAAAAATTCGATACCATGAAGCTACAAGCAATATGATGTGATTGCATTTGGCTGGTATAAAGCAACCCTACAACCATATCAAGTTCAATACTTCATTGAAAATTAAGGAGGAAAAAACTCAAATCATCTAAAAGATTTGGATTGGAAAAAAAAAAAGAACAAATTTTCTCCATGAATGCTTCAAACTGCTCAAGTTTGTTTAATAGTACTTTAGAATGTAGGAACTGTCAGTTAAATGCCAGAACTCCAATGCCCTGAATTTTATGGGTGCTTGCTACATTATGATAAAAAAAAAATGACATCAGGTAGTGACTCATGCAGATGTAAGGAGAACAATTGACACCTCTGTTAGTGGTCAGTGGTCAGTACATATGTAACAAGGACATTCAGTTTTCTAAAATTTTTATGTTTAATGATTTTATCCTTTTCAGACTCAAACCACTTACAATCCTATTTGGGAAATGTAAGATTTTTTGTATTTCTAATAGCATTTATATGCAATTGGGTTTCTTTCTCCTTAGAGGCAACTGTCATGGATTGTGTTAGGGTCAACTTTTTTACCACCTCTTGGGACCATTTAATCTTTAAAGTTCTTCAAAATTGTTGGGATGATCTAATTGAGATTATTTTTTTGCAAAATCATATCCACTATGAGACCTTTGCGTCAAACTATCCTCCCATGACTAGCATGCATCCGAGTGAGCCTACTTCTCACAGAATCCGTAACTCGTACCTCTTCGCAAAATGTAACCCATATACAATTTGTGTAGCTCTTCATATTTTTATTCTGACATTTAGATTTTTTTTTAATGCTCTAGTTTTCTTTTCCCATATTAATAAGCATTATTAGTATCCAGGTATTTTAGGTGTCCTTTGTCATTGGAATGAGTTTCATTCATAATAGTCAAGTTCAGTTCATTTAGGCCAAATTGGCCAAAACTATTAGGTGTACTGAACCATTCAACTCTACACAAAATATTAGGTCCAAAAAACCTGCAATTTTAGATTTGAATTCATTGATTTAAATCTGGCCAAAGTTCTCAACTTCAGCCACCTCACATGCAAATCTGTTTTCTTTGAATTTCAATTGTTTTGACAAAATGCCCTAAATTAGGGCAAAAGTCCCTTTTTTTTTGTGTCTATTATGAACAGGGAAGGGGTTCTAGCCCACCAAAATCCTAGGTTTTATATGGGATAATATCATTAGGATTTAGTTTACTAGGGTAATGGCCTACTTTATCATCATCGTCAAAGCCTTGTCCCAACTATGTTGGGTTGGCTACAAGAATTCTATTTCTCCATTCCGGTCTATTCTGAGCCAAATCCTTTGATAGGTTGCACTTCTTCAGATCTATTGTTACTACTTCCATCCATCTCATCCATTATTACTATTTTTAATCTTCATCATCGAAGTCTTGACTCAACTATGTTGGGGTTGACTATATGAATTCTGTTTTACAATGCCCAAATACGGATATGGATATGGACACTAATACGGGGATCAAGAATACGACTCCTCACTTTTGAAAATCTAGGGCACGAATATGTATACAGGTGTCCTAATTTTTTCTTTAGATCACTTTTGAATCAATCAAATTATCATTGTTTTCGTCCCTTTCTAGCATTTTTTATTTTGATAAGTAAAAAAAAAAATTTTGAATGATAACTGTTATTGACTAAAGAAATTAGTACAAGAGACATATACTGATCTCAAAACAAAAAAAAAAAAAGAAAACAGTCAGACAACATAACAAGAAACCCAAAAGTCAATAGAACAGAAAGAAGAGCAAAAACACTTGGTTACACGGCGTCCCCTAGCTTAAGTGAAAGCAATTTCCTTCCAATTATACATGATTTGGTCGGTAGGGTAGTCATTGAATATAGGATTGATCTTCACCCACTGAGCAACAGAGAATTTTATCTTGTCACATAAGACCTCTTCTTTTAATATTTTTACTTATCACGAAAGAAGACGTCTTACGTGATGAGTAAAAATATTAAGAGAACTATATGAAATAAAGGACTTCAGGTACCACTACAAGTGTCGTATCGGTCCGATACAGATACATTGGGCTTGCACAAGTATTTGGGTATCATAGATTTTGTTTCTCTATTCTGTTCTATCCTGAGTTGTTACTATTTTCCATATATGTGTATATTTAAATTATTAATGTTTTTCCTAAATAAAAATCCAAAATGCAACAGAAATGCTTCTCCTGCTGAAATTCTTCAATTTGGAGTCAAACTGATTCTGAAATGAAATTGACGACTATGGGATCATCATAAAGATTCTCATTTACTATGCCTTGGCCAGGGGCGGCCTATGCCTTTGTCGCCCCAGGTTAGATCTTGAAAGTTCCCAAAAGTCCAATGGGCCCTATATCATGGCCCACATGTGTTTAAACAAACACCCCACGTATGAAAATATCTTGTTGGCTTTTGAGAAATGTTCTTGTATCCAATTTTTCCCATACCTATTCACCTTAAATTTGCAGTGATCTTCTATAGGGATTGATTTTGACATAAATTTTGAGTGAAACAGGATAATGTAAGTTTGAGTTGATTTTTTACGACAGAAATCAATGTTAGCTGATGTAGTTAAGTATTTTTGTCTATATGTTTAAATGTAATATATTTTCTCTTCTGCTTTTATTTAGGTGAAATATGTCTCGCAAAAAAAAAAAAATTTGACATTTTCAATTGACCATTATCTGCCCCACCCAAATGAAAATCCTGGGTCCGCCACTGGCCTTGGCTACGCACATTTGGCATATTTTTCTAAGCCTTTTCTATTTGGATTAGTTACTACAGATGAGACATGATATCTTTACCTTTTATGTGGAGTTAAATTACAAGGACATAGCATGGTTCGGTGGCAAACCTCTACCAATCCAATTACAAGGACATAACATGGTTTGGACTGGCAAGTTAAAGTCAGTGATTACCTAGAAAGGACTCCTTATCAAGTGCTTTGGGGTCTGATCTTTAGGAGGAACTTGCAGGAGTCCGAGAGAAACATGTTATTTGCCTGCTAGATGCTTTGTATCAAATCTTCATCTCTGAAGGGTTTCATTACAATAGAGTGTAATCCTCTTAAGTCATAAATCAAATTATCGGTCCCCATAAGTCATAACATCCTGTATCATTGTTCTGCCACAAACTTTTTAGGGGTTATTTTAGTTTAATGACATTGTCATATATGTGTTAAAAAGTGTTAGTAATATCACTAAAAAATACAAAATATGTTGCAAATCAAGTAAACCTCTTCAACCAATATTATTTAACTAATCTAGGTTCAAGTGTACAGCACAACACTGTAACTACACATAACTGCACATACATGTTCAGCTCTCAAGTGTTAGGACAATGATTTCACTCAAGAAAAGCTTGCAAGAGAAATAAAATAATTTTGTTGGTTAGAATTTACCTAGATTCTTGGAGCTCAATACCATGTGGAGTATCGTCTAGGTTGTATATTGTAGTCATCGTCATTGTTTGAGAGGCTATAAAAACCACCATACTCCGCTCCCCTCCATTTGCATAAGGTGGTGGAAATAAGAACTCATATGAGGAAAAACCTTCTTGAGATGATTGAGGATAGTCATATCCCTGTTTCTAAAAACCGGCCTAGTTGAGTCAGCCACCAAGTCACCCTTCAGCCGATTCTTTTAAAAAAGGAAAATTTTGATCTTTCTTTTTTCTTTTACATTTTTTATTGTGAGAAGATATTGGACGGGAGGTTATGATGTCATCCTTTTGCATTGATTTTGGAATATTAGAATCACATTTTTTGGAAGTTTGAAGTATCTAAAGACCAGATGTGCTATTCATTTGAATTAGTATAAAACAAATGTGGTAACTTATTACTACTTTAACTCATTTTTAATGTTTAGAAGACGTGTCTTAAAGTTTAGATTCATTAGACATTAATTTCTTTTTTTAATCATTTTTTTTAATATTAAAGGTTTGAGGGCTCCAGGGTGCGACTCGATCCGACTCCATACGACTCTGTAGAATTGACTTGACTCGAGTGGGACCAAGTCACCCTTTGAGATCGAGTTTTAAAACCTTGGATAATACCCACTTTGCCAATTACAACGAATCTAGACCATACCCACCCACCCGCCCGCCCACCCCAAAAAAAAAAAAAAAACAATTGTCGAAGCACGGAAATTGATTTGGCAAAATGTGTTTTCTATTTAAATAATTATTTATGTAAGTAATACTTTTAACCCAAAAGTAATTAAGATATCCAAGTCATGTGGATCAAGATATTCATCATTAAAAAATATCAAAAGATTGCCCCGATTTTCCAAAATCAAAAGTTTTAGATCAGTGATCAAAATCAATAGACTTATGGAAAAGCTAACAGCCTATAATAAAATTTGTCACTCTAGGCATTGCGTGCAGTCATTTTATTCTTATGGATTTTTTTTTCATAAATTCAGGTAAATATATGAAAAATAGGACCAAATCCCTAGATCTGTTTGCAAATTGCTAGATCTTTGATGCTTGCATGATTCATAAGCTATTTCAATCAAAATCTTGAAAAGAATAAAAAAAAGAAGAGAGAAAACTTAAAATGCATATCTCCAACTCTCTTCCTCAACCCTGAAGCCGCCTGACGCTTGAATCTCGTTGATTCAAAAGCTAGATGTTGTGTTTTTTTGAGAAAAAACGGAGCTTCTTTTGGGAATTGGGAAACAAGAGTCTCCAAAGCTTTGCGAGTGTGAAAGGGGTGTCAGCGGATAATCTCCAATTATCAGCCAATACGATAAATTGTGATTTACCGATAAATTGTTAAATTATCATCTCTCTCTCTCTCTCTCTCTCTCTCTCTCTCTCTTGCGCGCACGCACGCACCCCTTGTTTTTGTTGTGCACTGTATGTCTGCTCTTCTTGCTGCACTATTTTTTTTTTTAAATCTCTATGACCACGTTTTGCACACTTGTTTTCCTTTCTTTTGCAATAAAGTGCTTTCATAAAAAATTATAAAGAGGTTTGATTTCCTTTCAAAAGGTTTTGATTTCTTCATTGTGTATTGTTCAATCTCTTACCAAATGTTGATGGAGCTAGTTGTCACTCCAGGACAGCTAAGCTAACAACTAATTAGTTAGTGCATTTTTCTGTCTCCTGTCAAATTGTGATGGAGCTGATTGTCTTTCCATTACAGCCAATAACACTTGCACTCGTATACATTGGAACAACAGTGAAGGATCTTTCTGATGTGACACATGGATGGGATGACATTTCAACAACTCGCTGGGTGAGTAGTCTTGCCCAAGTTTTCTTCATTTAGTTACACGCTTAAATGGAGCTTTGCTCACCACTGTGAAACACTATTTGTAGTAACAACTAACAAGTTTTTGTAATTGCTTGCCATAGTCTCATAGCCGACAATGTTTAATTACTGAGGTTTTGCTGCCTATGTTTTGGAAGTCCCAACACCAAAGAGCCTAAACACGCATCTAAAATAAATAAATCTAACCTTTAAACAACTTTATAGTTTCTAATCAGGATTTCTAAATCTAATCAAATATAGAAATAACAATGGAGACTGCTAACAATAGAGGAGTAATGCTGTTGCATGCACAAAGCTTGTGAAAAGTGGTTTTTGGGCAACTTTTTTTGGAGTTTTCATCAACCATTTAAGCAGGGTCCCTTGTGGGCCTTACAAACAGATGCATCACCCCTATTGGTGCAAATTGAAAATGGGTTTTATATAGCTAATTCGTCTGTTATGAAATAAAAGAGTAGTTGTGCTTTTGTTTGGGTTTTATTGCTGATTCCAAGCCATCCACTCCCAGGAATGTGTATTTGAAGAACCTACTGTGACTCTGAGACCTCCATCCTGCATCACTTCTGCATTGCATTTATTGAACTCTCTCTCTCTCTCTCTCTCTCTCTCTCTCTCACACACACACACACTCACTCTCGCACAACAAAGCTTCACAGAGATACATCATACATGACCAATCCAATATTTCTTAAGCTATCTAACTTTGCCGGCTTTTTTTTTTTCATGGATGCAGGTACTTATGATATTGGGACTTGTGGTTTCTGGTAAGTAAACAGCTCTCTCTCTCTCTCTCTCTCTCTCTCTCTCTCTCTCTCTCTCTCTCTCTCTCTCTCTCTCTCTCCTTTTATTGGTTCAAGCGTGATCAAGACCAGCATGATGCAGCGCGGGTGGGGAAAAATAGTCAACGGGATACTCTCCAAGCCAAAGGCTTAGGGATAGGGATCTATGGGATCGAACCGCCTTGGTCTCATACCACAGACACAAAATCGAGAGAAAACTCTATGGAGAAATTTTATTAATCAATACTCTCCATAAGGAAGGATTACAATCCTTCATCTAGAGTCTAGACACTAATTCTATAATGGAAGCAATTCCAGAAAAGATCAACTTCTAAATCTAATTAAACTCTAAAGCAAATAAAATCTTAAAAATAAAGAAAGCTTGCTAAATTCTTGCATAAATCTCTATATTTTAGCTACTACTAAAAATATGGAAAATCTTGCACGTCTTGAAGATCTTCTCTTTATGGGCTTTTAGTGGTGGGTCCAATGGGCTGGCCGATCATGGATCTGGCCTGCATCACAGCAGTACTTCGGAACTCAATCCTAGGACCTCCTTTAGTGGGAGATGCCAAACCAGTGTGCTTCTCAAACTGTTGGAGATGCACTCTCTTGTTGGCTGTCTTATAAATGAATGATAGAAGAAGAAAAATAAGCAGATAAAAGAGCTGATTATACCACTTGAAAAATCAGATGCATTATATCACTTTTTTTGCATGGTTTGAAAACTCGGCTAACTCAACTCATACTCGGTCCCGACTGAGTCGCTTGGGGTCTGAGTCCCTTTTTCAAAATGGACTCAACTGAGTCCCAGTCCAAGTCAGCTGTAAGTCAGAGTCCGAGCAACCAATTCCCATTATAAAGAGACTCTTTGCAAGGTTTATGGGGGCCAGGGTGACTCGGCTGACTCGACTCAACTTGAGAGGGACAAAGTCACTACCCAAGAGTTTTTAAACCCTGCTTATCTTCTTTACCCCTTTGAGAAAAGAAAGCAAATGGAATATGCGATTTTTAGCCTTTAACAACTTATGTTTAATGGAAGTACTTGAGAACTTTTGAGTAAAGATGAGCAGAACCAGCATTTGAGTTTGTCTTTCAGTCAATCAAGAGTGACAACATGATATATCGGGCTGCTTGAATTCTCGTGATTTCATCGTAAAAGGGTTTCTATTGAAGGATATTAAAGGGGTGAGGATTGACTGAAGGATCTAAGGTGGAGATCTAGAATGGACTGATTTAATTTACTAGGGTGATTATTTCCCATCAAAGGGGATATTCTTTGATGGCCATTGTGGAAATTAAGCCCCTTTAATAGATAGACTTTTCTTAGAAATAGTAGGAATTTACTAATGATTACATGTATGGGATATAAATGAATGGCCACGAGATAGGCATGCATCTGATGACCCATATTGACATTTGGGAGCTTTCATCTAGTAAGACTCGACAATCTACTCCTGTGGTTTTGGTTTGGGTAACTGAAATGTGTACCCACTAGAAGCTGTATCTTTTCACTCTTTTTCGCTGAATGTCCTCTCAAAATCTTAACAACTTGGTTATTCTGTTGCATTAAAATTGGAGAAATTAACTTGAGCAGACTTTTGCGTTATCATTTATATATATATATATATATATGTATAAACACTCTTGAGAAGACTTTCTCAATAGAGTTGGACAATCCAGTTTAACACGACGACAATAAGTTTTTTACTGACCTGCTATGATACCTGGATAGTTATACAAGCCTGACGTTTTCGTGTTTGGCCGATACAACAATTGTATTGGTACCCAATACTGCACCAATAATTGTAGGGTACAAGTTTAAAAACCCTACTTACCAAGCCCATTATTTCATATAGTTCTTTAATTTTCATACTTCTCAACATAAAAAAAATTGTTAGAGTGGAACATAAGCAATGATAATCTCATTAATTCAAAAGTAATCTATAGAGAAAATTAGGACTCCCATATGTGTATGATCTTAGATCCTCAAAAGTGTGGAGTCATATGCCCACTACCTGTATATGTGTCCGTACCTGTATTTGTATCTATGCATCATAGTTGACCAATATTCAATCAAATAACAACTGCTATGGACTTTGGTAATTCTTTTTCAAAGAAGTAAATTTATTAGAATCTATCGAAGGGCAAAACCCCTATCATAAAAATACAAGGCCAACATTCCTACAAAGGTACTTAATGCCAATAAAGAGACCTTGGTACCTAGCCAGCTGCAGCACCATGTGTCAGTGGAAAGCTTTCAATATAGAAATTTAATACAAGGGAAGCTTGAGATAAGCGTAATTAGGACTTCGAGTAATGTTCCAAAGTTTAATACAATGATTAAATTATGTCTTGACTTTTGAGTTCGTGACGTAAATATAGAAAAACTGCTTCATGACTTAATATTATGCTGAATCTATGATCCTATATTTTGGGTTTTTTCAAATTTGGTTGGATCCCAATACACACATCTGTACTCATGCAACTTCGGAGTTCAGAGGGGTGAATTCTGGCGTCCAAGATCTTCATTTCACTTCATTAACTAAAATACATTTAAGTCTAGTAACAACAGACCAAACAGACATGTCGATCTATAATTTAAATTTCTTAACCTGGTTGACTCATAATCTCATACATCCTTAGATTCTTGGTGAATGACTTCCCTTGGAAACTAACAATTTTAAAATTCAAGCAGGCAGTGTGATTAAAATTCTTAAAGTTATCTGGTCTTTAATTTTACATAAATGGCCGCCAGATGTTCGTCTGTAATTGGGATTTTACCAAGTGCAGGAGTTTTGCAGTGGTCAAGGGTGCAGGGTTGAGAAATACAAAATTTTCACACTAAATCTGAATTCATTTAATAGTGGGAGGGCGGAGAACCAATTTTAAATGAGAATTTTACTTTCAGCTGTTTATTTGTTGCATACTCTTATCAA
The DNA here is from genome assembly GCA_029852735.1 of Persea americana. NCBI lineage: Eukaryota > Viridiplantae > Streptophyta > Magnoliopsida > Laurales > Lauraceae > Persea > Persea americana. The sequence goes on from CM056818.1 coordinate 35,125,227, forward strand.
CTGTGGCTCGACTGCTCTTTCCATGATTGTCCAATCCATTCCCTTATCTAGGAAAATCCAATTGCCAATGAGTGTTAGCCATTGAGATCAGTGAACCTACATCAAACCATACACATTACTTTATCCATCTAAGCCTGTAGAAAATACTCGCTTGATTAAGAAAACATGATGAAATCCTAGCTTTCTTTTATATGATTTTCTTTTCCTTAATGTGCAGTGGTTTTGGTGGTGTGTGTCACAAAAGTTGCAAAGGCAGCTCTAGACAAGGCATTAGCTGAAAATATGGAGGTAGATGGAATCTTTGATTCACCTCAGCTGCCCATAGTATCTGATCCTCCATTGGATCTCCATCAGCCTCTCATAATCAAGGTCGACTCTTCTGTGGAAAACCAGTAAAAGTAATTGTCTCTTTCCATGTAAATTCTTTGTGAACCGTCTTTGTCTACTTCCCACATGAAATAATAGGTATAGTGATATAGAAAAAGGGGGTGGGGAAATAACCAAAAAAGTGTCATGCACCCGATATACGTGACATTGTCATGGAACAGGGGATTGGGTTTGCTTCCATTTTCGTCTGACACCATTGTAAATGCAGGAGCTGTTATTTTATGAAGTTCTCTGTTGACGTTTCTCACTGAGGGTAAAAATGCACCTCGAAATGCGATTTTTTGTTTATATTGTATGGATTTCTTAATGTTGGGCTGGGCTTTATGCGGAGACTGTTGTGGGCATGTGGTTTGTTTATTTGGCATAAAAAGGCCCGTTTATTTGCATGAGTTTGAATTCCTAGGAATTGATTCATGGCAAAAAAAGAGTTCTTAACGTTGGGCTGGGCTTTATGCGGAGACTGTTGTGGGCATGTGGTTTGTTTATTTGGCATAAAAAGGCCCGTTTATTTGCATGAATTTGAATTCCTATGAATTGATTCATGGCATAAAAAAAAAAAAAAAAAAAAGAGTTCTAACAAAGGATTAGCATAGAGGTGAGGGGGGTGAAGTCCCCGGTTGTTGCTTAGTAGGTGGGGGACACGAGTGTTTGTAAGAGTGCACGAGTTGGAACTCCAGTTTATCCAAATAAAAGAAAAAAGAAGAGGTGAGGGGTGATTGGATATAAGGTAAATGACGTAGATGTCACTAGATCTCATGTATCTAAGGGTGATGAGTGGGTATTCATTTTCCATCTCCCTTCAATTCATTTTCCATAAAAGAGAAGATAGTTTGATGTTCATTCTTGAGAGACATAATAAATGGTTTTATGATGAAAAACAATAAAACTGCAGGTCAATAGTTCGTACATGTTTTTGAAAAAAATATCCTCATTGACGGTATCGCCAAGGACCTGCAACTGTTCTTTTCTTTTTTCACATCTTCGCCCAAGCCACCATATGGATGATTTTCCTTATGTCTATTATACATTATGATTCCTCTTTTGCCTCTATGTAAATCAATACAAAAATCCCTGATCTCATTCTAGTTTGGCAGGGGCTATTTCAAAAACCTGAACTTTGATTTGGGGAAGAAGCTAATTCGATGTAGAAGTGAAGTAAATGGGGCTAGCTATAGGATCCCACTAGGAGTCCCCTTTGGCCAATCACCCATGGTCGAATTGAGTTTTAATTCGCTTTTTATTTGGTTCTAAGATCGTGTGAACATCACCAAATCTTATTACGAGGCGCAAGAGAAGGTGGAAGAAGAAGAAAAAGAAAAGTTGAAGGTCATTAGCATATAGGACTCATAATTTATTCAAAATTTAAGGTAATGAGTCTGAAATTCAAAGGACAGGATATTGAAAAATTACTGGAAGCTTAACTAAAATAAGATTAGATACTTTCATATTGATGTACACAGAGACAAAACAGGAATATACATATATTGCATACAAAAGAAAAATCATCCATACGGTAGGTTGGGTGAAGAAGAGGTGGTTGACAATATCACCAATGGTTGATGATATCGTTAATGGGGGTATTTTTGTCCAAAAAAATATACGAACCATTGACCCATAGTTTTACTGCTTCTATCATAAAACCGTTTAATGTGAGTGTAAGCTTAACAATTTTGTAAAAATCCCATAATCCTGCACCTTTTTTTCTTCGGCTAGGAAAGTAGATACATTAAGCGGAAAGTAACATGCGGGAGACACTAGTAGTATAGTAACTACACTAATATTCTACAATTCTTATATATGAAAGAGACTGATTCCACTTGCAGAAATCACCCAATTGAGTTCAATTTGATTTTGACCATATTAGCATAATTTTGACCCTCAATTTTAACTCCTCCCAAAACGTCGTTTCTGCAAAAATATTAAAGTTCTTACAAAGGTTTCTTTCCAGCTTTCACATCGACCATGTGAAATTTATTTTGCCAATTTGTAACTCTCCCTACTTCCTCCCTCCTTTATTGCAGGTTCGTCTATCCATCGTACAAATAGTCATTTCCTGTGTTTATTTTTTCTAATATTTCAAAAGCTGATAAGATGAGCGAATAGTAAGACATAGAAACAAACACTCGTGGCCATAATATATACACCCAAAATAAGAAGATGATGGAAGACTCCTTCTACTTCTCACCAGAAGGGTAAATAAATTGAAAGCTTTTGTGGTGAATTAGCTAGTTCTCTTCCTCTCTCAATCTTTACTCCTCATTTAGTCAAGATAACAACCTTTTAACCTTATACCGCGCGCACATGATTCACTTCAATTCGATCAAAGCTTTCATGTTGAATTTCAATTTTCTTTCTGTTTTTAACTTGAACTTGTATGATTGAAGCGGGTCGTAACTTGTAATCTGGAAATAAAAATGGAAGAAAGGGTCTCTAAATTATGGGTTGTACTTGTGTGTATATATGTTTGGAGAAGGCATTATGGATTGGTGAGGGATTTTCTACCCGATCGATACATGCTGCACGTAAACAATGGTATGAGCCGGTGATATATATGGTGGTGATTACCATGAATGGGGTAGGCTAGAAAGAGATTTCAGACTAATTAGGAAATTCTAATCCTTCATCTGGAAATTTTATGGAAATTGAAAATAAATAGCTAAGGAGTTAAATTGTTGCCTGTTTCCTCTGCAATCCATTTAGTTTTCCCAGAAGTTGTGTTGTGGATAAAACTGGTTACAATTATGAATCACATATCAATGGCACTGTTACATCTAACTTGGGCCCGCTAATCTACACGACTTTAAAAAGTCATCATCCAGTGTGGTCCCACTAAAGTAAGGTCCTGAGAGGGTCCATAATCCATCAGCCTTTGATTTTCTTTTCTTTTTTTTCTTTTTTCTCTACGAAGTGTGGTGTTCTATCTAATACGTACTTGGGCAAAACTAACATTTTCACTCAGCTTTGGTGACTCCCCAATAACGTATAGATTCCACTTCATGGAGAAAAAGAAAAGCATCGGTGTCAGTCAAGCTCACTTCTCCAAGCATGGCTACTGTATGTAGCAGTTGAGGATGACCCTAGAAAACATCTGAATGCCCAAATCCTTCTACCACCTCCCACTTGCTGATGAAAACCAGGTCGGTGCAGTTTCATGTATTGATGAGCAAAAAGTGATGTATATGGGGGTAGTAAGAAGAGTTCTTCCACCAGTAATGTACAATGTTGGGGGTGACATTCTCTCAGGACGGATGAGATAAATGTCATTACCATAAGCATCAACAATGCGACCCTTGTTGCCTTTAGCTATCTTCCCTATTTGGAGGAGTCCAGAGACAGGAAGTTGTGGTTGGCTTTGCTTGTTGACCCAGTGGTGCAAGGTGGGGCTATCATTCTCATGCCAGAATGCGTTCCCGAAGACGCCCGATACCACCTCCCATTCTTTGCAGATCAAGTTTTTAACTACTAAACATGAATCGTGGCATTATCATTTTTGTGGCGCTCTACTAATCATGCGGCTCATCTATCTATTTTTTCCGTTTTATTACTTTACTTAGTACACAATTGCCTTCTTCATAGTACTGGAGCTTGTAGAGCTCTCTATGGCGGCGGCTGCAGCAGCAGCGATTCGTCAGGTCGTCAGTAGCGCTTCTCCGCCCCCTCTCGTCCGGTCGGTCCAATTGATGGCCACATCATCGCCGCCTCCGCCTCGTCACCGGCCGGAGCCTCACGAATTCTCCCTGCCGTAGGATTTCCTGGGCAGCTGGGATCCATCCTCCTCCGACCCTCGCGAGGCCCAGAAGCGCCTCGCCCCTCCTGCGGCGGGACTACGAGAAGCAGGTGCGTGACCTCCGAAAGCAGTACATCTGCGAGATGGAGCTCCAGCGGCAGGACAAACTCCTCAAGGACGAAGCCAAGAGAGAGGCCATCCGCCTCGCCAAGGAGGAGCGCAAGGCCGTCGAGGACGAGTTCCGCCAAACCCTAGTATGTAACTCTTCTGCCTCGCCTCATTCATTCAACGGAATGTTCTGTTTCTCTCTCTAGTAAAGTACATTCATTCAACGTAATGTTCTGTTTCTCTCTCTAGTAAGGTGAGATTAGATTGAGATGAGTGGACTGATGAAGTAGAGATTGGAATATCTAAGTAAAGGATTATCTGTTACTCTCTTATTAATGTTCCATGAGTATGGCTATTGAGGGGGTTCTAAAATGCTTTGTGGGTGGGTGGGCGGATTTGTACTTCTCCTTAAAATAGCTATCCTTGGCATTTTTCCAAGTGGGTGGAATGGGTTAGAGATCACATAATGCTATTAGGTTGTCAAATTTACATTTGTCATATATCTATGCATGTCTATGTTGCAACTTGGGCCTTAAATCTATAGTTTGAAGGATCTACAGTCACCAATTTTTGTATACCTACTCATTTAACGCCACCAACCTCGTCCCCAGTGGTTGGCATACATCTGGGTGGGCCCAACATACCACTTTGGAACAAGGTTTGTGTCTGCGATATATGCGTGTTCATTGAAAGGTCTTGCTCGGGATCCTTCTTATCATGAAGCACTGATTTGAGGGCCTCAAAACTCATGTAATTTCTAGTTTTCTACCTCATCAGATGAAGTCTGATGATTGTCAGAGATTCTTGAACAATACAACGTTTTAGAGAACTTGGATGATTATTTGTGAGAGTGCTAAGATCATCAAATGACGGCTTATCCTAATGCGTTTCTTTAAAGCTTTGGTTGCATTACCATAAGTATAACCATGGGGATGGGCTCATCTCATATAAATAATAGAAAACAGCCAGGTCAAAAGATATCAGTTGTAACCTGTTGTATAGGCGCCAAGGTAAAGATTGATATGTATCATCCAATGTGCAGCCATATGCACTTTGTGTCGGCTATTATCTATTTATTTTTAGCCAATATTATAAAATAATGTAAAAGTATAAGATGTATAGACCACATTTGAATTTCTCTCTCTATGGAGCTATGATGCCTAGATACTGATACAAGTACAACTACGGATATAGGGATTGGAGATATGACTATGCACTTATGAAAATAGATGAATGGATACGGATGGAGCTGTCCTAATTTCTTCTCAAAGTACTTTTGAATTAATGAAATTATCATTATTTATGTTCCTTTTTAACACTTTCTATGTTTAAAAGTAAGAAAATTAACAGAACTAAATGAAATAGGGATTAGGGATACGATTCTACACTTTTGAAAATTGACGACATGGATGCAGATACAACTGTTCTAATTTCTTCTTTAAAACACTAGAATGAATGAAGTTATCATTGTTTATGTTCCTTTTTACCATTTTTTATCTTAAGAAGTAAGAAAATTAAAAGAACCATATGAAACGATGGATTTATTTTCTAGAATATGATAAACTTGTATCCGAGAAATATCGTTGCAGTATTGTCGGATACAATGGGCTTGTACAAGTATCCTAGTAACATTTATATAAATAAAAATATGATATTTGATAAATGATCTCTTTTTTTTAATAATAATAATAATTTTATTATCATCAGTTTTGAAGTGTTCATGTTCTTGATGTTCTCTTTCTATATGATTATAAATGTAGTTGAAAGAAAGATCAGAAACGCTAGAATTTTGGAAGGCAAGGGAAGCTATTATGGAGCAGAAGAGGAATGACAAGAATGACCTCTTGCGTCGGCAGAGTTCAATGTGGGTTGATGAAAATGACTTGGAGAAGAAAATTTTGAAGGCCATCGGGGACACCACTGCACTGTAATCCAGGCATGTGAATTATGATTTACGAACAGTAAGGCATAATCCAAACTACTTGAGTGCCTACAAACTTAAATTTGAATAAAGCAGTGCTTTTCTTCCAAATTGCAAATGTCCTGTTCCTGATGGTTTTGGCTGTGCTATTTCTAAGACAAGAACACAGAAGATGGTTGTCATTGCCTGGTTGAAATAGCGATACATAATTGTGCAGTGCTTACTAAAGACGCCCAAAGATATCTATCTTCCATTGGTGAAACTTGGAAAAGCATCATGCAGAGTTCACCATTCCTAACAGCATTCTTCTAATGCCATTTGGGTAAGGCTTGAATTAGGCCATGAATACGATATTGAAGAAATTTCAAGTTCTCAAATTCATTGAAAATGGTCTTAATAAGTAATTAAATCTAGTACTAGCTCTTATTCACAAAATTTATCAAGAAATTAGAGTAACTAATTAAAACAAGGCAAGAAACTGAAAGTGCGCAATTCCTAGAAAGGGATGGGTAAGCAACTAGTCCAATTAACCAAACAAATACACAGCGGATGTAACCAACCAAACAAGATAGAACTAGCAAATATATCTACGAAGCAATCACCACAAGAAGGCAAACACAAATTTAACGTAGAAACCCTTACCGGGAGAAAAACCACGATCAGAAAAACCAATCACTATTGAACGGTTACAAAATATACTCATAACTCCTTTTTCCAGATTAATACGTCTACCTAAGGACTGTAGTTGTTCTTGCACAACTCCCCGTTGCCATGACTACTCGCTGCGCACCGCTCCCCTTACTTGATCCTCCTTCAACACCTTGAGACCAAGATGCACACACCTCCTACAAAGGAGTTGAAGCACTTAACCTTCTAGAGAAAAAAGTTTCAGCCCAATCTCTCAATTGATTGCCCCAGAGAAAAATTCTCACTCTTAGATCTCTCTCACTCAGAAGAATGAGAGAGGTAATTGATGCCTTTGGGTTGAGAGAAACACCCATTATATAGCCCCAGATCCGTGCAAGAGACTTCTAATGATAATACACTAAGAAAATCAATTTGTCTCAAACTCTAATATAGAGTTCAGATCCAACTAGGCAACGTCCACCATGCTTGCTATAGCGAGCAGGGTCATCGCTATAGTGAGCCCGGTCTTTGCCGTCTCTCCCAGATGCACCTTCGCTATAGCGAGGTGCATGTTCGCTATTTTAGAATTTGGCTTCTAGGCTCCAAAATTCTCAATCTTCACTCCATTCTTCTCTCCAGTTCTTTTGGTGGCTCAACCATAGTCCATTTTAAAATAAATTGAAAATTACAACTCAAATGGAACCAGAGTCTTGTCCAACCCATTAATTAGCCAACACAGAAATACTAACAGAACTAGTAGAGCGGGTGAGTTGGGTGTGGGAGGATGATGATATGTTATTATGGAAATGAGGCTGATATTGTGCAACAACTATTGTGTGGGTTGGTTGATGGAGGGTGATGGTGTGCTCGAATAGGTTGTTGGGTTTGGTGGGTTTGAATGGATTGTTGAGTGTGACTTCCTGATTTGATCCATTTTGAACTTACATTTTTTCACTTTACAATTGTTTGTCTTCTTTCCCATGCTTATTCTACTTTTGAAGTTTTAGGTCTTGTTTAACATCATTCCAACGTCTAATTTCTCCAACCAAACACCTGCAACTCACTACCAACTTTCAACCGCCATCACCATTTCACTCTCTTCTTCTTCTTCTTCCCCAAAAATCCGATCCACCGAACCCATCTCATCACCCTCACTACAGCCGTCCATCTCTCTAAATCTCTTCATCTCTCCACACCCTCACCAAACAATCTAGATGTGGAGAGTAAGAGTGGAGTTGCAAGTTTCGACAAAAATGGTGAAATGGGTGACGATATCATTAGAGGGGTAACATTATGCTAGAGGGGTAATTATGTCTCAAACTATATATAGCATTTTAATCCGTCATTTTTTTATGTTTTTGTACCCATATTTGTTTAATCAGAGTTTAAGCACAATTTTTTCATAAAAATCCCTTATATATAAGCTTAAAACATATTGGATTTTATAGAATCTCCACAAGGACTAGGGTGGTTCTCTGGCCTGATGCCAGGGCCCATGGGCAAATGGCAAACACTGATCTCTTTACTTCTTACAAAATTGACCTATATCCATTTCCCTCATAATCCACTTCCCCTCTTCCGAGGATCTGAAAAGGGCCATCTGCTCATCTTAAAATGCATCTGTTGACACAAAATGAAAGCCTCTTATGAATCACCACTAACACGAAGTATGACTTAAACAACCACAGCCTATGTTTCTATCTAGGATAGCATAAAGTAGTGTAACTATTTGCCTACTCAGTCAATCTGGATCGAAATCTTTGGGCATTGGATCCCACACAACATCCAACAGTAATCTAGCATGAAGAAAGCTCTGTTTTTTTTTTTTTTTTTTCCCTGTGTGAAAAGTTTGCTAAACAAAAGAGAGGTGGAATCTACAGCAAAACAAATGCAAGACCATGACTAGAGAGGAAAGAATGAAAAAAAAAAAGGAACATTTCTCCCACAACCGTTCTATGAAATCCCTACAGTCTTCCCTAGTAACCATAGGACCAAGGACAACTCAATCCCAAAAATGGTGTGAATCCACGTTCTGTCCAGCATGAATCCGAAAACTGTGATGCCAGCTCTGTTGTTCTCAAAGTAAGTCACTGCATTAAATAAAAGAAAACACAGCCAGCATAAGCTTATCATCACCTCTTCCACAACATGGGCTAATAAATAACAATTCAAAGAACAAAAAAAAAAAAAAAAAAAAAAAAAAAAACACTTGGAGCTGCAGCCTGCAAGGGATCAAAACCTTCCCCATTCTCCACATATTTATCACATATACAACGAATGTCTAGTGTTATATTATTATGCACGACCAATACTAGCACCACCAAGAGTCACGCGCTCATCCTGCACCTTGACTTCCTCATGTATTATTAGAATTTAGAAGAGGTCCACCCTTTTATTATTAGTGGGAACCACTATGACTCTGACTGCTGAACGCATCTGATATGTAATGGTCAAAATCCGTTGCAGTTGTTTGTGTTAACCAATGATGGACAGATACAGCGTAAATAGATCGTGCCAAAAATGCAGCAAGGACAGATTTTACAGAAGAATGAAGTGTCGGATATGTTGGTGGTTCAATAGTGAGCACATTCCGCTGTACCATAGGCTCTTGTCAAGTGTGAAACGTATAGAATGCATATTTCGAAGCATTCAAATGTCATAGGTTTTAACCAAAAAATGGATAAATTTTTCTGTGCCACTGAGGTTAACTTTCTATCACTGTCCACAGCTTGGCAAGTGGTTGGATTAATATAAATTTCCCAAATGGCACAACTGGTTATGCCCCAGCAGTAGTGGGCCACTGTATGGACTATGGATAATGGAGAGGTAATGCCCCCACCCAAGCATTGTTCCATTGAATGGTTAATCTAGATCTATTGAATGGTACCATTCAATAAATGTCCAACACATGCCAGCAATGGCGCATCAAGAATTTTTTTTTTTTCTATATATGCGAGTTGATGGACCATAAAGGAAAAGGGATGGTCCGAAAAAGACATGGATGGAAATAGTGAGGATATATCCAAAGAAGTGCAGCCTATCCAACTGGCTCACCTTGTTTGAGGTGGGAACGGGCATGAGAGTGTCTGGGTGTTCAGGTGGTGGTTAACAGTGGTTCGGAGAGGGGATACCTTCAAGCAAGTAGCAGGACGCATAGGTCGCCAACTTACATAAATGGTCAGAGTATAGAGAGACCCAGTTACCCCGTACTCAGGTTACTTTTAACTCTTTAACCTCTATACCAAAACCAAAAAAAAGAAACTCAGTATTGTGTAACCTTTACCTGAGTACATGTAACCAGAGGCAAGTATTTGATTAACACAAATAACTTTCACTCTAATTACAAAGATACAAAAAGGACCCTGTGGAAGGGAGAGACCAAAGGAATGGGAGACTCACCTAGTGCCTGTCTCTTTTGGAAGGAAATAGTGTGGGCCTGGGGTGGGACGAATTTGGTGTCATCCACATCATCTCCGTCCATGGCCTCTTCTTCTGAGTCAATATAGATCGGAAAGACTTGTGGGCATGAAGTGATCTGCATGGGTGTCTCGCAGTCTGTTGTATCATAAGAGTCGATGGTGGCACACACGTGCCACTTGGCGGCATGGTTAGTAATAGCTTGAGCTTTATGAGTGATCTTTGTTGCACTGCGTAAGCAGATGAAAAGACCAGTAACCAGACCCATAGAGCAAAGCTGCCATAATACAATATATATCAGTTCAGTTCCATCAAAGAGGAATAATTTAGCATGACAAACGCTACAATGAATTAGTGTAAGTTGACATGCATGGCTACCATCATCATTAAGGGATAGTGATCAGCCATGCATCTAATCATATAATTCATCTCAATTTACTTAATATGCACAATGGGTTTCATCGTAGGTTTAGTAGCATCACAACTGGATGGTGACATAACTCACGCCCAATCAACCATACTAGCTATAGCAACTTGATCACAAGGACAGACGAATATTGATGATCACAAAAGCTTCTTTTCAAATCAAATCCACATGAACCATCTGACCATGATTGATTGGTAATGGCCACGCACTTTATCATACACATACAGATTAGTTTGATGAAAAGTGGCGATTCAGAATAGCCTAGCATGAGCCTGTAGCTCCAAATTATGACTCAGATTTAGTTTCGAAGTCACAATCGAATGCTGTCAACTGTCTTAGGCATGAGCAAATGGTTCTGCCGTTGGCACATCCCGAAATTCAGGTCAAACACGATTGATAGAGGAGAGTGGGACATGGGGATGACTTACAGCGAGTTCCCCAGCCTTGAATATATTGGCATCTGCATGGGACCTTGTCGTGATCAGTAGTGCAGCAAACTGGCTAGCAGTCACAAAGATGAGGGTGGACATTATAAAAGCTCGAAATCGATGGCTTATGACTTTCAGCTGCCTCCGAATCCTCAGGTGCTCCTTCAACACCATAGCAACATCGGATTCTTCTCGAAAGATCACCTGAGTGAAGTCCTGCAATCGAAGTATCTGTAGGTGGCAGATGAGGTGAAAGAGCACGCAGACAAGGAAGAAGATGGAGGTCCTGTAGAGCCATGAACACAGCTCCAAGATGCACGCAATGGCATTGCTTAAATACACATTTTCTAAGAAGGGTATCCGAGAACCGCCCGAGCAATACCACCATATCTTATATGTGCTTTCAGCTATGAAACAAGGGAGAACAAAGTAGGATAGAATCTTGAACGATCTCTGCACATAAAAGAAAGACGATGAAACTGAAACAACAATCTATATGTGTGCACAAGAAAGTATCAAAGAGGGAGTAGAATTGGTCATTGAAAGAACCTCCATCCTCTTTTTCATTTCATGAATTTTGCCCGACAACAGGGTCAAGTTGGTTTGAATGTTTACAGAAAAGGAGAATTTGGAAGAACAAGTAAATGGTCATCATTTTGTTCTACTTTTGAAGTCCTCCATAGCAAAACCATTAGAGGTCCCAATTTGTATTCCTTTAGGTCCCATTTCTCAAAAAAAAAAAAAAGAAAAAAAAAGGTAGAGGAGAACATCTAGGGTTCTTGGAGATCCCAGTTTTGTCTCCAAGAGATGAACTGCTGTCGAGGCAATTCAGGTTTCCTGCTACAAAATAGGAACTCTGTTTAAAAGCAGAGAAAATGGGTGAATCAGAGGTGCCCTTTTAATCAAACATAATTTAATTTGAAGCCTTCTCTGTTGGTTATCAGCAAAGAGGAGCGAGGGGCCTTGGGGGCAATTTGCCCTTCTTATTTGCTCTTATTTTGGAAAAGTGAAACACACCAAAAGTCTCAAGTTCATATAGATCTAATTGGGTCAAAGAATTCATCTGCTAGTAAGATGTATTGACTTGGAGCATTCAAACTTTCTTGGGTCTTTTGCTAAAACAATGAAACAGAACAAAACTCAATATCTGAGCTAAAGCTGGCAAGAGCACAACCGGTATTAAATTGTATATTCTTTTCTTTTTTCTTGATTTTCCTTTTTTTTCTTTGCTTGAAATAAGAAGCAGTTTTATTTGTGGAAAAGAAAATGAATAGATTTCATTTCAAACTATTCAACAAATCCAATCCTTTTAGATGATCGGCGGTTGACTACAAAAACATGCAGGGAGCTTTAGGCTGCCTCTGGCTCTGCTCTATTTTACAGAGATGTGCGTGCCCCCAGCCCAGCCCCAAAAATTCTTATTCACTCACGAAAGAAGAAGAAGATGATGATATCAGAGAGAGAGAGAGAGAGAGAGAGAGAGAGAGAGGGGACATGCATGTCATAAGAAAGAAAGAAAAGAATCAGAGAGAGACATACGTTGAGTTGGTCTGTGTATCCGTGCCGAACCTCCTCGCTCTCATGGCAGAGCTTGTCGAGGAAGAGGAAACTCCTGAGTCCGTACTTCTTGATGAAGCGGGAGAGGCAGCAGAAGGAGAGGGTGGCGATGACCGTGAGAGAGAGCTGCACCACCATGTCGTAGGGCCGCTGGTGCCGGGCATCACAGGTGGGGCACGACAGGATGAAGTGGGATAGCACCGGCACACACACGGCCAGGGCCACGAACATGGCCCACGACAGGAACGTCTGCCACGCTGTCGACTGGTCCACACACATCCATCTCATCCACGACCTGAAGCTGCGTAGCTCATCTGCTGCATGCGACTTGGACCGATACAGGAAAGCCGACGACGTCCTGTTCCTCCTGCTGCTGTTCTCGTTCTCATTGTCGTTGTTTAATAGGAGCTGTTGTTGTTGATCCAATCCTCCTCCTCCTTCTAACGCCATCCCCTTTTACCTTTTTATTTCCTGATCAGATCAATCAGTTCCTCTCTCTCTCTATATATATAGGTATCTTCCCCTCTGAGGATCAGCAATCACATCACATAAATGATGACAAACTATACACATGTTGTCTCTTTGTGGTGGGGTGGGGGCCGGGGTCCCATCTTTGGATGCTTATTGTCTGTGACAAGTGAAGTAAGGCGATGGAAAACAACGTTCTTTTCACCTCAGATCAGATGCCTGACATGATTACACTAGTATGTATACCAAGGGTTTTCTTTTTATTTCCTTCTCACAAGGAGAGTATGGTATCTCCCCTTATTTTTACCCATCAGTACCACTTTTTTGAAAATACGAGTAGCCGTGGTAAACAAAACCTATTTCTCACATGACTAACCCGCTTCCTGTGTGCAGGCTCGATGACCTTATTTCTCTTCAAAAGCACGGCTATCTATTTTGGTCCCTACACTAGATCATGTCAATCACAAGAACAGGCGTATGCAAGAGTATGCTGCGGATTAGGCACTCTGATCAAATCATCCAATACTGTGTTGGAGTGCTCGTATTGGTTTTTTAGATAAAAAAAATAAGTAGGAGGAATTTGCTTCTCTGAAAAGCTTGGACATTTTTTTTTTTTGAGCTTTGGCAGCTGTACATATACAGACAAACATGGGAGAAAGGAAAAGGACCTAACAATTTCGTTTTCCAAGAGAGAGACACCTAACACACTTTCTACAATTAGTCATTGTGAAATGTCCCCACCCCTCTCTCTATGTGGCATGCTCATCTAAGACTTAAATCTGGAACAAAGCTTTGTTTATATGTTGATGATTGGTATCCAGAGCCCCTGCATACAAGGTTGTACTTGCACATGGATGGTGGACCTTGCAAGCCACGCGTACAGTGCTGCCACCTTTCACGCAAGGGCCATGGAATCAACCTTGCCCACATGGAGTGCTTCCTTTTCCGTTGATTCTTGGCTTCATCTTTCCTCCACACACAATTCTGTTTTTTTTTTTTTTTTTTTTTATGGATGAAGAAAAAATATTGTTAGATGACTTTTGTGAGAGCGAAGGGCTGAGAGAGAAAGGATCTTGGGCTCTTAGGGATTGATAGGTTCAGCCGTTCAGGTGACCCAGTTGTCACTTTTTACGTCTGACCGGGTAAACTAGTTTGATACAGACTTAAAACCAACAATTCAGCTAGAGACAATGGCTGATTAAGCCCCTTTTGTAATTTTGGTTTTCCTTCTTTTGTATCTTCTTTCTTCTTTCAATTAAATTCCTTACTTCAGAAAGAAAAAAAAAAAAAAGGAGTCAATACATTTCTGTGTCTTGTTCCACATTGATGACCATACCTTGTGCAAACTTATTTACAGTTCTGAATTGCACTTGTTAATTCCTTGGATGAAGAATTTACAGTTCAAATCAGGCTCCGTCCAGTGTGGGTGGGCTAGTTGTTTTCTCGTCAGATTTGGGTTTAGGTTTACCCACGTGCAATTCAAGTCAGACTCAAATCACCCACCCCAATACCATCATCTATATGCATTGATCTAATGCAGCTTGCTATCTTGCAGATTTTGCATGATAATTGTATAGCAATGGTAGTCTTCTGCTGATTCCACACAAGTTTAATCCCAATTTCAAGGACAAAATATATTTATAATGTCGGAGTTGCGGTCGCTCGACTCTGGTCAACATTTTTATTAAATAAATTCTAACTCAAATCTCATGGTATCATGAGAACAGTATATGTCACAGAAATTAATAAAATCCCATAATATCATGGGACTGTCCCATGATGTCATGACTTTTATCCAGCATCTTAGAGAAAAGTTTACCGAATGATAGAACTTGAAAATTGGTAGTTCGATGTGACACAAAAAAATAAAAAAATTAAAATATGTTGACCCGAGTCAAACGACTCTAGTGATATTATCTAGATCTTGATAAAAAAAGTTGGAAGAAAAAAAAAACGAGTTTGAGGATGACTAATATGCCAAAAACCATTATAGAAAAACGTCAAAACCACTTAAATATACACATGACAACAAACGTGTTCCATGTCCTCCCACCCATATTTTTTCCTTTCCTTGTTGGTAAGATCTAATCCTTTGTCGCTTGGGGAACTTTATATGTTGAGTGGAGTGAAGTAAAACATAGGTTGATTATGATTATATTTTGTCTTTAGTTGTTTGGTAGGAAATCCTTTTTAATTTTTGTGTAAAAAGTAGGTGTTTTATTATTTTGTCCTTTAGTAGAGGAAAGATGTTGCTTTTTGACTTAATTTCAAAAAAGAAAGAGGAAATTTTGAAAATGTATACTTTTTATGTGATCTTTTGTCTAAAATATGGAGGCTTTACTCCACTCTCCTAGTGAAGGTCCCAAACAGGCGTGCCTGCTTCAGTACCAATCACAATTCATCCTTGCTTGTGCTTTCATCCCCCATGAGCTCTTCAAGGGAGAACTCATCCTCTTCCACAATTACCGCATCTTTTCCATCCCAAGGTTCTCTCTTGACGATGCTTGGAGCATTTCCTAAAGGCAAAAATTCCCCTTATCACCGCGGCCTGCATCCTATACAAATTCCCTGAAAATGAAAATTATCACCATGCCTTTTGGGTGCTTGGATGTTACCACCCTGCCGTAATCATGGACAGTGTATAGTCACTTGTCCATGAACTCAACCATCCCCTCGTGGTTTGTGATAAAGTAAACCCATCTCATCATGGTTTCCTTGAGGGAATGGTTATATATACTAAAAATCAACTCCAAGGGGGTGGCCAAGCGGTCAGGACCACGATTCCTCTCTTTTTCAGAGCTAAAGGTCCTGGCATCAATCCCCGGTTCCCCCTTTTTAGAAACCGAATGTTGAGTTCACTAGTACTGCAATCTGGGGGCACAAGGATTTTACCCGGCTTCTTTGGGCCTGAAGGGATTAGTCCAACCCTTCTATAAATCATGTTGATCTGTTGGACCCTATATATGGTCAAGAACCACCGTAAATTGTTCTCCTTTTTTCTTCTTTTTTTGGTAATAGATTTTTATAACACTTTTTTTTCTAGTAATAATGATTATGTGAGTTTTTCACCTACGAGAGTGAAACCAATCTCCGGCTTTAATGCAGGATACTGGGTTTCACTTTCACGCAGTGTAGTCCATGTGGACAGCATTTGAAAGAAAATAAGAAACAAACAAAACGCTTAGGATCTTCTAATCAGGGAAGTTTCTGGCACCGTACTCATAAGATCCGCCATTCAGAATCTTCAAATTATCATTACTGGCTCAATGTGTATTAAACCCTGTGGCTCAGCAACCTATAAAATTTGAGTATTAAGTGCAGTGTCTTGGACTCTTTTAACTCTAGATCATGAGAGTGCTCCTGTTATGCTATAGGCAATATGACAAATATGTGTTGCTTGGTTGTGACTTCAAACATGTGCGGCCCCTGTTTAAACTTTCATGAACACTAAGCACTATGGGGTCCTCAAGTTCATGTGATGCAAATGAAAATGCTATAAACAGAGTATTATGTACTCCCAAAGGTTATTATGATTCTATCAGATGAAAGAGAGAGAGATTCCATCCAGAAGACTTGCTTGTGAGGACTCCTTTTAAATTTCTCTGCAACAGATAACAAAAGCTCGAGGTACTTGTGTTCCTTCCTCCTGCTTTTGAATCCAAAATACCCGGCTGGAAAGCTACAAAACAGATGGCAGCTAAATGATGTGATTTTAAATTCAATCCTTTAATACTGCAAGTGCACAGTTGTCTTGTTGAGACAGTGTCAATTACAGGTCGATCCCACAGGGAGCACTACTAAGTTAAAATTTAAAATCTGATTTTTTTTTTTATCAATGATAATGACAAGAGAGATAATAAGAAACAATAATAAAATTAAGAAAATTCTAGATCTAAAGTGCAGAAATAAGATATAATAAAAAGCAGATCAGAATATCATGAATCCATTAAGTAGTCCCACCATCATTCTATGCAATTGATAAAATAAATTTGTCCCAAAAATCCTTCAAATCAGAAACAAATCAATGTTTCTGATTCGGATAATTTGTCTATCAAAGAGCACAATTTTCCACAATTTATTTAAGACAAAAATCCCCTTCACCTAATGAAATTATGAACTTAACTAAATATCACATATTAATCAAAGATAGATTATCAAAGAATTTCAATCTAAGAATAATCTATTAAGAAAACATACATGATTAAAGCATTGTTCAAATAAAAAAATTAAATAGCATAGGTTGTCAATGACAGAAGGCAGATTTATTATTATAATTAATACGCAATAGACAAAAATATCACATAGATTAATGATAAGAAACACTTAACTTCATCTGGTACTCTGACCCAGGGATCTACTCCTCCATTGCAAAAGATGTGATTTTCATTGAGAACTTCATGGCAATTACAATCTTCTCTCACACTCTTCTAACCTAGTTCTGGAACAGGGCCCCAGAATACCCAAAAATATCTCTAATTTTATTAATTAGGAAAAAAAGAGAGAGAGGAGAGAGAGAATGTAGTGGACGTCCAAGTGGGGGTGAGTGTCCCGTATGCTTTCTTTTGATTCCTTTTATAATTCCCGATTATCTTACAGATACATTGAATCTGGACACCTTCTCTGCAGATTTGGTTTATCTTCATTGATAATGTATATCTCTTTATCCTTTTTTGAATTTGAATGAGATGGAAGCTTCTAGAAACCTCTGGATGGCTTGGCTCATCTTCAGATGGGGTCCCACAAGAGATATGCAGCAATGGATTATCAACGGTGTGGATTTTAGTGCAATCCCGTCTAAAAATAAATATGAAAATCTCCGGGCCCATAACTTTGTCGATTTAGCTCTGATTTGCACAATCTTGGGCTCCACGGACATCTACTCTGAATAAGCTTTCCAACAGTAGGTAAATTACATCGATCCGACGGTCGGATTGAAAGTTATGGTCATTTGAAGATGAGTTATCCTGAGAAAAACGGGATTAACTTTTAAAATTTGATTTGTAATGAACTCTATCTCTGCACAACTTTCATTTTTGAAAGGATATCAGATGTGGATGATTTAAACTGTTCTTCTTTTATTCCAATCAAACTTTTACTCTTTGAATTATCCATTAATAATTTCAAGTCTGCAACAACTGCAGACCCTGCCATGTGGGACATTTCATCTGCTTGAACAGTGGACCCTATGAGAAGTCTTCTACTGTAGTTAAGACTCTTCAATTGACATGATGAGTGGACCCCTCCTTTCATTGATTTGCACATGGCTTGTATGTGGGGTCCACGTGGTGAATTATTTAATTTACTTCTTTTTAAGCTTCAATTTAGCAATGTATGGCCCAGGATGACTATGTATGCTTGAAAGTGGTACCGTGACAGAGGCCTGCAATTCTCATTTTCTGCACATTCTAATTCAACACATCAAACACAAAAGAGCCCATATTGAAGTGGGACCCATCCGGATAGAGTTTTACTCCAACTGGGACTCTTCGAAGAAAAATTGCATAATGTTCTAAATTAATGCAGAAAATATATGAAAAATGTAAAAGTTCAGGTTTCTAGGTGAAAATGCATGAGCTGATGGAATTAAATGAATAATGATGCAATTCACCAAATAAAACCCCTAATTCATCCTAAAATGATGCATAAATATGCAAATTCATGAACTTAACACACCCCCCAACTAGCATTTTGCTAGTCCCTTAGCAAAAGTTGCGAGCAAAAAGATTTGAAGTTCTTTGACCGAATCTAAGAAAAACAAGTAAATATGAAAATAAAACCACTTTCGCTGGTACTCTCGGTTGCATTTAGCGTATGCAACAAGCCCTTAAACCCCTAAGTTCCCCCTAGTGGACGAGTTGTGCCTCGTAAGGGTTTGCAGTGAATTTACCCACAAAATTCCTTTTATTTTTTTTTTAATTTTTTTTTATTTTTTTTTTATTTTTTTTTTAAAAATGATTAAAACCTAACAAAATCCAGGGAAACTTCTTCTAAGAGAAAATTTATAAACACCGACTATTCTCAGTTCTCGGAATTTTCAAAGACAAATCTTAAATTCGGTTCACCAATCCCATCTTTTGGTCAGAAATTCTCGAAATTATGCTAAATTGATCGTGCACGGTGATAAGTATGTATACATAATAAGCATCAAATGATCCACCAAGAATTTCCGTGAAAATAATTTATTTATTTATTATTTTGGGCCGCCTAACTTTAGCAAAGAAAAACAGTCTTCCTCTCAAGGCGATAATGACGGCTTTCGCACTACTGTTTTTTCAAAGGCCGCAATTTTTTTTTTTTGAAACACACACATGTGACTGTGCAATGCCTAAGTCCCTTAAGCTTTCTAATTAACCCATATAATGAGCATTAGGCCAGTGACTCCCAAACCAGATGGCTTTAGGGCACTAGGTATGCAAATACCCCTACGGACTTATTGGCTCGGGTTAAAAAGGCTACGAACCCAAGCTAGTCACAAACTTTTTATTCTTTTCAAGACTTCTAACTTTTTCTTTTCTTTTCTCTTCTTTTTTTTTTTTTATGCGAACCCCAACAATAGGCAGCCTTTTCCATGTATCCACCCATTGAACTGTAGCACTAAGGGTTGGGGTCGATTTTCCTTCTTTTTTTTTTTTTTTCTTTTTTTCTTTTTCCTCAATTATCAAAGAAAAACGGTAATCATAGCTTCACATTCAAAACCTTAAAAACGTATACATCCTGTGTAAAAGTGAGGGATCAAAATTCAGCACTTTTCCAAAAATCATTTCCATAAATAAAATAGTGAACCATTGTTTTCTTTTGCCCAAAATAAATATCTTCAGTAAAAAAAATTTTCTCTTGAAAGTTTCCCTCTACCCTAACAATAGCAAAGTTTTTTTTTTTTTTTTCTTTTTAAATCTCCTAGAAACCTAAAAAAAATAAAGTGAAAAAGAAAAATGTAGAATGAAAATTGAACAACTGATCACATGTCAAGTTCTAACTCACACCCCCAAACCTAAATCCAACATTGTCCTCAATGTTATGAATGCATATGTAATGTGAAAATGAACAATAAGGAAAATTGGAACGTCTTACCAGGTGGGGTGATTGCAAAAGAGTGTGATCAACCAGCTCAATTACCTTCCAAAATTGGGTTGCCTCCCAAACAGCGCTAAGTTTAATGTCGTCAGCCCGACTTGACAAAAATGATTAGTCCTGGTAAATTGGGTCTTCCAGAAGGATTTCCTCAATGTTTTTATCCTTCAATTCCAGAAAAGGTTTCAGCCGTTGACCAATAACCTTGAAAATTTCCCCCTTTTTGGGGTTCTCAATTTCCACTGCCCCATGAGGATAAACAATATGCACAATAAATGGGCCAGACCATCGAGATCTCAATTTCCCTGGAAATAGGTGTAACCGGGAATTGTAGAGGAGAACTTTCATGCCAGGTTCGAATGACTTCCTAAGGATTGATTTGTCATGGTTCAATTTCATCCGTTCCTTGTAAATTTTGGCATTTTCATAAGCATCATTTCGCAATTCATCAAGCTCATTGAGTTGCAATTTACGATGGTTACCTGCCAAGGGCAAATAAAAATTGAAAGTTTTGATGGCCCAGTAAGCTCTATGTTCTAACTCAACAGGCAGATGACAAGCCTTACCATAGACCAACCTATAAGGGGACATCCCAATAGGAGTCTTATATGCGGTTCGATAAGCCCATAATGCATCCAATAGTCGCAAAGACCAGTCTTTCCGATTTGGATTGACCGTCTTCTCCAAAATTTGTTTGATCTGCCTATTCGAAACTTCTACTTGGCCACTGGTTTGTGGGTGGTAGGGCGTAGCAACTTTATGAGTAACAGAGTACTTTTTCATCAGATGGTCAAAGGTGCTATTACAGAAATGGGTTCCACCATCACTGATAATTGCCCTGGGTGTACCAAACCTAGAAAATATGTATTCCTTCACAAATTTGATCACCGCATGGCGATCATTCTTTCTGGTTGGTATTGCTTCCACCCATTTTGAAACATAGTCCACTGCAAGTAAAATATACAAATTTCCAAAGGAACTTGGAAATGGTCCCATAAAATCGATCCCCCACACATCAAAGATTTCCACTATCAAGATTTGGTTCAAGGGCATCATATTCCTACAATTGATTTTTTCAAGCTTTTGACACCTATCGCAACTCAAACAAAATACATGACAATCCTTAAAGATTGTGGGCCAATAGAAACCGCACTGCAAAACTTTTGCAGCAGTCTTTTTGGAGCTAAAATGACCCCCACATGCATGATCATGACAGAATGAAATGACACTTTGATGGTCCTCATCAGGAATGCACCTCCTGATTATTTGGTCTGGACAGTACTTAAAAAGATATGGGTCATCCCAGAAAAAATACTTGACCTCAGCTAGAAATTTTGATCGATCCTGTTTGGACCAATGGTTGGGCATCTCCCCTGTAACAAGGTAATTAATTATATCTGCAAACCAGGGGATTTGAGAAATACCGAGCAATTGTTCATCAGGAAAATTTTCATTCAGTGGGACCTCATCTAATGGCTCTAAGGGTAACCTCGAAAGATGGTCTGCTACAACATTCTCACATCCTTTTTTATCTTTTATTTCCAAATCAAACTCTTGTAGCAGAAGGATCCACCGGATCAATCGAGCTTTTGCATCCTTTTTAGATAGAAGGTATCTCAGAGGGGCATGATCCGTGTAGACGATGACTTTAGACCCTATCAAGTATGACCGAAATTTCTCCAAGGCAAAAATCACAGCTAGCAATTCTTTTTCAGTGGTTGTGTAATTTAGTTGGGTATCATTGAGGGTCCTACTTGCATAGTAAATCACATGAGGTAACTTCCCAACCCGTTGACCCAAAACAGCTCCAATAGCAGTATCTGATGCATCACACATTAGCTCAAATGGAATGGTCCAGTCAGGTGGCTGGATTATAGGGGCTGAAGTTAGTTCCTTTTTCAGTCTCTCAAAAGCCTTTAGACACTTCTCATCAAATTCAAACGGGGCCTCTTTTGTCAGCAATTGGCACAAAGGTTTAGCAATTTTACTAAAATCCTTGATGAATCTACGATAAAAACCAGCATGGCCCAGGAATGATCGAATCTGCTTAACTGATTTTGGTGGTGGTAATTTGGAGATCAAATCAATTTTTGCTTTGTCCACCTCAATTCCTTGTTGAGAGATAATGTGTCCTAAGACTATCCCTCTCTTCACCATGAAATGACATTTCTCCCAATTTAAGACTAGATTCTTTTCTTTGCATCTTTCAAGCACAAGGGACAAATGATATAAGCACTCCTCAAAAGAATTGCCAAAGACCGAAAAATCATCCATGAAAACCTCAATGAATCTTTCTACCATGTCAGAAAATATGCTCAACATGCACCTTTGAAAGGTGGCCGGTGCATTGCATAGCCCAAAGGGCATGCGTCTGTAAGCAAATGTACCAAAAGGACAAGTGACGGTGGTCTTTTCCTGATCTTCAGGTGCAATTGGAATTTGATTGTAGCCGGAATAACCATCAAGAAAACAATAATATGCATGACCGGCTAGCCTTTCGAGCATTTGATCCATGAATGGGAGGGGAAAATGATCTTTCCGCGTGACTGAGTTCAACTTCCTATAATCAATGCATACCCTCCATCCAGTCTGTATCCGAGTGGGTACCAATTCATTGCCCTCATTTTGAACTACTGTTATTCCAGATTTCTTTGGTACCACTTGAACTGGGCTCACCCATGCACTATCAGATATGGGGTAAAGCACCCCTGTATCAAGTAATTTCAAGACTTCTGACCGAATCACTTCCTTCATTGCTGGGTTCAGTCGCCTCTGTGGTTCACGAGAAGTTTTTGCATTTTCTTCTAAATGGATTCTATGTTGGACCACAAATGGGCTTATTCCTTTAATATCTGCGATGGACCATCCAATAGCTTCCTTGTGTTCATCCAAAATTTTTATGAGTTTTTTCTCTTGGACAGGGTCCAAGTCTGAAGCTATAATCACTGGAAGGGTTTCTAGTGGGCCTAAAAACACATATTTCAAGGTATCTGGCAATGCCTTGAGTTCTAACTTTGGGGGCTTTACAATCGATGGAACAGGTGGGGAAGCAGATGGAGTTAGAATCTCCTGCTTCAGTTGCCATTTGGAGCAGTCCATGGATGGGGTGGAGTCTAACAGTGCATTGACTTCCTCAATATGTCCATTTACATCAAAATCACTTCCAAAGTGGGCCAGACAAGCCTCTAGTGGATCTTCAAGTTTCAATTGGGGTAAGTGATTTTCCACCAATTCATGAATGTAACTAATTTCTAAAACTCCATCATCATCATCAGGAGGTTGCTTACTGACATTAAAAATGTTCACTTGAACTGTCATGGTCCCAAAAGAAATTTGCATCACTCCATTCCTACAATTGATCAAGGCATTTGAGGTTGCTAGAAATGGTCTCCCCAAGATTACTGGAATTTTGGGTTCAACCTCAGATGTGTGCTTGGTATCCAAGACAACAAAATCAACAGGAAATACAAAGTCTCCAACTTTGATCAAAACGTCTTCGACTACCCCTTTGGGGTATCGAATTGATGCATCTGCCAATTGCAAGGTCACATGTGTCCTTTTCAACTCTCCCAAACCTAATTCTTCATAAACAGAGTACGGAATAAGGTTCACACTTGCACCCAAATCTAGTAAAGCTTTCTCTATGTGATGATCCCCTATTTGACAAGAAATTGTAGGACACCCCGGGTCCTTGTATTTGATCGGGGTTGGACAGGAAATGATCGAGCTAGCTTGTTGTGCTAGAAATGCCTTCTTGGGCACATTGGTAGTCATTTTAAAAGTGCAAAGGTCTTTTAGAAATTTTGCATAGGCCGGAATCTGTTGGATAGCATCAAGTAGTGGGATATTGATCCTCACTTGTTTGAATACTTCTAGCATTTTATCTAGTTGAACGTTTGATTTTGCTGGGCCTAGCCTTTGTGGGTATGGTGCCTTCGGAACATAAGTCTTAGGAGATGGCTCACTAGGTGATGGATCAGTTTTGACTGGCTCAGATTCTACCATGGGTTCAGCATCTACACTTGGTCCCTCAACGTACTTGGGTAGTTCAACCTTGTTATCAACCTGTGTACCCGACCTAAGAGTAATGATGGACTTAACTTGTTCTGGGCCTTTTCCTTTTATATCATGAACGACTTGGCCCTTGGGATTGGGTTCACGTTGACTAGGAAATGTTCCCTTGTCTCTAGCACTCAATGAATTGGCCAGTTGGCCCATTTGGTATTCCAATTTTGCAAGGGTTTGAGTGTGGCCATTTAAAAGTTGAGTAGTGGTCTGCTGGAATTGAGCAGTACTCTGAGACAATTGGGCCGTGGTTTGAGACATGAGTTTCATGGCCTCTTCTAAAGAATCTACCCTTTGGGTCAATGGACTAGGATTGAAGTTGGGTTTTTGGAAACCGGGTGGGGCATTGACTTGAGATTGATTGGGTTGAAATTGAGTGGACTGAGATGGGCCACCCTGAGTTGGGCCTTTGGTCCAAGAAAAGTTCGGATTATCCCTCCAACCTGGATTGTATGTGTTGGAGTATGGGTCATACCTCTGACGATTATCAAAACGAGTGTTTTGATATAGTGCATTAACCTCCTCAACAGATTCGGCCTGACCCAAAGTTGTTGGGTCGATCCCTCCATTCATGGCCTGGTTATATTTCAATGACTCCAAAGTGTTTGGAGTGGGCTTTTGGTTTAGCTCTAAGGCCTCTATTCTTCTCATCAGTGTGGCCATTTTGGCTTCTGCCTCAATTTTGGGTTCAACCTTGAACATCCCCCCTTTTTCAGGAATGGTGGTTTTGGTGGGCTCCCTCTTGATAGGGGCCCACTGCAATGTATTCTCAGCGGTATCTTCCAAAAATGTCCAAGCTTCTTCCGCTGTTTTCTGTGTAAATTTTCCACTACAGAAAGATTCCACCATTTGTTTGGTTGGGTAATCCATGCCTTCATACACAATTTGGACTAATCGGATTTTTTCAAATCCATGGTGGGGACATTGGATTAAGAGGTCTTTGAAACGTTCCAAATAAATGTAAAGTGTCTCCCCTTCCATTTGATGGAATCCATTTATGGCCTGCCTAATGGAGCGGTTTTCTGCTTAGAGTAGAACTTTTTGTAAAATTCTTCGACTAGCTTGGCCCATGTAGTGATGGACCCGGCCTATAAGGCATAAAGCCAAGCTTTAGCCTTTTCTTTTAGGGAGAAAGGAAATAATCTAAGTTTAAGAGCCTCCTCAGTCATGTGATTGATTCTCATGGTCCCACAAATGTCCTCAAATTCTCTAACATGATGATATGGATTTTCTTGGTCTAGCCCACGGAATACTGGGAGCATCTGGATCATGCCAGATTTCAGCTCAAATGTGGCATTGGTATGAGGCAAGGTGATGCAGGACGGTTGAGTTGTCCTGGTGGGGTACATGTAATCCTTCAAAGTCATGGGTGGGTCTTCTTGATCAGCCATCCTAACAATTTCTTCAAAGATGGAAGACTTTCCTACAATGGTTAAGGCTAATTCGGGCTCTATCCTTACTAACCTTTTACTCTTGCGTACCCACAATTTCTCTCTCTCTGGTCTAGAGCGCATGCATCGGGTTCAACCTTAAAGAAATGCAAGCCTAATCTATATACAGAGCCCTAATGGTCTTACTAGATGATGCACAAGCAGTCAAGCACAAAGATTGAGCACAAGAAATTATCGTAGGGTTAACCTAACTCACTAGATAGCTCCTAACTGGTTTGAAGAGTGCACTAAGGCCTCCAATCCGGTCTTATGAAGCCAAATCGATCAGGTAAGTCCCCAGGATGAGTGGTGGGGTCACAATGCACTTGGCAAGGGTCCCGCTTAAGAACCAAACTCCTAGAACAGAGACTGCCACCCTTTGGAGGGACAGGACTTACCTAAACATCGACTTGACCAAAGAGCGCAATTGGTGCAACCTTTTGTGGTCTTCGTCCTAATGAGCTCAAGCCCTATGGTCTCGTTTCTACTTGATTTTAATTAATGGTTAGGTTACTATGTGAGAGGTGGTTAAACCTAATTGGGCAAGGATCTGGTGATGAAATCCAGTCCTTATCTTATTGGGGTCAATTGCCCTCAACTAAGTGTGTGGGTCCAATTAATTGGTGTGTCAAGCAAGCAGTCACACTTTGCAAAAATTAAATCACCCAAGCCCCACTTGTAAGTAAAAGATTCGTGGGGTAAAGTTTAGAAATTCTTACAATGGTCCATGCTAATATTTAAACTGTGCAAGCTTAACCTGTATTTTTTTTATAGTAATTTTTTCAATTCTGAGAGCTACTTGTTTGCTTAAGAGCAAATCCACGCAATTTCTTGTTTTTGTCCAGAAGAAACTCTTGTTAGTAAATCCTAAGTTAACAAACCAACTCAAATTCTTATCCTATCCGAAAAATTCTATCTTATCCTAATTTCAAACAAAAGACATCCAAGTTAATCAATACTTTATCCAAAGTGGACTCTAAGTTATTGAAACAAATAAAAAAAAAACTTTATCTAAAAAAAAAAAATCAAAAATTCTAAATTATCCAAACAAGTGTCTAGATATGGCTAGAGTTTTCAAAAAGTTTCAAATTATCAGAAATCCAATCTTATCCAATTCAAATTTCAGATTTTAAAACTCCAAGTAATCTAAACAACTTAAGGGATAGAATTTTAAAATTTCTAACTACCTAATTTCAGAATTTAAAAGTTAGTTATTAATCAAAACAACCTAATCCTAAAGATTTTAAACTCTACCTTACCAACCCTAATCTAATCCAAGCAACATATTAGTAAAACCAATCTAAAACAAATTTTCTTTTTGTTTTAATTTACTGAAATTCGGAATTAAAGAAATCCTTCAAAAAAAAAAATTTAATTATTAATTAATTAATCCGGAAATTCAGTTAATTATATAAAAAATATCAGAAATATCCCAAAAATCAGAAAATTCAGAAAAATCAGTAAAGTGAAATAATAACTAATACTAATTGCAAATAACACCACTGATGCAAATTAGATGAACAAACAACTAATGCAACCTAAATATGAGCATGCATATTAATCTAATAAAAAAAAATTCAGATTTCTAACAAAAACTCAGATTTGGCTCCCCGGCAACGGCGCCAAAAACTTGATGTGATTTTAAATTCAATCCTTTAATACTGCAAGTGCACAGTTGTCTTGTTGAGACAGTGTCAATTACAGGTCGATCCCACAGGGAGCACTACTAAGTTAAAATTTAAAATCTGATTTTTTTTTTATCAATGATAATGACAAGAGAGATAATAAGAAACAATAATAAAATTAAGAAAATTCTAGATCTAAAGTGCAGAAATAAGATATAATAAAAAGCAGATCAGAATATCATGAATCCATTAAGTAGTCCCACCATCATTCTATGCAATTGATAAAATAAATTTGTCCCAAAAATCCTTCAAATCAGAAACAAATCAATGTTTCTGATTCGGATAATTTGTCTATCAAAGAGCACAATTTTCCACAATTTATTTAAGACAAAAATCCCCTTCACCTAATGAAATTATGAACTTAACTAAATATCACATATTAATCAAAGATAGATTATCAAAGAATTTCAATCTAAGAATAATCCATTAAGAAAACATACATGATTAAAGCATTGTTCAAATAAAAAAATTAAATAGCATAGGTTGTCAATGACAGAAGGCAGATTTATTATTATAATTAATACGCAATAGACAAAAATATCACATAGATTAATGATAAGAAACACTTAACTTCATCTGGTACTCTGACCCAGGGATCTACTCCTCCATTGCAAAAGATGTGATTTTCATTGAGAACTTCATGGCAATTACAATCTTCTCTCACACTCTTCTAACCTAGTTCTGGAACAGGGCCCCAGAATACCCAAAAATATCTCTAATTTTATTAATTAGGAAAAAAAGAGAGAGAGGAGAGAGAGAATGTAGTGGACGTCCAAGTGGGGGTGAGTATCCCGTATGCTTTCTTTTGATTCCTTTTATAATTCCCGATTATCTTACAGATACATTGAATCTGGACACCTTCTCTGCAGATTTGGTTTATCTTCATTGATAATGTATATCTCTTTATCCTTTTTGAATTTGAATGAGATGGAAGCTTCTGGAAACCTCTGGATGGCTTGGCTCATCTTCAGATGGGGTCCCACAAGAGATATGCAGCAATGGATTATCAACGGTGTGGATTTTAGTGCAATCCCGTCTAAAAATGAATATGAAAATCTCCGGGCCCATAACTTTGTCGATTTAGCTCTGATTTGCACAATCTTGGGCTCCACGGACATCTACTCTGAATAAGCTTTCCAACAGTAGGTAAATTACATCGATCCGACGGTCGGATTGAAAGTTATGGTCATTTGAAGATGAGTTATCCTGAGAAAAACGGGATTAACTTTTAAAATTTGATTTGTAATGAACTCTATCTCTGCACAACTTTCATTTTTGAAAGGATATCAGATGTGGATGATTTAAACTGTTCTTCTTTTATTCCAATCAAACTTTTACTCTTTGAATTATCCATTAATAATTTCAAGTCTGCAACAACTGCAGACCCTGCCATGTGGGACATTTCATCTGCTTGAACAGTGGACCCTATG
Source organism: Persea americana (assembly GCA_029852735.1). NCBI lineage: Eukaryota > Viridiplantae > Streptophyta > Magnoliopsida > Laurales > Lauraceae > Persea > Persea americana. The sequence goes on from CM056818.1 coordinate 35,153,975, forward strand.
AGAAGTCTTCTACTGTAGTTAAGACTCTTCAATTGACATGATGAGTGGACCCCTCCTTTCATTGATTTGCACATGGCTTGTATGTGGGGTCCACGTGGTGAATTATTTAATTTACTTCTTTTTAAGCTTCAATTTAGCAATGTAGGGCCCAGGATGACTATGTATGCTTGAAAGTGGTACCGTGACAGAGGCCTGCAATTCTCATTTTCTGCACATTCTAATTCAACACATCAAACACAAAAGAGCCCATATTGAAGTGGGACCCATCCGGATAGAGTTTTACTCCAACTGGGACTCTTCGAAGAAAAATTACATAATGTTCTAAATTAATGCAGAAAATATATGAAAAATGTAAAAGTTCAGGTTTCTAGGTGAAAATGCATGAGATGATGGAATTAAATGAATAATGATGCAATTCACCAAATAAAACCCCTAATTCATCCTAAAATGATGCATAAATATGCAAATTCATGAACTTAACACTAAACCACACTTATCTTCCATCACAACCTAGCAGAAGTCAATGGGATCACCCATTAGTAAACAGCTTTATGCACAGTAAAATGTCTTGCATCATGTGTTAAAAAATCTTAACTTCTTTTTTTTTTTTTTTTTTTTTTTGAATAAAATGCAGCCTCTTACCTGGCCAGTAAGCTCTGTTACTTCAGGAGGAGAAACATTAGTCTCCAGTTGCTCCAATGCATAATATTCAATTGCAGAAGCAGCTCTTGGACCCTCATAAGGATAAGGGCTGTCTTTGTCAACACCAAACACCAAAATGATAGGGAATCCTTGCGCATTGTATGCTCATTAGAGACTGTATGACCATGCTAATTAGAAACAGTAGATTGCCAAAAAGCATGGAAACCAAGTAAACACGCCAATACAGCAGATTCATATTTTATCCCAAAGTCAATGTTTCCATGTGCAAGCTTTCGCACCACTAGTTTTTAAGGGCATGATTGTGTGCATAGATTACATATGAATTGAGTACGTGAATTCATGCCATAAGTGATTTAAAATGTATATAAAAGGTGAATATACTAAAATAATTATCAAATAAACTTCATTTAATGAAAAAAAAATCAAGAGGAGATGGAAAATGAATACCTAGCCACCCTTATTAATTCAAATTCTAAGAAAGTCAATGTCTCATCTAAGCTGCTACCTTATATCCTTCCTCTATCACCTCATATCAGTCACACTGCACATCTTTAATAATCCTTCGGTAGAGCTCATTTGACCATGAATTGTTATGTATTCTATTACAAACAAACAAACCTTTAATGTCTCTATGTTATAGCTTCACTGGTTAGGGACATGGGTGTGTGAGTAGAGTGCATGAGTTTGAATCCACACCCGTCAGAAATAACATCATGTTCAGTAATTGACACATTCTTCTGTTACTAATTTAACATTGTTTTGTAGTTGATAATATAACTGTTAAAATGTTTTTTTTTTTTTTCCTTTTTAAATCTAACAAAACAATCAAAATGGTCATTACTTGATCTATCAGAAGAAGTTCATCCTTTGCTAAGCTGGGAAATAAGAACAGAAAACTCATGAAAATGCAAGCAAGCCATAACCAAGTCAGGTAACTTAGGGATAAATGCAAAACAAACTTATTCACCAAGCAATAATGGTTCCAAACCCAACCTCATTGCCATATCTTATAAGTATAAGTACATTCTCACTCCTCAAATATATAGTTTCCATAAGCAGAAAGATTAATATCCATTTTGTCTGTATAGGGTAAAATTACCTTTTCAGCATCACAATCAACATGGCCCAGCTTCACTTTCCCCTTCAAATTATTTGCAGCTTTCTTCCACTCGGGTGCCAACTTTTTACAGTGTCAACACCTAAAGCCAAAATGAAACAGAATTCAACTCAAAGTTAACAGGCACAATCCGAGCATCACTCTAAGCACAATTCAAACATTATTCTATGTAATTATCTAATTAAAATTTTTGAACTCAGTCCTCCCATATATTTTTCTAGAAGACATTTGCATGATATGCATGGAAGACATCCCACACTAACTGGAAGTATACATCATTGCAGAATTTATAGCTAATTATGTAACTCCACCTTAATATAGGTCAAACACTGAATTCACATCTCGCACCTACCCCATCTTGGAACCACAGTTTAAAAACTCGGACTTGGGTCAGCTTGGTCACACTAGACTTGAGTCCACTCGGCCAAGTTGAGCCGAGTCACACCCTCGAGCCCGCCGTTCTTGGAAAATTTTGCAATAATGATAAAAAAAAACTTTAAAAAATAAAAAATGATATCTTATGAATAAAAATCCTGTGATACATGTGTTGACCATTAACAATGAATTTAAGTAGTAGTACGTAGCCGCATTTGCTTTTTCCCCGAGTTGAATGAATAATACCTCCAATCTTTGAATGCTAAAACTTCTACAAAAATTTGTTGCTTGTCCATAATAGTAGTATGAGTTTGATTTCCTTTAATGGGCAGTTTGTGTAGCCATTTCTATATCCCTTTGTACTGATGTGCTGCTTTAATAAAATTCAGTTATCAAAAAGAAATCTTCCACAAAAATGTAGTTTTGATCTTTCAAAGTCATTGCATAAGGACCGCAAACCAACGACATCTTAATAGGTCAAGGCCAAAGCACATGTTAAAGGTCAAAGCTCATATTTAAAAAATCTTGAACTGGTATAGGCATAAATAATTCTTCGGTCTATAATGAATGAATGAATGAATGAATGAACATAGATTCAACAGTCATAACTCAGACATCTAATAGAGACATCTAATAGAGACTATGATTTGCAACTTTAAAATATCATTAAATCAACCACTTACCAGGGTGCAAAGAACTCCACAAGCTAGAGTTCTTTACTCTTAAAGGACTACTAGTACTAGTTCTTCAATGTTGCGAGAATTCAATTCCACTGATGCACTTGTTTCAGTTTTTTCACCTGAGCCCCCTGTAGCCTTTCCGCTCAAACCCTCCTTGAAGAGTGCCTTAATCTGTACATGATAAAACAATCTGAGCATTTTCTACAATAAGATAGAAATGAAAAAAGGGCAACATTTATGAAGAAAATAGTCAATTAGCAAACAACAACACAGCAGACATGCACGATGTCATAATAGGTGGATGGAAAGAAGAATTATATTGATCATAGAAGATGTCGGCATTACTCCAGCAGCAAATGATCTCTTCCTATCATATGTTTACAAAAAAATCACGTTTCAAAGTGGGAGTACTGATGAATTGATCTGAATTTCTCTTCCTTTTTTTCTTTTTTTTTTTATATCAGTAACTGAAACTTTCATTAAGAGAAAGAGAGAATACAAAAAGAAAAACAATAATGAGGCAATAACACTGGAAAAGAAAGAGAAAAGAAAATAAAACTAAAGGGTACAAGAGCAATATTGTACCCCACCCTATCTCAATTACATAATAAAACCCTTTCAATGAGAACTTCTCTCCACTCCTAGCTTGGCTTAAGCATCAGCCATAAAGTTGACTATTCTCAAGTCATGATGGAAGACAAAAATAATGGTAGTAGTGAAAGATCGAATTTCGTTAAAGAGGAATTAAAATTTCTCTTCCTCTTGAATAACTAAATTTCAAAGTGGGAGCCTGTTTTGTTGCAAACATTTGGATATATCATTTGTGGCGAACTTGATGTCATCCCTCACGAAGTAGAATTCCAAATGGCATCCCTCAAGAAGTAGAATTCCAAAATAATAATGAGTCAAGAGCATTCCAAATTCAAGAATGCAGCTGGCTAATTGGTGAAAGTAACTTTTCACACTCTGCCGATTTTCACCTCTAAATCCAAAATCAAGTAAAGAATTCAAAGATCTCTGTGCTAGAATTTTCAAACACAGTTGGTTCTCATTTGAAATATTCTCAGCACAGCCTTGCTTTAACCGGCCTGTTTTGTATTTTCTTCGTGGCAGTTTACACAAGGATCTTCAAGGTGGCTACACAAACTATTGGTTCCAATTGAATCAGCCCCTACATGTCACTAGCAACTTTCACTGAAGCATTACATGCATTCCACATCACTGATTCTGATGTCAGCGAGTGTAATGTAGTGATAGAAATCGATTTGGAAATCGAAATCCTAACAAAGATTACTAAAAGAAATCAAAGATTAGGGATGAGCGTGATACCTAAGAATTGAGAGGGGAGAGAGAGAAGAAAAGAGAAGCTCCTGCCCATTGGGATGTAGGGTTTTTTGCTTGGGCGAGCGAGAGGAAAAGAGGAGTCATCCCTTGGGCCGCAAAAGTCAAGTGAAGCCTTCATTTTTCAACGCAAGAGGTCACATCAAAAGCACTTTAATTCAAAATTTCCTCCGTTTGTTTAAAAAGAGCAAAAAAGCAACGACCTTTATCCACAAAAGGGCAAAAAGAAACTCACTTTCCTATATAAAAAGTAAAAAAGATTCCATACTAAACAACTAAAAACAAAATGTCATCATAAATCACTTATATTATATTTCCTCTTGAATTTATACTTTACTTCACTTCATTTCACTTGATTCCAAATGTAAAATTACCGAACAGAGAAGACGAACAGTTTGGTGAGTATAAGGGGTTTTTTGTATTTATTTGTGAAAAAAAGAAAAAAAACCTTTTATTTTCTTTTATTTAATCCAGAAAGCAATTGAGAGGAAGGTACTACTAACTAGGCATGTTTGAAACATGGCGCAATGCTATTAGGTGGAACATCGATCCGTTTCAACAAAACATGAGATCCGGATCCTAAAATTATCTATTTTATTATTATTTAACATTTTAACTTACCATTGGCGGCACCACCCAAATGAAAATTCTGGTGCCATCCGGAGCAACCACCCGCTCCCATTGGAAGATTGAAACAAAGCACAGAGAGCGGAGACTGCGGAGGGTCACATGTCAGTAAGAGGTGGGTCATGCGGTTGGGCACTTAAGGCCCGACCAATAGCGTCTTCCTAAAACATGTATACATAGATGGACCCCACTTGTAGCCTCATGTCACCACAAGTGCACCCGCCTCACTAATAATCATCCAATAAAACTATATGGAATGGAATCTTGATTATACAGTACAGTAGTGCTACTCTAATCCCAGTAGAGGATGTTGACTTACAAGAGCATGATCTACGGAAACAATGATGGTAATCATCTAAGTCCTGTTTTGAAATCTTCCCAGCATCTCTGCGCAATTCGTTCTCCTCTTCTCTTACAACCAGCAGCAGCTGCTCTTCAGTTGGTGCAACTCTCAAAATGGTGAAAAAACAAGTCCAATACTCTCTGGTATTATATAACGCCCACCATCTTCTTCTTCTTCTTCTTCTGTTGGTCTGTTTTTCTGCTTCAATTTACAGGCAATTTACAGGCTGTTGATTGCTCCATCAGGTCGATGCCTTCACCGATACACCATTTAAAGGGAATCCGGCAGCAGTGTGCATGTTGGAAGAAGAGAGAGGTGAGGAGTGGATGCAATCTGTTGCCAGGGAATTCAATGCTCCTGCATCTGCTTTCTTGAAACCCATCCCCCCTCCTTCTTTGGAGGGGAACCAGGAAGACCCAGTTCCCAAATACCATCTCAGATGGTTCACTCCAATTGCAGAGGTTATGCTGCTATAAATTCTCTTTTCATTTTTTTTTATTTTATTTTATGGATGGGTGGAGAAGATTTCAGGGTTTGTTTTGTGGTGAAGGGATTCTCTCTTCAGCTTGTGGGGATTGGGTTCACACACTGTGGAAAGCAGCAGATGGAGAGCTAAGGTGTAGGGCTTAGGGTGAAGATTAATACAGAAAAACAAAGAGAGCCAGTTTGTTTGCTTGGAATTGAAATCCTGGAAATTCTGAGAAATTTATTTCAAAAGTGCTTAATATTGAAGACCTCAAACCTCATTAATGATCCTTTGTTGCAAACATTTCACCATAAATTCTTAGGAATTCAATTCCATGCAAACAAATGGGCCCAAAGAACAACTATAGGATGGAAAATTGAGGAGAAAACTAGGGGTGGGAATCTCCTCATGTGGTATCACCACTTTCCTCTAGTAGTGATTCTTCACTTTGTTCAATTTGAATGGAGAGAACTATGAGGTGGTGAAAATCATTTTAAAAAATAGTAGAAAAAAAGAAAAGAAAATCTATGTTAGTTATTTTGAAAACAATAAAAGAAAATCCAAATGAGGAAGTATTAATGAGGAGTAAGATGTTAGTTATTTTGTTTATTTTTGTTAAAATCTTATGGCAGGTCATTGGTGGGTAAAATGTTACAGTTCTATGCTTTTTCTCTTTTATATATAAAAAATATATATACAGATATCTTATCCCTTGCACTGTTTATGGTCATTGCAGATCCAACCTTGTGGTCATGGAACTTTAGCTGCTTCACATTTTCTTTTTACATCCGGTCTCGTGAGAACAGATAGAATTGAGTTCCACACTAAAGCTGGACTTCTGACTGCCAAACGAGTTGATAGTTTTCAACAATCAGATGACACCTCAGGGTCTTCGAAAGACAAAGCAGAACACTTTTCTATTGAATTGGACTTTCCTACAATCCCAGTGACTCAATGCGATTCCACAGATATCCCATCTGTTCCAAGAACATTGAATGGTGCTCCTGTGATCAATATAAGGACAACGAGCCATGGTTTTCCAATTGTATTTCCTTGTCGCCATTAACTATCTCATACTTAAATATGAAAACATTTTGTTTGTTCAATAGAAACCTTGTTAAAGTATTCAATTTACTCTAATCCTGCCTTTATCTCTCTACTCACACCTGTCATGTTTGAAGAGGGGAACATGCATATCTCTCTGGCTACTCAATTATACATCAATTTGATTGTTTGACAAAATAGGTCAAGCAGATAATGCAAAAGCTGCATTTATCTTTGAATTTGGATTGCTGTCAGCTATTAACTGTCAATTTCTTTTCTTAAAATCTAGCAGTTATCAAATTCACACCCCACGCGCCGCCGCCCCCCCCGGCGGGAATCCCAGGGTGTGGCCATGGATAGCACACCCCTGTCGCACAGCTCCCTCCAGGGTTCGAACCCTGGAGTGGTCCTTTCCTTTACATCTCCTGACCACTAGGCCACCAACCAAAAACAAAATGCCCACATTTTGGGACTTGTTCATAATTTTGGCAGGCCCAACCTGTTTCTCTTATGGACATGGCTACCTTGTGTTGCGTGGTTGATGCGAGTGGAGAGCCATGAGTAGCTTAGAAGTTTAGAACTCTTCAAGGAAAAGGAGAAATCATATGATTTACAGCCTAAGAATTCACCTAGTATCCTCAGGCATTAAGTATGGTGCCCATTGTTTGAATATCCGGCCATTGATTTAATGTGAGAGAAAACATGCCTATCCATGTTGTATGTTCATTTTCCTGTTGAATGTAGTCCATTGCAGGTTGTAGTGAGAGATTGCCTCATTGGGTTTTTCTTGGACATGATTTTGCACCCTTGGTTGATCCAGTAGATCAACAGTCTGTAACTCTGTATCACGAAACCACCAGCTACACTTTGGCTTTTTGAGGTTAAAACTGATTCTTTCTATTCAAGAGCATAATGCCTTGCCGTGCAGAGTTCATCTTTGTATGATACCACCTCATCCGTGTTTATTTCGTTTGGTAAATTTTTAAACCTTCTTGATTTTGGCAGATGGAGCTCTCATCAGGAAAGGCTGTTGTGGATATACAACCACAGTTTGATGAGATACAAAATTCCTCTGGAAAGGGACTTATTATAACAGGGCATGCTGACCATGACTCTGAATTTGATTTTATAACCCGTTTCTTCTGTCCAAAGCTGGGCGTCAATGAGGTAATACATTCAGAATTGGGACAGAACGATGGCACTGGATTTATGGTGCTAATTTTGAGCCATTGTCTATGTAATAAAGAAATATTTTAATGATTTGTGTTCTAATTTGATGATCATTCATCTAGTGCTTATGTAATAAAGAATACTTAGATGATTTGTGTTCTAATTTGACTTCCACAAATCTAACTTGTGTACTGCCAAGTTCCAGCATTATAAACACATCTACATAAGCCCAAAACAAAAGTATATTATCTGGAACTAAGTTTTGATTTTTTTTTAAAGAAAATGTTCCTTTTCATTTCCTTTTCCTTTTTTTTTTTTTTTTTTTTTTTTTGTTCTATTCCCGCCGTTGCTAATAGATCTTAATTACATTGAATTTGCTATATCATTTGATGAGGAAAAAAAAAATGATGAAAGATGAAGAATGAGGAATGTTCTATACTGATAAAATGCAATGCAATGATCTCAATTACCATGTTTGTACAAATTGGAAAAGATAATCTAAAGCTATGATTGGATTAAAGTAAAAAAACATAACATGTAGGACAGTCTTCACTGAGCAAAGTACAAACTGTAAACTTTGAAACTACCAATTCAATACTCCTCCTCACTCTAAACAATGAAGACTTTCTCAATGCTTCTTCTTAGTGCTACTAGTTTTCACTCCCTTGTGAACTGAAAATGAAGATCTTCTATTCCCAGCTTGCTAACAGGGCATTGAATTTGATATTCACCAACTGCCTTTGTAAGCAACTTATTCGCTTTTGATTGATGTAAGAGCCATAGAAGTCTTGATGATGCTCTTGCACACCTCTCTTGAAAACAATTATGAGACTATCTCAATGTTCTTGGTCGTCTCATCAAAGTTCACTACAATTTGGATTGTGGAAATGTTCATCAGACTTTTATTTTCACAGGAGCACCACCATCTCATCTAACCTTTCCACTATTACCAATGTCATTGAGAAACCCCTCATGTCTCCGTATTCGAATTAAGTTACTGCTTGCGTTTTTCTTTTCCATGCTATTAATTGTTGCACCTTAGTGACCAATACCCACTTATTGAACTACAATCAGATTATGAAACAGCTGCAGCAGCATTTGTGTCATTAAACAGATGCCAGTAGAGGACCAAGGGATCCGTGGGGCTAGTCTGTTTTCCCTTGTCCGCTCATTTAACTATGATTAGTCACATTCTAATTAAGAATGGTAAAAATTTATCACAGTACTATTGGGTGCTGATGACATGGCTATAAATTGGGTTGATTGGAAAAGTAGAACTCACAATGTTGACTGTAGATAGATCGGATAAGGCTTCAATGATGATGAAGATGACTATTGAGTGATGAGTGATAATTGAAATAAATTTTAGTTTTACATATTGAAATAACACCATAACTCTTAAAGGTTATAAAAATTGACAATTTGTTTGAAACTGATAGACAAAAAGTTAGTCTTTCATACAGTTTGGATCCGGGATGGAACCATGGTGGATCTGGACCTGGATCCGTCTCTATTGATCCAGTTCCTGAAATGGATCTGGATTTGACACAGAACCTACTTGTTGTATCAAGATCCAAAACTGAAATAAGATATAGAGTGCATTAGTATAATTGGATAAAAGAGCTTAGACAAACATTTTTAATTATACAAGTGGGATTATCAAATGGTATATGATTATAACTATATAGATTCTCAAATATGAATATAATAATTAAGACTGTTTGAGATGTTTTGGACATCTCCAACACAGGCCAACATTTCCTATGGGCCCATCAGCCCCGATCCAATTGCCAACTAGCGTTGGTAATGATTTGGGACAAAAAAGGAAGACAAACATCATCTTTCCTGTGGGCCCATCAGCCCAAAGTTGACAAAACTACTGATTATATATGATGATAGCAATGGTAATCGTTTTTACTGAATTTTGGTATTGCCAATGTTGAACTTCTAGAGAAACAAGCAATCTTGATGCAGGACCCCAAAACTCTCTATATTTATGTCTATTTAAATGTGGGTTCAGAATCAGCAAAGAGTCAGTTTTAGCATCTTATTCAAGAGGAGCTTCTTTAGCTAGTTGAGGGCACGTTCCATGTTTGAAAGGAGAAACTCTCATTAAAGAAACATTTCTCCTGATTGCAGGGAACTTTACTCTATGAATCCTCATGATCATCATCATTATAGCCTTATCCTGCCTATCAAGAGTCAGCACTTAAACCCCATGAGTGCTTGATCACTTGAGCAAAATAGTCACACCTCTACTTGATTTCTCCCTTTGTAAAGGTGGCAGAGAGAGGGTACTTGGCACTGATTTTCATGAATTGGAGCTTGTTTTTCTTCAGAGCAAAAACTTTGATTGCTTTCATCCTAGATCTCAAGTTGAAGTTTTTAACTTGAGTGTCTTGCTTGATGAAGCAGATATATCATATTGCAGTATCATTTAATTTTTATTTCGTTTTTTAGTTTGTTAGACTTTTAAATGAAATGAAAAAGTAGCACAATTTATGCTTATTACAAATCAATTTGGGCAGTTCAACCTAATTTAAAAATAATGCTAAATTCTCCATGCTGCTTATTGGATCTCTCAGTTAAATCCTTCTTGTATTCTTGCAGGATCCTGTATGTGGTATGGCAAATTGTGCCCTGGCACCATATTGGAGTGAAAATTTGGGAAAACGCGACCTTGTTGCCTATATGGTACTCTCTCTCTCTCTCTCTCTCTCTATATATATATATGTTTGCAAGCAAGCGCGCTTGCGTGTGCTTTTGTGTCATGTGTATGTCTGGTTTGAGTGCATTCATGTGTCTTGCTCTATTGTGTGATCCAGGCATCTTCAAGGGGTGGAAGATTGGACCTCCATGTAGAGGAGAAAACCGAGCGAGTACTGATTAGAGGGAAGGCTGTTACTATTATGTTAGGTTATCTGTTGGTTTAGTTTTTAAGAGGCTTAGCCATCCATTTTGGGAACAGATTACCATATCCATATTGTAATGTATTTGAAGGGAAGCCTTTTATTTTGAAGCACCTTGTTGGGCACTTGTTTAGTTTAATGCAAGCATCAATGGTCATTTACACATCATTACACACATGTTAACAGGCATGTATGCCTCCAAACTTGCATACTAGTATTTATTTTCCTGTCTCAGAAGTAGGCCTGCCAATAATCAGTATGTCCTGTACCATGTATCTTTCAGTCTAATTCCTCTGTAAAATTCAAGATATAGACTGGGAAATTCGGATATTGGAAAGAATAATATCATACTTGACTTGTTCTTGCTTGTATATATCCAAGTGTAGCTGCAACAGTATAAAGCACAAACCCAATGAGAGGAAGACAGTGTAAAATAGATGAATCATGGAAACTTGTTTAAAATAGTTACTCCTTAGGTATAAGGAGTTGGTATGCGTCTCTAGTATTAACTTTTTATACTGGTGCTTATCATCTTCATCATCATCAAAGCCCTTGTCCCAACTCTGTTGGAGTCGGCTACACGAATTTTGTTTCTCCGTTCCGTTATATCTTGAGCCAAGTTCTCAGATAAGTTACTCCCTCATATCCATTTTTACCACTCCCATCCACGTTCTCTTTGGCCTACCCCTTCCCCTTGGTAGGCCATCAACCTTCATGGCCATGATGAATAGTACTGGTGCTTATATGTAACCTAAATACTTAGATAGATTGAGTACTTTTATGATGATTGTAAGCTCTTTTGTTTTCTTTATTAGGATATTTTGAGTATATACTAATTACCATGATGAGTAGTACTGGTGTTGATTCTAAATGTTGCCCCACTTTTAAACTTCATCCATCCCTATTTTGCATGGTGTTATATGTCACTCTCCTTTCTGTCATATTGTTAATTTGAAACTACTTCATTCCAAGTCATGATTAGCCTCGTCCTGGTTATTTGGACTCCAGTTTACACAATTGTGCAGAACAATGTATTCTTACCAAAACTATATATCAGCTCCAGGAACTAAAATGACTTGAAATCAGGGTCTTTTAACTTAAAGTTATTCAACTACTACATTCCAAATCCTTATCAGTCTCCTCCTAGTCCTTTGTACTTTTGACACATCAGTTATCTGTACTTGCTGAAAAATATGTTCCTGTTAAAACTATATACCAGCTTTTGAACTATATTGAGTTATCTGTACTCGCTGAAAAATATGTTCCTGGTAAAACTATTTACCAGCTTTAGAACTATATTGACTAGAAATCAAATGATCTCTTTTTTCAACTCGCGCTAAATGATAAGTTATTTACCAAAAAAAAAAAAATCATGCATTTAATGAAATGGTATTGAAACAAGCCAATTTAGTTTCTTTGGTATCAAAATCAAATATTTCAGCAAAACTCCTACAGACTTAAAAAATGGTTAATATTGTGAAATTAATTTCACAAATTTGCAACAACTAGTGATAACTAATATCCAGACATATTTGCTGATCGGAAGAATCGTTTCACTCGGCTTTGATGGACTTGTTTGCCAATGAAATTTTGGGACTGGAAGACTATAATAAGAGATTATGAGGCCTATGTTACAATGAAAGATAAAAGTGTGCTCATCTTTTTCCTTCTTTTTTTTTTATTTTTTTTTATTTTCATGTGGCTTAATTCAAATAGCCAAATGCAGCCAAAGCCTTCACTTTCTCTCTTTCAACAGAAACATTAGAAAAAGAGACAATCATGACCTCTTATTCTTTCCTGGAAGGAAAGCTAGAGGCATATTATCAAATATCAATTTGGCCAGGCGAAGGTGCTTTATATAATACTAAGGTTGAAATTGCTCTATAAGTAAATTGCTTGTTTCTTTAGTCTTGGTTCAATGTGCGTTTAACACTAACAAAACTATAGTCGATATAGGGTATCTCATCTTCAATCTTGTGTGAATTGATGTTTCTGCTTTCCTTGAACTTTTACCTCTCCATCATCAGCCGATTTTAGAGGGTTTTTTATTTTTTGTCACCTTTGCAAACAGAGTCAACTAAGTCTCTGACCACTAGAGATCCCTACTTGTTTATGTAGAAGAGAGGTGCCTCACTTAGCTGGCCCTCTTTATTTTCGTTTTCTTATTTTTTTCTGTCTTTGTTATTGTTTGGCCCTTTTTAATAAAATTATACCTATCATCAAGAAAAGCTGTGGGAGAAAATTCTCTCCATCTGTGAGAAAATCTTCTATTAAAAAAAAAAACACATTCTTGATCAATCGGCTCATTATTTTATGATTTTAAATTAGATGGCTATCCCAATTGATTTATGGCAGATGACTTATTCACATACCTCTTGTCCCTAGTGGGTTCTGTTCGTCCCTCCCAAGATGTTATCTTAAGAACTCTAGCTTTCCTCCAGGAAATGCACATAACATACCACAACCATTTCTAGGAAGGACAAAATCAGAGAGCATAAAGACAAAAGTCCTGAGCCCAAGTCCTCTCCATCTATTCTTCTTCAAGTTCTCCCCCAAAAAGAGGAAAGTCAAGTTCCTTTAAAAAAAGAAAAATGAAAAGAAAAGGAGAAAGTCAAGTTATATTCATGTGATTAAACCATTGTTTTACCTAGTTCACAATTCAGTTACTGTGCATTCAAATTGCAATTCTTAATTCAACACTTAGTTTGATCATCAAGTTTGATGGAGTAAGGTTAAATTGATTTGAATCTTACTTCTCGAGCCAATTAGACAAAAATCTTATCCGTCCCCTACTATATAAGTCCATTACTACGGTCCACATCTAAAATCCAAACCAATCAAAATGATTGTTCTTTACATTTAATTTAAGTTGGCCAATTCTAATTGGAGTTAGATATTGATTAGTGCTAACACAGGGTGCTGTGAATTATTCAAAATAAACTATTCGTAATTCGAAGGCCTTCTCGGCAAAGTAGGCAACTATGGATTAAACTGTTACATCCCAACCCTTAAATCATTGCTATAACTCTCATCCCTTAACACATTCCTGTTGGCACCACAATAGCAAGGGTCTACTTAAAAGAAAAAAAGAAAACAAAAGTGCACCAGCATGTGTTTTTTACGTTTTTCCCTCCTTTTCTGCTTTCTTTATCAATGGCTAACGATCAAATTTGGCTTTGATTTGACGCTAACTATAATTTACTTGACAAAAAAAGGTTGCTTAGCTGGTTGGCAACTCCGCATGTCACCCGGCTACCTTCTCTTGGATCCTAGCCCTCTAGGCTAGGACAAGGTGGGGTACCAAAATTTTATAAATAAAAATTGTAGCTTAACTTAATAACAAAAATAAGTACATCTAAAAATTATTAAGTTTTGAGTCTTTACAATTGAAAGGTTGGGATTATCTGATTGGGTAGGGCTGGGGCTCCTGTAAGAGGGAAGCAATTTTAGCAAGGCAGTGGCCATGGAAGTAGAGGTGTAAATTTGTGCGGGCGGCCCAAGCCCAGCACAGGCATAGAAAAACCGTGCCTGAGCCCGTTGACCCGGCCAACGGGCCATGTTGGGCCAAGGCTGCTAGGCCCTCTAAGCCCGCAGGCAGCCAGGCCAGGCCCGACGATGTCCCAAACGGTCATTTTTTTAAAACCCCACCTCATAAAAAAAAGGTCAAAAAATAATTTTTTACATTTTTAACACCCCCCGCCCCCCCCCCCCCCCCCCCCCCCCAACAAAAAAAAAAAAACTATAAATGGTTAAATGGAGGGGTATTAGTGTCTTTTGATCACAAAAAAATTATAAAAAAAAAAAAAAAGTAAAGGAGGATATGTGGGCTGCCCATGGGCTGCACGGCCCAGCCCAACACGGCATGACCAGGGCTGTGCCCTAGGCCGTGCTGGGCTGACCCCCAAGAGGTTGGGCCCGACACGGCACCGTCCACATATCAGACACGGGCCGGGCCGTGCCTGCCTCGCCTGGACACAACTGGGCCGGTCTTGGGCTGGTATGGCCCAAATTTTCACCCCTAAAAGAGAACAAAAACAACCATATGAGCATTCTAATTTCTAGAACACAAATTGTTTGATTGACTTGTGTCCGTCTCTGAAAAAGGTCAGGAGCTGCAAACGTTCAACAATGATACAAATCCACGCAGCATCAACCTGCTCTGCCTATTCAGTTGACCCTTCTTCTCCAAGAAAAAACATACGGATGCTCTGTTTCTGCTGAATTTCAAGCCCATCTCTTGTAAGCACATCTCAACCATTGATCAGGCAGCCTTCCCTGTTCCCTACCCTTGTTGATTTGTCAAAACCATCCATCTATCATTGAAACCATTACTAATGACTCACCCCATTATTCCATTTTGACAGATCAAAATGGTCAGCTAGCCCCTTAAGCCAAATTCAGATGATGCATCATCATAGCCAATCTAGGGCCCAGAACAAGATGTGTGGGCCCCACCAGGGTAACAATGAGGAAGTGGGGCTGTAGCAAGCGTCAGCAGGCAGATCTCTCTTTCCTTGTGCAGAGAGAGAGAGAGGGGGAGAAAGTCTTCTCCAGTTCTAGAAGAAAGAAATTCTTCAAACATCTGTATCTCTTTCGCTTCATTTATTACACCCTCCTCTCTCTCTCGATTGATCAATCGATCGATCTCAATCTCAACATGGGTCAGTCATCAAGCAATAGAAGAAACAATCAAAACCATAATCGACCTGTTTCTCCCTCTCAATTACTCTCTTCTTCTTCTTCTTCTTCTTCCTCTTCCTTTTCCTCTTCAAATCCTCCTCCTTCCAATGCTTTTCCTGGGTTTCCCCCTCCTGCTCCTCCTCCTGCTGCTGCTCCTCTTGCTCCTAGCTTTCCTGGGTTTTCTGCTGCTCCTCCAACCTATGCTCCTGCAGCAAATTATCCTTACCCTTCACCTCCTTATCGCCCTCGTCCGCCACCACCCCCTAATTTCTATTCTCAGTACCCCCCATTGGGGAATCGACCGAATTACTCTTATTGCCCCAATCAGAATCATGGGTGGCCTCAGTTTCACGCTTCTTCTTCCCAGGCGGTGCCTGCGACGCCTCCGCCGCCTCTAGTCGAGCATCAGAAGGCGACAACGGTGAGGAACGATGTTAATTTGCATAAGCAGACTATTCGGCTCGAGATGGATGAGCAGAACCCAGATACCCATTTGGTGACATTCACCTTTGATGCGGCGGTTGATGGGAGGTATGCGTTTTTGGGTTTGTGAGGTTCTTCTTTTCTGTTTTGTTTTTAATCCCCTGTTTGTTGTTTCGATTGAATTGAATGATGGTGTTGATGAATTTAAGCTTAGGTGAGTTTTTTTTAACTGGATTGTCAGATTTTAGTGGAGAATGTCTGAATTGTTTGTTTGAGAGGGGTTTGAATTACAAAGCCAGATAATTGGGATGAGAGTATGATGAAGATGAATTAAATGATTGAAGGATTTCAATGCTAAAATCTTTTAAATTTGTTTTATCTTTCATTGGAGTCTGAAGGTAGGTCTCAGGAGTAATCTCAAGTCAGGGGTTTCAAACATATGATTACATTAAGGGCCTGTTGGGTTGCATATTTAAGTGCATTTACTTGAGAGAAGAGTGTACATGGATCCTGGGATCAGGTGGTAGAGGGTTGAGGAAAGTAGTAAATCTTTACTGAAGTTTTTTGTGGGTACATAATGCTTAACACCAATTTAGGTGCAATTTTGGTGAAAGCTTGATGGAGGAACTGGTGACTGTGGAAACAGGCATAAGTGAAAGTTCTAGAGATACAGTTGTAGTCCCTCGACCAAAATGGGAAACCAAACATGCCCAAACATCTGTAGTTTTTGACAGGGTAATACTCAGACAAAATGGTATTGTCTTACCGGCTTTCCTTTTCCAAGTTGTGTAAGTCAATATACTTTTCAGTAGCAACAGAGAGTAACTTCCTCTCCCAATTTGTCGAGTCGAGTGAGGAACTTTTTATTGATAGCAGTGAGAAAGAGAACATTGGGAATTGTTGAAAGAAAAAATAGGTAGGCACATGATATCAAATCTGCAAATCCATATTTCAGTATCGTAACCTGAATGGCTTGTAGTGTACATAGGATCACTGGAACTGATGTTGTTGGAAAACAGAATAGTGAAACTGATGTCGTTGGAAAACAATATAGTCACTGGGATTATGAAAAAGAATTGACCTATGTTGATTTGGGGGACCAATATAATCTTGTATTTGGACCATTCAAAATAAATTGTAGTTTTGGATTTGGGAGCATAGATATGATTTTGGAATATTCCAACGGTTTTTCATTTTGATATGTTAAGTTGGGAATAGTACCCTATACAGTTGTGAGGTTTTCTTTTGAAATACAGCCCCACTTCATAGGAATTCTTGATAGTTGAGTCACTGGGTCTACTATTTATCATTCTGTGCACTTTGCTGTAACTTATTAGTTATTCCAATCATGTTCTGTTTCAGAAAATAATAAAATAATAAATGTTATTATTATAATTGGCATGGTGGATCATTTTGTTTCAGAGAATGTGTGTGGTGTGTGGATCATTTTGTTGCATTGCATGTACTTCAAGTCAAAATTAGTTTGGATGTTTTGGTGGATTTGATGGTAAATAATTATTTATTTTGCTGAACATTTTGGGCAGCAGAAATCAGAAAGGCATTTGGTGTAATGCTGTTTCTCTAATCTTTTTGCCTCAAATCAATATTGTCTATTGGAGATGGTAGTGATTTGAGGCAGAAAATTCAGAAAACTGCATGCTGCCCATCTAGTGTGGTTTGGTTTTCCATGCTGTCATGCTGCTCCAAATGCAGAGAATCAATAAGCATTTGTTCTCCCCCAAATTTTAAACTACTTGCAATTTGACGTACATCCGGAAATGCCCTTAGACAATACCAGAAGAAAATCTATATAGAAATTAATCTCAGTTTTTCTCTCTTATGACAGTATCACAATCTTTTACTTTGCTAAGGAAGGGACCAGTTGCAGATTCTCTCCCTTGTATCCTGATAACTTCGTTCCAGTGACGGCATCTTTTCAAAAAGGACCGAATCAAAAATTTCGTCAGCCTATAGGAACTGGAATTGATCTAGGATTTTTTGTGCTGGAGGATCTTGGAAAACCCACATCAGATAATGTGTTTCCACTTGTTATTTCTGCTGAGGCATGCTCACCACCCTTGCCTACAGATGAACAGCTTGGGCAGCCTCCAGCTCCTGGTAATGCACAGATCACTGAGGCAGTTATTGAAAAAAAAAATGGTGAGACCTTCGAAGTGAAGGTAGTCAGGCAAATATTATGGTTTGATGGTGTTCGCTATGAGTTGCGAGAGATTTTTGGTATTGAAAAGTCATCAAAAACAGAGTTTGATGATGATGACCCAGGAAAGGAGTGTGTTATTTGCTTGTCTGAACCAAAGGATACCGCTGTGTTGCCTTGTCGACATCTGGTGAGAATCTAATACACTCCCTTTTTTTCTTGTTGTTTCTTTGTGCCTTCTGGCTGCTTTTCTTTCTTCTATCCTCAAGAGCTTGTTAGATGCACCCCATATTGCAAGTGGCTTGAATATTTTTACAGAGCAGATGGTTTTCCATGCCCCTATGCTTTTGGGCGGTGTAACATTTTAGAGTATGCAATGTTAAATTGTACTGCTCGCTTGGTTCTTTAAAATGAAAAATGTCGGCCCATCTTTTAGTGATCAAAAGTGTTAATATGTTTATGGATGTGAGAAAACTCCAAGAGTCTCCATCATCAAATGAACTAGCCTGTATCTTTTTCCCCCCTCACTGAATGTGGACTGCTGACTTTAACTGTCCATTCATAAGTCACCGACCTTGACTGATCATCTTCCAGGAGAGATAGTTGGGCATCAACCTTTTAATAATGGGACTACAACAGAAGTCACTAGATTACCAAAAGGTGGATTCCACCTGATCGACTGCTGGATGATCATAAAATTTGTCATTTTTCATCTTTTTACACCTCAAAAATAAGAAATCACAGTGATGGGATACTTGCGTTCACCATTCTTTTTGCCCCAACTCATGTTCAATGCTGATTCTCATACTTGGTTTTGCCTAATGAGTATCCAACCTTGTCTGCACAAGGCTGCAAGCGCATGACAGAATGGGTCAACTGTGAAAGTACTTGAACTGATTGTGACGGGGTATATTGAAATGAACCCTAAGGCCATGTTTGAAACTTTCCTAATGGCTTAGGGATATGGCATTGTCCTAATGGTTTCTTAGGATAGTCTCTTTTGATCAAATTGGACATCTGCATGCAGCCATCAATTTTAACACATGCTGGAGTTTATTTCCATAGGAGGATGGAGAACCATTTTCTTTATAAAATTGACCAACCACTTGCACTCTTCTAACCAACCATGGCTCTATTTCACACCAAGAATGTTTTGAGGCCTTCACTTTCTTAGGAAAATGCCAAACATGACCCTGTAGACTTACACATGGACCATGCCAGTAGATGTCATGGTCCACATGTAAGTCTAGAAGCTCATCAACTGGTTTGACAGTTTTAATCACTGCCCTGCTTTCTTTTATTATTGCCATCTTGCAGCTTCTTAAAGTGTAGCAATATTGTTTCCTTTTCAGTGTATGTGCAGTGAATGTGCAAAAGTATTGAAGTTTCAAATGAATAGGTGTCCCATATGTCGCCAGCCAGTCGAGGAACTCATCGAGATAAATATAAAAAAAGGATAACCAGTGAGAAACATTTATTTTCAAATGGGTTCTTCTGGTATGATATCTTTGGCATTCTCTGCTTGGGTGTGTAAACTGATGTTTGATGTATGTATCTTTATGTTTATATACTGTTAATCATTTTTTTGCCATCTTGCATGTTAAACTTTTATTGTATAGCTCCATTGGAATGCTCTTAATAAGCATGTTAATAACAATTAAGAAAATAGAAAATCCATTCCAAGATTCGCATGTATTATTGCATGGAAGCCAGCATTCCTATTTTATCATAATTTTTCTGTAGCTTTTATTCCTTTTCTTCTAATTCAATTAGGTCTTGGTCCATTTCCCAGATTCTTCCAGGCTTCTCTTGTACCTTTCCTTTTGAGTTTAGTTGCCACACAGGCAGTTATACATATTAGTCCTCAACTCCCCGGGCAATTGTGTTGATACAAATCTTTGCTACATATATATCCATGCCAACTCAATTCTCAAGTCCAGTTTCAGTGTTCAGAATGTGTATGTATAGGTGTTGGATTGATTCGATAATATAGAATTATTAGTATATCGGTACCTTTTTTACTATTTCTTTTTTCAAGGTAATGTGACTCGAACCCACTACCTTCTGGTTGTAACAGTGAGCACCTTCCTACTGTGCTACAATCTCTCATCAAATGTTTTTTCTTATATTGTTGAAATAACTTTTCACTATTTTTTACCTCTTAATATGACTTTGTAATTTACTAAAATCTGGGTGCGGCCTAGACATTCTGCCATGGATTCTATGGCCACGCTCATGCCATGCTATGCCAGATCTAATGCAGATAGCTTAAGAGATTTCAGAAATCTGGTTTCATAATTCACAGTTTATGCATGCTATACACAATGTGAACAATTCAACTCTCAAATCTTTTGTCAAATTTGCAAAGGTTTCTCTCATAGTGGAAAAAAGGAAGAACTAAAGGAAGACAGAAAGTTCAGGATACATGCATGTTTTACTGTTCCAAGGTTTGAAGTATTATTGTGTATATCTCCAAAGTTTTTGATAGAAGTCCTATTTGAGTACTTCATGATATGTAAATTTACACGTTTCCCTTTTTGTCCATTGTCTTCCAAATCCCAACACAAATCTGAGCTGGAGAGCTAGTGGGAAATCATTACATCCAAGAAAATTGGAAAATTGACAGAGATGCATATCCCTGAAAATTGAAAGTCGTTGTCCAATTCTAGATTCTTACAAAAATATTGCTAAATTGTTATGTATTCTGTGTAAATCACAAGAAATTTTCCAATCTAAATAATGACCAAGCAGCTAAAGGGATATAATCAATGATCAATATCATGGGATACCTGTTATCCAAATCCATGTTATTGATGTCTTAAAGAAGAGGATGCCATTCATAACTCTTGCCCAAGCCCATCATGAGGTTCTTATGTTTACGTTTACACGCTTAGAATTAGAAATGAGCGCATTCAGGACCATATAGGGTTCACATCAATATGTGATAGATTAAGAGTGACTCATTTGAGATGGTCTATACATGTCCAAACCAAGCCTGCAATGATGACGTCAAGGAAAAGTCTTTTGATGCAAGTTGATGGCCTGCCAAAGAAAAGGGGTAGAGGCCAAAGAGGACATGGATTGCAGTGGTAAGGTTAGATCTAAAAAGTGCAACCTATCTGAGAATTTGGCCAAGATAGACTGGTATGGAGAAACGAAATTCATGTAGCTGACCCCAACATAGTTAAAACATGCTCTGATGATGATGATGAATAATTAAGAAAAGAAACAAGATGGAAAGATATGGCCTATAGACAGAGAATAGAACACCAACAATAAAGTCAGAGAGAGTAAACCAATAAACGGAGAACAGTTTACTAGTCATCTCATTTGGTATCACATGCAGCATCCATACTGTGAAACAGGACTAGCAACATTTTTGGAATAATTCTCAATCAAAGGGAGTTGCTTCGCATATACATTGGTAGCGATGATCCCATATGGTAGACCTAATGAGTTTGTAACGCTACATAGTTTGTGAAAATCTGGATAGTGCCCAACACCATTGTTATCCAAATCTTATGATTTATAACTTGAACCTTACTTCTTTTTTACTGGTAACTAAATTTTATTAAAAGCTAAACAGAATAAAAAGACATACTGAGAAGCAAACAACTGAAAAACCATCCAAAAGAAAGTAAATGGATAAAAGCAACAGCCAGAAAGCTCAAAAAGAGGTCATTGAGCCATGTCGACAACCAAGATCCACCTCCCAACTCCTCTGTAGGAAGACAATTGCCCATATCATTGGCTGATCTCTTCACATGCGAAAAGGATGCGTTGAACATCAAAGCTAGGTCTGTAACTTCCTCTGTAACGTCTGCCGGCTTCTAGGGCAGCTTAGAAGAGCCTGACGCCCACCGGATAACACACTGGATAGTCTCCCTCAACAATAATATTGGAAAGACTCAATCTAGCAGCTTGACGAAGACCCATTCTCAAAGGAAACACTTCTTCCGGATTCACAGAACAGAAACTGGAAGGGCCTGAGAAGGAAACGATGCTCGAATACGATTGATCTGTGATGATACCACAACTTGAACCTTACTATTTGAGTCAACAGTTATGTGGGCAATTTGAATCTTATGCATAAATCCCTTATTTTGTCTCTAAGAATCTTTTTTCTTTTTTTTTCTTGGTGAATCTTATGATTTTATGATTTCAATTTAATTCAATCAATGCTTCCAATTCCTTTTTTTTTTTTTTTTTTAAAGAAAGGTGTCAGGATTTTTGTACAAAAAATGTAACAGTAAAATTGACCTTAGTCCTTTTGTTTTACTTTTTTCCCCCTTCTTCTTTACCTTCTTGTTTGAAGGCCTTGAAGCCCAAATAAAATCATCTCCAACATACATTAAACAATCATACAGACTTAAATCTAACAACACCAGTTGGCAAAAAAAACCATACAAAGACTTAAATCTATTTTGATTTTTAACTATGGCAGAAATTAGAAGGTCATCCAACAACACCAGAGATGCACTACTTTATATAAAGAGGTGACCGAAGTTCCAACTTATACATGAGCCGCCAAAAGTAAATGTTAGATAATTAACGTATCAGCTGTGGTTCTTCCCCCTTAGATGTACGCTTGAATCGTAAGATTCACTAAAATTAGTATCTAATTGTAAGTTGCTTGTCAATTGGTTTCATCATATGGATATGAATCTTTTTCCTTAGGACTCCATACAAATCATGGGATTCAGGTTACAAATCATAGATTTCTAACAACAATGGCTGTGCTGGTACTTTTTTTCTCTTTCGTTGAATCTCTACCCAAGACTTAATACTTTTCTATTCCAAGGATGTAAGCCCATATCGGTAACCTAATCTACTGCACTTCTTGAGTCCTTTCCTAGTTTTACCACACATCCATCTCAACATTCTCTACTACATTAATTATGTGCATGCATTGCTTCTTGACTGGCCATCATTCATCTCTATAGGTCATAGCTTGTGTAATCATATACAATTTTCCTTTTAATGTTGATGGTACACATTGATCACAAAGAACTCAAGAAGCAAGTCTCCTTCAACTATCCCGGTCTTATCCTATGTTCGACATCTTCCTCAATCTTCCATCCTTACTAATATTGAGCCAGGGTATCGAAATGAATTTTTTTATGGGTTATCTCTTGAGCTTCTATTCTCACGTGTGCTTTAGCTCTATGCACATTGCTACCGAAGTTGCAATTCGTCTATTGAAATTAAAGTGGTTCAACAATTAATGCATGATCAATGTAAGCAAGTTCATTAATTGACAAAAGGAAATCTTATTGCTGCAATGGTTGGTACTACATCTTTTGTTGCATGTTAGCTGAAGAAGAACACTATCCTTTAGGGGTTCTCTGCGCATGCCATGAATGTCAAAGATTGAAGTGCTAAAATAGTGGTGTAGAACCACCTCTCTCTCTCTCTCTCTCTCTCTCTCGCATCATATTTGGATGAATGGACCTTTTCCCATGAATTTCTTTTACACCAGGAAAATTTTGACATCTGAGTTTTTCTTTTAGAATCTCTCTTACCGTCCTCAATACGTCTAGCTTATTGATCCAAATGGTACTTCTGTTTATGGATCATTGGGAAGATATTATGGACCCCAATGGCACCGTTGTTAACCATTAGGAATAGATGAATCAGTAGGAAATATTTGAATTGGATTAATGTTCATATGTTCTCTTTTTTCTTTTTCCTTTAGAAAATGAAGAAAATGTATTCTTCCAAGTATTCACTTTCCTTCCCAAAATGAGACCAATATTCTCTTGCACAAGCGCATGCACACAGAGAGAGATTGCTTTCATGCATCTTAACTAGAAAGTCAGTATATTGATGATATAGCTTATTCTATAGTCAATTATTAAAACTGTTTAAGCTCGTTAGATTGAGGACAGAAGGCTAATATGATGTTGATGTTGATGGTGAAGATTAAGAAGAATGGTGTGAGTTGGTTCTATTTAGTGTTGTTGCTTCTATCTGTTGCAGACAGTCGAATAACTATAGTGAAGATGAAACCCAGGAATTATATGGAATAAATCTCAATAATAAAGAATTTGACAAGATGTAAAAATTAAATCAGAAAAGGGAAAAAAAGAACTTGGATCTCATCAGAAGCATGCCTAGCACGCTTAAAAAGATTCCTACCTCACTGAGATACAATGGATGTGGAATGCCTTGTTGAAAGATATTAAGATTTCCTTTTGTATTCCTTCATTGATCGTGCACTCAATGGGTGGAGCTTCTTGACCAGAAAACTCTTCTACAAATTTGATATAAAGACCCTAAAAGAAGTGCGCGAAAAATAAGGAAAGAAGGGAAGAAAGCGTCTGCAGAGGGAGGAAATGGATTCCTATCCATCTTCTCTCTATGTTTTTCCTATGGTAAATAAAATGAAGGGGAAAGAACAAAGCCACCCATCTTCCACCCTTCTCCTGCTCCCTATGAAGCCCAGATATGCACGAATACGGCAAGGACATGTTATAGATATAACAAGGACATGGATTTTACATGTAAAAAGCGAAGTATCAAATACGATACGATACATTGCCCATTTTAAAGTATCCATGCATCATAACCTGCTCCTATGCACATACAACTGTTGTAAGAACATCAATATCTCAAGGGAAGTGGGGGGAGTGAAAGAGAGAGAGAGGCTTGGTTAACTCTTGACTTGTATGAACAAGTGGACATGCATATAGGAATATACCTTCACAAGCACCCTCAAATTTGCCTTTGATGAGGTTGGAGCCCTTCATCAGAAGCACATCACCATGAAGGGTAATCAAAGGTCTACTGTTACCCCACGTCCTTCAGAGGTTGATTGATATCCCTACTTCTATAGAACAAGAGGCTTTGCTAAGTCTATGGGCCCAATTTGTATGTAAAATGTGTTGACATACCGTCCATTTCAAGGACGCCAAGATGTAAATAAGGGGCACTGAAGAAACTGTCAGTAGGCTTATGTATATTGAACATAGGTCGTAGGGTCTGGCCATGCGGGCAGCCTTGACTGGGTATAACTTGTATAGGCCCAACCCAAACCTGAACCTCTTCTGTTGTAGACATATGAGGCTGAAAATATGTACCAAAATCTAACTGGGAGTTAAAAGGGATCGATCACAACACAGTTACCAGGTTGGGTTTAGGCTAGCATGTTAGAGTGCAATGAGTTGACTCCAGATTGGGTCTATCAGTAGCAAGTACGAACCCAACGAGAACATGAATGATTTACTAATAGGATTGATAACCCAAGGGTCTATAACTATTTGTCTGATGAAATACACAGAAATTGAATACACATAAATCTATGGTGAAATAAACTCCCTCAGAAGGACTATTAAATAGGTGATGAGTGAAAAATAAAAGGCGGAGATGTAGTGGGACCTTGACTTTCTTAGGTATTGAGTTACTAGGGTGATGGCTTTCCATTGTTCCATTATTTAATTTCCTTTAAAGGTGAGTTTATTTGACGGTCGATTTTGGAAATTCACATTTGGTTCTTATTTAACCACTTTATAGAAACACAATCCTTCGTCAATTACATGAAACAGCCCTAAGCGTTTCAATGCTTGGTGTAGCTCGATGCTATGATGCCAAATCTGATGTAAATACAAAACCAGGTGGATCCCAATTGAATGCAACTCGATTAAATTCAGCAATCAACAATGAATCTACCAAGCAACAGTTTGATTAAATATCAGTTTTTGGAAATCATGATCATAATGAATTCCTATACAACCTAAAGAAATTCTTTTGAAATAAATAATGCCTACCGATGTCAGGCAGCATAAATAGTAAATTGGGCCCTGTTCTATAATCGACTGGCCCACTATTTGTTATCAATATCTGGAACCAACTAAAACTTCAAGTAAGCAACTATGTATAAGGTTGTCAATGGGCCGGATTCGCATAAGATTGCCTGAGGTCCAAATAAACTCCTTGAGTTACAGTTCAAATGGAGTCTAGTCAAGTCCAAGCCTGCCGCATCCCACAAAGTGAATCAAGGCACGGACTGAAAATCTTGCACTCTAGCTCTAAAGGACTTGTGCAGGAGACTGAAACCCTATATAAAGAGTGGGGAGTATGTCCATGACTCCTAGTTTGGATGGACTCAAGAGCCTGATTGAGCCTGCCAAGACGGCCCAATTAACCATTTGTGCTTGTGGACTTGGGTCCAGACTTCTAGAGCATATTTGTTGCATATAATTTTATATATAAGAAATGTAAGATTTTTACTTCTAAAAGTGGATAAAATTGAAGAAAGAAACAAGAATTATCAAAAGCATTCATCAAATTATCTCCCCTTTATGAAAAATGAATCCAGAGGAGATGGTAAATGAATACCAATACATCACTCCAGTAATTCAAATCCATAGAAAACTTGAGTTGCATCAACTTCTCCACCTTATATCCTTCACATCTCACCTCACATCTTTAATAATCATTCGATGGAGCTCATTTGATCATAAATTCCTTCGTATTCAATATCAAGGCTGTTGATTCCTTTACCATGTATGGTCTGTTGGATCGGTTGTTTAAAAGTTGTGGCCCACATGACCGTTCTGATAGAATCTATCCTTCCACTTAGTTTTCGCTTTGTTTTTTTTAATTTGTTTTGCCTCTTAGTCAAATTAAATTTCAATTGCTATCTTTGCTAAGATCAAGGGATAAGGCTTGATTCTCTTTTCTTGATGGGAGGAAATGATTAAAGAAAATCTGGATCTATAAATAAGACCCTTGAGTAATTCTCTTGGCTACAATAATTTCTTGTCTCTATTACACCTACGCAAGAAGAAAGAAAAATGCACAAGAAAGTTATAAATCTTAGATGGGTTATAAAAACACATTGATGCACTTCCTTACCCATGTATGATCAGGTTATAGTTTTAGATTTTAATGAAACTCATCAAATTATTTATAGGAAAAGTTTAGAAATCCAGCTGGATGTTTCGAACACCACTCTTATTTCGGGGCCTAATGTTCCTCTGCGCATTGAGAGAGCATGCAGTTGTCTTCTCAAATAGGGAAGCAATCTAAATGAAGAAGGTAGCTTTTATCAGCAGAAATCATCATTCACGTGATGTTGACTAAATTGGGGAAGAAAAGGCGTAGTCATGCAGATTTTTTTGGGGCATGTCTGTTTGCCTGTAGGAATTCATGGTCAAACAAACTCCATCAATGGATTATTAAAAAGGTGAGTGTGAAGGGTGAGAGGTAGAGATGTAGACAGAATCTTAACTTTGGTAGGATTTTTAGTTACTACAGCGGTTAGGTATTCATTTCCCATACTCCCTTGATTCAATCTTTGTAAAGGGCCTTTTTCTTTCAAGTATTTGAATAATAGGATTGTATTTCCTCTAAGCGGTTCAAAATGAAGAACCAAAGTTGAATATCCCAAAAACGACCATAAAAAAATGCGCCTTTAGAGCCAATTCATTTACGTAAAATACATATGAACTAAATTCATGGTAAAATAAGCTCCACGAAGGATTAATAAAGAGGTGACGGTGAAATATAATGTGAATTTCATGACTAGTAGTAGAGTAGTTATTGTTTTAATGTTTTTCATGATTGAAAGATGGTGAGATGGAGGATCACATAATTGGATTATCGTAAAGGGGAGAAATAGTCAAAATAACCAAATTTCAAAGGAAAATTTTCAAATAAGGCCTTAAGTTTTTTTTTTCCTTATTTTATAAAAGGATACAAGTTTCAAAACTTTTCAAATTAGTCCTTCAGTTTTCAGTTAAGGACATTCGGCCATTTAATGGTATTTTTTATGACTTTCTTCCTCAATTTTTTTTTAAAATACCAAAAGACCCTTCATTTAAAGCCATGACATGGTTCCAGCAGCCACTACATTTAGCCAATCGCCGTAGAAATGTAAGTTGTCCTCAATCACTGTGAGGATGCCGGTGAAGAAAATGAAGAGAATATATAGGAAGTGAAGGGGGATTTTATTTTAAAGGCTAATTTGGATACTTTAATATTTTTTAAGGAAAAAGTAACCAAAAAATAGCTTTAAAAGGATGAATGTCCTTAATTGAAAACTTTTTGGAAAACTAATGGACTAGTTTGAAAAGTTTTAAAACTTATGTCCTTCTTTGAAATAAGGCAAAGACTCAAGGCATTATTTGAAAATTTTCCAATTTCAATCCAAGGAGCTGACTAATTATCATTGATCCAGAGAGGTTTAGGTGTTTTGCAAGTCTAATTTGATTGAAATAAAGTAGGTCCAATTAGATTTATTTGAAATAAAGTTGTTAATTTCAATTTGACTTACAAAAAGTTTGGCATGTTTCATGCATGCAATTAGAAAAGCAAACTTATCATGTTATAGAAGTTACATGGGTAGGTGTCATATAGTTAAAGTAGTACATGGATAATTGTCATATCATAAAAATTATGTGGGCAAACTTTTCAAAAGTGTCTAATTACTTTTGATATTTATCTTTATTCAAATAAAGTTACCTTCTTGTTAATTTACGAAAGAGAGATAAAAGTTATAAAAGTTGATTGAATCAAACATTCTCATAAACTTTTGTACACAGTCTAAAACCCCCAAATATCTATTTGAATTAATTTTAAATCAAGCGGACCCTAAAGGTAGACTTGCTAAATTCAAATGCATTTTTTATAAAGAAAAACTCTAATATTTTAACTAAGCTAAACTAAAAGTTTAAGAGCTTTAATCCTTTATTTATTCTTTTTTTCCGGCATGTGGCTACACGGCTGCACCTATCTTAAGAGCAAGTAAATTATGTTCTCGCATTGGTTTGGTTACTTAAATTTCTATCCAATTTTGTTGACATAAAGACTTTATCATCATCATCATTGTTAATCTTAAAGACCTATTTTGCCTTTATTTTTCAAGGGAATCCTTTGACCAAGAATTTCAATTTTGTATATGATATTCTCAAAAATGTTGAACGGAATCCCATTAACTCTCCCCACCTCATTAAATCGATTGCCTCAGACAATTTCTATTTTCAATGTGTTAGCACTTCAATTCCCTAATAAAACTAGGGATACTATAGATAAATTGTTTAGAAGATTCTGGTGGGATGAAAACGAGGAAAAAAAGGAAACTCCATGCTATTTACTGGATTGAAATGTGTAAATCCATTGACGAAGGAGGATTGAGCATTTGGGACATCAGAAGTAATAATCTAGCCTTACTAGCGAGAACTTGTTAGAAATGCCTCAATGAGGATAAGCTTTTCTGTTTAAAAATTATAAAAGCAAGATATTCCTTTAATAAGCCTATTTGAGAAGCCAATTACCGTAAGGGTAGTTCATGGTTCTGAAAATATTTTGTTGAGCAGGTAAAATTTATTAAGGAAAAGTTGGTCGGATTATTAGAAATGGTAAAAAAAATTTGTTGTAGGACTGTCAGTGGATTCAATGTAAAGATGGATTTAAGAAACCCCTATCAATATGGTTAACCCAAATCTCAAAGTTGAAGACCATTGGAACCATGATAGAAAATGGAATGAAACTGTTGTTAAGAATGTTTTTGACAACTCATATGATGTGGAAGACATTTGCAAGATCTACATCTCCTTAGAAAGCCATGATGATAAGAGAACCATGCCTTTCTCCAAAAGTGGTCAACTAACTAGAAGATCTGCTTGTAGGGTAATTATCAAAGGGGGTGAGAGGAATAACTCCCCCTTGCTATACTGGAAAGACTTTTGGTGAATCCCTCTCCCATAAAGAATTCTTCTTTTCAAACGAAAGTGCCTCGAGAATGAATGCCATGGTAAGAACGTTTATTAACTCTAAAATTAAAATGGTTGATGCTACTTATCCCATTTGGGGGAGGGCGATGTTGGTTTGGTTCTCATCTTAGCCTTTTTAACCTATAATATGCATTCTTTGAATATGGAAGTTGGTGGCTGGATTTTTGCAAGCATGACCAGCTAACTCCTACAATTAGTGATGGATATTCTAAAAAGTGGATTTTATGTAGTTGGTAGATGAATTGGACTTAATAAACAAAGGGGCCCCCATAAATCCCACCAATATTTATTTGATCCATTAGAAGATTCCTAGAGGAGGATATGTCCTCCCTTAAGGGCACATTTGTATAGCCCATTTCCACGGAAAATGATGTAGTTTTCTGTGGAAAACTCCTTTTTCATGTTTTTAGTGCGCCCATTTTCAACGAAACTGCTTTTTCACCACGTCAGCCTTTTCCTTCATAGGCATGGAAATGTACTTCCTATAGGGGGTATGGGAAGTTCATATCCACGGAAAACTGACCCCCCATTTCCTCACTCCTACCCCCACTCCACCTAGCCACCCTCTTTCTTCTCCCTCCCCTCCCAACCCCACCTATTCACTCACCCACCCCACGCACATACCGACCTACTCACCTAGTAGTTTTTACTAAACAATAGTTTTTACTAAAGAAATCCGTAGCTGCACCAAACAACATTAACACCAATTTATCGGGGAAATTTTTTTGCACCAAACATGAATTCCCAACTTCGGAAAACCTTTTCTAAGGTATTTAAAAACCATAGAATTCGCTGATGTGGCAATTTCATCTTTCCATGGAAGTTGCCTCTATACAAACGTGCCCTAAATGTGCCCTCCAAAAGAAGAGAAATAAGTTTTCTGATCCTCCAATGCCCTCAAATGAGAATGATTGTTAGTTATTCTTATCTGACACTGCCTTTAGAGTAGTTAATCGTAGAGCATCTTTTGGCTTTATGTTGAATCTTAAAAGGAATAGTGTGTGCAGGTGCTCTTCAAGGATCGAAGGTCCTCTCTTCCAAGGAGGCTGAAGCGAGGGTGGCTCTCCTTGCATTAATGAAGGCAAGGGAAAGAGGCTTCGGTAGGGCATGTGTATTTTTAGATGCCAAGGAGGTGGTGTAGGCGATTAATGGAGCTCATGGACTGTTAATTTAAATGTTTTCAATATTAGGTCCCTAGTTTCTCCTTTCGAGTATGTCAATTTTGCTTTTGTCCCTCGGAAACTGAATGGAGTTACTAATTTGCTAGCTAAAGTGAGCTATTCGTTGAATATGAGCTTTATTTGGGACAAGGTCTTATGATGTAGGTTGAGCTCTTGTTGTTGGGTTTGATGTTTCCTTTTAATTTTGAAGGTGTTGTTCTCTAGGTCCCCTATTATTTTTTGGAATTTTCTGCTTTTTTTTTTTTTTATGAAATCACCCTTATACCAACAAAATAAAAATAAAAATATAATACTATTAATAAATTTCTACTTCCATGTGAATTCAAATCCATGTAGGACATCATCAGCATAAAAGATGTGTATTACTTTCATTTCAAAAAAAATTATCACGTTAAAAACTCTAAATTCCCTCACTTGTCGAACTAAAGATCACTTTGACTTTTTTTTTTTTCCATATCGAAATTGTCACGCTCCGATCTTGGATCCCGAGTTTACCGCTAAGGTCCCCGAATTTGGTGAGTAACCTCCCGAAATTACCGAGAGTGTTCGGGATTATAGGTTCCTAATGAGGTCCGATTTAAAACTTTTTAAGCAATATTAATAAGAAACAATTAAGTGAGGAAGCAATATGAAATAAGCGGAAGTAGCATCATAACGATCTAATGATATCATACTGCATATGTCAAATATAGGTGGCGATACTAGAATTTTAGATTGAGAAAATAAGTGTGTTTATACAATCCAAAGGAAAAGGAGCCCATCCTCACACAAATGACACCCAAAACCCAAAATAAAAGAGATCACATATCCCTCTCTTCTAGCTCTCCATCATCGGGCATTGCCATAAGGCTGCAAGTACCCCACCTGTACTCATCCGTTAGAAACACCTCATCCTCCAAGACAATGGGATCGACAATGATGCTCAAGCACTAAATAATAGGTAAGATCTAAAAAGACCTAGCAGCACGGTATACCAACAACATAGTAGGATGCATCAAAAGGGAATCATGACAGTAATAAGATCAATAAAGTCACAAAAGTAACAATGTTAGGTAAATCGTGCAATATAATAAACAATATGGATTAATATAAATGAACATGTTAAACCATCGATCTAATCAATATGGTACTTCCACACAGGCTAGTACCACAAAAAATTATGACGATGCCCTCCTGTACTACATTCAAGTTGCGGCGGGGAAATGCACGGGATCATACCCTAGCCGTATTGATATTACCGGAATCTGCTGGTCGCATAATGGTATTGTGATATGTACCCCAGTGGTGTACATCCACCTTACCAGCTCATCATGATGTCCTTTCACACACACACACACACACACACACACACACACACACACACACACACATATATATATATATATAATAGCTCCTCCTAAGGGTGATCAGTGCCAAGGCTAAGCTCATATCAACGGAGTGGATGTTTCTGACGACTCTAAGGAACTACATAATCAAGTCAGTGTCTGTCTAGGCTACCCTTATGTGAGCAAGGTCTCGCATGTCCATACAAGGTCATATGTTATAGTCCAATCCACATCATAATCCATATAAACCATCCATTCATCATAATGTCCATATAATCATGCCACACTCCATCATCATATCAATACCATACAAAAATTCAGAATACAATCCATCCATCAATAGGGAACCTAATCCATGCACATCATCTATCTACTCCAAGGTGTCATGTTCATCCATGCATTGGGCCATAGAATAGCTTGCCTAACCACAGACATAGGTAAACTATCCTCCATATATATCCAAGGTCACCGCTAGTTCAACCCTAGGTCAAGGTCATCATTTACATTTACTAGTCAGGTTTAACAATGGTAATAATAACAGTAAACAACAAAAGGAATGTACATAAAGCAGATGACACAATAATTCATCAATAAAGGAACACAAGCAAGGAATCCAACCTAGGTTGCAGCCACACACATTCAGGAGTACGATCCCACTTTGCCCAAGTCAATGTCTAATGGAGCCTCAGATGGTGCGAGATGTGTATTTAGGGCTTTGAAAGTTCGATGCCATCTAAGTCCACCATTACACACCAAGTTGGATCTCGTACTACAACCCTAGACCCTACTTTAGATGGCCACATGGGTCAAGGTTAAACTCAACCCTTGACTCATGTCTGGTCCACTCATCTCAGTTCAAATGGAAGGTCAATGTGTCACATAAGAGATCAAACCATAAAAGAAACAGAATATGGAATACATTATTCTCAATGTATGCAGTCGACATCATGCATGGCCAATCGATCGGCCGGATACACTGGGGAACTCAGGGTTTGACAGTCGGGTCTACTCTCAATTATGAAGTGTATCTGGTCGACCAAGTACATAGCCGGTCAACCGATACACAAGGGGTTCAATGGTACAAACTCCACAGCCATGCCTTAATTCTGGAATTCAACTAGGTCAAAGGCCAGTTGACTAGCTACACAGAGCTGCCTGGGAACCAATTTGTTAGATGGTCTCAGTTATACAGTGTACTTGGTCGACTAAGTACATGGCCGGTCGATTGACTATACTAGAGTCACAATACAAAACTAACAGACAAGCTCTCAGTTATTTTCAAGTCTGCAATATCGCCGGTCGACCAGATAAACACAGATTCCTGGAAATCCAAATTTTTGAGATTTCGAATATCCATCCAATTTCCACCCAAAATCCATTAATCCCATCCCAATTCCATATATATCCATCTCCATACATAGAAATTCCATCAGACAAAATCATCTCATCACCAATGAGCCATCGATCTTCCAAATGGGGGACTTCCATCGATCAATTGCCAAAAATCATAAAGTAGAGCTTAGAGGAAGAGAAATCAATAGATCCATCATCAAATTCATCATCCATAGTAGAATTCAAAGAAAGAAGGCATGCATTCTATGCTAAAATGTATATTTTAGTTGCCTTTGGTCTCCAACAAGGCTCTCCCATCTTGATCTTCAAGATCCAAGTCAAATACTCCTATATCCAAGCTCTAAGGTCTCCAATACTCTCAATAGCCCCTCATATCACAAGTCTCTACATATCTAAACTTCTAGGGCCCAAATCTCATGTAGAAAATGCATAAGAAGTAGAGAATTCTAAGAAAGAGAGGTAGATCTACAGGGAGATAGAGCTAGGGAATGAAAATTACCTTACTATGAAGAGGATAAGGAAATCTAGAAGGAGAAGAGTCTTCTATCTTGGAAAGGGCTGGTGCTTGATGAATTCTCTTGATCTTTGATGGAGAAAGAAACCCTGGAACTAGAAGCTCTTTGATGGAGGAAAGGGAGAGAGATGGAGGGAAATCTAGAAGGAGAAGAGTCTTCTATCTTGGAAAGGGCTGGTGCTTGATGAATTCTCTTGATCTTTGACGGAGAAAGAAACCTTGGAACTAGAAGCTCTTTGATGGAGGAAAGGGAGAGAGATGGAGGGAAATTGAAATGAGAAGAGGAGGGAAGAGATAAGGAGAGGGAAATGAGAGAGAGATGGAATTGGCATGAGAATAGGGTTGGTTTAGTTATATAGGCTTGGATTGGGGTAAAATGACTAAAACGCCCAGCTTAAGTGGCTTGGTTAATGAAGGAACAAAAGGGTATTTTGGGTCTATTTGCACGATTCTCAAAGAGAAACCCTCTTAAAACTTAGAAATCACATCTAAGAGCTTCTAACTAACTAACTAATCCCTAGGAAGTCCAACTATAGGCCCCTAACACTTCTAGTAATCCGAAAAGACCCTAAATCCTATAATTTAGGCTTAATTCTTAAAAAAAAAGACTAAACTGCCCTTACTAATTAGCATAAATAGCTATAACTAGATATAATTAGCATATAATTTAGCTAGTAAAGGGGTGGGGCCTCACAAGAACGAAGGGGGCTAGGACCCAAAAAAGCCCACACACGTGGAAAAAGAAAGCCTACATCATGGGAAGGAGAGCCCGCACACGTGGGAAGAGAAAGCATATCTCATGAGAAGGAGAACCACCACACATGGAAAGAGTGGCATGCTCAGGAACTAATCCCTAGGAATCCAAATGATCAGATGTAGGGTTGCCAACCAACTAAGCAACCCCTTGTTCTCAACTGTTAAAACTCATTAACATACCTGAAATTTTCCAATTGCTTCATGGTGATTTAGTTGTTGGAGAATTTAAGAGTAGTTATTTAAAAATTTTCTAAATCTTCAGACATGAATCCCTCAATTAATTTGAACCTAGAATCATTTTCAGAATCCTTTAGATTTGGATTCTCAAGATCCATAGAAGGGAAAAATGATAGTGTGCATTTGTTGAAAAAGTGATAGCCTCATAATTAGATCCATAGAAGGGGAAAATGATAGTGTGCATTTGTTTAAAAAGTGATACCCTCAGAATTTCTGAAAAACTCATTTTTATTATGGGTGTTTTTATATTTTTTTACAATGCTCCCCTCCCCATTTTTTTTTTTTTTTTTTAATATTTTTACATAGTCCCCACCACTAGTACAAAATTCCTGGTTTGCCACTATGAATGCCATATTTAACTTGAAAGAAATGACTAGAGAGCTCCTTATATGTTTATATTTTTTTTTTATTCTTGGCATGCTCAATTTATTGGGATTTGTTGAAATCCTTGTAAGATGGTATCGACTTAAAGACTTCACCATCATGATCATTAATGTAAATATTTGCTTGACTTGATTTTCTTACGGAAACCCTTTGTTGTAGGGTATTCTAATTTTGTATAAGGTGTTGTCGCAAATCTCTCATAGATCCCATTGATAAACTCCGACCTTCATGCGAAATCCAAATTTATGTGAGATGCTGTCCAACAAAATCCAACATTGTTAAGAATTCAGATTTTCTTCAGATATTATGAGTAGCAAGACTTCTTCAACAGTTCAAATTTATTTTTTGCCACTCAAATTCTATATAGTGAGATGTCAATTTTATCCTTTGAAATTCTCAATTTCTTAGAATCTTGAATGCCCCACAATGAGTAGCATTTGGAGAATTTAAAAGAGCTATCATATGAAAAGTCCTCATATTTTTAAACCTTAGTATCTCTAATTAATTTGGTCCTAGTGTTGGTTCAGAAAACTGGAATAGGTTAGATTCTCATGATCCAAAGAATACGAAAAAAAAAAAAAAGATAAAGAGAGATCTCATCAGCTAAGACAACTAATGGTCTACTAAGTAAATGATAAAAACATAAAAACAAAATAAAAGACATGAGTGACCTATTTAACCAGAGAATGATGGAAGAATGCCCAAAATGGTTTTCCCTTTAAAAATGTTCATCTTATGTGTGGGTGTTTGGATGCTTGATGATCAAAGGAGAAACCAGATCTATAGATCTTGATGTGGATTAGCAAAGGGACCAGTCAGTCCCCAATCAAACAACCAAAAATGCTACAATTCCCAGACTCATAACTTTCCATTTGGCAATTTACTATTAAAGTAAACGTAATGTTGTAAAGCCTTCATTTTTCCAACAAGGTGTCACATCAAAAATATACATCTTTCAAATTCCCTCATTAAAAAAAAAGAAAAGTAAAAAAGCAATCTCATTTATCCACTAAATGACAAAAAAATACTTACCTTTTATACAAAAAGTCAAAAAATTCCTTATCAAACGGCCCTCGGGATAAAGTTGTTTTCTTTTGAATATTTGATACTTTACTTTACCTTTGTTTTACGATAAAATTATCAATCGGGCCCAGATATTAATGGAGACGATATAATTGCCCTTGGATCTGAGATTTGTCATAGATAAGGATATAATTGCCCTTAGATTCGAGATTTGTCATAGATCAGTTAAAGTTTAAATATTTCTCGTAGAGCTATTTATATAATGGGATGTGTTCCTATGAGAGGCACTCTCACCAACTTGGTGAGAGATGGGTGGGGGCCCTCACATTTAAGTTGGGGTCCTTGCATTTAAATTGGTGAGAGTGGATATGGAAGTGAGGGCCCCCACCCATCTCTCACCAAGTTGGTGAGAGTGCCTCTCAAAGAAGCACCTCCCTTATATAATTAGGATACAATATCTCACAATCCTAAAATACG
Source organism: Persea americana (assembly GCA_029852735.1). Taxonomy (NCBI): domain Eukaryota; kingdom Viridiplantae; phylum Streptophyta; class Magnoliopsida; order Laurales; family Lauraceae; genus Persea; species Persea americana. Next base: position 35,190,956 of record CM056818.1, read on the forward strand.
GTAAGGAGAGATACGTGCGATATTGTACAATCCTAAAAAATCACAGTACACTATGTGATATGGGAAATAATATTGTAGAGTCCTAAAATATCACAGCACACTATATGTGATATCCCATATACTTAAATTTCCGAGTGCTCACGCCTCTGAAGAACTGCACGGGCACTAACCTAAATTTAATAGTTTCCAAATATTGCAGTTTGGTTTGAGTAAGTCCAAGTCCAACCTAGGTGTTGGTATTGATCGCTAGTGGGCAACCCCTGCAAAAACCTACAAGGCTGAAAATTTAGGAGGGTGCTTATGTTTGATAATAGCAGGGTAGTTTATCTGACTGGTGCATTCCACTGGTGCTTTTGGCCACGGAAGGCACCCAACCTCGTTGGGTTGGGTTGCATCATTTTAATAATAAGCACCCAACCTCGTTGCAGCTTGGTTTGAGAACAAGTCCAAGTCCAACCTAGAGGTTGGTATTGATCGCTAGTGGGCAACCCCTACAAAAACCTACAAGGCTGAAAATTTAGGAGGGTGCTTATGTTTGATAATAGCAGGGTAGTTTTATCTGACCGGTGCATTCCACAGATGCTTTTGGTCACGGAAGGCAACCCAACCTTGCATCATTAATAAATAGCCTTTCTGCTTTGCAACTCTCACCATTTTGATTTATAAACAGGTAATTGCTAAGCATCCACTGCCAAAGGGTAAAAGCCTCCCAACCCAAGCTGTTATGTTCTCCCTTTCTCAGATCTTTGAATCACAAGCCCAGCAAAACCCATAACCCATCTCTATCTATGAGACTGTTTGGGTAACCCCCAACAAAAATAAAAAGGGCAACGAGAGAGAAGAACTGGAACTCTCTCTCCCCTTTAACCCTCAGTTCTAGTGGTAGCAGCTTTCTCATGTACTAGAGCAGGCAGTGTCTTGCAGAACTGCAGCATTTTTTAGGTCTCTCTCTCTCAAAACCCAGATGGGTAAAGATTAGGAAAATATATGAATGTGTGTTTGTTTCTGTCACCAGCTAAAATCTCAGCTCTCATTCGTTATTGGACCTGTCATTTTGCTCATTCACTATAGCATATTTTGGTTCTAGTGTTCAGAGGAAAGAATGAGTAAAGGAGAAGACATCAAGTTTTTGAAGATCCAGGTACCATTCTGTTTTTTGGTTTTGGGTTTTGCTTGTTCCCAACTCAAGATGTTGAATCCCCCTTACCTTTTCTTATTTCCTTCTAGCTTTATTCTTGCCTTGGATTGTCCTGTTGCTTAGTATCCTCTCTGGTTAATTTTAATCACCCACAGTTGCAAGCTTCCTTTACCCACTTTCTCTTTTGTTTTGTTTTGTTTCTTTTTTTTATCTTTTCTTTTTAACAAGATCTTGGGTGTCTTACACTTGCAGACTTGTGCTCTCAAAGTGCACATCCACTGTGATGGATGTAAGCAGAAGGTGAAGAAACTGTTGCAGAAAATTGAGGGTACTTCCTCATCTCTCACTTCTTAACAGAGTTTGTTTTTAGGAAAAAAAGGTTTTCTTCTCTGTTGCAATTTTACTTTAGAGATGTTCTTTTGATATGCATCTCTCTTGAAATTTTTCATTGGTTATTATTTTTTTTCCTTATGCAACTTTTTTATTTTTCGATATGGGATTTTAGGAGTGTATACAATCTCCATAGATGCAGAGCAGGGGAAGGTTACTGTTTCAGGTAATGTAGATCCATCCACTCTAATAAAGAAGCTCCAGAAAAAGGGTAAGCATGCCGAGCTATGGGGTTCAAAGGGTGGCAACAACCAGTCCCAAAAGACGCAGATTGAGCAAGGCAAAGGTCAGAAAGATGGGAAGGCCCAAAAGGGAGGAAAGGACCAAAAGGATAAGAATCAACTGCCTCAACTACAACAGCAGCAGCTGCCGCAACAGATGAAAGGGTGGAAAGATCTGAATCTACCCCAATTCAATGGCATGAATCTGGCCTTCAAGGACCCCAAATCTGTCAAGTTCAGCTTGCCAGATGATGATGATTTACCCACTGATGATTTTGATGAGTTTGATGATGATGGGTATGATGATGATGAGATTGATGATGACCTTGATGATGAGCATGTGGGGCTGATGATGAAGGGGAAACCACCCATGGGTGGTGGCAATGGCATGATGATGAAGATGGGTGATGGCCATAATCCATTCATGGATGGCAAGAAGGGAGGAGGCAATGGGGGTGGGAATGGCAAGAATGGTGGTGGGGCTCCTGTGCAGCAGCAGAACAAGGGCATGGGAGGAAATAATGATGCTAAGAATGGCAATGGTGGAAAGAAAGGAGGTGGAAACAATGGAGGGAATCAAAACCAAGCTGGAGGTGGAGGGGGCAAAAATGGGGGCCCTCAACCTGACAAAAATGGGGGCAATCCTGGAGGTGGAAATAACAAGAATGCCAATGGGGGTGGGGGCAACAATCATGGTGGTTCAAGTAAGAAAGGGGGTGGTGATGGGCCTAACAATAATTTGGCCCAGGCAATGAACATGGGCCAGGGCTTCCAAGGCATGAATCTGCCTGCCAATGTAAACTTGGCCCAAATGGCTAGGATGCACAATCCCATGGGCCAGATGGGGAATATTCCGGCAGTTCAAGGGCTTCCGGCGGCGGCACCGGTGATGAACCCAAATGGTTACTTCCAAGGGGCAGGGCCTGAGATCATGGCGGGCCATCCATATGCACAAGCACAACAACAATATGCGGCCGCGATGATGGCCCATCAGCTTCAGAATGGGCAGGACAGGTTCCAGCCCATGATCTACGCCAGGCCGCCACCGGCGGTGGCCTACTACCCACCACCACAACCACCCCCATACTCCTACTTCAGTGATGAAAACCCAAGCGGCTGCGCCGTAATGTAACCGGAGCCAGAATAATCCGCCAGAGATGCCCTCCCTGTGCTTGCTTTGGTTTGATTGGTGGTGTGTGGATATGTTGATGCCTTGTTTCCTAGGTTTGAGAGGTCCTTCCTCCGGTGTCTTTCAAGGAGCAGACTTGGGTCTGGTGCAAATACATGGAAGTGGGGGCATTTTGCCTCTTTAATATTTTTCATTTTATCTTCAAGCATAGCTATATATGATATTGTTAACTGTATGGGAACATAGATGGATCAAAGATATATTAATATGGGGGATTTAGTTGGGTGAAAAATGTAATGAGGCCAGATATATAATCATGCTTCATGAGAAATATGTGAAGATATGTATTCATAAGTTGAGAAATAAGATGTTGGAGCAAGCTTATACCCATTGTAGTGTGTTTTTTGATTCATGTTTTGAATTAACGAGCAGTTGAGTTTGGCAACCTCTCTTTGCTATTGTCATGCATATGTCACGAGCTGGAATGAAGATTATTATGCTTTGGATTCAATTACATGTTTGTCCATTCGGAAGGCCATCATCATAACATGGGCAACCTTTCAATTAAAAGAGTTAATAAAGTACTCTGTAGCATCATTTGATAGGGGTATTGACTGGAGAGAGAACTACTGTTCCCGCCGTGTAATAATTGTGGCCACCTATTTAAGCAAAAGATTTCCCTTACTATCATTTCATGCATTGTTCATATTCACAGTCCTCAAGGGGCGGATGAGATCCCATCACTGATAATGACTCTGCAAAAAGTAGCCCTGTTTGACCATTTTAACGCTTTAATTTGATAATGTCAGAGTTTAACAGTCTTTTAACTGAGTACTTTTTGAGAGAATTAAGGAGACTATGGAACTATTAGGGGAGTAAATTTATCAAAAGCAGGCTACTGCGGGTCCTGGTTTGCTTTTAGAAAATTTCTACTGTTTAAAAGCAATCAAGTTTATTTTTAATATGAACTCTTGCAAAACCATTGAACAGTGAAGTATGCAAATATGGAGAATGTTATTCGGCGCACGGGCAGAGAGCGAGGGAGAGTTTTCTCATGCAAGCAGTCTACGCTTTATGGGGACCACTTGGGCACACCTTTGATCCCTTTGATAGTCTTGTCATCACATTATCCGGCATCACGATCAATTTTGCACTTAGTGGACCTTCACTCACCATTTCATTCTATCTCAAAGAAACTTATGACTAAGACGCTATTGAAATTTAAGGTTTTTAAATTAAGGGCTAGGATAATCAATGGGGATTTTGGAGCTGATTTTTTTGCTCCTTGCCCATGGGGATATTTTTTCCTTCTGCCCTCCTCCTGTTGAGAGACATGTTTCTAAGCAGCCTCCATCAGGTGGACCGCCTATTAGGCATAAGCAGTTTGCTTGTAGGAGAGCATTGTCTTATAAACAGATAGTTATGGTAATCACCCAATCTAATATCGGGCTCTCCTTTAATTTATAGATGACAATCTTAATCGATATTTTAATCCTTATTGTTAAAATGGTTTAAGGTGGCGCGCCATTCATGGTGAAAATTTTCTTCTTAGATTCACATATTTAAGGAAATGAGAAGGCCTAGCCTGTGGTATGCCCTTGATTTGCCTATGCTCTACATTTGATAAAACGAGATACCTCACCTAAAACCATCGTTGGGGGTTGGGGCAATGGTAAAACATTCTTCTCGTCATGTGAAAATATTCAGGTGAACTTCAAGCAACTGCATTCATGAACTAAAGAAAAAAGAAAAAAAAAAAACCTTATAAATGAGGCAAGTGACGTATCCAGCTAAAGATATTTATATTATCTTCTGTCTTGAAGGGTACAAAATGCAGTGGGTAGGTTTTGTCACGTTTTAAGCCGTGTCAAAAACAGCAGGCTCTGAGAGATATGACTCTGGCTTTTTATCTATGTAAGAAAGCATACATGGTAATTACAAATTTGTCTGAGAGTGTAATGTTGCATGTTACAATTGTGTTTGCACTTTTGTCTTATTGAGCTACGGTTAGAATTCCTGTATATTGTTTTTATCTTCCGTATATCTCGCCCCTGTCGCTTCTCTGACCCATGGATACTTGGCTTATTAATCCAATGCACATGGACAGGGTGGGGAAGATTTTTCTTTGCATTATATGGATAAATAAGAAAGATCTGAAATCCTTTGGAAAGTGAGACTGCGTTTAAAATTTACTAAAAGCCAGTTCATTTCCTATGAAATTGAATTCCATCAATGATGAAGGTAGAAAATCCGTAAATGACCATTAAATAATCTCCCCGTTTCATTGAAAATAATTACCCAATCATGCCTTAGTAAATCGCATGATGTGTATATAGGAGAGTTAAGATCCTACATACAGTGGCAGAGTGGAGATTTTCTTGTAGAGAGGCAGGCGAGGACCAAAATGGTAAAATCTCTATATTTATTAATATATTATTAGTTAGTAAAAACTAATTTGTGTTTATAATTTTTAAGAAATGTCCAAAAATCATGAACTCGAAAATATCACTAATGTCTTCAAAGATATAATTTTTCAAGACTTTATGAGGATAGTTAAGTATAAAGGCTTATCATAACGATTATAAACCGCTCAAGATAATGTATAATTTTTTCATTGTTTTAGCACTACGTTGTATCTCAATGCAATCTATGTAGGACTCATATTGGATTGATCACATGTAAATCAATGTATGCATCATTAATTAATGAGATTTTGCTATTGGTTGGTAATGACTATTTGATGGGCCGCGATGCTAAGGTAGGGATGGATGGTTGTGACAGTGGCAGTGAAAGTCATTCAGCAAGTCGTGACAAGGCAGACTATGAAGAAAGAAATGATATGATAATGTAAAGTTACTTAGCATTGGTACCTCAATGATGAGGCACCTCCCCTCCACAAAAATAATTATGGATCAATTCCTGGTTGGAGCATTGATGGTGTGAAACTTGTGAAGGGTGTGTAGGCCCACTTATGATGAATCCATACCATCCCATGCGCATTACCCCCTTTGACCGATGTTCATTGCAATTTGCTAGTGATCCAATCCATCATCCATTGCTCCATTAAGACACAAGAAACAAATGCACTTATGAAGTAGTAAACTTTGAGCCCTGGGTTATAATGACATCTTTTCTTTTTGGTAAAACATGGATTATGATGACTTGATAGAGTATTTAGTGGACACCGAGCTCACATTATACCTTTCTCTCTCCTTCCTTTAGTGTTTTTTTAAGAGAATATATAATAATTGAACAAAACACAAACAAACGCCCTCAAAAACCGCCCACAGAAATCAACCCAATTGATAGAAGTCCCTAGCCCATAGAAAGTTGAGACCTCCTTGACCCCATTTGGCAAGATGGTGGGCCACCATATTAAGTTTCATAGGAATGTAAGAAGCTTTAATAGACTCGAAAAAATAACTGCAAGTCTAGATATCTCTGATGACCGTTTGGATCCGCCAATCAATAGCTCCTCTTAACGCTTTCACAACTTCCAAAGCGTCGATGCACAAAATAATTCTCGAAAGCCCGCATCCTCTTACCACCTTTAGTGCGAAAATAGCCAACCTCGTTTCAACCTCTTTAGCGGAGAAGGTTCTTGGTTATTTAGTAGCTCATGCAGTAACAAGAAAACCATTATGAAACATTGTAAAACCAAATGCTAACTGACCAAAAGAGAGGTTGTAAGCTGCTTCACTAAATAAGATAGCTACATTCTCAAAATTCCATTCCCTACTTGAGGGATATGAGTTAGAACATGAGATATACATGAATATTTATCCATTGATGGGTGACTATCCATTTTGGGCTGAATAATCATACTATTAGCTAGTGAAATACCCCACATTGGATGTGGAGATCTAGCTTTGAATACAGATTCGTTCTTCATCCTCTATATAGCCCACCATATGGCTATGGAAAGAGCTTGAGATTCTAGATTGATGAGCGATTGTAGTCCTAAAGGCCTATCATTGGCCCACCATTTCCGCAATTCATCTATACTACTACGAGGGAACTTGTTGGCCAACGCACCAAAGTGCGATCCAAATCAAACAGCTCGAGCGAAATCACACTGCAACATGATGTGCTTCACAGTTTCCTCTTTATTCTTACAAAGAGGGCAATTAGAAAGGAAATTGGGGTCCCCAATTCTTGATTTCAGGGTGGATCTCACTGGAATTGCTTTCTTTAGGCATTTCCATCCAAAATATAAATCTCTTAGAAGCGAGGGGACACTTCCAGTAAGACTTCCAACTTATATTTGGGTCCCTGTGAGTAAGCCTTTTTTTAAGAATGCATTTATAAGCTGATTTAGTATAAAGATCGCCTTTAGTAGTAGCGATCCATATTCTCCTATCCTCCTCCATAGAATGCGAGAGTAATTTTTTTTAGATATCCTTCCTGATTGACATGCATCAAAGTGAGCCTAACTGCCTAATTACAAACCAAGGTCTATATGGTTTTAAAAAGAAACCATGTTTAATTTTTCTTCCTATTTTGGAATTCTGGAAAAGTTTATGGGAAGCCAATACATGCATGCTTGCCCATTTTTGCAAACCTTATTTGACTAGTCAGCACTTGAGTCAATTTGACTTGCTGCTAGTCAGATTTGCTAGACCTATGTCGAGTCAATTTGAGTTGAAACCAAGTCAGGTTGGTATTTGGTCACACCCACTCAAGTAATTTCAGTCAATTTGCAAGTCTTGAAGCATTGCAGTCAAGACCGTTCTTCTACTACTATGGCTCTAGCACCCAAAACAACTATGCTATAATCATACAATGGTCCAAAGTTTAGGATTTTTTTTTTCTTTTTTTTTTTCTACTTAGCCCAAGGAGGGAACCATGGGTGAACCAAGAGTAATCTAGAAATCAAACCCTAAGCTCTAAGGTGAGAAAATGGGGCGCCCAACCAATTGGACAACCTCTTATTTTCCATGGTCCAAAGTGTTGATCTACCTAAAGAGTCCCATGCTCCTATTTTCCAAAAAGTTTTTTTAAAAGTTTCATGAAGAAAGAATTAACAAGAAAAAATAAATAAATAAATAACCTCCATTCAAGAGTTTTTATGGTCATTTTAGGTAGTATAGTTTTTATTTTAATTTTTATTTTAATTTTCTTACTGTCATCATTTATAAAAGATAAAAATGATCACTGCCAAGTTGAATGCTATGCGAAAAGTACATTGCTTTAGATGTGGGGAAAGCCTAAAACAGGAAATTCCCACTTGCCACTAGGTGGAGAAAATTTGAGACTTCAATTCAGATTTTTAGAAGAACTTGATGGAATTATTATGGATGTAGACTAACAGCAGTGTCTGATTCGGACACCTGTGATCTTGGGTAAATACTTCCCATCAAATGAGTTTAATTAGAACAGCAAAACCTCGTTATAGATATAGACCCCAAAGTCTGATTCTTCACATGCAAACAGGATTAGAACTCCTAATTACATTTTTTACTATGATGCAGTTATGCAATTTCAGTTCGACTACAGCCCCCAAGAGTTTGACATCATCAAAACCACAATTACAACATTTTTTTTTCATGGGCTGAATCTGTATGATCTCAGTCCCAGAAGTGTCCTGCTCAGTGTTTGGGCCGCAAGTGCAAATGAAACGAAAGATGTTATTAAAAATCATGTTTTAAAATCATGGAAAGATCAGAACTTGGGGGTGTTAGATGTAATTCCTTAACACTTAAGGAAAGTTTCTAATTCTTAGTCAATTATATTAAGAAAGCTAATACTTTCCCAAAGCCTTTTTGGGCATTTTTATTTGCATTAAAATACATAGAAATTAAATATATAGGATTTTATGCCATAAAGTGGTTAAAAATGAATATTGAAGGTGAATTTAGAAAAAATAAGCTTTAAATAACCTTTCCTTTTATGGAAATAGAATAAAAGGAAAATGGGAAATGAATATTCAACCACCATCTTAGTAATTCAATAAATCTAAAAGATTATGCCTGTGGCCCTCAACTCTATCCTTCGCCACTCACCTTTTTAATAGTCCTTTAGTGTAGTTCATTTCACATTATATTTCTATTTATTTAATTCCTGTGTATCTTAATGTGGCAATAAGGCCCAAAAAGTTTAAATTGGGAGTTAATCTTATATGTAAATCCCATTAAAGTAGAGGGTAAAAGTGCTAATCTATCTAGATCGCAAATCCTTGAGCATCTACATAAGTGGTCATCCCATCTATGCAAACCTTTAAATAAAAGATGTGTGCCAATCCTCATGATGTAAGTCCTTCCATTACCCCTTGGCTAGGTACAAAAATCAAAAATAAAAAATAAATTAATAGAGTCCTTCCATTGACATGGGCCTAAATATAAATAGTCTGGATCAGCTGACTTTCTCACTCATTCTTTTGGAGAGTAAAGGGATTAAAATTCTACTATGAGCTCCTCCTATTAAAAATCTAAATTGGTTAAAACAAGCACTCATCCCTTCACTGAGATGTACCAAAATCTTACTGCAATTTGGTAATATTGTAATATTGAATATACAATTAATAATGTCATTGGCATAATCTTATACATTAATAATCAAGCGCATTAATTAACCATATGATCAATCTTCTTGTTGGATAAACTCCTATTAGAGTAAAATTAGGGACATTTGACCCAAGGGGAGGGCATTCGTTTTAAGCGGTTGGGGTTTTCAGTAGGTGGCTCCCACGGTGGAGTTCTACTATCGTTACCATAGAAATCCTTGCTGAGACGCTCAAGGGATGCGGGCTCAAGAACAAAGGGTTGCCCAGTTGGTTGGGAACCCTTGCCTCTGGGTATCTCCCTCCTCTCATGTGTGAGTCTCATCTCCTTGCATGTGTGATTCTTCCACTCTCCACGAATGTGGGTGTCCTCTCTCTACATGTGCAAGTGCTCCTCTCAATATGTACAGGTGTATTCTTTATACTTGTGCAGGTACTCTCATGGGTCCAATCTTCTTGGCTGATTACCAAAAAGGGGGGAAAAAGGAGGGGATGCGGGCTCAAATTTGAAATGCCACACCCCAAGGGCTTGTGCGGACCTGCTAGGGCCGTCAACAAGCCAAGTCGGCCCAAATCTGCTTTAGCACAACAAACCGCAAGCAACAAGACAATGGCATTAGCACAAGACTTGATATAATGAGGCAAGTGGGTGGCCCCAATCCTCAGTACTTTAATGGTGATGGAGAAGGTGATAGAATCAATACCCCAATAGAATATATTGATAAAGTTCTTTCTCTCCACCGAGACTCTGATAATTTGGCAAGCAAACATCAGACATAAGATTTATGTAGTACACACACATCTTCCTCGAGAAGTAGGCAAAATCGATGCACACAAAGCAAGCAACTTTCATCATGGACACTTTGTGCCCCCAAACCCATGCACAAATATTATAATATTCCACTAACCTCGTTTCTCTGCTGGAAGTCACACCAGGATTTTCACTGTTGCCTCCGAAGCACATATATATTCACCCCTGAAGTCAAAGGCCCACCACTCCACCAGCATGCACATGTCACATGCGTAACTAAAAGGTGCAACTTGGGTCAGGCGTGCCTTTTTGGTTCCCGTTTAGGGTTTGGTTGAACTAAAATTTCCGAAGAAGTAAGATGTTTTAACTCTATCGACATGAAATAATATGTTTCATCTCTCATAAAATTACCATGTTTTTCCTTCTTTTTTTTTTGTAAAGATAAAAGGACCATGTCTTGGTGATTTGGACTGTTCAATAAATGAACAGTTTTCTCCCAAAAACAGTATAAAACTTCAATTCATTGAGAAATTATTTTCATTTTGAGCAAATACCACTTATTTTTGTTTGTCAATCCATGTATGTCTTGTGGTCGGCTAGGGTTTGTTTAGGAACTTTACATATAGAATGAAGTGAAGTAAAGCTTCAAATAGTGAAAGAAAAAAAAATATAAGTGAATTATAAAGATATTTTATTTTTAGTTATTTGGTAAGAAAAAAAGTAGGTGTTTTTTCAACTTTTAGTGGAAAAAGGAAGTTGGTTTTTTACCCTTTTTTTATTTTAAAAGGATGAGATTTTGAAAATGTTAACTTTTGATGTGACCTTTTTTTTTTTTTTTTTTTGGAAATTGAAGGCTTTACTTCACTCCACTTTGGGTAGTGCATGTTTTATTAAGTGGGTGTATGAGTATTTACTACTGCAGGAAAAAAATACTATTTAACATTAATTTTCTAATGTGTTTAATCTTAATATTATTCTGAAAGAACAGAAGCTTGGGTCGTGAATTAAATTAAAGCATAAAGTTAGGACTGAGCTGATACATTAGGATCCATCCAATGTCCGCCCCATTGTATGAAAATTATGATGAATATGTGATTGGGCAAATTTTCTGAATTTGTCCAAACCAAAATAGTTAATCGATCATGACTTACTTGGATAAAACATGAGTTGGCATATATATGGATCTGATTCAACTTACCTAGTACTAAGCTGTGTATATGTTATTTTTTTTCCTAACAAGGGTGTCCTGCATGCAAGAATCAACTATTCTCGAGGCATATGAAGTCCCTATCTTCCGCATCTACTGGGTAAGTTAGGCTTTTGCCTAAGCAAGCGGCTCTGGATAGAGAGCACGAGTTCAAAACCGCAAGCTTCAGTTCCTAAGCAGCGGTCATAGCCAACTACACCCCCCCCCCCCCCCCCCCCGGGTTAGCAACGTGCTTATTAACCTTATTTAAACACACTCTATAAACTAACAATATATTTAGTACTTCTTCTAAATTTTAGACCCTTTGAGAATCAAATCAAATGCTAGTAAAGAAACAGTCCCAAAGTTGCATTTAGGTGAAAATCCTATAATTTGGATTGGATACTTTGAGTTTTATTGAGGTGGGTCATGGTAGTTTGAATTTGTTTACATCCATCTGGGCCACACTTGGGTCGAGCCACTATCTGACCCAAGCTGCTGAGTTGTAGCCTAGCAATGCAATAATTCCATAAGCCCACGTGTAGACTAGGCATGTCAAACGAGACGTGCTGACCTAGCCCCAATTCCAGCCCGCCCGGGCCATAGGCCGGGCTGGCACCAGATGAAAAGAGCCGTGCCGGCCGAGCCCGCAAGCACGGAGAATGAAAAAGATATTTAATTGGTTCGGTCAAACTCAACCTACCCTACTGAGAAGAATAGGAGGGTTCAAGTATTTATAGACTTTGTAAAATTGAAAATACCCCTTATATGATCGTTTTATAGCTTTTGTGGATAGTAAAATGGATAATTTTTTTTTAAAAATAGTTATTTTTGAACGGGCCAGATAAGCAATGCCTGTCATGCCTGGCGGGCCATTTCTGGCGGGCTGTAGGGGTCGGCCCACGTGCCTGGCGGGCCAAACGAGCCTGGCGTGCCCGGTACCCTTGTCCCCTCACGGCCCATGGCATGCAGTGACCGGGCCGTGCAGTGGTCCGTCGACTAGCGGGCCATTCGGCTTCTCTACGATGTAGAGTAAGGACAAGAGAGGGCAGGTAAGAAATCACATGGCATGGCCAGCGAAGAGAAATTATAGCGTCTCCTTGTTATCTTGGCCTCTAGACCCACCCATGCGGCCATGCCTTAAAAAATCGTACATTGCCATTCTGTCACTTAAAAGGAAGGTGCCCTCCCATCATTCCAAACCGAACAAGGAAGAAAATCGAGAGCATTGCAAAGGTGCTCTTTTCCATGATGGGAAAGAAGAGAGGTTGAATCATGGCAATGATGACAACCTTCCTTCTTTTCCTCCTCTCTCTATCTTCCTAATTTGACTCCTTGAATGTCATGACATGTTGTCACTTCAACTGCTGAAGTCTGGTACGTTTCACCTACTCAAAGGTCTACAGATTAACGAAAAGGTGCTTGGTGAGGATGAAATATTTAAGCTGGGAGGAAATCCAAAACTGCCCAAGAAGAAAAAAACAATTTTGGTGATGTGAGCCTTACTCACAAAACTTTGCTGTTACTCAAGCATCATGTTCCTTGCCATCACTAGTCTACCAATCCATGCTGGCCAAATTATGGCACTTTGGTTTATTGGAGCGAAACCCAAAATGTAAGATTGATTAAAAGACGCAAAATATATGGTTTTACACTTTAAAAGCATGACCGATGATTATTGTGCTTTAACTGTTCAATTGATGGCGGTGGAAAATTTGGGCATTTGTCCCCGGGAAAATTTATGCATTTTATGTTTATAATGTTCACTAAATGTTGTTTGAATTAATTAAAAGGGTGGAGAAAATTGACTCTTGTTCAAAGTTTTATTTTACGTACTTGCTTTCTCTACATTGAAATATAACCAGGGATCTGTTGTGTTGGGAGATATTTAAGAATTCCTGTCATAAGGGAGATATTGGGGTTCTCCAAATGTGCTCCCGGTCCACAAATGCTTGCATTCCCATTTTGGTTGATAGACTCTGGAAAATATCATAAGCCAAAGGTGACAATTCATAAGACTCAATTGTTTGGGCCTTAACAATTAAAAAGAGAATTCTAATTAATACTAGCAGACAACAATTGATATGATTATCAGAAATTTCTAATCTATGAAATTTATAAAGAAATTCCTATGAACAAAATGCCCACTAAGAGTCCTCTAAAGAAAATGCACACTAATACATAGCTGCAATTATCTAACAATTTCAGAGTTGCTGTCGTTATGGACATTGTTACGTGACTAAAGTGTCCAACTTCGAATTTAATCCACCTATAATTTGTTATGATTAATCCAAATTATAAATTTACATGTTAAAAAAATGAAAAAAATAAAATAAAATATCCTATGAACATTTTTCATATGTATACCAAGTTTTCACCCACAATAATGGGTTGTTTTGTTGATTGGCAACCCCGCATATTATATCAACCGTGAGTAGGCTATCCTTTTTACTTTGTGGGCTTCTTTTTCTCATTGTGTTGGTTTTATCCTCCCACTTATGTGGGTTCTCTTGAGTTCCATCCTCCAAAGTTGGTTTCGTAAAAAAAAAAATTTTTAAAAAGTGCCTACACTAATTTGACTCAACTCTTCTTCAAACCAAGAGACTCAGCTGAGCCAAGATTCAACTCAATGAGTTTTTGACAAAATCCACTTTGCCTGGCCAACTACCAAGTTAGGCCTTAACAGCAACATGTGGGGGAATGCACTGCAGACGTGATTTGCTGCATTGTTGTTCTCGTGATGAAGCACTTTGTCAAAGGCTCAAAAGTCTCAACAAGCTTTTTTACTGGGACCCACCATATGCGGCCATGTGTTAAAAAGCCAGATTGGACACTTGCCGTGACAAGAAGTAACCGACACTACAAACCTTGCGCTGATTATTGAGGTTTTGACTTTTTAGAGACTCACCTTCATTGTAAGACACCCCATAACATTAAGGCATGTTTTCAATGTCCAAGTCTTTTATAATAATAATAATAATAAGAGTTCTTATAAAAAAAAAATCATTTGGAAGCTTATTAATTATCTAATAATGATTTTTTCTGCTATAGGGTGAAATAATAATAATAATAAAAAAAAAAAAGGAACCGACCATACAAATTGATGACCCAGAAGAAGATGGAGTAGGTCAAAGAAGATGTAGATTTAAAAAAAAAAGCTTAATTAAGGATTTAGCGCGTGATAAAATTTATGAATATATCGTGAAAACTTTTTTTTTTTTCTTGATGACATTAAACATGTTAAGAATGACGTTGGCTGGTGGATGGACTTGGGGAAATGTTTGTATTGTTAAAAATGTAGCGTACGAAATGTTGGACTCCTGTGGACTTCTTTCCATCTAGTCTTTCTTAAGTTAACAAAAATACATTTAGTTGCACTAATTAATTTCTCATTGATTTTATGATAGCTTGTCCTCCACATGCAGTAGTGGCTCAACTATGGATCGACGCACTTTTTATTCAAAACTAGTGTCAGCGGGCCATGCCCAACACTAGGCATGTCAAACGGAGTGTACCGCATGTCAAACGGAGTGTACCGCCCCAATCCCAGCCCGCCCGTGGCACGGGCAAGGCCGGCCCGGCCACCAGATGAAACGGGCCGTGTCGGCCCGCCCACCAGATGGGGCGGGCTCGGTCTTCGTACCGGTCATGCTTGGCGTGCCTTTTTTATTTTATTTTTTTATTAATTTTTTTTTCTCTGTAGTAAAATTAAAAATTAGAACACAAACACGGAGAATGACAAATATATTTAAGTGGTTTGGTCAAACTTGACCTACTCCACTGAGAAGAATGACAAGGTTCGAGTATTTATAGACTTGGGATTTATGAAACTCAGGGTGCCTAGGTTTTTTAATAAGAATCTTCTGCATGATTTAGACAATTCAAAAATCCAGCATTTGAAATTCATGGACGCCCACCAGAAATGAATCATGTAAATTCTTGCAACTAAAGGAGTCTGTACATGTGCAATGAGGATCCATATTAGGTTTGCCCCTGCCTGAATCCCCATTTACATCCACCAAAGTGGCTAGTGACTTGGGTGGGCTTTTCAAATCTTCTGCTCGTTCCTAGATTCACCCCGAACATGAGGATAATGTGGAAAAAAGTGACATTTGTTAACCTCGTTTTAGCAGAACCTACTAGTAATGTTCTTTGAAAGTTGCACCATGCTCTAAGATTATGCAGTGCAATCCACAAACTGGAGACTAGGTCTAGGAATTGAGATATGAATGACCTCTAAAGTCCACACAGGTTTGCCTACCATGGTTAATCCATTAATAGCACTTCGAACAAGAGCACCACAATTCTGAAACATGCACACGCAAAGTCATAAAGAATCTTGACCAGTAAAGCATACAAATATAACCCATTATAAGTACAGATATTTAAGTGGTTAGGTCAAATTCGACATACTCTACTGAGAAAAATGGGAGGGTTTGAGTATTTATAGACTTTGTAAAATTGAAAATGATACAAATAACCCTTATATGACTGTTTTATGGGGGGAGGGGTTAAAATGGATAATTTTTAAAAAATAGCCATTTTTGGGCGGGCCAGGCAGGATGTGCCTAACCGGCCGTAGGGGTTGGCCCACGTGCCTGGCTGGCTAAACAGGCTTGACGTGCCCGATACCCTTGGCCTAGCACGGCCCATGGCACGAGCCTGGCCGGTTTTGCCCATTTAACATCTCTACTCAACACGGGCTAAAAAAGGAAAAAGGAAACATAAAAATAAAAAATAAAAAAAAAGATTTGTAGATGAAGCAGAATGTGGGGAGGATTAAGGGAAAGATAAAGATTTGGACCAAACAGGTGGACCCATAATGATTTAATGCTAACCAAATGGCAAGAATAAAATAAATTTACAACACTAAGCTGCATAAATTTAGGTTAAGATATTAATTTAATTAAAGTCAAATTAATGATGGAGAATATAACAATCATTACCAAAACCATTGTATTTAAAAATCTAAAATAATAATATTAAAACTATAACAGAAAATTAAATTAGCATATTTAACTAAAAATCATAGGTGGGACCTATTGGACTTAAGAAAATTGTGCATGACACTCAGAATGCAAGAGTCCAGATCATCTTGAACTCTCATGTAAATGGTATAACCACAATGATTTTTGGGTGTGTGGGCACTAAATATAATTATATGGTTGTGATGGCCTTTTGTGGACCACTTTATTATATCTACTTTCAATTTGGTTAAGCATTTTATTGGTGTGTCCCACCCTAAGTGCCTAGAGCGCGGAGTGGCAGTGGGAACGAGAGATATTTGGGACCGGTTACGGAGGTCCCACCTACATATCGCTCGAAACATCAAACCAAATTCAAATTTTAATGGAGATCTCTGAGTTGTTTAAAGATATTTGTTAGATGGGGCCCACTCAGGTCACATAAGGCATGAGATTACTTTGAAGGGAGTTTAAATGGGATGAAGAATCATTTGGTATCTTTGCATGTACCATTAGGATTTAAAGAGGTTTTTTTTAGAAACAAAGAGATATTTTAGGGAACTTTAGATAGCGGAGAACATTAGATTTTGGGGGCATATATTTTAGGGATTTGCCTCTGATCTCTTTTTGAATGGTGTGATAAGATGAGTGTGCCACGTGTCACTGCGAAATTTCGAGAGGGAGTGCCACGTGTTGCATTCTGGCAAATCGAAACATCAAACCAAATTCAAATTTTAATGGAGATCTCTAAGTTGTTTAAAGATATTTGTTAGATGGGGCCCACTCATGTCACATAAGGCATGAGATTACTTTGAAAGGAGTTTAAATGGGATGAAGAATCGTTTGGTATCTTTGGATGTACCAATGGGACTTGAAGAGATGGTTTTTAGAAACAAAGAGAGATTTTAGGGAACTTTAGATAGCGGAGAACATTAGATTTTGGGGGCATATATTTTAGGGATTTGCCTCTGATCTATTTTTTAATGGTGTGATAAGATGGGTGTGCCATGTGTCACCGCGAAATTTCAAGAGGGATTGTCACTTGTCGCATTTTGACAAAGAGGGCTACTGTCTTTTATTATATAATATGCATACGAAGCTTATGGGAAGTACTTACATTGCAAAGGATGCATTTACTATGATTTTTCCCACGTGGTTTGATAGCCACTTCAACCTTTTCCCCGAGGGGGCTCCTTACCTTGTTGGAGGGGCCCCTTCCTTTTTCCGACAACTTTCGCGCGGGCATGGATTCAATTGATCATAGACTTAGGGATGTAAATAGGTCTCTAATTCTCTAATTCTCCGGAAGTTTGGATCCATTAATAATGGATTTTGAGCCTTTATTTAGGTCTCAATAAGTAAATGGATCTGAATCCTTTTTTTTAGATCCGTGACCTAAACGGTTTAAGTTCGATTCTAAGTTGGTTTCGGCTCGTAGACTCAAAACCTTACATATTACCTTAAGTCTCAACAACTCATCCTAAAGTTAGTTTTTTTTTCTTTTTCTAAATCATTCTTCACCCAAGCCCGAACCCAAACCCGTCCCATATACAGTACCAGTTTTGATTCCATCTTGTCATTGACAGTTCCTATTCTGCAACTAGAAAACTGGTTCTAAACCGGTTAAAGTTTCAGGTCCGGTTCCATCTTCTATCTCATTAACGATTCCGATTCCAGATCCATCATGAACCCGGACCGGAACCAACCCGTTTACATCCTTACCTAGCCCTTTCACTGGAGTTAAAAAATTACATGAGAAAACTCTTTAGATGTTCGATGCATGAGAAAGTCCACAATAGAAGTGTGTGTGAAAGGAAATGGCCCTATGTCCTTTTTCTTAAATGAGCAAGCACACTGTTAATATCGATGCTCCTTTTAGCCGTACAAATAGATCGTCGATATCGACGCTCCCTGTGTTTTTTACATAAGGGGCCAAAACCCTTTTTTCTTCATTTCATCATCTTAATCTTCCCTCCTCTAGCATTTGCAACACTTCTCCTCCATGGTGGTCTCAGGCAGTGGTCCCAAACATCGATTTGCACCATTTTCTTTCAAATTTTCATTACATTTGGAGGCTTTGAAGCACGTGGAGGTATCTTCTTGTTTCCATCTTCATTTTTGAGTCCTACACAGCGACGAGACAAAAGGTTTTTAATTTAAATTCGTCCACCCATCTCCTTAATGAAGTTAAAATAATAATGAAACCAAGAATGTAGAAGGTCTTTGTAGGCGGTGAAAACACGACACCCACTTAGATTGAGATGAACTTTGTAGATCAGGGAATACTGAACGCCAAGAACCTGAAAAGGAGAAGGAAAACGGCTTGGGTTAGAGCCCCTGGCTGCTGTGAGCCGAAGGCGCTCTGATGCCTGAGTTAGCTCTAAAAAAACTAAGCAGGAGGAGGAAGAAGGAGAGGAGACTGAGAGACGATGTGTTGTGTATTGTGTGTTGCATACCTCTATGGGGCTGATCCCACATGTGTATATGTAGACATTCCTCGTTCATTCCCTCTATAAGTGGGGGTAAGTGGGGTGAGGTCCCATCGATCCTTACCTTGACATTCGGCGGTAGGTAAAAAGAGAACATCCTATCAGAACCTTCCATGCCTTCAGTCAGTTGATGTTAAAGGATGATAAAGCTAACTTTTTATCGTCATAAATGAATGCTCCTATCTGTCAGGGCGCGCCGTACTTCTCAAAGGAAGGTGACGGCCCACGCTGGCCGTGCTGGAGCAGTGATGAGCTGGCACTCATGCAGAGCTGCTGAGTTGCCCGCTGAGCTGGCACTCCTAGCCGAGCCGCGGTGCTGCAGGGCAAGCCTCTCAGGCCCAGCGCTCCTCACCGAGCCGTCGAACTGCTGGGCTGTGCTTTATCGAGATCGAGGTGAGGGTCGGCGTATCACCGTGGTTCTTAATCTCGTCATTACGGTGTTTTCCCCATACAATTGCCGCCTAGCTTTCGGCCTATGAAGGTCTGCGAACCTGCGGAGGTTGGAAGCTAAGTGACTTTAGCTGGTGTCCCTTCCGGGCTGGAGAGATGGCTACCGAAGTGTGGGAAGGGGTTACCGAAATAGAAGAATTTTGGATCAGAAGGGGTCCCTCTTGAGCCTCATGACTGTTGCTGATGTGCGGTCTTTATTAAGATGTCTTTTCGTTTATCCGAGGCAATTAATAGTCCTCAGAAATTGAGCTGGCGGTGACACGTGTCGTCGCTTCGATAGTCACGCAATTGCTTCGAAAAGACAATAAGGCTGCACGACGCAATGTTAGGGCTGCTTGAGGCGTCGTCTCATTAAAGATGCTTCTCGAAAGCCAAAACAGGGTCTCTAATCCTTATAAATTAGGGCTTCTTCTTCATCTTTTACTTTCTTCTTCTTCTACGCTGTCGAAATCCCTGTTGCGTGTTGCTGAAGAACTTCTGTCGCCTACTAGTTGCCAGCACTTTCATCTGTGCAATCCTTCTCGTAGGGTTTCTTCCTGCCTTTCTCCTCTCCTTTCTTCTAGGTAGTTTTTAGTCTGGGTAGGGAATGGGGGTTTACAGGCATTTGGTAGAAAACTCAGCATCCTTGAGCCTCTTCAGGGGCATGTACAACATCCCTGCAAATGTAGAGGTGAGACCCGACACCTTTGACGATGGCTTCGTCATGGACGAAGGCTGGATGCCATTCTAGCTTGTCACCATCGTGGAAGCAAGGGTCCGGTTTCCCCTGCATCCACTCCTCATAAACTGTCTAGAGCAGTGGAACCTTAGCCCCTACCAGTTGCTCTCTAATGGCTATAAGATCATTATGGGGGTAGTGCGGCTGAACGAAATTTTGGGGATAAACCTTAGTGTCCCGGACATAGAGGAGACATACGACCTCTGCAAGTCCGCAGAGGGGAACACCCACTATCTTCGGTTGAGGAATCGCCAGGCTGGCTTTGTAACTGTGCTGGAGGACTCCAACAAGTATGAGGGTGACGATCGAGTGTTCGTCAAGGGAGCATGGGAGTTCGGCGAAGCAGAGTCCAGCACCGCGGTTCGGATTCCTCGAAACATAGGAATTCCTCCAAGTAAAGGCCGAAGTCCTTCTGGTTTGCAGTCTTTACTATTTTCTTTTGTGCCTGACTAACACAACCTTCTGTTTATGCAGATTTTCGCCAAAGGAGGGAGTTTGCCGGGAAAAACCGCTGGAAGGTGAACACTGATTGGCACAAGAAGGTGAGGACCTATCGCGGTCACAACTGCCGTGATGCTTGGTCACTTCTGAGGTATACGCCCCACTATAGATCCTTCAACACTTCAAGGAGGGTGTCCGGGATAGACTCTGTGCTGCGCGGGGAAGGCTCCAGCCCAGAGCTAGCGACGACCGCGGTCCCTAGCTTGGAAGAAGTGACAGTCGCGATCCACACTGGGCGTCTAGTCGAGTCCGGAGACCGGGCTTCAACTCCACTCCCAGACCCAGATCTTGTCGGGACCTTAGCAACCGAGGCCGGGCCTTCACGGCGGAGGAACTTCGTAGCACCTTCCAGCGCATCTTCGAGCTCGGCATCTTCAAGCTCGGAAGAGGAGGAAGAGGAAGAGATGCTGCATCATCATCGCCCACGCTATGCGGCAGAGGACTTATCAGCCGCAGCTTTTGGGGACGTGAGGGGTGAGGCCCTGGATACCCCCCAAGCTGCCAGCGTCGCCCCGGCCTCGATCCCTTCTGTTGCCGCGGCCGAGGCCCCTCTCGCTTCTGCTCCTCCCGTTGTCGAGGTTGCTTCCGTTACCGCAGCCGAGGTTGGATCAGCTCCGCCCCCAACGGTGATTGTCATTGAGGACTCGCCTCTTGGCTCTACCCAAGGGTAGAAAGTCGAGCCCGCCCTGCCGAGGACGCTGAGGAGCGCCGAGCCGAGAAGAGGGCGAGGATCTAGGAGAGGGCGAAGGCCAAGCTCCAACCTGGCCCTTCATCGCCACTGCCCAAATAGGAGACAGTCCCACCCTCCTCATCGGTCCCATAGGCACCGGACATCGAGGAAGATGTGTTGGGGAGGCCGCTGGCAGCGACGGACCGTTCGGGGGGCAACCTCCATGTGGTCGTTGCTTTGGGGCGATCCTGTGCCCTCCCTCTAGATGTGTCGAACTGGGAGAGGATGGATGATCCTTCGCTGATGGTCTCGGCGATGCGGTCGGCGGTCGCGGTAAGTAGCTTGCCCAGAATTTTAGTAGCATTCCAGTACTTTCTTCTGACTTCGCTTCTATTCTGTAAGTGATGCAGAAATGCCACGTTGGCCTAAGAAGGATGGAAAGGGCGGAGGCTTGGGTAGCCGAGTGGGCGGCTGAGAAAGAGAGGCTGCAGTCCGAAAAGGAGGACTTACGGAGGGCCCTGGAGGCCAAGGGTGGCCTGCTGAGCAAGGAGGTGGGCAGGA
This sequence comes from Persea americana, assembly GCA_029852735.1. NCBI lineage: Eukaryota > Viridiplantae > Streptophyta > Magnoliopsida > Laurales > Lauraceae > Persea > Persea americana. Next base: position 35,212,623 of record CM056818.1, read on the forward strand.
ATGCTTGTCTTGCTGCCGATCTCGCTCAGGTTTAGGTCGCGGAGGCGCGGCTGAGGGAGGAAGTGGAGACAGCGCCGGCTCAGAACACTCTCGTCTCTGCTGACCTTGGTGTTGCCCGGGCCTCGCTGGTGCGGCTAGAGAAGGACCTGCTATCCAGCCATGGGTTGAGCACAAGGCTGGCCGTTGAGCGGAATGAGGCCAGGGACCAGTTGGAGGTTACCCAGAGGGAAAAGGCGGCCGAACTTGAGTCCGCTCTGGCTCGGCGGGAAGCCTAGCTCAAGGAGGAATACTTGGCCGAGCATAACGCTGCCATGGGGGAGGAGGTTAGCAGATTGACAGCGGAGTACAAAGCCCAGTTGCCAGGGATCCGGGACCAAGCTTGGGAGCTCGGATGGAAGGCAACTTTAAAAAAGGCCGGGGTTCCTGGGGATAACCCTATTTTCAGGAATCCCCCCAGGTTCCCTCGCATAGACTCGGAGCTCCTGGCCATATCTTCGCCTCTCCTCCCCAACCCATCTTCTCAAGCCTGCCCGGGGGTGAATGCTACCTCCGAGGTGCCTCCGGAGGCTCCCCAAACGGCCAGTGCTGCGCTTGAAGCACCATCCGTGCCCGAAGCTGTCCAGGCCCCTTTTGAAGTCGCTCCCAAAGCCACCGTCCCTGAAGATAGCGCGGTCATTCCTGAGGCCATCTCGGCCGCTGTCGAATCCAGCGCGGTAGTGATCGAGACTCTTCCAGAGATTGACTGCAACGTCGAAGATGCGGTCCTTTGAGCTCCTTTTGTAATCTTCTTTTTATTTCTATACTGTATTCTTCCTAGCCCTTTTGTAACCTTGATTCTTATTAATGAAACAACGACTCTCTTTGTATTCTTTGGTTTTCCTTCTCCTTGTCTCTGATGAATGGGTGTGTGGATGACGTCTATTTTACCACGCTTTATTTGCTAAGTACTTGGTCCGAATAACCGAACTCTTCGTAGGCCTTAAAATTAAAATTGGATGTTTGCCCTTGGCCGAGCTTTGGTCCATGAATCGTGGTCCCAACTAGCGCCCATGACCCTTGAGAGCGGAGGCTGCCAGAAGTGACTGACGAAGGGATCCTCGTTTTAAGAACTCGAGGCGTTCCTAAGCGTCGAAGTCAGTGTCTTGGACATTTTTGGCTTTACAGCCGTAGCTGGTGCTGGCACCGGGGTAGGACGGCTGGCACTCTAACTAAACTGCCGAGCCGTGGGTGGTGTTGTCACCGAGCCCTGATGAAGTTGGCTTTTCCGCTGTAGCTGGTGCTAGAACCGAGCTAGAGGCGGTTGACACTCTGATTGAGCTGCCGAGCCGGGGGTGGTGCTGTCACCGAACCCTAAGGAAGCTGGCATTGCTGCCGAGCTGGGGGTGGTGCTGTCACCGAACCCTGTCATTGCTGCCGAGCTGCATAACTTGGAAGCAATTTGGAAGAGAGGTCCGCTCAAGAATGTTCTTTTTTATTGCTGTTTGAACCCTTGAATACATGTTTTCAGAAGTAGAACTTTTTGAGATGCATTGTGTTCCATGGTCGCGGCAGCTCCTTGCCTTCCATGTCCTCGAGCCTGTACGCGGCTTTTCCCGCTGCTGATAGCACTTTAAATGGCCCCTACCAGTTGGGTGCCAATTTCCATTCGTTAGGATTTCGGTCGCCAGGAAGTGTTTTCTTCAGGACTAGGTTGAGATCTCAGCCTGGCCATTGCTTTGTGGGTATGCCGGGGTGGAGTAGACGTTCTGGATGCCGTACTCCTGGCAGAAGCTCTTGAAGAAGTTGCGATCGAATTGGGTCCCGTTGTCGTAGATGAGAGTTCGAGGGATTCCAAATCTCGTGATGATGTTCTTCCATACAAAGTTCTTCGTGTCTTGCTCGGTGATGGAGGACAGAGGCTCCGCTTCGACCCATTTTGTGAAGTAGTCCGTGGCTACTATCAGCCATCTTTTGTTCCCTGGAGTTTGGTGTAGCGGTCCTACGATGTCCAGACCCCACTGAGCGAAAGGTCGCGGGCTGGATAGAGGGCTTAGGTCCTGCGCTGGCTAGTGGAGAGAGTGTGAGAACTTCTGGCACTTTTCGCATTTTCTAGCGTAGATCTGAGCGTCCTTCTGCATATATGGCCACCAGTATCCTTGGCTGATTGCTCGGTAAGCAAGCGACCGACCTCCGATGTGGCTGCCGCAGGTCCCTTCATGAATTTCGTATAGGAAATTGTCGACTTTGCTCGGGTGGACGCACTGGAGGTAGGGTCCAGTGAACGACTTCCTGTAGAGCCTGGCATCTGGGGAGAGCCAAAACCGGGCTGCTTTCAGCCTAATCTTCTGTGCTTCCATCCTATCTTCGGGCAGCAGGTCGTCTTTCAAGTAGGCGATGACCGGATCCATCCAGCTCGGACTGAGGTCCATGCACATGAGTTGCCAAGGTCGCTGCAGTTCGATGCTGGGCTCGCGTAGAGTCTCCACTTCGATAGTTCTTCTATTACCGGCCTCGACCACTAAGGCGAGGCTGACAAGGGCATCGGCATGGGAATTGGACTCTCTGTCGACCTGTCGGATTTCGGCCCTTTCGAACTGGGAGAGAAGTTCCTTTGTGTGAGCTAAGTAGGCCGTCATTCTGTCGTCCCGAGCCTGGTAGTCTCCGTTGAGTTGGTTCGTTACCAATTGGGAATCACTGAAAACCACAATGTGTCGAGCTTCCAAGATTTTGGCACTGTTTAGCTCGGCGATGAGTGCTTCATACTCGGCCTCATTATTGGATGCCTTGAAGCCGAACGTTAGAGCTTGCTCGATGACAAGGCCCTCCGGAGACTGGAGGACTATGCCAGTGCCAGCCCTATTGGACGTTGAGGATCCGTCGACGAAGACTTTCCAGGACTGCTCTTGCTCTGTCTCGGTTGCTGCCTCTGTATCCTTATTGCCCCCCAGTTCGGTATCGAGCAAAGTTGGCGCCGAACTCTGAGAAGTGAATTCGACAATGAAGTCTGCTAAGACTTGGGCTTTGATGGCTGTTCTGGGTTGATACTTGATATCGCATTGCTCCAGTTCGATAGCCCATTTGGAGATTCGATCGGAGAAGTCTGCCTTCCGGAAGAGAGCCTTTAGTGGGTGCTTGGTCACGACCACGATAGTGAAGGTTTGGAAGTAATGGGAGAGCTTTCGCGAGGCGCTGACGAGCGCTAGGGCAAGCTTTTCGAGCTGTAAATACCAAGTCTCGGCGTTGAGCAGGATCTTACTGGTGTAATAGATAGGCCTCTGCTGGCTATCTTCTTCTCTGATGAGCACCGAGCTCACTGCATGGTCTGAGACTGCGAGGTTCAGATACAACGCTTCGCCATGGGTTGGGGTCGACAGTAACGGAGGTGAAGAGAGGTAGCGCTTGAGCTGTTGCAGGGCCTAATTGCAATTCGGCGTCCATTTGAATTTTGAGCCTTTGTGTAGGAGCTGGAAGAAAGGCCTGCACTTGTCGGAAGCTCAGCTGATGAAGCGATTGAGCGCGGCAGCCATGCCGGTCAGCCTCTGAACTTGTTTAGCCGAGGTCAGGCTCTAGAGCTCTTGGATCGCCGTGATTTGGTCAGGGTTTGCTTCAATCCCCCTTCTTGTGACCAGGCTCCCCAAGAACTTTCCGGAACCGACACCGAAGGCGCATTTAGACGCATTTAGCTTCAACTGGAACTGGCAGAGGATGCCGAAAATCTAGTGGAGGTCGGCCAAATGGTCCTGCGATTCTCTAGACTTGACTACCATATCGTCAATGTAGACCTCCACTGTCTTCCCGAGTTGCGCCTGAAACATCTTGGTCACTAGCCGCTGGTATATCGCCCCTGCGTTCTTCAGCCCGAAGGGCATTACCTGATAACAATAGGTGCCCCGGGGTGTGATGAAGGCTGTCTTCTCTTGGTCAGGTACGAACAGAGGTATCTGGTGATATCCTCGGTAAGCGTCGAGGAAACTCATACGGTCGTGTCCGGCAGTGGCGTCAATGAGCTGGTCGATCTTTGGATGGGGGAAACTATCCTTGGGACAGGCTGTATTGAGGTCGGTGAAGTCGACACAGACCCTCCACTTTCCCGTCTTCTTCTTGACGACTACTGTGTTGGCTAGCCACTGCGAATAGTGGACCTCTTTTATTGCTTGCGCTTCAAGCAGTTTTTCAACTTCTTCCTTCATGGCCTCAGTTTGTGAGACCCCGGTTCGGCGTGCTTTTTGGATCACTGGCTTATGGTTGGGGTCCACATTCAGCTTGTGACACATGACAGCTGAGTCGAAGCCGGGCATCTCGTAAGGCGTCCATGCAAAGACCTCTTTATTCTCGAGGAGGAGGTCCAGCAGCTGTGTCTTCTCGGGCTCGGGGAGCTGGCTTCCAACTAGGAAAAATCTGTCTGGGTCGGCGGGGTCGATCCTGACCTCGGTGAGGTCCTCGATGCTCTTCTGCGCCAGGGCCCTGCCAACATCCCCAAGCTCGGCTTCTTTGTCCAGCTCGGTTACATGGACCTGGGAAGATTCGGCTTCTCCAGGCAGCACGACCATCAAGCATTGCCTGGCCATGTGCTGGTCGCATTTTATAGTGATCACGTCGATCCAGCCAGAGGGGTTCTCTAGGGGGAACTTGAGCTTTTGATGACGGGTGGAGGGCACAGCCTCCATGCCATGCAGCCACGTCCTCCCCATTATGACATTGTATGGGGAGGGAATGTCGAAGACTAGGAAGTCGACCTGCCTAGAGGAGCCTCCTATCTGGACTCTGAGGGAGATCTTCCCCTTCGGGTACACCGATTTCGAGCTGAAGCCGACGAGAGGAGTTCGGGCAGTTTGGAGGTCTTCGTCCTTGAGTTTTAGCTTCTGAAAGCAATCGTAGTACAGGATCTCGGACGAGTTGCCTGGGTCGACAAGGACTCTCTGAACCAAGAAGTTATGTAGCTTCAAGGTGAGCACTAGAGGGTCGTTATGTGGGAGTTCTATGTCCTCTAGATCCCTGTCGGAGAACCATATTCTAGGCCCCTCTGTATTGGCTTTCTTTGCAGCTGGTTCCAGCGCCGCAGTCAACACCTGCTTCTGATGGGAGGCTCTTCTGGCCTCGGCACGGGCCTGAGAGCTCCCCTTAAGCGGAGGAGCGAGGTGGAGGATGTTGATGATGCCTTCTGGTTCGCTATCCTGGCCGCCATCATCTAAGCACAGAGGTTGGCTGCTGTCCCGGCCTTCCTCCTTGACGTAGTCCCTCAGGTGCCCCTCTCGCACAAGGTTCTCCAAGTGGAACTTGAAGCTTTTGCACTCATCAGTTCTGTGCCTGCTCTGTTTGTAATAAGCACAGAACTTGCCCTGGTCCCGGGAGGAGGGGTCATTCTTCATCGGCTGCGGCCACTTGAAGAACGGCTGCGCCTTTATTTTGTGGAGGAGCTCATAGATGGGCTCCTTGAAGATCGTGTTTACCGCTTTGAAGGTGGAGGCATCGTTTCCGGTCCTCCTGCTGCTCCCCGAGGCTGCGACCAAGGTGGAGGGGTTCCGTCGACGATCTGAGGACCGGGCCTTGTGTCGATCCGAGGACGGGTCTCTGCAGCGGTCCTCCCTCCTGGAGGACCTATTGTCTCTATCTCCTTTGGATGGTCGGTCCTTCTGGGAGAGGCCGAAGTTCTCCCGCCCGTGGACCTCGTCCTCTTCTACCCGGATGAACCAATTCGCCCGGGTCATGAGCTCCTTCATGGTGGCCACGGGGTACATGACCAGCTGCGCCCGAAGCTGGATGCCCGGGCGCAGGGCCAGCTGAAAGGACTTCACTGCCATCTCCTCAGAAGCGCACTCGATCTGGCTATAAACAGTCCAGAAGTGACAGGTGAACTGGGTGATGTTCTCGTCCTCTCGCATCCGGAGGGCCATTAGGTCAGCATCGGTCTTTGGGATGACGCGGTGGGCCTGGAACTTCTCCAGGAAGGACGTCCGAAGCAGTCGCCAACTGGAGATGGAGCCTCCAGGGAGTGAGCAGAAACATCGTAGGGGGAGATCTCCTAAACTGGAAGAAAAAACTCGACAGTTTAGGAAGTCGTCATCCCCCTAGACCGACATCCTCTGGATGTAGTGTTGGAGGTGAGCCGCAAGGTCTGAGGTTCCATCATACAGGGTGAACCTCGGGATGTTGAACTTCTCGGAGAGGGAGTACTTTCTGATCTCCCTGGAGAAAGGAGATGTGCCTGTGTCTTCAGCTTCAAAGGCGTTGCACTGGTCTTGGGCGATACCAACAGTCTCCATATTTTGGCGAACAGTCTGCTTGACCTGACAGTCAATCCACTGCTTGAGCTCCTCCTCGTCTTCTGGTATCCTCCGCTGTTTCTTTGGCTCCACATGCTCGTGGCTGCTGCTAGAGTCTTCTTCTCTGTGGACCTAATCACGCCTTTTATTATCGAGGATGTGCCTCAGGTCCCGCCCGTGGCCCGGAGGAGCCTGGCTGTGCCTGGGTGGAGGACCCGAGGCATGGCTACACCCATGAGTTAGGCTCCGAGCCCCTCTCTTCTCCTGGAGCTGCTGTTTGAGCCGCAGGATAAGCTTGTCCTGCTCCTGAATGAGGCAGTTTTGAGCTCTGACCTCATCCAGGCGAGGGTCTTCGTCTTCATCAGGATTGACCTGATGGTGGGACTAAGATCCAGCCCGTGCTGACTTTTCACGCAGCTTGGTGACTAACTTGTCACCTCGCCTGGCATGCTCATTGATATGGTGGGGTGCTCTGGAGGCATAACATTGTGAAAGGAATGCATTGTCAATCCCCTAGACTGCGATACCGACTGGACTGTAGGGGACCTTCCTCCTGACCTTCTCTATCGAGGGGGTGGACTTTGTACCAGCACAGGCTGCGTGGTTGGTCCCTTACCCTTGGAGGGTCCTTCACCATTTCTGATTTTTGGAGGCATGGTGTTTGAAAGCTTTTTGTTCAGTGATTCCCACAGCCGGCGCCAAACTGTAGGCGGTGAAAACACGACACCCACTTAGATTGAGATGAACTTTGTAGATCAGGGAATACTGAACCCCAAAAACCTGAAAAGTTGAAGGAAAACGGCTTGGGTTAGAGCCCCTGGCTGCTGTGAGCCGAAGGCGCTCCGATGCCTGAGTTAGCTCTAAAAAAACTAAGCAGGAGGAGGAAGAAGGAGAGGAGACTGAGACACGATGTGTTGTGTATTGTGTGTTGCATACCTCTATGGGGCTGATTCCACATGTATATATGTAGACATTCCTCGTTCATTCCCTCTATGAGTGGGGGTAGGTGGGGCGAGGTCCCATCGATTAAAACTGTTTAGTTGAAACCCCATTTCTTATTATAATCTCACAGTGTCCTAGAAAATGGGATTCTAAAATGGTGGAATGAATTTGTGATACCAAGATCACCATTTCGTTTTAATAATCAATCTTCAGAATTTTGGATCCTTAATTTATATTGGAAAATTTGGAAAGCCAGAAATGATGACAGTGTAAAGTTCACATCCTCTAAAATGCCAAAGTAATTGATGTTATCAAGGAAGTTATGGACTGATCTAGTAATTCTATGGATGTGGATGTTTTGGAATCTGCTAAGGACTTTCTAGTATTGATTTATCCCTAGGAAGTTTTGAAATGATATTTGGGTCACTCAGGTGTCGATGCATCCTTGTGTGTGCATCAAATTTGATGACATTATAAATGGCCCCACACATGATAGAAATGAAGCTTCAGCTGTCACAGTTAGGGCAGCATTTTTCAATTGGAGCCATTTCTCAATTTGTGGCAGTACAACTAAATATCACTGCACCAACCAGCACTCCCTGCCTGAATGTCTCTAAAAAATCATAATAAAAGTCCAAAAAGCGTGCCCCACCATATTTGGCTGGGTCCCACTTCAAGAACCCTAGAGATTTTTTATGAATAAAAAATCCAATGCTCTTTTGCCTTCTTACTGCTATCCTGCACGCCCAAGGCAAGATTCCTCATGTCCCCTGAATGTGTCCAAGGACCCCATAATTTAAGGCCTCGAATGGCCCAAATCAAACAAACAAGACAGGAGTGGATTTGAAACAGCTGCGCGTACCTATCACTACCAAATGAACATAGTAAGTTCCACTACCGTCACAAATATCCAGGATATTCCCCAATATGAGGTTTCTTCTAGATGTAATAGGGGTGCATATTGTAGAAACTCAATTAGTTTTGAATACTTAAACAGAACATATAATTCTTAATTACAGGAAAAAAATTTAAAAAGTTGATTGAAGGGTTGCTTCTTTAAAAGAATTTAGGAAATTCATGTACGGAGAATTTGTAAATTCTCCAAAAATTGTCTCTTAATTGGAATTTATAATTCATCCTCCTGAATAGGTTGTTTTCAAATTCCGGTGGAACAAGAATTCTAAGAATGCAAAAGGTTTTTCGAGACTTTTCAGGTGGCTGAAATCTGAAATTATAGCAAAGCAATATAGTATTTTCAAATACCAAGGGAATAAGTTATCATATTATGCCTTTGAATTCCCCAAATCACAAATTCCCATCAGACACTTTGTGAAGGAAATATGCCCTCAATGTAATTCTCTTTTTTACATTTTAATTTTCATGTAACATTTTGATCCTTTTCAATTTCCCCACAATGATGAAACCTAGTTTAAGGTTGCAAATAAATCTAAGTTACTATTATTCAATTTTTACAACAATATTATCGTGGTTTTCTCATAGGAAATCCAATGGTTATGTTATTCTCGAAATATTATGGATATTATTGACAAAACACAAGGTAAATTTATAACAGGGATTTTTATGAAAGAAATTAGTCATAAATTCTGATTTAAATCAATTGATTAAGAAAGACATTAAAACATCGAATTAGAGTGCTGTACATAGCCAAAAGACTACTTTGGCCTTGGAAGGATAGACATCTTTAGGGCTCTTTTTAAAAATACTTACCTTTCTTCTTCGGACAATATTGTTGGGGCTCTTTTAAGCTTTTCTCCCTCTTATTTCATCTACTTCCCGATTTTCTTCCCCATAAGAGATATCCTTAGCTTCATTTGCCATGAGAAAAACTAATAACAATAATAATAATAATAATAATCCATTGACTTCTTCTCTTGCCTCTCCTCTTTTTCTCTTTTCAAATTGAAACATCACTTTTCCTACGATCTCTCCTTTTCAAAAATCTCTTTCCGGATTCTCTTTTCTTGCCCAAAAGAATATCATTAGGCCTCATTGAAACAAACCCCTTTTTATTACTTTTCGTCTACAATTTCCAGTTCGATGGACGACAGATGACAACGATCTTTCTTCAAGCTCCTCATATTTGGTTCCTAGTTTTTTTGTTCCACTTGTACTATAATTTCTTTCTCTATTATCTGTACTCCCCGTTGTGGTCTCTGTTGTTTTTCCTCATCACCACTCTCCAACCATAATAACTGAAAGATATGACTGAGGCGAGTTTTCTTACTCTTTTATCAATTTTCTTTTTTTTTTTTGCTGTAAAAGAGAGATCGTAGAAAAAGAAAAGTTTTGAGTAGGAAGAGAGCAAAAGAGGAGAAGCAAGATAAAACATTGAATTTTCTTTTTCTAGGCGAGAAACGAAGATTGACCAAAGATATCGTACATGAAGAAGAGGAAATAAGAGAGAGTAAGTTTAGGGAGCCTAACGATATTGTCTGAGGAAGAAAGATAAAGGATTCCTGAAAAGAGCCCTAACTATGGCAAATTTTTCTTTTTGGTATTTATGACACCCTAATTCAATATTTTAATATCTTTCTTAATCAATTCCAGTAATCAGCTTTTAGTGTCTTTTACCGGCTTGCTATTATAGAAAAGCGTTTCTCACAGCATTTCAATTTTCAACGTTGTTGACATTTTGAAAATATATTGATGTGATTGCAATTTGGAAAGTGCAAAAACTTCTTCATTGTTCCACTTGTACCAACACTTTCAAATCCCATTGTCTTTGAAATTTCCTGTCTGGACGGAGGTAGCAGTAGCACAATAGTTACGTGAAACAGTCAAAGCCAATTATTGCAATTGCAAGGATGAAAAACTATAGATTTGGATAAGATGATCCAAAATGCCAGGCTTAAGTGGAATGTAGTGCATAGGGGATTTATTGGTGCTATGAATGAGGGTTTGATGATATGTATATATATATATATATATATATTTATTTATATATAAAAGATGATCCAAAATGCCAGGCTTAAGTGCAATATAGTGCATAGGGGATTTATTGGTGCTATGAATGAGGGTTTGATGATATATATAGATATATATATTTATATATTTATATATATTTTTCAAAGATTGAACTCTTAATTTTCTTTTGCTAGAGCAATTATGATTACAATTATTTTAGGTGCCAATTATTTGTATTAAGAAACATAGCAATTCATGGTCAGATAAGCTCAACCCAATGATCAGAGAGGTACGGGGTGATTAGAGAGGTACGGGGTGAATGAAATGATGTGAGGTGAAAGATACAACGTGGGGACTTGTGGCTTTTCTAAAATTTGAGTTACAAAGGTGATGGCTTCGTATTCATTTCCCATCGTTCCTTAATTTACTTTCGATTAATGTCATTTGATAATCAATCTATTATGTGCTAACAAACATGCCCTGTACAAATTACTTTTCATTTTTTGTTTGTTTCAAAGTTTGGCGAAGATGGTTTTTTACCATTGACCTAGCAGCACTTGGACTATCATCTTTTAAAGCATGTGTCATGGATGTGAAGGCTACTTTTACATTTGTGAACTACTGACCGAATCAAGAAATTTGGTGGCACTATGTAAAAATTTAGAAAAAATGTGGAGGGCTAATTTAAAAAAGTAGAAGTTTTTATGTAACATTTGAGAGTTTTATAAATTTTCCTTTGTTCTGTCCCTACTTTGACCGCATGGTTGATGAATCTTAATAAGGTAGCAATTTAGCGGCTCGGTAGCCACGCAAAGAGAGAAAGATCAATCTAGTGAAATGGTGCGGTATGTGAGAAAAATTATAGGACCTACTTTGACTTGCGCCAACCATAAAGGGCGAGATTGAAAGATCTTGACAGATGTTAGGTATGCAAAACGAAACCCACACCATTTAGTCTTCTTAAACCCTTACAAGAATTTGGAAAATTTGTAAAGCTCCCAACAAGAATTCTCAGATTCTTGCAAACTGTAAGCCCTTATGCTTTTTAGGGCTGGCATTAAGAATTCAAAATCCTTTTCAATAAGGTCAAGGTTTGCAAATTAGGCACATGTGTATGGGATTTCACAAATATATATCACAGGTCATGTCTTTCGAAAAGTTACATAAATGGTCAAATATAAAATTATATTAAAAATGCTAACTTTAATAATGCATATAAAAAATATGAAATACTATTAACCAAAAACTTAATGACATGCATATACATACAAATACACATATATACATAGAATTTTTGTTCTCAAGCTTCTCAAAGAAAACTAAAATGTGAACATGCTGGGCTGGTTTGTTTCATGTAAATGAACCTTGGAATTCTAAAGCTTGGTATTTCTGTAAGTGGTAAAAAAGGAAGAATTAAAGGTGAATATCTAAACATAATCATCAAATAAACTCTCTTTAATGGAGATTAAATAAAGAAAGCGTTGGGAATAAATACCCAACCATCACCTTACTAATTCAAATCCTGCAAAATTGACTTTGTTCTTCTCCCTTGATCTCTTTAATAATCCTTAGTTGGAGCCTATTCGATTGTAAGTTTCTATGTGTTCTAATAGACCAAATTGGCCAATTAGTTCTTTACTTTTTAATATGTTCTCATAGTTTTTTGGCCTAGTCTTTACCAATTTTTTGTATCTTCAAGTCAAACTATAACTTTATGGATCTCTACATCACTTTTGCAAATGAATAGCTGCACTTAGGGCCCAACCCATTTCCAGCCCAAGTTCATACTATGTCACCCTCCACATAAAATAAAACTTTATGAATTTAGATACTTAAACATTTATCATGATCCATATGATCTATGAACCTACACATTTTATGAACAACATTATCTAAAATTGAAGGTCCCAGAAGGCAACCATGGGATATATCAATGGAAAGATAAGGATAGAAGAAGAAGCCATAGCATTGGGTGAGGATCAAGGTACGGTGGAACACTGTCATGCCCATTCATAATCCACTGCAGCTGGAATTGGATGCGCTCTTGGGAAATGTCTTCTTTTGCAACCTCTTGGAGTATTCAATGGACGTCTCTCTCCAGTGTATTGTCATGTCAATTGGCTTGTTTTAAAGGATCCCAACATAGGCCGTGGTTGCATATCTTTGTGACTTGTGTCCAAACATCTTTCAAAAGAGATACACTGATTGGCACTTTTTGACACTGCAGGAGACATGGTAACGTTTTCTCAATTGATTCCTTTGACATGTGACATTTGAACCGCTTTGAAAAAATTCATTCATTGCGAACTTTCATGAAGAAAGATGTTAAAATGATGCTGGAATTCAGGGAGTGAGGACTTCCTGATGAAGCATGGAATTTTTCTTCCATCTTTTTGTTCTTCTTAATCTTTGAGTATGAACAGTTAGTGAAATTATTTTTTAAAATTAGGAGAAAATGATTAAAAAAAACACCTTAAATGTCCGATTCACTAAAAAAAGCCAAAATAGGGATATATACCTAAACTTATCGGACGGATAGAGGTTTTGGCTTTGTGCAATACAAAGACACAAATTGTGTTTTATAACCAGCTTGTTTTAGTCAAGGCTATAAGGTATGTGGGTGTTTATTTTCGGCTGTTATGGTCCCTCCCGAAATCATGAAAATAAGAGGGAAAGTAGATATTGTGAGGTGAACAACAGTGACTAATGTCCATGTTAGTGTAATGTTTGAACTAGCTAGGGCTAAAGCACTACAAAATTTTGTGTAAATGGATTGAATTCAAGATGGGTCAACCTCTTATGTTAAAAATTATAACAAAAAGGAGTAGATAAAGTGGGCATTTTTGAGAATTTGCCACCTCTATCTTCTTAGAGGCTGCATGCGAGGCATTATTAAAATATACACTTATTGCCACTGCACATCTTTTAATTTTCTTAATGATAGCGCCCCTGGCACATGAAAGAGAGTTTTGGGTTGGATTGTTGGGAGAGGGGACCATGCTCGTGATGAAATATGATTTGTAAATGGTGGAAAGGATACTTTAATCAAATTACTTTCATTTTAAGCATATATGAAATGGTACTGAGTGAGATGTGCTACTTTGTTGGCGGCATTTGGAAATATCTTCAAATGAATATTTTATGAAAAATTCTCCGAAAGATCCTCTTCACTTAAAGCCCCTTTTGTGTTTTTGTGCAGGAGGTGCAGCTACGATCAATCCAATTGCTTTGTGTGTGACTACTTTTCATGAATTCACACTAGTCCAAATTTGATACTGATCCAAGTATCATTCTCCATTAAATAGTAATCACTAAAAACATGCAACACACATAGCCATTAAACTTTGAGGCTGCAATGTTAAGAGGTACGATCATTTTACCAAGCTGATATAATGTTCTACCCTTCGTCCACGTCCAAATATATATATATATATATATATATGTATATATATATTCAAAAATCCCGTAGTTGTCATGCATCTAAATGGGCTCCACGGTGGGTGTTCTAGGCCGGAAAACACTGGGAGGCTGAAAAGTTCTCATCTTTGAATACATGGTTAGATAAATGTCTAATGTTGATAATATTGGGCATGCATGGATAATCATGAACCGTGTGTGATAAGGAAAAATAACAATAATAGGTTCACTTATTTTTGGACCCTGCTCACATGCTCAAAAGGCAACCAATGCGGTAAACATATGCATCAATTTTCTATTATATCCAGGGAATTATAATTTTCATTTGGGAATCGACAGGTGGGGACTCATTTATTGCAAGGAATTGGTAAACCCCTGTAGTTCGACTATTTCATGCCTTTTTAGCTCTCATCAATTGTTATGAACATCTCACCCCTTCCAGTTTCTCGAAAGCTAGATTGAAAATGCATTAGAATTTTCTAGTTGTTTATTTACTAGAATTTAGGGAATTTTTATTTGGAGAATTTTGAAGTTTCCAGAAATAGTGAAAATGAAATTCCTCAACACTCTTTATATTTGAGCATCCAATAATTTCGAAAAAAAAAGAAAAGAAAAGACAAAGAAGGTGGGATTCTAAGAAATTTCTTAGTCATTTAAGACCTTTTAGGTATATGGGGTTTTAGAATTATGGTGAAAAAATATGGCATTTGCACTTGTTAGGGGACAAACCATTACTTCATGTCACGAGTTCCCTAACACACCAAATTCTTACCATAAAATTTAGTGAAAAAACAGACGCTTAGTGGGATCTCCCCTAATCTTGCTTTAATGGGAGGGCATTTATTTTTGAATTGTACAAATTCTAATAGGTGGGCGTTGTTGGTCCTTTTTACTAATGGCAGTATGATTCCAAGCATAACCCCAAGTTTATTTCAATTGCATTAGAATAAGGATAAGAATTCATGATTTGATGTAATGGCTTATCCCCTAGCATTTGCAAATGCAATGTTTTTTCACCAAAATTGTAAAATCTTAGCCACCTAAAAGGCATCAAATGACCTTTGAAATTATAGGAGTTTTAGCCTATTTACTTTTTGGTAGAATTTATGAATGTTCGAGTACAAAAGAGCATTCAAGAACTTCATTATGTTTGAGAGTTCAAAAATTCTTAAGACAAGAATTCTCTGAATTACGGTAAAGAAACAGGTAATGCCAAAGAAATTATTACTCTTAATTGCTTCAAATAGAAATTGTTTCTCAACTGTTTTTTTTTTTTTTTTTTTGATAACGGAGGATGTCCCAACCCTTTGACCTGAATTAATCCCTATGGGCCTAAGGGGAGCCGAGTAAATCCCTTGTGGCCCTATTGTGGTAGTATAGTTCCGAACCCTCAATTTACGGAGCAAACCGTGGCCCTAGGCCAACTCAACTAAAATCCTATCTTTATTATCAAAAATAAATTAAAGCCCTATCTTATTTAGTACATTGCTCGACCCTTTTAGTTAGGTGTGTCACAAGCTGAACTTAGCTTAGCTTGAAGAGCTTGGCTTCAAAGATGAGCTGGTAGTATTAAACCAAACTTGATCTTAATGTTCATTTGAGCTAAAGCTTGGCTTGATAATGCATATAAAGGTTGAGCTCAAATCAGTTTCAACTAAAATGTGGATTGTCAACAAGAGAGACTTAATAAGAGGTGACTCTGCAAACCCACCGTCCGCAGCATTGGTAAGGCATTACAGATCAGGTAAGGCCCCAAACTATTCGAAACCAGGACTTCGCGCTCATTACTGGACTTCCTAACCACATGAACAATTTTAAGTGTGGGTACCAATTTTAGTATGGTTAACAATTTAAGTGTGGGTTTAGTTTATGAGTGGAAGTCTTCTAAACGGTTTAGTTTATGCATGATCATTTCTCCTCTTGCCCATGCAATCCATGATCACGATCGCGAGCCCATAGGCAATTAATTACCATTGCTTCATATCAAAATTCTTGGGGATGACCATGGGAGACCTGACCTTGTGCCTTAAAAGGGTCCGTAGCTCAGTCGAAAAGATCCAACATTAGTCTCATTTGCAATTTTTCTTGTTGAGGGGTCTTGCGGGTAGATAGGTAAAAATGGAATCAACTGCCAATCCAATGTTTGTCTTTTTGGTCTAATAGGTCTAGGCCCAAGACCAATTGGATGATTGGGTATCGAACCAATTGTGATCAAAAGTCAAATCTGATCGGCAACTGACACTCCAGTCTCCAGAACATTTTTTTCTCTTTTTTTTTTTAGTGGAAAGCTCCAGAACTTTAAACCCTGAGCCTGACTACATTTACACACATTTGGGTATTCAGTTAGCCAGGTATAGAGTCAAATGAACACTAGACCCATGCCTGATGGGTCCTTCATATTGACACATTTGGGTAATCAGGTAACCAGAAATGGAGCCAAATGGACCTGGACGCAATTACATGAAAGACCCATAACTATAGACCACAAGTCCAATTGCATAAACGCACACTTGGTTGTTTAGGTAAACAGGAATATGAAAGGCCCATAACTGCACAATGACATGAACTTTAGCATTCAGATAACTGGGTCTGGAACCCAATGGATCCAGACCCTACAAGTCTACAACAATGGTGAGCACAAGTCTAGCCTTAAATATTTTGATCCAACATACAAATAGAATAATAATACTTATCAAAGGATTGATAATAACTAATCTTGTTAACTAAGACAGATTGGGCTCTCAAGCCCAGAAAACACACACAGAAAGAGATGGTTTTGTTTGGCTTCCCAGTCCTGACCATGAGAAAGTCCACACCGACATGCATGTGTTGTTTTCGTCTACAGATAGGTCCTGGGAAACATCAACCCGTGACAGGGATGAGTCCTTTTTGCATAGAGAGAAGTTGAGAGGACATGCATCCGTGACATGAAGCCGTGAGCACTGGAGCTGTCTTTCCTACCGACATTCGTAGAAATAGTTGGACTCTGGTTGAATTCATCTCAGTTCCCACTACACATAAAGAGAGATCACAGATCCTACTAGCATTTTGTCTCATGATTAAAGCTTTTAATTTTCAAGGCTTTTTAAGTGCTGCATTTTTGTTTCCTTATCCAACAGTGGAAAATGGTCTGATCAATTTCAAAGTGCCACAAGCGGTAAGAAATAAAGGGAAGAGAATAAATGAAGAGGGGGCAGTGATAAGAATTCTCCATTCTATACACGTGGAGCAGTGTAGGTGTTCTTTTTTAAGTGCAGCATTTGTTTTTTCAACTAACGGTGGAAAATGGACCCGTCAACTTTAGGGTACGTTTGTGCAGGCCTACGGAAAACCAATTTTGACAAAAAACCTTTTCTACATTCCATGGAAAACCAATTCCAATAGCTCTGATCGGAAATGGTTTTATGTGTGATCATGGGTTAGTTCACTGCCACATCAAACATAAATGGAACCAAGAAGGTGTTTGTGCAATGCCGAATTCAGTGGAAAAGGAGGCCTTCCTCGTCTTCGTTTGTTTGGTGTAGCGAGGAAATGAGAGTGGAAACTGCCTTTTTAGACGAGTTTTCTTTGATGGAGAGGATAAAAAAAATGTGGAATTTTGTGTTCCACGGCGTAACAAAACCGCACCCTAAATGCTTTTTCTATGGAATAGCGAGTCTTAGATCGAAACTTGAACTCTTATTTCCATATGATTCCGTTCCTTGTTGTTCAGTGCAGCATGACTCTGTTTTCTAGTTTTATATATTATATACAAGGGATTGAAACTCACAAACCATGTACACTCTACATGTTTCAAACCTTGGAATTATTGGTGTTTGAATTAAAAGGACAAAATCTTTGAGCATGAGGCTTTCACATAAAGAAATCTTGAGTTAAATGATTGAAACTATGAAACTTTGCAATGGATCCCACCCAATGAAAATTCGAGCAACTAAAAATAAACGCCATTCTAATTTATGGGATATCCCTCAATTTTACTCCATTAGAAGTTGGTATCACCGTTGGATTGACCATTCAATTTTCTTTATCTTACAGTCGGACCAACTCCTATTAGGAGTAAAACTCGAGGATACTTCATGTACCAGGAAGGTATTTGTTTCGAGCTGTTCTTATGTTTAATAGGAGGGATCCACTATAAAGCTCAACCCATCCAACTCAAGATTTTCCCAAGTCCCATAGTTTTGGACTCAAACTCGGTCGGCAAATCTAAGTGGGTTTAGGCTTGTCTACCCAGAAGTGGGCCTAACAAGTTACTGAGTTTATACCCATCTAATAATAAGTTGGCACGAGTGGGCCTCAGCCCAATGATGTTTTCTGCCAACAAGGATCATTACAGAAGGCCCATCTTATGGTGGCCCCACCCACGATAGACGTCTCATGCTAGAACACTCTCAAATGGGGAACATAATCAGAATACCACAGAGAAATCAACAGTTAGAATAACACAATAATATTAGGAGTGGAACACCATTGCCGACCACTTCTCATGGGCTTCAGTAGTGTGGCCCATACCCACTAGGGGGTGGGGTGGGGCTAGTAGCAGTAAACCCCATTTCAATTTACACACACTGAGAGGCCGAGTCATGTCACTTCGGCCAAGAAAAAGCTCCTTTTTACATAAGAGCAATCATATGTTCAGAGAAGATCACTAATCATTCGGCCAATTCCCACTCAATCTTCTTTTTTTTTTTTTGTACCTTTTTTCTTTTACATTTCATAATTTGTTGAATTCCCACTCCCTAAGATTTCTAAGATTTATAAATCGAACTGAATAGTTTTAGTATTTAACGATACATCCATACCTTTTCATTTTACTACCATCAATGTCCTTAGAATCAGTAGCCTTACAACAACCTAAAGTTTTTATACCTCAATGTCCCTGATATTTGTAGCCTTGCATAAGTTTTTAGTGCAAAATAACACTTATATCCATATCTTTATCTCTACATTCATTATTTTAAAAGGTTGGACTTCTTCTTATCTAAAGCTCAGGAGTCATTTGTTTACGCCCATTTACATATGTAATTGGTGAATATGAGTAATGGTTACACATCAGTCATGTTTGTCTACAGTCATTTACGCATGTAATGTGTACAAGAGGTCCGCAAATGGTGTGAAAATGAGTGACCAAATTTGAACACCTCAAGAAATGGTCAATGAAAGAACATACCAACCGCATGTGTTAGGAATGCATACCAAAGAGGTAGATGGAAATTTAAAGAGGTAGCTGGTAATTTCCGTAATGATACCCCCCACCCAATAGATGGTCCCCATATTTGACAGCACTGAAGATGACCATCCATCCATACCCATTCTCCTCTCTCTTTTAGAGAACCATAAGGTGGAGATTCCAATACGAAGCCTATTTCATTGAAATCTAAAATTATCATAATGACAATCAATACATGCATGTACTTATAATTGATTATAATTGACACAATCCTTGCACGTTCCATTGCTGGATTGATAAAAGTTTCAAAATATATTATTAGGGTTCTTGTGCACGAGAGAGTTATTGAGAGACACAGATGAGACTTCGGATAAAATAATGATATTTTTATATAATTAACAACACTCTTTTTCACTTAATTAATATAAGGCAAAGTTATCATTTCTACAAAAATCCAACACAAACCTCATAGAGGTTGCCCATTCTCGGTAGACTACTATTTTGTTGACATGAAAGGTATTAAAATGAAAAATACAAGATGTATGTATCACTAAATACTCAAACCTCAGGGCCTTATTTACAAATTTAATAAATCTAAAGCTGGTATATAAAAAAAGATTTTTTTTTGTTAAACAGAGAAATATCTGATGAAAGAAATGTGAGCCTTACTGATGAAAAATCAAATGTTAGCTCTTTCAAATGTGGGCCCCACGGCCAAATTTAAGGGAAAATCACCGTACAGACGGCCCAAAACCCCAAATTTACCCAATACCAGATAAAAGAGTACAAATTACCTAATAGAAGATCGTACATAAAAGGATGCCCAAAGTGGGATAGTTTTACCCTTATCCTACGATATCCTAGGCCTATAGGATATCACAGGACTCCATATCCTAGGCCTGCAGGATATCATACCTTTTGATATCATAAGCTCGTAGGATATTGTACTATTACCTACTCCCACCCAAGCAGATAATACATTTTTACACCACGAACCCGTTTCCACGAACTGAAGAACGCCGTTTCCATCTTCTCCATTTTCGCTAGTGGGTTCCGATAGGGTATTACCATTCCATCAATCTTCTTTCATCCGTACTTTATACATTTTATTCATTACAACAGGTAGGTAGGACCATATAATTTATGAATGCGTTAAAAAAACAGCCCATAAATGTAGTATTGGTAAACCTTTTTTCTGCTTTGATTCTTATGATGGAAACCGTAAATCACTTATTTAATAGTATTTGATGTGTTTTTTTTTTTTTTTTTTTTTTTTTTTTTTTTTTTTTTTTATATATATACTGCTCCCTCTTCTTGTATCTTTCACCATTAACCTATTTAATAGTCCATTGGTGAAGCCTTTTTTTTTCTCTATGTTATTAAAAAATGTATGAAGTTGTTACTCACTAGAAAATAAGGCATTCCGAGTCCTTTATAGGTACTAATATTGTGGCATTATATTGTTTCTATAAATCTCATAACAAAGGATTTAACGGTAAAATTCATCCTATGATTACTACATATTTTCAACCCATGCAATTTTTATTAATAGAATATATTATATTTTTATTGTTTTAATTAGGATGTTAGATGTTGATTTGTGTCTTATATTGCATTTTGATGGAGAGCTAGATGTGGATCGCTCACATCCAATATATAATGGTGGAGAGCAGAAGCCTATCTTTGTTTATAGTAACATAACTTACAATTCATTAATTGAAAAGGTTGTAGCAGAAACCAATTGGGAGATGAGAAATGGGTACCCTTACATGCAATACATATATCATATAGGCCGGAACTTTACATTAGTAGGCGTGAGAGGTGATGATGATCTCATGAGAATGTTCAGATTATTTCGATATGGAGTTGATCCTATCTTTCTGTATATCCATAGAAAGTGATGGTGTTGCCACAAACCATTAACCACCAAGTTTAAGGTATGGAATAAATCACATTACTGCTTGATATCTATTATTATAATTTTTATTATCTAAGTCAATTTGGATGCATAGTAGGTGTACAATATCTCAATTAGACCCAGATGATTAGAAGGTAACGAGAAGTATTGGCGTAAGGAAGAGATCGCTCATGAATGAAGCTAATATAAACCCATCAAGAGTTTTTGAGGATAAACAAGACAATGAGAAGGTAACGAGAAGTAATGGCGTAAGAAAGAGATTGTTCATGAATGAAGCTGATATAAACCCATCAATAGTTCTTAAGGATGAACAAGATAATGAGAGGGTAACGAGAAGTAATGGCGTAAGGAAGAGATTGTTCATGAATGAAGCTGATATAAACCTATCAATAGTCCTTAAGGATGAAGTCAGTCTTTTTCTGATTACTAAATCCAATAGGTTTGCACTAAAACTTTTGAAATTTAGTTTCTGAATATTTTTTCCATCAATGTGTTTATAATTGATCATCCACTATGCAGGTTTGTTCTCTTGGGCACTGAACCTATTCAGTTCGATTTAAACAGTCCAGGCACTGAACCTATTCAGTTCGATTTAAACAGCCCCGTGGCATGTGCTACTCCCCCACCGCATTTTGTTATGGTAGAAAACAGAGCATGTGTCATAGAAGCTAATGGAGAGAAATCTAATGCAATACAAGACAATAATATTGTTGACACTTTAATTCCTGATTTAGAGCACACTGATGATAAGCATGTAGAGAATTCCCAACATGACATGGGAAGGGAAGACAATTTCCAAATCGTGATTCATTCATAGAAACATTAGCAAAGTTTGTAATGCATAAAAACTTTGCTATTAAGCCACTACAAATGACCAAGACAGAAATCACTGCAAGATGTGTTGATCTTACTTGTCCGTGGCGTATCCACTTTTCGATTGTGGCTTTTGGACCACAATTTCAAGTGAGGACATATAACAGCAGTCAATGTTGTTCAAAGCCAGCAATGGGGATGGGACATAGGCAAGCTACATCGATTTTAGTCGCTAAGTGGATCAAGGAGCGGCTTCGACACCATCCGTCGTACACACTAAATGAAATTATTACTGACTTTCAATTGGAATTTGGTGTTTTACTTAGGTACAGGAAAGCGTGGAAAGCAAAAGAAATTGTGATGCTTGATATACGGGGTTCTTACGAGGAGTCCTTCGGTATTTTTCCCCACTATTGCCTTGAGCTGGAGAGGACAAATCCTGGCAGCGTAACGGTGCTGATTAAAGAAGATGATGATTCGTTCTTAAGATTTTTTTGGGCATTTGGGTCAAACGTGCAATCATTTCATTCATCCCTAAGACCATTAACTGCTGTCGATGGTGTCCATCTTCGCGGAAAATATCCTAGAGTCTTACTCACAGCCGTGACTTATGATGGAAACCATAAACTCTTTCCGCTCGCATTTGCCATAGCTGAAATTGAGCGACAAGATTCTTGGGAGTGGCTCCTTGCTGCAATTTCTATTGCGTTTCATCCTACATAGAATTTGACCATTGTCTCTGATCGGCAAAAAGGACTTGTGCAAGCTATTTTCAGTAGGTTCCCAACTGCATGTCATTGTCATTGCGTACGACATGTTGCACAAAATATAGCCGAAAGATTCAAAGATAAAGCTATCGTGGCTAAGTTTTGGAGAGCGGCAAAAACATACAGAGCATTCGAGTATGAGAAATAAATGGCTAATATAAGAATTGTTTTAGATGAAGCATACAAGTACATTGACAACATCCCAAAAGAGCAGTGGGCAAATGCATTTGTAAGGGGCCGACGTTATGATATGCTCACTCAGAACATTGCGGAATGTACGAATGCTTTGCTAAAGGACGTGAGGGAGTTTCCTATAGCGAAACAAGCTGAAGCGATACATGCCAAACTGATGGAGTTTTTTGAAGATCGACGCTTGAAATTACAATTGCTGGAAACAAGGATGACCCATTATACTGAAAAGGTCATAAACGTAGAGTTGGAACGTTCACATAGATTGAGAGTGCATCCAGCTAGTCAATGGGAATTTCAGGTTCATTCACCTAGTGAGTATGTAGACGTCGTTTTGCTTGACAAACATTCTTGTACTTGTCGGAAGTGGGACGTACTTGAGATCCCATGTTCTCATGCCTTAGCGGTAATTAAGGCCAGAGGTCTTGACCCATACGACTTTTGTCAGCATTGGTTATTTAGGGACACATATCAACAAACATACAGTTATGTTTTGCATGCAACACGTGATATAAGGCAATGGGAGGAAAGAAGCAACGTGCGAGTGTTACCACCCCATGCTAGAAGACAACCTGGCCGACCCAAGAAGACTATAATTCGTATGGAAGACCGACAAAGGAATCCAATCATGTGCTCCCGCTGTCGGGGAAAGGGTCATAATCGACAAACATGTCGCAATCCACTGGCTCAAGAATAATGCCATTTCATTCGTACAAAAAGTTGGTAGGATTTGCTGATGATCATTGCTTATAGTAACTACTTTTGTAACAAGAAAAAACAGCTGAAGTTTGTTTACCATGACCCACTGCTGATTGTTGTCTATGATTTTATTGTAACATATTCTAGTGCATTAGCAACTTTGTTGACTGCTTATTGTATATATGGGAAACAAGCATCATGTGGGTCCTTTTTGTAATAGCCTTTTTGTAATTGATAAATTTGTGAAGCATCTGAACTAAATGAATCCAGCCTCTTTTGCGTGAAATTGTAACACCTTTTTTTAAAATTATTTTTATTGTTATTTTTTGTGATGTTTTTGTTGGATTATGTGGATTGGTTCTTTTGAGCGCAAATGTGCGTGTTAATTGAACATTAATACCCTAAGGGTGTTGGTAATCTGAAGCAAAGAAGGTTGGATATGTTAAGTTTGATTGAGTTCATTAGATAGTGTACAGAAGGCTAAACCAAAACATAAAACTACCATTCAGATTTTTTATACAGGTTGTACATAGTCATGGATAACGAAGAGAAAAGCATCAAAAAAAAATTCTGAAGGAGGTGCTTCATTGATGATGAAGCTGGTTGAACATTTCGGTCAGTTGATTATGAATGTCAGAAAAACCGATTGCCACCCTTTCGTCCAATTGTTCAATTTGGACAGACTAATTAAACACTGCATGTTCAGTCGCAAGGAGACGATTTTCAATGGAATCTGCCTCTGCGTCGTCAGCTTGGACTGGGGCTTGCCCCCCCTGAAGATGTCGACGCACATGTGTATCAGACATTGCTTTGGTTCTGCCATTTATTTTCTGTCTTCGAGCGACGGGCAATTCATGGGTGTACGCTTGGCAACCGGCTTCTATCATCAATTTGCATATCATTGCACCAAACGGAAGCGTGAGTTTCCGTGGTTCTTTGTAAACTTGCAGCATTGATTCAAGTATCATTAGTGGAATGTCCACAGAGGTGCCTGTGCCTAAGGAGTAGAGAAGGAAAGCCTGAGGATAGAGAAGATTAGATGTATGGCTTCTAAGCTCAATGTTATGGTAGACAAATTTGTTAAGCAACAGGTAATCAGTAGTCAGACCGGATATCTTCAGAACAGGAGTATCCCATACAGTGGGTTCACCACATAGAACAGTAGCTGCCACCTAATTCGCTTGTATCACAATGTTATCTGGATCAGGGAATGGATAGGTTCTGGGAGCAAGTCACCAAAGATTGAGTAAAGTGGCAATCCTATTTGCATCCACAGACAGTGCCTTTCCCCGAACATAGTCTTGAAACCACTACTTGTAACATCAAATATATTGCAATAAAACTCACGTACCCAATTCTCAAAGCATTCATCAATCAAGTTCATTAGAATCATAAGACAGTTAAGATGAAGCCAGTGCAAGAACCTTGTAGTGGTGAGATTGGTTTGCACAACTATTCTTTCAAAGATGATTGTGCGATTGATAAATCTTGATTCAAAACGTTCAGCATACTGAGCATCTTTAAAACGTTCAGTATTGAAACGAGAGGAAGACCCAGCTAGTCGCTTCCCTTTATAAATTTTAAGAGGCATGCTGTACCATGGAGATTCACAGAGACAAATAAACAAACATATAAAGTGCAAGATTTCTCCTAGGCAATTCAACAAACACTTAGTGTGCAGGAAAATCATATCCAACTTTCATGATATATAAATGACTTCATATAATCCCAAAGGGTGAAACATCATTTAACACTTTGTCATAGATCATATAACCAAGAGAAATCAACCGTTAAAATAGAGAACACCCAAAATGGAATCACATGTTCATCATTTAGCACTATGTCACAGAGCATATAACTAAGAGAAATCAACCATTAAAACATCTTTTTTTTTTTTTTTTTTGCTTTTACTAGGCTTCAAAATATGTTCAGATCTAAGTGGATCTCAAGAGAACCCCTTTCTCGTGCACATTGTAAAGAGAAATGTCAAATACATAAGTTTGTGATGAATCCAAGAAAACCAAAGAAAATCGCAACCAAACGGGTGAATGTAAGAGAAAAAAAAATGATAATACCCATGAGAAGAAAAGAATAGGATTATACCTGAGAAGATGAGAGAATGAAATGAAAGAAATAGGTGATTTTGAGTAGGAGTGGGCAGGAAAAGTCAGAAAGGAGAAAGGGATCACATGGGCATTAATCTACAAGGACAAAAATACCCTCAGGTCTGGATGCTATATCAAGAAATACTTGAGGAAGGGCAAGACCCTCGCTATAGTGAGGTCTGGGCTTGCTATAGTGAGACATCTCCATGTCTTGTCGCTCTGTGCTGTCTCGCCGCTCTTTGCTGTGTGTGCTGCTGCTATTCTTGCTATAGTGAGAAAAGGTGTCGCTATAGCGAGACCACTCTCTGGACGCTGGATTAGATTATTCTCGCTATAGCAAGAAAGCGAGACCACTCTTTGGATGCTGGGGTAGATTATTATCGCTATAGCGAGAAAAGGTGTCGCTATAGCGAGACCAGTCTCTGGACTTTTTCCAAACACTGCAGGGCAAGGGCCAGTGCTACTCCAAATGAAGCTCAAACTTTGCCATTCAGAAAAAGATAAAAAAAAAAAAGGCGGGGGCTTGGGGGGGGGGGGGGGGGGGGGGTGGTGGGGGGGGAGGATAAACTTTAGTTTGGCAAATTTCTATTGTTGAAAATAAAGTTAATTTAAATTATAAAATATGAATAAAGAAACCAGAAATAATTCTTCCATTAAAATCAGACATTATGTTGTTTTTGGTCATGCTTTTATTGTGATAATTCCAATTCATTACTTTACAATAAAATTGTAAGATTCTTTTCATTAAACTATTATGATATTATGATAAAAAATTCTCTTTTGTCATATTTATCACACCACTAGTAGGGCCCATAATTTCAAGACATCAGTGGATATAGTACGGACCAATACATATCAGTCACCTACCAGGTATGCCAATGTTGATTAAACAAAAACACTCCAAAAACATGTAAACTAAAAACCTGTAAAACCTGTACACTGTTCTTTACATTGCTACAAGTTAAACAAAATAATGATTGACCTAAAAAATGACCTTGCCTGATCCTGGCCTTTGAAACCAAAATCGAACTGGCCATCACATCATACTGAACCTATCACATACAAAAACTCCATATACACGTAACTATAAAACATGAAACCAAAAAACTAATACGGTCTAAACATCCCTCGACTACTCTTTCAACATGGCTACCCTTCATCATCTGTCGTAGATTAAAGGAAACCACTATTTTTCCAATTCTTATAATATACATCATGTACGATCTTCTGTCTGTAAAACCACACGTCGCTTTATGTGAACTGCATGGGTCGGCCAAGTACTAGATGCTCAGCGTATGCCATCATAAATATTCCACAATCATCCCTGCACAAATTTCCGCATATGAGAACATGCATCCCATCATCCAATAATGCAAACATCCAACATTTGCAACTTAAACTCACTCATTATCTTGTTTAGGACATGCATGAGGTACAGTTGGCCAGTGTGTAGGATCGTCCCAACCAAGTTGGGAGAAACAACTGTTAATGAATAAAACATGTACACATGATATTACATATGTCAATGCACAAGGACGTGATATTCTAAAATATATAATTGAAAATTTTAAATAGAGATACACTTACAAAATGGCGAGTATATTCCCAGTCAGCATCGTTATCCAAACTATTATAAAACTTCCATTTTTCTTGTTTTGAATATCTAACTAGGAGGAAAAAATGTGATTGATGCTAGATTGGAAAAAACAACATTTGATATTCACTATACTCGCTAAGTCCCTCTTTCCCAAATGCAATACAATAATAATCTGTCAAATTGTTCTGCTCCCAATGCTGCATGATAAAGAAACAAAATGTTACTGTGACCCACATCATAATACTATAAGTCATCAAGGACAAAAAACTTTCATACCTCCAGTGAAGATGGAAAGAAATGTGCTGTTGGGACCTTGGCCTCAAGAATCTCAAACCAGCAACCCATTATCTAAGACACATGCACCATAATCAAACCATCTGATACAATTTATTCATTTACATGGAAAAATAAATATTGAATACAATATTACTATCCATAATTGCGACATACATTGGTATCGATCCAATGTTTATGCAGGCACTCACGCAGACTCTCAGCTGAAACCCTTGAACAAATTTGATCTAATTCTGGTACCCTGCATATATAAGATCATTATATATTTGTATTCCCAATCCAATAATGCAAACTTAAAAAACTACATTATACATACATACTTTTTATAATAATTATTCCAAAACTTATCTAAGATCTTATCTTCCTTTAGTGTAAGAGCATATTGTGGGTTGGGCCGTGGGCGTTTGCTTCTTGGACCCAAGACATATGGAGAGAGCCTTAGAGGAATAATCATTTTCCTAGGATTACCTTTCACTCGGCCAACCATTGAAGATACATTGTGTGTTGGACTTGGGATAACGATTGGAGGTGGATGGGGTGTGAGACTTACGATTACGACAGGGACTGCTTGGGGTTTTGGACTCTGAATCATAGATGGATCAAGTTGGGGTGTGGAGCTCGAGGGTACGAACGGGGGTGGTTATGTTGTTGGTCTTGGAATCACATATGGAGAAGGCTCGGGTGTGGAGCTCGAGGGTACGAACGAGGGTGGTTGTGGTGTTGGACTTGGAACCATAGATGGAGAAGATTGGGGTGTAGCGCTTGGGGTTACGAATGGGGGTGGATGGGGTGTGGGACTTGGCTTTGCAAATGGAGAATGTTGGGCTATGTGGACATCAGGTGGCACTTGTCCCATTTCTTCATCTTGATTTTCGTTTTGCACAGCATAGATATCTCACAATAATATTATATTCAACAACAGATTTAAACAACCATTGGAATTCAATACAGTTGTAGTATAAAATGAAAGAATTGTTAATATATTAAAACTAACCTTATTGAAATTCTCATATGACCCACTATTAATACATTCCTCCAAGCTGAAATTTTCAAATTCAGCAGAGCAGGCAACTGAGAATTTCAAACATTGATGTTGAATTGTTTGCATAATTTTATACAAGAACCATGAATCATATTTCTCATCCACACTATCTACGATAGCCATAACATGTTTAAGGAAGATTTTCATCTGATGATAGAATATGTCAAGATTAGCTCCCAATAAAGTAATGTATTAATAACATAGACTAACATGTTCTTTAAACAAAAAAAAAGAAAAAAGAAAAAAAAAGAAAGTAATGTATCAATTTTATTGCTTACGCCACTATTTCAGCTAATGTTGCAGCTACAATTACCTGTTGGACTACATGTTCATATTGTAGATTTCTCATTCCTTGTGGTGGCCGCCCGACACGCATTCTAGTGATGTGGTGGTACCAAGCAAAGTACTAATCAGAATGTATACCGACCAAGTCATCGTACTCTCCATCAATAACTGATGACACTATATTTTTCCATGCTTCTACTTGTTGTTTCAGCTTAACTCTATTGTCAATTGTAACATTTGTGATTTTTTCATCTCTCCAAGGAGTTGGATGGAGTAGTGGAGGTATGATTTGTCTTCAGCCAAATTGCTTCATTACACGATCCGCATCGTGGGGTTTAACAATTGAGTAAAAGATCATTTCCGTGCTTGCTGTAAAAAGATAACTATATGCTTCTGACACGTTTTTAATCAACTCTTCAGCAAATTGGAGGTAAGGCTGCCACTCAAACTGCACCCATTTTTTCATTATTCCATATTAAGAGAAAAAATGGATAAGAATACATAGATAATTGAAAGAACTTACCTGATTAATGTCTTGCTGATCAAGTTGTTGATGAGCTTTTTCAACAGTAGTCAACCAAAAGTGATTTTTCAGCATTTTTTCCCACATTTTAAAAATTGGAGACTTGAATTTGATAGAATACATATTTTGTTTGATTGGACATCCAATTTTCATTCGGGAATATGCCCATAGCTGTCGAAATATAATCAATTCACAAACTTGAATTTTCAATATTTGTTGTAATCAAGCAATATATGTGGTAGTTATTATTTACCCGAAGAAGTTGGAAGGCCCCACATATTGTTCTTATCCCATCATTCACTCGGGTGGCCTTGGACAGTGTTCTGTATAAATTTGCGAGGCAAGCAAGAGCCCATGCATACACTTGGAAGGTTTCAAATAATTCAAGAATGTAGGCAGCCCCCCTTGACCCCGACGTAAACCCACAAATTTGGGTTGAAACAAGGCAAAAGAGATATGCCCTAGCATACCTATTGATATCCACTTCAAACGCATTCTCTGGGGGCTCAACGAAGTTTTTATGAAACCATGTCAGTTTGAGTTGTCCACCCTCGATGTTTGTGGGTTTAGGCACCTTTCCCAATAGTGAGTTGCATACTTCCTCAATGATTGGACTCTTCATGTATGTACGGCCATTAACTGGTGGACCATCAATGGGTAGGCCATAAATATATCCCACATCTTCAAGTGTAATAGTGGCCTCTCCGGACAAAAAATGAAATGTATTTGTTTCTGGCCTTCACCTTTCAATTAATGTACTTATCAAAGTATTGTCAATTTGCATGTGGCAAATCTGCAATAGATGATGGAGGCCAATCCTTTTTACAATGTTCCGTTGCCTATCATTTAATTTCCAAAATCCACTCTTAGGGTTAGCGGGAATACATCGGTAAACACCGGGTTCCTTACCATTTCATATTGATGTGGATACGTGAGATTATCTTGTTCTGATAATACATATGCATCAATCGGACCAGGTTGAAATGGTTCCATCTGCCAAGCATTACTCGAATTAGGTGGAAATAACAATTGACTAAAAATAGAATGCAATTTGACAGCCAATCTAACATTAAAAAAAAAATCTATCATAACCAACTCAGACATCAGAATAGTAGTGCCATGACAGTCATTTGCATGTAGTTATAATCACAAATAGTTGGATCTCTGTTTGTTGTTATTTCATTATACATAATTTCAATGGTTGACGCCACAATACACCATTTTTCTAAGAGTGGTCAGACAAAAAGTCAATCAGGGAGCCATGCCATCGTGGTTGTTTTTTTTTTTAGACATCGACCACTCCACTATGGGAGTGATAATCTGGAGATGGAAGGGCACTTTGATAATTTTCGCCTCCTGATAAAGGCCATTTTGTGGCGTTTTCGCGAACTTTTGGATCTTTGCTTTTGGTCAAACTCATCGCTTGTTTTTTTTTTTTTTGTTCTGTTGTATGCTTACTATCTACTGTGTCTGCTCAGCCACTACTCTACAGTAAAGAGGATTCTGTGGATCCTCCTACCAACCTTTCCTTAATCTAACTCTTCAACTCTTCAGCAAAAAAAAAATTTATTTAAGAAATATTAAGTAGAGATCCAAATTAAATTTTAAATCCAGTCTTTAGTTCTCTAACGATCTCATGGTAAATGAAGCCATCGTACTCATTTTGTTCTTCCATCATACATCTTCTCTTAACATGTGCTAGGAAGTTTACCAGGAGTTGTTTACCAATTTATTGGACTAATTTTGAAAGAAGGAGCATTCAAACTACCCTGTAGTACTTGAAAATTTTTAATCGGCTAATATACCATTTTGTGAGTGTTCAACCTTTTAAGCCTGAAAGTAAAATATAAAGAGCAACAAAGTTTTTCATGGAAAAGATGGTAAAATAAGCAGACAACAGCATCCCTACCATATTTTTTTTCAAGGGATCTCTAATAATCAGATAGTAGAAGAAAAATAAGATTCACAGCAACATCACACGATGTAATCCCCAGATTACAATAAAAACACAAATGTCCAGCCTTAAAACAAGCCCTAATCCAGTAAAAAGACTAAAACAAATCAAGAGGTAAAGGAAAAATAATACTTCTTCCCCGTACCTTTAACTGCTGACGAGTGGGTATATTTCTTGCAGTAAAACCCTACACAGTTGAAGATCCACGACGTTGCAGCGACTAACGAAGGAGAATAGAGTGGAAGGCAGTGTTCCCGCAATATTCATAGCAAGACGATGAGAAGAACACAGGTCGAAGAAGATGATCACAGTAAAAGGGGATTTTTACTGAGTTATCTCCATCCCTGTTTCACCTAGGTTAAAATGAGAATGGTGAAAATTTTACGGAGATAACCTATATATATATATATATATATATAGGCCTAAGATATCAAATTCGGGGATATCCTACAGGCCTGAGATATCGCAGGATAAAGGGTAAAACTATCTTACTTTGGACGTCCTTTTATGTACGATCTTCTATTAAGCAATTTCTAATCTTCCATCTTATTTTGGGTAAATATTGAGTTTTGAAACGTTCGTATGGTAATTTCCCAAATTTAATGTACTGCATCAGTCTGCTTGAAGAGTCTTCCAGAGACCCAGAAGATCTCTAAAAGCCCATGCCACACCAAGGATCCGTACCAAACCATGTCTCTTGCACTGATGCTGTCTACTGTTTTGATGACACTTTATTTACATCTTCCACCCCTCTCCGCGGCACACAAGAACTAGTATTGTACATATTTATCTAGGTGAATTCCCACCATACACGTGGCAGGGATTGAGATGAACAGCGGAGCGTGGGGCCCACTGTTCCAGGATGGCGTCACAGTCACACTCACCAACAGGCACTGTCCCTGTCGGTGCATGCATTGCATCACAGTATCCATCACATGGTGGGGGCTGGGCTGGGCCAAGAGGAGAGAGTGATTTATCAAGGATGGCAACATGCAACAGGTTGTGTGTCTGGATCAGTTCAGATCCTATAGCATGTTTGGCAATATGTGAGGAATCCGTTATAGGAATTCTCATCCACCCACACATATGAAAATTTTCTCCATTGATATCAGGGTGCATCAGTGCATATATTTAGCTGAGAGAAATTAGTGTTGATGTGTAAATACGCAGAACATGGGGATTTCGAAAGACCCAAGAAATCTGAAAAAATGAGGATTTTCACTGGGCCAAGATCCTGAGGATTTATAGTTGCCAAACAAATCTTTGGAGATTTTTTGTTGCAAACATGACCTAAAAAGAATAGGTGCCAGCTGCATGTGCAAGTCATTCTAGGTCCAATTAGGGTCCAGGTCTGACCCGATTTAAGGATGGATTCATGCACGGTCTAATACAGATTTTCATGATCGGTCTTATGCAGAAAGGCAGTGTATAATTGTATCCGGTGCTGATAATTATGAGAAACTTTGAAGAATTTCTGAGGATGAAACAGAATTTTATGGTGGTAGAAAGTCGATGAATGCGAAAAGGGTGGTGGATTTCTTTTTCTTTTTTGATAGATAATTAGAAACCATAGCCTCAAGTTTGCCATTCCACTGGACCAAATTAATGTTAAAAAAAAAAAAAATAGGTTCCTAATATTTTAATTATTTTTTAATATTGGCATTTTTTTTATTTTTATAACGGCACCTTATCTTAATGGTATATATGTGTTTATTCTCATCTGCCTGCCAAGGAATTGACCCTCGGACAAGTCACCATCCCTCACTCACTTTAGCTTAGGTCTCTTTTTACCTCATCCGAGGTTTCCTTCCTTCACTCAAGGGCTTCTCCCACTGGCATGAGTTTGATGGGATCCTAGGCCCTTAGCTAGGGTACCAAAAAATATATATATATATATATATATTTTTCCATTTCTCTTGATCTCATAAGCTCTGTCTGATACTCCAATACATCAATACCACCGTATGCATCCATTATTTGCACATCCAAATGGGTCCAATACTGATAGAATCCATGAATACCACATTGCGACATGGTGTTGACTGGTGTGTGGCTAATTCCAGTGGTATTAGAATTATGAACCATCCAGCCCAGATTGCAGTAGGTCAAACTGGATTTACATTCATTTACTTCCAAAGGGAGATCTTAAGAAATCGATTAAGAAAAATTCCACTAGATCAACCATGCTAAACAAAGATCATCAATTGTATTCTCATTGGATGTCCATCATCAAATAGATAGTAAACCGGGGCACGAAGCATTTCACACGATAGTCACCTAAACCCTAAACATAGATACAGTAGCATATGCCTAGACTCAACCTCAATTCAATTGGGACCATCAAGTAATTCGAACAATATGAATCTGATTACATTGATAATGATAAATCTCATATCAGTTAAAGATGTTCTTGCTGTTAGAGAAACAGTGATTAGCTTAAGCAAAATCAACATCGGAGGGTGATGAAATTGCAATGACAGTTCCGTTACTACCGTGTTGGCCTGCATTAAGAGAGCAAATATAAGCCCAAAGATAAATTGTCAACACAACATGATGAATGCAGATTAATCAATCTTATAAACAATGGCAGATACATAGAAACTGAATAGCATTTCTGCTATACATGGCGCAATGGTTGAGTCATCAACCTGATTACAAGAACCACTTCCAGGACCCAGAATTGACTTACGTGAGAACCAACAATAACAGAAGAAGTTACAAAAGTTTAGGTCCCTTAAATTAAAAACGTGAGTAGCTAGTCCATCTATCCCATTTATGCCTCAATCTTACTTAGGCCTATGTTCAAATTATCTTTTTCAATTTCTTTTGTTCTCTCTCTCTCTCTCTCTCTCATCTACCCACACCCCCACACATCCATGTCCCTATCTAATGGACCCACTCATTACATCCATGTCCCTATCCAACAGACTCAGGGATCAATCCCTAGTTGTATTTGGACAAGGAGATGCCTCTCCACTAGGCTCCTAGTGGGTTGGCCTCTTAGAAGAAAAGGACAATAGAATAAAAAAGATGGAAAATGAATACCCAACCATCATGTAGTAATTCAAAATACATAGGAAAGTGAAGTCCTATCTACATATCCACCTTAAATCCTTCACCCCTTACCTCAAATCTTTCACACCTCACATCTTTTATATATGGGTTGTGATCCTGTGTGCATCTCCATGTGGGCCGAGTTGTGGGGCCCACCTGCTACGCCATCTTGGGATGAGACCTGGGGGTGGGGTTTGAAAACCTCAGTTGGGCCCTCCTATGTGTAAAAGAAAAATAAAATTACACCCCATCCGATCATCCTATCATCTGAGGCCCATAAGTCCAGTCCAGTCGGATGGGTATACAGTCGATCCAACAGTCTAATGGGCTCCACTAGGGCCGCACACTATATACAAATCATGCATATGTATATGAATATGTATGTATGCGTGTATATATGTATATGTATGCACAAACATGTATGTGTGTGTGTGTGTGTGTGTGTGTGTGTGTGTGTTAGAATAGGGCTCTCCTAAGCTGAAGCTTACCTTATCCTAAGTTGGAATAGTGCTGGTCCCATAAATAAAAGTTGATTATATATGTTTTTTGCATGACGTAACTTAAAAATCTAGTTTTTGATTGGATTTATCTTGATTTTGGAGACAATCATCATGTAAAAAACAACGACAATTGACTTTAATTTGTGGGAACGACACTATTTCAGCTTAGGATAAGGTAAGCTTCAGCTTAGGAGAGCTGACCCCTACACACACACACACACATACACATATAACACTAGAAAACTCCTAAGGAGGTTTTTTTTTTTTTTTTTTTTTTTTTTTTTTTTTTTTTAAATGCCCCTTCTAGTGCGGCCCACTATTATCTATGACAACCATGGAATGCTATTGGATGGAAAGATATGGGCAAGACCTACATATATTTAAATTTTCAATTCCATTAGATCATCTTAACACATTGATCTATGGCCCTAAAGTTTAATGGTTTTATTGGCATCCTTTTCTTAGGATTTCAATCCAACGGTATGCAAAAGTTGGATGAGTGTCAAATTTGGACTCGTGACAATTCGGGAAGCAGGATTGGCTTAAGATGGACTCCATGGCCTAAAAAAGTAGGGGAGCCAAAAGGGGGATTTTTAAAGAGTTTTTTACAAAAACACCCCTATATTTGCACATAGCCTCAAAAAGGCCCCTGCATTTTATCTTTTTACTAAAACCACACATGACTAACAATAAACTTTAAAACAGCAGTTAATGACTCCCTACATTTTTTATTTTGACCGATTTACCCTTAGAAATAGGAGAGAAGATTATACCAAAACCGTATTGGTTACATTTTGACTTCCTCTAACATGACATGTTATGAATCCAAACATGAAATTCTACCACACTCCAATCTTTCCATATTATCATGAATACCGCCTTGCACATAGATGTTTTTCTTGTTGTTGCAGCTTTCCTCCTTTGAGGCTTCTTCATTTGTAGAGAGTTATTAATGTGGAGCCATGTTTGCCCATAGTAGAGAGAAGAGCAGACTCATCCATCACCTATCACCTTTCTCAGCAAGAAAACCACAATACTTCTGAAATCATCAGTTGATGATAAACAGCAGGTGCTTCGACCGTGAGTTAGTAAAAACTGACTTCCTCCCACTTTCCTATTTTTTTTCACATACACACCATACATTTGAACTTTTCACTCCATAGCTCTTTCCTCTCAAATTCTAACTAAATGGCACCATGGTATTCAAAATCAGCTGTAATTCTTTCAAGGTCTCTCTCTCTCCTTGTTTTCTCATCAATGGTCTCCATCATCATCTCTTTCTTCTCACCATTGCCTCTCAGACTATCAACATCATCTTTCCTCACCATCCTCCCTCTCTATTGTTGTTGGTCCTTCCCCCCAATCTACTGCTCATCTTATCCAAGCCTGCATATCAACTCGACCCATAAGACCCATGTGCAACTTCACAAGCACCCATCAGACCCTCATTAACTCCATCTTCTTGCGCTACGCATCCATCCCATTGACACATTGACCCCTGGTAGGACGGATAGAGTGCTCAATCCCTAGCTTGCTTGTTCCGTGAGTGGGATTTACAATCCCACGAGTGCTAGTAGTTGTACGTGTGGGAGGAGCTGTATGAGTGGGTAGCGGGAAGCTCCCCAACTGGATCCATATCCATGATAGGTTCATCTGCTTACTCCTCTGGCTCCGGCCGACTTTCTAACTTTCTCCGAACGCCTGAAAGCCCCGAACGCCTGAAAGCCCCAATTCTTGTTTTGATGGTGGACTCGACTTCTGTTATTTTTTCTCCACTCACCACGTCACCTACAAGCCAAACATCCCCAGTTTTCCTTCTTCCGAACCCAAGCCTTTGCAACACCCATCTCCCATCTCATCCTCTTATCGCCCTAACCAAACAAGTCCCTAACCAGCCCATCTCTTCCATCTTTCTTATCAACCATCTCGTCCTTAGTCCTTACAACATCCGATCATCACCATAGAACTCATTCCAAGACCCACCTCAACTTGCCATCACCCATCTACAAAATTACAACCGAACATTAGAAACCCACCGCCTCCACAACCCATAATCCTTCCTCTGTTTGTCCATCCAAACACCAACAACCCACTCTTCTACACCACCGTCTCCTTCTTTTTCTCTGCCTCTCACATCCTCTCTTGATCACAGCAACCCACACTACCTTCTTACAATGTGAGGGGCATTGTGGAAGGTGAGGGTATGTCGTGGTTGTAACCGACTGGCTGGGGATTAATAGTCGTTCATGGCTTTCCTCTCCACCTTTTGAGTGTTTCTCAGAGGCAAACTAGCCCAAAACAAAAAATATGGACAGTTATAACAGTTGTTTTAAAGTTAACTGTTAGTCAAGGGAGGCTTTGGTAAAAAGATAAACTACAGGGGCCTTTTTGAGGTTACGTGAAAATCTAAGGGCTTTTTTATAATAAAAAAAACTCTTTAAAATGGAGTTTTTTTAGAATTTCCACATATATATAGGGTAATTCTCCAAAATGCCCCACTTTAAAAACGCCCTTTTTTAGCCCCTTTTTTTCTTTTTCTCATGGGGCCCACCTTGAGTCAATCTAATATTTTCTTTTCACACCCCACCACCACCCCCACCCCCCCCCCCCCCCCCCCCCCCTCCCCCTCTAGTCACAAGTCCATATTTAATACTCATCCAACTTTTCCTCACCATTTGATTGAAGTCATAAGAAAATGATGCCTCTAAAACTATTAAGTTTTAGGGCCATGGATAAAAGGGTTAGGATGATTTTATGGAGTTAGAATGGAGTCAAAATTTTGCATATAGGTAGGTCTCATATAGATTTTTCAATCCACTGGACTTCCATGATCATTGTGCATCCCAGTGGGTTCAACTAGGAGGGGCATTTTTCTTATAAACACGCCCGGGCACTGTCTAGCAATATATATATAAATATTCATGCGCACCCATCCCTCACCATATTATGGGGATGGACTACGTAGTGGGGCCGACTTTATGATATATCCGAACCATCTATACACATGAGACCTCCTTAAGTACACTAGATCCATCAAGTTTTCACATATCCAAATGGAATGGACTGTTGGATTGAATGCCAATGATTTGTCTTTAATACAAAGTAGTTAAATTTGTGGGCCACAGATAAGGGGTTAAAGGCATGCGATTGACCTCAAACTTGATATATGGGCCCATCCAAGATGTCTCTTTCCATTCCCCCTAAGTCCCATGATCAGTGGGGCCCTAGGTGGGCCCATTAAGTTTGTCCCTCAACATATGGTGAGGGAAGGATGCACATGAATGTCCTCCATTTCTAGTGGGCATTATGCACTTGTTACACAACAACCCCTTAGGGGAAGGGCCAAGCAAAGGGGACGACGAGTAGGAGAAATTAAAGTTTGGGCTCTAGAGGGATTTGGTGTTGCTCATATTTCACAAGAGATGCTTACTTATAAATCGGATCATATTAGAGCTCATTAGGAAGTACTTGGGACTACAATCATTGGAGGAACAATACTTAAACCTAAGGATGCTCGGGAGTCTTTTCGATTGCTTATTTGAGAACTATGATCTTTGGCTCTGGAATTGAATCATTTCCTTCTATCTGAGAAGAACTTACAGATTAACAGGAAGGAAGCTTGATCGAAATAAATCAGAATTTCTTTTCTATGATCGACTGGTATAAACATTAACAACTTCGAGTTGGATCAGTTTCTCCTCAACAAATAAGTGCTTAAGTTTGATCCCGGCTCAGGATGAATGCTGGTGGCATGTTTAACGCTTGCAAGTCAGATGGGAAGTGGTTTTTCCAGTGGCAGACGGGTGAGTAACACGTAAGAACCTGCCCTTGGGAGGGGAACAACAACTGGAAACGGCTTCTAATACCCCATAGGCTGAGGAGCAAAAGGAGGAATCTGCCCGAGGAGGGGCCTGCGTTTGATTAACTAGCTGGTGAGGCAATAGCGTACCAAGGCGATGGTTAGCCCATACTCCTACGGGAGGCAGTAGTGGGGAATTTTCCGCAATGGGCGTAAGATGTTTGAGTTCGTAGGGTTGTCTCTTGCCTGCCCATCGACTCAGCAGTAGTTTGAAAGGTTGACCTATTCATGAATCTCCGAATCTATGCTTATTTTCAACTTCCCAAAGCATATTGTCGCTTACTACGCCCTTCCTACTCTCCGGGTGCCTAGGTATCCACTGTAAGCCTTTCCTCGTTTGAACCACACCGTTAATGTGTTGGCTATGCCATCCTAAGGTGCTGCTAAATGGAAGGATCTTATCAATGTCCATGAATGAGAAATCATAGATAGAGCTGCACGGTTTGTTCTTGCATATCTCTCCCACGGATACATATAATTCAGAAGAGTATGTGAGTGATTCATACACGGCATCTCTTTCTTTTATCAAGGGCTCTACCAATTGATATGTTGCCACAAATAATTGAAATTCAATTTCTTTATATATATATATATATATAAGCAACTGGTGAATTTTGTTCAAAGAGAATCGAGCATAGTTTACCTCTGAGGGATGACTCAAAGTTCCGTAGTTGTAACATAAAGCCTTGATTAGGAGCCATTTGTGGCCGTTTACTTCTAACAAGGTCCAGAGCTTGAGATAGACTCTTATGATACTTCTTCATCAAATATGCAACAACAATTGTGACGCTGCAATGAAAATTTAAATGAATAGTCAAGCGGAGAACAAGTAAAATGCTCAACATATTCAACACTGCGTCACCTCTCTACATTTTTCACAATAAATGCTCATGGTCCAAACCAGGCCAAAAAGAGGATCTTCTTCAAAGAGCTTGGACCATGAAGTGACTTGGCCTTCCCTCAACCTTGAAAACCATATTAAGAAAACAAAATTTAGACATTATGGCTCCTCATGAGTAAGTGTGTAACAGTATATTAGCCAACTGTTCAGCACACTTGCAATATGAGTGATCCAATAGTTCACACTATCCAGTAATAGTATATTAACCATCTGATCAAGGGCCTGCAAAATAAACAATAAGTAAAAAATGATCTCACTATCCAATTTCTGTTTCTTATGCCTGCAATCAGATAGCTATGGTCATCCAATCAGAGGGATGGTTGTCAAGATTTTCAATCACAGCTATCAACACATCATTTCCAATCTTTTTTTTTCTCCCTCTCCTTTTTTCTTTGGTAATGACTAATCTGGCTGAAGTAATGCCATGCAACGGGGGTGAGTAGAGCTCGAACCCTGGTCTTCCCTAGGGGAAATCATGCTTATGAGTTCAGCAGTAGCTACTTTTTTATCTCAACTTTTGAGTGCTGTAGTGGGAAGAGTAGATCAAGGAGAGGGAGAGAGAGAGAGAGAGAGAGAGAGAGAGAGAGTGAGTAGAGCTCGAACCCTGGTCTTCCCTAGGGGAAAGCATGCTTATGAGTTCAGCAGTAGCTACTTTTTTATCTCAACTTTTGAGTGCTATAGTGGGAAGAGTAGATCAAGGAGAGGGAGAGAGAGAGAGAGAGAGAGAGAGAGAGAGAGAGAGAGAGAGAGTTATTTAGTCTCAAGTGATTGGTCAACCCTTGTATTAATAGTGATGAGAACAGTGTCCAGCAGGAGCCCCATGTACAAATTCCCAAATTCAACATTACAAATAAAATTCTACTTGAAGAAAATAAATTCTAATTTTGGGTTGAAAACCCTGGCTACAATACCAAGTTACCACTTCTTTAATGCTAAAAAAAATAACAATTTCTTCTTTCTAAATATAATAGAATTTTTGTAAATACATGTTAACAGTTTACCTGGACTCCTATATAGATTTGAAGACAAAAAGAAACAGCCTAACCATAATCATGTCTTACTTTCTCTTAGGCGTAAACTTCACAAGAACAACTATTCTAATCTTGTTTATTGGATTTAAATAAAGTAAATAAAAAAATCAAATAATAGCTTTGTTCTTATCTCCATACGCTTGCACAACTCTCTAGAGTCATGCTCTGCATTGGCTCCCAACAACTGGTACCTAAGTAACTTTGCCACCCTAAACCCCGCTCATAAAATTAAAATATGGAAAAGA
Source organism: Persea americana (assembly GCA_029852735.1). NCBI lineage: Eukaryota > Viridiplantae > Streptophyta > Magnoliopsida > Laurales > Lauraceae > Persea > Persea americana. The sequence continues at coordinate 35,253,095 of CM056818.1, forward strand.
AATAACATGAGAAAAATTCAACTTATTCCATAAAACTTCAAGACAATAGTTAATTGTAACTCAATTAGGAGGCTCTGCATCCACATTTTGCATAAATGAATTTGCAGGCATTTTATGCCCTCTTTATAACGTCAGAACATCACTTGAAAGAAGCAAAGGCAGCCAAGAATGAAAATTACCTTCTAGATTTTCCTGCAAAACAATGAACCAATACACGTCCACCCAGACGTTTAGCTTCATCAATGAAATTGAAACACTCATCAAAATGCTGCTCTAGATTCGTATCTGGGCTGTCAAGAACTGGTTCCTCCAATCACAGGGCACAGAATGAGATTTCTAAATAATCATAGTGATGCATAAGCATTGCATCTAACAATTAGCATGATTAAAGGGAATTTGAAATGACAACCTCAAAACAAATTCTTCAACAAGCAAATAAGACGTACTTAAGGAAAAACCCATCTCAAATTATCAGAAGATACCAGATAAAGATATGGGTATGGGAAAGTGGGGTAGAATTAAGAATTCCATGCTTTCCATGACCTAGGAGGCTAGGGCACACATAGCTCCAGGTGTTCTATCCGATAATTCAATTGCATGAAATTTTTTTAAGAGTGCAGAATTATGAAGTAATTAACATATATACACCGAATACAGAATAATACAGTTTGTCTTTGTGTGAGCATCCATGCAATATCTACTAGTATTGATGCAAACATATTGGTAATCTCAACACACAAAAGTAATCTAATAATCCTAGTTAAGAAGTAAAAAATTGAAATAAAACACAGTAGGTTCTAGGAAACTAAAAAAAAACAGTTGATGGAAAAACTCAGGAGCATCCACCAAAAGATGTGTTCCAAATATAGTCAAAACCAGTTACTGCTCCGGCAAAGACACAAAGATCAATTTACAATGAGCAAAATCATTATCATATCAGGAAATACATAGGGGTGTTCATGGGTCAGGTTGGGCCAGGCTAAGGCATATCCAGGCCCAATCCAACTTTAGAAACAGAGGCCCAATACAGCCCAACCCCGAATGAGCCATAGGTGCCTGGCATGAACCTATCTCGGCAGAAACGCTCCAGGCCCAAGCCCAGCCATTTAGTCAATCGGGTTGGGCTGGTCCGGGCATTCTCTCAATTGTTCGGGAAAATCAATCACTAATACTTACTACTCTAGGCAGGATTTCGGTCTTTCTGTCGCTTAATCCAAGAAAGTCCTAAATTTTAGATCCAGGCCCAGCCTGGATACTAAAAGCTAAGGTTCAAACCTGGGCTGGGTCCTGTCAGGCCCAGGCTCATCCAGCCCATGAGCACCCCGAAAATCAAATTAGCCAAAAAGAGCAAACGCTTTCAATTATGAAAAATATAATCATGAAAAGAAATCATAATTTATTTTTCCTCACCATAGTTATAATATAAAACATGTGAAACATTATCTCGAGTCTTCCATGAGTGGCACTACAGATACAGTCCATATCCGTGGATGGAAACAATACAAGTTCATCCTTCAAGCTTTAATCATGATCTTAGATCAATGAACCCTTACTTCACCAGTTCTACTTTCTAACCATTCTTTTATTACATAAGCAGTAAAAGGCTCAGTGCAGGTCACAAATAAAGGCATATAAAACTACCTATAGCACTAATCAATTCATGATGAATGTAATGCTTTAGTAATACATGTACCACTTTCGGTAACTAGCGCCAATTAAAATTCTCCCTGACATTGTCGTAGCTAAAAGGAACACAAACGAATTCATTCTAGTAGTAAAACCAATATTTTAAAAATCAACCAGCAAATTGTTTAAGGCTGAGGTTTGGCCAAGCTTAGTTTGGATGGTGATTCATTCTAGTCAACACAACATCAGCATTATGTCATAACTCATACAACTAATAAATAATAAATAATGATATATAAATGACTATTTGTTAAAATATAAGTAGTATTTACATTCTTTTGTTTTATCATGATCTCAGCTAGACCAACTTGATTTCTTCGTCAATATGGGGCATCTTAAATTGAAAATCTCCCATGATCTGAAGGCTCTCAAGAAATATGTATGTTGATGTGAAGGTGATAAAAAGAAAATTTGGGCATTAATGGATGGATTAGTAACATGGTTTCAACTTTCAATGCACTACATATCAACCGCAATGAACCTCACATTGGCCATAGTTGATGCACTATTTTGATTATAATTGGTATTGGCCCGTCCAAATATTGGCTGATACTATAGGTCATGATGATCATGAAAATGGCTCTTTTTAAATTTAAAGCCCCTTTTATTTAATAAGGTATTGAGTTCTTCGGATTCAACACATTGCCCTTATATCAAAGGGGCTATAAAACTGAAGATTCACAAGGGGAAGTCAAATGATGTCCTGTTTTATGAAATGACTAGTCAAACATCACTTTCTAAATCCTAGAAAAGTGATAAGCCCAGTTAAATTTATGCCTTAGACCCTTCACTCCTTTCCACATTAATACTCCTTTGATCCCCTTTACTAAAAATTACTAGGAGTTCAATGCTGAGTAAACAAATGTGATCTTGATGCAATGTAGTACCAACTATAGTGGTTCTCTTTGCATAGTTTACTCCAGGGAGCCTACTTAAGAATATCACCAATGATGGTACAGCAAGGAATTGGAATGATTCATCATGGATGAAAGGATGAACGCATAAAGACAAGATTAAAGAAATACAAAAAAAAGCTCATGCACATTTGGATGTCATTTCAGATAAAAATAAAAAAGAAAAAAATAATCTAGAATGATATTAAATTCCTAGATAGAAATTTGATTCAATTATTAAGCTTCCACATGCAAAACAAGCCAACAAACACCCCCTGCCACAGCACACACACCCCAAGCAAAAACAGAAAGAACTGCCTATCAATTAAAATTCTTGACATGCAACCTTATCAATAACAATAATAAATAACTATAATAATGATAAAAAAAATACTGAAATGATACTTCTGCAGACATAATAGAAAGAAATGGATAAAATACAATGTAAAACTAGTTAGCATCCATGCATATTGATCTGCTTCAAAGATTTGCAACAGAGTATAGGTATTACTAAATGATATATTACAGGATACTGGCCCATACAAAGAATAAAACATTACATGTGATAGATCAGAGCTTAGATGGAACTTGCCTAGAATAAAACATTACATGTGATGGATCAGAGCTTAGATGGAACTCGCCTGACCTTCAATTTTCTTATATATGAAATCATTTGGATATGCAGGCTCCAACGATCTGGCTACAATCAAAATATGGGTGACATCCAAATTTTTTAGTGCATCCTTATTGCTAGCAACACCAACCGAACCCAAGAAGACATCCTGAGGCATCACAATACAAGTCATTCTATGAAAAATTAAAAACAGAACCAAGGTACTACAAATATATATATATATATATATATATAAAACACCATTATACTACTCCACGAAATTAAAGCACAGCAAACAGCTTTATCATTCTGTTTGGCATGAGAACCATCCCTTTTGATACTGATTTACATCTTAAGACTTGAACATCATAGAAGAACCAGTCCCTTAGTTGTAAGTTATCAATCAATGAAACATTTGGTCTCCGAAAAAATTGGCATTATGATTTACAAGAAACAGACCATCCATCTGATGGGCCATACCATGGATGGGCTATTGCTTCAAAAAATGAGGGAAAAAACTCCTCATCCAACCATTCGGCACTGATGTGATAAACGATAATAGTGTATAATTGTTATTTGCATTTGCTAGAGAATTCAGACAACCTTAAGGAACTTTATCCCCCTTTCAAAAAGCACAGCATTAAGAAACTTCCATTTAGTTTATTCGTTCCTATGCTACAAAAATACTCTGTCTAAGCAACAATCAGTTGCTAATGCAGATAGAATCAGGTTCTTGTGCTGTATTCTTTATAATAGGTTCGGAGGCTTAATTTTCTTTGAACTAGTCATGTTTTCAATATTTGATGGATCCCCTTCCGACGTTAGTCAGTTCCTTCAAAATCCACTCAGTTAAAGACTGCTGTGGTAGCAGATTGACGGCATTCCAGGCCCCAGATCATGGAAAATCAGTTTCTAAACACAACCAAATCAGATAAAGAACAAGTCGAATTAAGTAATACCTTTGTTTTATCAGAAGATTGCAGTACCCAACGAAGAAATTTTTCAGCATGGTGCTGAAACTCTCACTCACTTCAAAAAAAGACATCCAGAACTACTCGTAGAATGCCATTTATAACCTATTTAAAATGCTTAAATCCAAACTACCACTACTGAAAATGATAGTGGAATGTTAGTGGGGTTATGGGTGGTTGCAGGCAAGGAGAGATGGAGGAATATGCGTGGTTTTGATGAAATTATGGTGGTTTGGTTATTTATGGGCATAATTTGAAATTTTATCAGGCACTGAGTTGACTCAGGCGCGAGTTGTACAAGTCAGGTTTGTCAAAACATGATTGGATCCACGCCCAACAGGCCCACACTTGTGAACAGGCCCATTTCAGCTTGACCCAACAGGCTCACGTATCCAGTAATCCCAAATCTTAAGTCAATTTTGTTGGATTGGATTGGGTCAATAACAGGTGTACATAATTCATATTATTAGAAACTGTATAAAGGTGATTAGATCTGTAGACTGGTGATTAGATTTGTAGACAAATCTGTAGCCTTGATTAAGGCAATCTTTGTATATTTAAGGAGTATCTACCTCCAAAAGAAAGGGACATACAGAATACAGAATACAATTCAGAAATATCGTAGACTGCATGTTTTGTTCTTGTTATGGTATGGGCCTGACCCAAGTGGAGGCCTGTTGGGCCTGGATCCAATCATGTTTTGACAGGGTTTTGGAATCCCAAAAAAAAGACCCGACTCAACCAAGTCAGTACGAGACTGGCATGAACCTAATGAGACAGGCACGGCCATCACGAACTGGTACTGGTATGAGATTGGTATGGAATGACTCACACGATAACTCAACCAAACATAAAAATGAACTCATTTTTTCCTCTTAGTTTGAACTTTGAAGTGAAAGGAAAAAGTACTACTGTGGTACAGAGAAACAAAAAAAGAAAAAAAAAAAAAAAATCCATACTCAACAATGTGGATATTGGGGCCTACAGGGAGTATTGGTATGGTGATAGACAGTGCAAGATTGATTATCAGTGCTACATGTGATTAATTAGTACGACAATGAAGCTAGGTTGATTTTTAGAATTTTTTTGTGATATTTTAGACCAACATACCCATACCGGTTGGGCGAGGGCAACACCGACTCATCCCAGTCCCGGGTAGCCCGAAGATCGGCACCGGGATTTAAAACCTTGGTTATGTGTAGTTATGCAGAGAGATGAAGTGACATAGGTTATGGATGATTATGCATGGAGAAATGGGGGACATGGGTTTTGAGTGGTCAATGTCAAATCCTTTGGATCTTTTGGGCTGGCTCATTGTCATTGGGCTCACAACGAGCTAACAAAGCTCACTGGTAGGACATTGGCCTTAAGCCTTCAAAGCATCAACTCGCCCCACGTGAGGATCTTGAACTCGAGTTTGCTTCTTGCAGCAACCATTTTCGTTTGTATCTTCTCTGGTGACATTTATAATGAAAATTTGGAATTTCATTGTTCAAACTAGCATGAAGCCCTGTGCGACGCATAGGTTAAGTCTGGTGCAACCTGAACAATATATTAAAACTAATATCCCTTTCATATAAATCCATTTATAACAAAATAATTAAAAAATTCAAATCAACCAAAAAATTATGAAAATCAAACCTTTCTTCCCTTAATCCACGTCAGCATACACGTTTCATCTTAAAAACAAAGGATTCGTATGTATTTCTGCTCATTTTGAATACTGTATAAAAAATTTAAAAATAACCTTAATTTATAGAGTTGGAAGGCATTGAATTGGGTCAAATCCACACAAATGGGCCCAAGAGACACATTTTATTGAAAAGGCACATATGTATTTTTAAAAAGACACATTCACAAATGGGCCCAAAGAAGGGGCACATTTTAGTGAAAATTTATTGAAAAGGCACATGTATTTTTAAAAAGACACTTTCACAAATGGGCCCCAAGAAGGGGCACATTTTATTGAAAAGGCACATGTGTTTTTGGAAAGACACATTCAAGAGACAACAAATGAGCCCCAAGAAGCCGACGTGGCTTCTCCTAAGGCCAGAATTGAGTTATTTTTTTTCCCAACCGCTATACAGCTTTAAAGAGAAAGAATACTTGATGTTTTGTGGGGTGGAGATTGAACATGGTATTGCTGCTTCAAAATGGCCTAGGCTTCGTTAAGTAGTAAGAAAATGATCAATTGCAGCGTCCAACCACTGTATACCCTCCAAAAATAGCTAAATGTATTAAGTCACCATGAGTGTGTTACTGTGTAACCATGTAATAAAATTTCCACTTTCCGAATTGACACCTCATCAGTGGCTTCTTAGATCTCCTTTCCCTCACTAGCATGAACACAGGTTGGTGTGTATTGATCAGGCAGGTTTTCAAAGATGGCTCCGGCGTTTCGCATTTATCTTCTTCATGAATGCATAATATATTGGTTGTGGCTAAACCGTAATGTTATCCAAAGATTCTAGTTTGTTACCACACCATTCCTCAAAATGTTGTGTCCACTCTAATTCTTCTATTAATTCAGACTGTGACAACAAGATAACATCACTATGACCAGCTGTTCTGTTCTTTCAAAGTGTTAGGATCTTACAAGTGAATGATGGACAGGAAAGAAGTTGAAAAAAAATAAGGTGGATTCATTGGCCCATTGGGGTCCCACTGAGATACCAAAGCTCGCCGCTAAAACATTATGTTTGCATCACTTTCTCTTCAATCTGCAATTCCTTGACCAACCAATCAACCCATTTTGAAGTGCCAATTATGAGATCAGGAACTCAGGAGGGTCATCATAGCAGAAACTACCAACATTAACGTGACCAACTTAGAATCCATAGCATAGGAGAAGAGAAACATACAGTGAACCTAAGGAAATAGTAACACAACACATGCCTTTTTGTATATATTTCTTTAGATATAACTTATTAAATTTCTAATTTGTTTAATGGTATTGCCAATGTGTCCTATCGTTTAAGGTTTGACAAATCCAACACCTTGTTCCAGTTTGAGTTTCATGTATGAATCCCATACTTACACAACTTGGTTTTGTTACTTCACATGCTTTTTTCACCAAAGATAGCATGTCGTTTCAGTGAACTTGGAAAATAAAAAATTAAAAAAAAAAAAATTTACTAAAAGTAATTTCAGACATTCAGTCATTCAATTACCTCAGCAATTTGGCATGGCAAATTGTCTTCCTTTGCATATTTTGCTGCACACATTGCCCGTAAAAGTGTTGCTATCTTGTTTCTGTAGGCTTCATCGATGTGATCCATTACCAAAAATAAGAGAACCCTGTTTTTTTCAGAGTAGAGTCAGAACAGTTGGCAACTGCAGTTCCTGACACAACTTATGAACATTTAATCAATTAAAGCTCTCCAAAACCAAGTCCAATATTGAGGAAAACCAACCTGTAAAAAACCCAAATAACAATGACAATTAGAAGATGCTAATTGTTTCCTATTCACTTTCAGATGATGCCCATTCCAATCTGATAATGACTAAGCACAGGAAGGAATGCATTAGCTTGTGGTTTCACATGTTGCTTACTTAGAATCTAGAAAGAATTGGGAAAAGCAAATTGTCATCTGCTTGAACTAGCATCTTGGCAGGGATCAAACAAGAGACTTGACACTGGCTATGCCAAACTCCTAACGGTTTTCTTTATTGGAAATTCAAATAAAATTTGTTAAAGAAAAAGGTAAGGGAATTATGGAACAAGGATGAAAAAAGGACCAATCAAGGTGGTGCGGCATGAGAAACTATAGACCCTATTTGTTTCAAACCATTAAAACCTGTTTCTTTCAATCCTTCCTTTGACAAGGAAAACCACCACTGTTGAGTCCACAAGTTCTCTAACTTCATTTTAAATGAAGGCAGATTTGCATGCCACTTGGGTTTTTTGCTGCCTACAAAATGAAATTCTTGGACCCATTCTCCCTGATAAAGAACCAGCAAAACAATCTTTGAACAAGATTAACTCTCTTCCTATCACAAAGATCTCCAACCAATAAGAACCACTAACACCAACAGAGCCTGAAAAGATTAAAATAAGGATTCTGTTTTCATCGTTGACCCTTGATCAACCTTTGGCTTTAATAAAATATGGCTTCTCCATTTTATTTTCTGTCCAATCTCTTTGGATGTCCCTGACTATCACCTTGTAAATTCTTTAGCTAACATGGCCTTAACAGAAGACATCCTTAAATCAAAGTTTTTGTTGCTGTTTTTTTTTCCAGAATTGCCAAGACATTTCCAATGACAATAATCTCAAATTGATAGCTCATGTTTGCGCATGCAAAGGCAAGGAGTTGAGGGTTCCAACATTTCCTTGAAGAATTACTTCCCATGTTTTCCCTTTTCTTGTGATATCAAGAATGGAATGGTATCATGTGGGCTAGGAATCTACAACTATTAACATTTTGAGCATCAGGCTGACAAGAAATGGATAATTAATATACTTCTACCATCATGGTATCAATAACTATCAAAAGTAACTGATATACTTAAAAAAAGTCTCTACTCAAGCATAATATGAAAATTTTCTAATATTATAAACTCATAATATCCTAATACTCATAATGGCCATCATACAAATGCAGAGGCAGGAGCATTATAAGGTCAGAGTTAAATATAGCATATAATATTAGATAGAAGGGAGAAACCTAACATCATTTTGCTCTCCACCAAAATGTATAACCCCTCCACTACGACACTCTAAAATATGTCCAGAAAAACAAAATATACCAACCATATCAGTAGTGCCCATGGGCATGAGTACAAGTGTTTGATATCTGCCAAGACCAATTCTCTGATATAATTCAACATAGAGAAGTGTCAAACATGAATGGTATTTTGAGGCGAAAACCTACATGGAGACACTTTGGGACTTCTCCATATGCACACAACAAGCAATCACTAATCCATTTCACACCGAATTGCAGTAAATGGTACAGCATCAAGCTCGAATATTCTAGCTTGCTCACCCAGACAGAACAACAACTTGCTCCAATTGAATCAAATAACCTTGATTTCCTACATTTGACATATCACATGACAATTTCCAAAAGAAGACAAAACAAGTGAAGCAAAAACCACCAACTAGACCTCATCAATGTATTGCAGATAACCAATTGATCATCATCACCATCATCATAGACTTCTCACATCTATCTAGGTCACCTAAATCTGATAACTAATGGGGGCAGAAAATGTGGAAAAACTGTACCTAATAACGCCACCCAAGTTGTCCAATGCCACTTCAACATACAAAATGACAGATACAATACACCAAAAGGCTTGTATTCTACACACACACACACATGAAACTACAAGATAACCCAGATAAAATTTGGCAAAACCAAAATCCAAGAAAATGATCCATAACCTAAGGAAAAACATAGAACCCAGATTATGCATACTGATCAGAAATTAAGAAGAGGATTGATAATCATTCAGAACAGCAGAAATTATGATACAACCCAACTCATAGAAATGTGAAGGACTAAAAACTATGGGTATCCCCCAAAATACATAAGGAGAAGATTGATAAACCATAACAGGACAGTACCCAATTATGCACAATGAACAACACTAATGAACCAATTCAATAGGATCATAAATTGGATATCATAGAGGAGAAAAGAGGACAGGAAAACAGAAATCCCATGGGAGTTGGTTTTTATTGAAGAAGGAAGAGCAGAATTCTCACCGGAATTGTGACGTTTTGTTGGGTTTTCGTCTGCAATCGAGAATTACAAAACGAAGTGATGAAAGAGAGTCATCGAAATGCACATAATCCGTCGGGGTTAGTTGGGAAAACGTAAACCGAAATTTCTCATCCGCCGGTTGACCTAAATTTACCAAACCGTCCATTTTCATATTTAAAAACATTTTTTTGGAGTCCTCATTCCTCACCACTTCTTGAAAAGAAGAGATTTTTGTGTCACCTTTTCTGGCATTGTGGGAAATTCCAACTCAGGACATTGTAGGGCCCATGTAGAGATACCCCAGACCATTTCTCGCTCACCTTAGCGGGTGTCAAAAAAAAAAAAAAAAATGGGAAAAGCATCTAATCGACTTAATTGAATTGAACTGGCGGTTAATAATCGTGTTTCACGGTTTAGTTATTGTTATCATTATTAAAATTGGAAAATCGTACTTTATGGTTCAGTTACAATTTTTAGTTTCGATTCGTGGTTATTAATCAAACCGACAGTAAAATATGGTTAGGTTAATCATTTTTTAGGTTAACCGAACCGTTACACTGATAAAATAAAATAAAAATGGCCTAAATGTTTTGTAGTATCACTTCAGACGTTTAGTCGTGTTTATTTTTGTGAAAAATGATAGCATTGTTTTATTTGGTATGTGAAAAATAATAGTGTTATTCTGCATGTAGAGTTAAAGGGCACGAATATATATTTTTTTGCAAGTGACAATTAACTGTAACCGAACTGTCTGATACGGTTAACTGTGGTTCGATTTTTAACGGTTTTTTAGGGTACGGTTATGATTTTTAAAAACTAAAAACTGTAAAATAACGGTTTGGTTAATGATATTTCCAAAACAAACGGTTAACCGAACCATTACACATCTAGTTCACCTGGATATATCCTCAAATTTTAGTTCAATAATAGTGAGTCCCACTGTTGATTTGAGCTTATAATGAAAAGGTCATTAATGTCTCTTCAGTGCCGGTCACATTTGCACAAAGAATCATTTTCGTACTTTGAGGATCTAAAACAAAGGGCTATTATTAGTTGATTGGTCTAGTAATTTGTGTACCCTTAATATATGTTGTAACTTATTTATCTTCCTTCTTCCTTTGGTTGAGTTTGTCTTTAATCCAGGTATCTGCTTGAGATAGATAGAGCTAACATCAACTAGTTGCAAATAGGCTGAACCAGTTTGACTGGGACTATCCAAACTTTTTTTTAGTGGGATGGATCAAATAAGTTGATAGCTTATTGTTCCCTTGGGGACGTACGCATGAGGCATTGTGCGTATCGTGAGGCATTAATGAGGAGCAGGGTCCATGCATGAAAGGTTTGAAATAATTTTCATGCGGGTCTACTCTGAACCTCCGTAAGAGAAAATCTTGAATCAAAACATTGATAAAAAAGAATTGAAATGAGTCAAGCCATGAAAATTACACATTTTCAGATGGAAGGAGATTGCTTGATACTAGTTCTCTGTCTTCAAAAACTTGAGAATATGTCATGGTTATTTATGGCAGCTTAGAGATGCTTGATCCATTCCCTCACACAGTTTCAATGGTGGGAAGCTATGTTTGGTCGTGGATCAGCCAACATAGTTGCATATTCATTGGCCATATCTGACTTGCCCTCAATCCAGCTGTTTAAATCTTGTATGCTTGCTCGTATAGATGATCTTTACCTATAAAATCAAGATTTTTGGTTCCGACTTTCAATTGAAACGAGGCGATCCGGCGTATTCTTATGAGATCTAAAGATATGAATTTCGCAAGGGTCTCTACTTTGTTCTTATTCGAAGGAGGTGGTGATGGCTTTAAATGGCTCCCGTGATTGGTCTATCAATGCTATTATTTTGGACATTCTAAATCTATCTTTGGAATTCAAATCCGTTGTATTTTCTTTCATCTATACAAGACTTTACAGGGTGGCCCATATTTTGGCCAAAGTCTATGATTCTGTAAGTCGTGATGTCATCAGTCTCTAACTTTGTAGTTTTGGTGTGATCTCCTTTTGTTTGGTCCGTTTCTGTCTTTTTTGTTGTTTGGTTATTTTTTGGTGTTTTGGTAATTGTTATTTGTTTCAGTTCCTGCGTGTTGTTTTGTTCTTCTTAGTTTAATGAATGAATTTCTTTTTACCAAAAAAAAAATAAAAACCTTCTCAACTAAAGCCAGTCATACTCCATGACTCTCACTTGAGGACTTCGGGCACAAGTCTGTCTCTCTGTGTCAAATTTAGTCCACTCACAAGAAGGTTCTTCTAGGAGGCACTATGGTCCAATGAGTGGAAAGAGTCTGTTTGTTTGCGAGAGGGATAGGGTCAGAGTAAGTGTCATATTATGGAAAAAGTTAAGTGGGTCGAAATAAAATAAATAGTGAGTTACTTTGCATGTATTTGGATGATTGGTGCAAAGTAAAAAAAACGTTTTAAAAGATGAGGATGGAGTAAAAGACACTTTATCATACATTGTTTTTTTATTTAAACGGTAACAAAACTTTATTAAAAAAAGAAAACAAGTACAAAGCTGAAAAAGTAAATGAAGAGAAGGTACAAAATTATTATACCAACCCCAACCCAATTACATAATTACATCCACCCATGGAGTTAACTTCTCAACCCCTTGTTTGGCCAGTGCATCTGCAATCGAGTTGGCTGATTTAACCTCATGACGAAAAGAGACATTTAGAGTAGCCGAAAGCTCCCTAATTTCATTAAAAGGGAATTGAACTTTCCAAGGAAAATCTTTTTGGTTAGATACCAAGTGATCGCATTTGAAGAATCAATTTTCCCCACAAGAGCACCAATATATCTCCTTGCAAACAACCTAAGACCCTTCAAAATAGCCAACACTTTGGCTTCGTTCAAGTCACAAATGCCCACATTCTTAGAGAACATAAAGAGCACCTCACCCTTACAATTACGCAACACGCTTCTAATTCCTGCCGGCCTTCCTTACCCCTTAAAGCTCCATCTATATTGAACTTTAAAATCCCAAAAAAAAGGGAGACCAAGGGACAAATCTTCTCTACTTAAAAGAGAGACACCCCATACAAGCTTTTCAATTATAGATAATATCATTCAAATTTATATTTGAAAACTCTTTTCAAATTACCGTACATTGTAGGAGTAACTCTCGCTAGAGTGAGGAGGAATAGAAGAGGGATCCAGACCAACAAGAGATATTTACTCCACCTCTTCTTAGGGCCATGCAAACACATTGAAACAAGTAGAGATTTTTATTGCTGGGCTAATTTCACTCCTCTTTCACTTCACTCAAGTGAAAAGAGGAGTAACTTTGACAATTAAACAGGCTGGTCTTTTGGTATTAACATATCTTTGGTATAGGTTCTGTCTTATGGGTTTTCTCATGTAATTAGGTTCTGGTCTTTGGGTTCTTTCTCTGTCATTACGTTGTGTGTCGGTTGTGCTTTCGGCGTTGTTCTCGGCTTCGGGCCCCATACTGAGATGTCATTCAGACACCTCACTGAATGAGGTAGGGGCACACTCATGCAAACCAAAGAACAAATCTTTCTTATTAATCAAGTTAAGCGTACATCACCTAATTAAGTCTCTATTGTACTACCTTACCCCGAAAAAAAAAAAAATCTATTGTCCATAGTATATTATTTAATGGAGGATCTAATACAACTCTTGAAATGGGTGGGTGCAACCTGAAGTATAAATTAATCTGGAGAATAACCCATGGGCCATGGCCACAGAAATGAAAAACTAAAAGAAACCATGCTTCTTTATTGAATCTTAAATTGGTGCATGTCGCATGAGGGCTCACAAGATCTATTCTCAAACAAGAAAGCAAATTGGACAGCTCAACAGATTTGCAGAAAATTAAATTGCTTTTGACCCTTTTCTTCCTGAGAAATTATGCCAACTAAAATAGAAGAGATAGTCTGTGATAATCAGATGAAAAAAAAAAAAAAAACAGCAAAAAAAAGAAAAAATCGAAACTAAATTTTTTTTTTTTTGGTGTTTTGTTAATTGTTATTTGTTTCGGTTCCTTCATGTTGTTTTGTTCCTCCAGTTTTAATGAATGAATTCCTTTTTACCAAAAAATAAAATAAAATAAAAAAACTTATCAGCCGAAGCTGGTCATACTCCACGACTCACTTGAGGACTTCGGGCGCAAGTCTATCCCTATGTCTAATTTAGTTCACTAGCAAGAAGGTTCTTCCAGGAGGCACCATGGCTTGATGAGTGGAATGAGTCTGTTTGTTTGCAAGAGGGATAGGTCAAAGTAAGTGTCATGTTATGGATAAAGTTGAGTGGATTGAAATAAAATGAATACTGAGTTACTTTGCATGTATTTGGATGATTGGTGCAAAGTGAAAAAAAAAAACAAAAAATGTTTTAAATGATGAGGATGGAGTAAAAGGCATTTATCCTACGTTGTAGGAGTAACTCTGACTAGAGTGAGGAGGAATAAAAGAGGGATTCAGACCGACAAGACCCACCTCTTCCTTGGGCCATGCAAACACATTAAGAAGTAGAGATTTTATTGCCGGGATATATTCACTCCTCTTGCACTTCACTCAAGTGAAAAAGGAGGAGTAACTTGGCGGAATAAAAGAGGGATCGAGACCAATAGAAATATTGACTTCACGTCTTCCTAGGGCCATGCAAACACATGGGCATGTTTGTGTAATACTTTTTCATAGAAAATGTTGGCATTTGTGAGGGAGCCCACTTGTGTTTACATGTAGGTGGACCCCACTCACAAAGAGACACACCTCACAAGGAATTTCATGTGATATGGATAAGAATAGCATGAGTTTTATCAAACTCTCTATCCTTATCATATCTCCATTCAAATTCAAATTGAAAGAGCTTGATCCAACATATTATCCTTTATCATCTCTCAATTCGAACTCAAATAGAGATCTTATCACACATTAGCCAAAGGCTATATATAAACATGAGAGATATTAGTTGAAACAACTTTTACAATTAATTTTTATTCCATTAGATCTACAATTCTCCGTCATCATCTTCTACATTCAGGGTGTCCATCCTTGCCCTTGGATCTTGAAGAGTGAATAATATGCGATTGATCTCTCGTAGACAGTTATAGATCTCCACACCAGTGCCTGATTCAAGCCGACGCTGCCCTTATCGCCTTTATAGCAGCCTACTCTTATAGATCCGTGCTTCCACTGCATTAACAACCTTCATTGGTATCAGAGCTTATATTAGCGCGCTCACACGAGGATTGGATTGTTATTTGTTGCGAATCAGGTAACCCGAAACTTTGGCAATTATAATTAGATTGTTTTGAAAATTGAATGTTCATTTTTGCATGATGAAATCCCACGGCATAATTTAGTTATGAGAAAATATTAAAAAGTCTTAAATCCAATTCATTTATTAGGCCTGATCCAAGGTATGATTGTGAATCAGTTGCTATGCCTGAGACAATCGAATTGGATATTTGCACTAGTTATGGAGATAAATATGCATGGGACGATACTATTCAATGGAATATTATTTTTCTTTACTTCACTACTTTTTAGATGAAAATAGCAAAGTGGACAAATAACATTCAGATGTGATCATATGGCCAAGTTTACCCAAACAAAGCAAAGATCACTATAATAGTATTGATTTGATTCCTTTTTTTTAACTTTGGTAATTATATGATCCTCGATCACTGACATGGCAAGCGTTCTTGGGTCTCCGAGTTTTATATGTGGGTTCATTTTCAAAATAATCCACACCATTCATCAGATGTATCCGGGCAAAAGGATGATCCAGATTGGAAGTTCCTAGCCATCACACCGTTCATCAATTCAATCAATTTGTTAGAACCCTACAATCAAGAAGATTTGATTGATGGGGTACCCACTATGGTGTGCATGCAGTGGTTGAACGGTTTAGTTCATTGAATCATGAATGTCCCAAGTTCATGATCAATGCCCAAGAATAGTTTTGTGAGTCCTGTGCCGAGTTAGATCATGTGATTCGTTTGCCAACTCATCACTATCCTTAACATAATAACATATTTCAATTTAATAGTGGTTGGTAGTTGTCCTGCAACCTTATCTTAATTTGTGTCTTCTACCCAACAAACTCAATCTATGTGACATTGTTTTTTTCAAAATAAGGAAGGTACTTTCATTCTTATCCATCTATCTCTAAGCTGGAGAAATAAGGAAGGTACTTTCATTCTTATCCATCTATCTCTAAGCTGGAGAAATAAGGAAGGTACTTTCATTCTTATCCATCTATCTCTAAGCTGGAGATAGTGTTGGATTTGGTCGAATCAGATTAAGATTCGGCTCCATGCTTATAGGATTCGGAAGTTGTCCATTTTGAATCCAAAGCTTATGAATATATATATATATAATATTAGTTAAATTGGCTATGATGGATTGAGTCACTATGATGTCTATGCTTACACCTACCCACTATTTACCATTTGAGCACTAAAATTTGTATCATGTTATGTGTTCATGATGGGATTTCTTCCTTTTACATAGCATTATTTGGATCCACATATTTTTTCTTTGGGCCATATTATAGTGTTTATGGGTAGTCCCTGGTTTTTCTAAGCTTCGATTGGATGAAGACCACTAAGTTGCACCAATTGCGCTCTTTGATCGAGTCGATTCCAAGAAAAGCCTTGTCCCACTAAAGAGAGACAGTTTTTGTTCGAGGAAAGTGGTTTTTAAGCGGGACCATTGTGACCCCACCACTTTCCTGGGGGCTTACCTGATCGATTTGATTTCATAAGAAAGAATTGGAGGCTTAGGTGCAAGCTTCAACCAGTTGAGCATTTCTTTGTGGACCCTAATTTATGCGGGGGATAATAAAATATTTACAACCATTTTCCCTATTAAAAGGATTTACATCACCCAAAATTGTCATTGGTTGTGCTCTTTTTACATCTTTATAATTGCATCAAAGTATTAATTTGCATGATGCTATCAAATCACCCATGTAATTACGAAAATTGTTTTTGACTGCCCCGAATTAGCCCTAGGCATGAAGGGTTTTCACTACATTGTCCTAATTCTCGGAATGATTTGAGTGCAAAAAGGGCAATCGATACGTAAGTGTGTGTTGCCAATGTTGTGCATTCATTGATCATCATGTTTTTTATTTTTTATTTCAATGATGGCTTCCAAAAATATCATTGCTGACCTTAATAAGGGAGATAAGTTAGATGGTAATAACTATGATAAGTGGTACCACGCCATGATTTACTTGTTCGATGAACAAGAGGTCATGTATACCTTGGACTCGATTAAGACCCGACCCGAATTAGCAAATGACCCTGCACCCATGCCCGCTTTAAATGATTTTGAGAAATGGGATAAAGATAATCGGACTGCTCGCAACATTATGCTGAGTAGTATGCATTTTGAATTGGTTCCCACTTATGAAACCTACGGTACGGCTAAGGAGATGTGGGATGCCTTGAAAGAAGAACATGGTGAAATTACCGCCAGCAAAACCCGTATAATGACCATGGAATTCGATGCGTATAGGATGGCCCTAGGTGCAAACCTTAGGGACCACCTCCAGAAAATGAGTCAAATGATTGCGGATCTTGCAAGGGCAGGAAATGTACTAACTGATGACCAAAAGATCATTGCAGTTCTACGATCTTTACCTGATTCTTGGCACACAATAAAACAAATTTTGACCCACTCTGAGGCAGTCAAAACTTTTAAGGATCTGTGTCGCCATCTCGAGCTCGAAGCCCAAAGAGTTCAAGTAGAGATCGCTGGACAAGCACTATTTGCCAAACAGCAGCTTGTATCAGGGTCGGGGACTAAGGGGACCAAACGTAAACGTAAGTTTCAAAATGGAGCAGACCACCAAAAGAAGCATAAACAGGACCATAATGCACCCAAACAGAACCAAAATGTACCCAAACAAGACCAAAAGAAGCATCAGAAGCATAACAAGCCCAGAGACTTAGCCAAAACCAAATGCTATAAATGTCAGGAACTTGGCCACATCACTAAAACTTGCCCCAAGTGAAATACGGTAAACACCCTAACTTTGTCACTTTCTTTGGTTTGCTCCGAAGCACTTTATGTGGATGAAAGTTCTAATGGATTGATAATTGATTCAGGGGCAACCAAACACGTGACAAAGGATAGGAGTGGTTTTCGGGAGTTCCAGTCAATAGATGTCGGTTGCAACAAGCTCTATATGGGACATAATTCATCAGAAGACGTATTGGGAATCGGTGATTATTTTCTTCCTACGTCGACAGGGAAAACTATGGTGCTCCATGAGACGCTTTTTGTACCTGGCATGAGGCGGAATCTCCTCTCTGTTTGCCGGCCCACGAGGGATGGTTTTGATTTTCGTTTTTCTAGGGATAGAGTTTCCATTAGAAAAAATAGTTCTATTTATGCATGGGGCTTTATTGTAGGTGACTTATATGTTTTGGATTTTAATAATTCAATGGTTGGGTTTTCTGATTTATTTATGGTTCATGACACAAGTTCCGAATCTATTAAGTGGCATGCTCGATTAGGCCACATAGGAAAAGATCGAATGATCCGATTGGCTAGGGAAGGACTACTTGGATCCCTCACACAAGTACAGTTGCCCACATGTGAATCTTGTGTAACAGGCAAAGCCACAAGAAAACCTTTTCCAAAGGCAGAAAGATCCAAGGCCACCCTTGAAGTCATCCACTTTGACATTTGTGGACCAATGAACGTGGCTAATAGACAAGGAACTCGATATTATATCACTTTTATTGATGATCACTCTCGTTATGGTTGTGTGTTTTTTATTTCTCACAAAAATGAGGCCATTGATTTTTTCAAAATTTTTGCAAAAGAAGTTCAAAATAAGTTTGACAAAAAGATCAAGACCCTTAGGACCAATCGAGGTGGAGAATACACTTCAGAGATTTTTAAAAGTTTTTGCATGGAAAATGAAATTTCTCGTCAACTGACTATGGCCTACACCCCACAGCAAAACGGAGTTGCATAAAGACGGAATAGGACCCTATTAGACATGGTTAGATCTATGATGGCTAATGCACATTTACCTGTGTCCTTTTGGGGAGATGCGTTATTAACTGCCGTGTATATTTTAAATAGAGTCCCTTCTAAGTCTGTTCCAAAGACTCTGTATGAGTTGTGGACCGGTAGAAAACCTTTCTTGGGAGACCTACGCCCGTGGGGTTCTTTAGGGCATGTCCTTATCCCGCATCCTAATAAATTAGAGCGTAAGACAATTCCAAGTATCTTTGTGAGATACACTGAATTGTCGAAAGGATACGTTTTAGTTCATGAGGATGTCAACGGCAGATTAGTTGAAAAAGAATCTTGTGACGTAGATTTCTTTGAGTTTCAATATCCTGAGAAGAAGAAGACAAGGGTGTCCATTGAACTATTTGAAATAGATGACGTCTCCTATCAAGGGAGCCAACACCACTTGCTGGTCTTAGTGGGAGAGATCTTATGGAGTCACAAGCAAGTGAAAGTGATCACGACGCCCTTCGTTCTTCTCGTGGATTCATTCCAAAGAAGTATTTTGAAATTAAGGGAACTTCCTATGCATACATTGTAACTGACGAGGACGAACCACATTCTTATTTAGAAGCAATGGAATCGATAAACTCGAAGGAATGGATGCTCGCGATGAATGATGAGATTAGCTCTATGCGCAAGAACCATGTATGAGATCTTGTGGATCTTCCCAAGGATAGGAAAGCCATTACAAATAAATAGGTTTTGAAAATTAAGCGAAAAGCTGACAGTTCCATTGACAAATTTAAAGCTAGGCTTGTGGCTAAGGGGTTCACACAGAAAGAAGGTGTGGATTATGAAGAAACTTTCTCCCCTGTGGTGAGATTTTCTTCTGTCCACGTGATTTTATCTATTGTGGCCCACATGGATTTAGAATTACACCAGATGGATGTTAAGACCGCTTTTTTAAACGGTGATCTTGAGGAAGAAATATACATGAAACAACCGATAGGATATGTGGAAAAAGGTCATGAGGATAAAGTTTGTAAACTTCATAAATCTATCTATGGCCTTAAACAATCCTCGAGACAATGGTACAAAAAGTTCCATAATACAATTATGTCAAATGGTTTCTCCATGTGTTATGAAGATCATTGTGTTTACATTAAGCGATCTAAACATAAATTTGTATTGCTATCCCTTTACATTGATGATATTCTTTTGGCTTGTAATGATGTTGGTTTTTTAAATGAGACCAAAGATTGGTTGTGAACTGTTTTTGAAATAAAAGATTTGGGTGAGGCTGAGTTCATTTTGGGAGTTAAAATTACGTGGAATCGTTTAAAACGCATTCTTGGCTGTCCCAAACAACTTACATTGAGAAGATCTTAGAGAAATTTAGAATGGCCAATGCTAGTCCCGTTGAGACCCCGATTGATAAGAGTTGCAAATTAAGTGTAATACAATGTCCTCAAACCGATGCTGACACCAAAAGAATGGCTTCCATACCCTATGCCAGCGCTGTAGGAAGTTTAATGTATGCTATGTTGTGCACACGCCCCGATATTTGCTATGCGGTTGGGTTGGTTAGTCGATTTCAAAGTAACCCGGGTATTGCTCATTGGGATGTCGTCAAACGAATCTTCCGATACTTAAAGGGCACAAAAGATATGATGCTTTGCTATCACGGTGGTGGCTTGAGTTTATTAGCATACAGCGACTCGTCATTCTCGGATGATCCCGACGACGGAAAATCCACATCGGGATATGTATTCTTACTGGGCGGGGGAGCCATCTCATGGTCTAGTAAGAAACAGGAGTGTACGGTCATGTCGACCAGGGAGGCCGAATATGTTGCTTGCGCACTGGCGGCCATGGAGGCCGTATGGATTCGCCGTTTTCTGTTGGATTTGGGACTAGTATCAATTGCCCGTGATCCCATTCCATTGAGAACTGACAGTATAACTGCTATATGCTTGGCAAAGGACCCTCAGCTTCATCAGAGGGCAAAACACATCAAACGAAAGTGACATTTTATCCGTGAACAAGTAGAAGCAAAAGAGATAGTGATATCTCATGTGCCTTCTTTGGAAATGATTGCTGACCCGATGACCAAACCCTTGGCTCGAGAACTATTCACTATTCATGTAAGGCGTATGGGAATGCAATATATGTAATCCTTTTATTCAGTGGGAGTGTATTGGACTTATTTTAATAAAAAAAAAGTTTTTTTTTTCTCATTGTTTGTGGTCATATGCGTGTTATATTTCTTTTCATTCATGCATGTGCATATATTTTACATTGGCAACACACACACTGAGCGTGTGTATTAGATGCACATGTGGCACCAAACAGGTTAGGTCATCCACTCGCACGGATAAAGACCGCCCTTGATGTCTTAGTGACTGATAGGATGAGGTGCATGCATTTGTATGATACGCTAATTAGGCCAATATGGATCTTATTGGTGCATACAGATGTATGGAACGCCGACTCAATCTTGTGTGCATTGGGGGTGATGTGGATCACAAGACTGAATGAGACTCAGCATTAGTCGTCGGACAAATCAACCCTAATAAGTCCGATAGCCTGTTTTAGAAAACCAAGCGTGGTTGTGTTTGTAACGATCTGCTTGCGCAGTAGTGAATCGGTGCAATGTTAGCATGGGCTCAGTCATGGAGCTAATGCATTTTTACACTGTGACGCGTGTCTACAGACATGCGTGTTTAAAGACCTACCTCCGAGCAACGGGATAATACCCTAGAAATCCTGTTTGTTGTGCGAGAGTCAGTCCCGTAGGTGACTCTTGAGCTTAGAGTTGGTTATTGTGTGAACCATTTCTTGAAGCTCTTGTGCCCTTATACCAACCTCTACGTTGGATAGATGAGATCGGTGATTCTACTTTAGCTGCGGTTGTGCCACGGCAACATAGGAGCCTACGAGCCGCAGTGCGAGGAAAGTTGCTTGGTTGATTCCGACCCTCGTAAGTCCATGGGAAGACCCCTTGATATCACACTCTTGTTTATACGTGTTTACGATGCTTATCAGCCTAGGCTATACCGAGTGTTTTAAAATTTTTAAGACAAACAATTTTTCAAATATATATGTATGTATAAATATGTTATTTCATAAAAAGAAATGTTTGTAAAGATTTTTTTTTACTCGATAAGTTGAATAAGCACGTATGTGGGTTGAACACGACTCAAGGGTATGAGTCAATATCCAATCCGGTGTGGTCATGCGAATGTCTAAGGCAGACTGATGTGTCGGTGAGTTGGTGTATTCTAGTCAGATGGGGACTTAGTTTACATTCTCTTCGTGAATAAGCATCGTGGAGGTCCCACTCTTCAGGTCCATTTTTACTTCGTAGAATTTGATGATGGATATCAGTGATCTAATGGGATGAATCTTGTTCGATGCGAGTGGGAAATGTTGGCATTTGTGAGGGGGCCCACTTGTGTATACATGTAGGTGGACCCCACTCACAAAGAGACACAGATCACAAGGAATTTCATGGTGATATGGATAAGAATAGCATGAGTTTTATCAAACTCTCTATCCTTATCATATCTCCATTCAAATTCAAATTGAGAGAGCTTGATCCAATATATTATCCTTTATCATCTCTCAATTCGAACTCGAATAGAGATCTTATCACCCATTAGCCAAAGGCTATATATAGACATGAGAGATATTAGTTGAAACAATTTTTACAATTAATTCTCATTCCATTAGATCTACAATTCTCCGTCATCATCTTCTACATTCAGGGTGTCCATCCTTGCCCTTGGATCTTGAAGAGTGAATCATATGTGACTGATTTCTCATAGACAGTTACAGATCTCCACACCAGTGCCTGATTCAAGCCGACGCTGTCCTTATCGCCTTTGTAGCAGCCTACTCTTATACATCCGTGCTTCCGCTGCATTAACAACCTTCAGAAAAGTGGACGGTTTTCAGCATAAAACTCATTTTTTCAAGCGTTTGGTGCTGAACAATTCCACGGAAATGCTCTCCTGTCTCGTCGGCAGTTTCCTTGCTAATGCTTGAAATAGATTTCCTATAGAGAGTATGTGAACTTCTCCAGCTTTTCTTCACTCTTTTCCATTTCAACCCAAACCGTATAACTTTTTCATTTTTTTATTTCTTTAAATGAGTTATTAGTTGATGTTGAATAAATAATATACATGTTATGTTATTTTTCTTCAAAAAATTATTTCACCAAACAAGAAATTTTGATTTTCTATTAGGAATCCACAGTCGCACCAAACAACATTAGCACCAATTCAAAGAGGAAAAAAATTCGCACCAAACATGAAATTTTATGAAATTTGCTTACGCGTCGATTTTCCTTTTCCGCAAAAAGGGTGTGTACACAATGTAGAGAATTTTTTTTTTTTAATGTCAGGACAATTTCACTTCACTCTCAGGAAAACAAACAGGCTGGTCTATCGGTATTCACCTAGGGGTGTAAATTTGGACAGGCGGCCAAAACCCAGCACGGGCCCGTCATGGAAAAACCATGCCTGGGCCGTGCCTGAGCTAGTTGACTTGGTCAATGGGCCGGCTCGGCAGTCCCCAGCGGGTCGTGTTGGGCCAGAGTTGCCAAGCCCGAAGCCCGGCCCGGCCCGGCCCGGCACGAGTAAAGCTCTTGCCATGCTTGGCCAGGCCCCCCAAGCCCTCGGGAGGCCCGGCCCAGCCCGATGTGTCCCCAACTGTCATTTTTTTAAAAACCCCCCTCCTCAAAAAACGATCAAACAAGTAATTTTTTACATTTTTAACTCCCCCAATAGCTATAAATGGTCAAATGGGGGTATTAGTATCTTTTGATCATCTTTTACCATTATGTCCCCCCCCCCCCCCCCACTGCTATAAAACGGTTATATGAGGGGGTATTTTATGTCATTTTATCACTTAGGAATTCTATAAATGACCATCAATATTCATCTCATTTCTCTACACTCATCTACTCTCTTATTTGTTACACTCCCTCTAAGGTTCTAAGCCTCTAAGCTTTCTTAAGTCTCATTCTAAAGTCTAAGGCTCTAAACTCTCTACAAAGTTTTTTAAGAAGTGAAGAGTGAGAGTGACTTCTCTAAAGTGGAGGATTCAACTAAGGAGGACTTCTCCATTAGCTCCCCCTCTCTCATAAAGGTATTTATTATTTTTAATTTTGAGTTTTATTTAGTATTAATATACATAGTAATATTATATATTAAGTCTCATCTTCTCACCTTTCTTATATAAATTATCACAAAAAACACATTATACACAATTATTTATTTAATTTTGTTTTAAATATTTTATTTAGAAAAATGGCTGGACCATCACAATCTTTCAACTTTGACTTCTCTCTAAATGAAGAAAATCATGGATTTATTCATTTACATCAAAATCAGGGCATAGAAGTAGATAGTCATAATCCCTATGAACCTGGATCCACTGTGATGTAGAGCCTTCATGTTCAACTTCTACAACTAAAAAGAAGAGAAAAACAAGATTGACTTCTCCTGTATGGTTTTATTTTGTTAAATTTCAGGTCCCAAGTCCTACAGGAGGAATAGAGGAAAAGGCGGAATGTAAAATTTGCAAAGATCTCATCAGTGCCAAATCAACAAACAGCACTGGCCACCTTAAAAGGCACATGAATAAGTGTATGCCCAAAACCACGAATACAGCTGACATTGGGGATAGAGGTGGGCTCATCCAAACGCAACTTTCTCAAACAGATTCATCTAGTGGTTTATAAGTTTTTCACTATGACCCTAATAATGCTAGATATCAACTCATTAAGTTTATAATAGTTCGCCCATTACCATTTATACTTGCCGAAGACTGAGCCTTTGAAAGATATCATAGGTTAACCTTTGTTCCTTCATGGCAGAAAATATCTAGAGTTACTGCTAAAAATGATGCAATAAAAACTTTTTTGAAAGAAAAAGAGAGTTTAAAACAAGTTTTTAAAAATATACCTAGAAAAGTGGCCTTAACTTCAGATTTATGGATCTCTAAACAAAATTTGGGGTACATTGCAATCACATCACATTATATTGATAGTGATTGGGTGATGTAGAAAAGAATGGTTGCATTTTCTTTATTAGAGTTCCCACACACTGGTACTAGGATAGGGTCCACCATCCTTGAAAAACTTAGAGAATATGAAATTGAAAATAAAATAATTTATATAACTTTAGATAATGCAAGCACTAACAATATCGTGGAAGATTTACTAAAACCTACGATTCAACTTGATTTAATTGGATCTCTATTTCACAATAGATGTGCAAGTCACATCGTAAATCTTATCGTACAAGTAGGGGTAAAATCTATTAGAGATGATTTAGAAAGCATTAAATGGATTGTAAAATACATTTTTTTGTTCTCCCTCGCAAAAACAATGGTGGAAGGACATATGTGTAAATTTGGGTCTAAGACCAAAGAAAATATTACAAGATGTAAAGCATAGATGGAATTTTACCTATCAAATGTTAAAAGAAGCATGTACCTATAAAATGGCACTAAATCAATATTGTCAACTTTATTTGGAACATGAAAATATTTTTATAAGTGATGATATATGGACCCTTCTTGAGATAATAAGAGATTTTTTTCATGATGCAACATTGTTTCTTTCCGCGGTATTTTATCCCACATCAAATCAAGCTTTAACCCGTTTTTATGAAACAAGTCTTACTTTTAAAAAGTATAGAGATTTTTAAAATTTTCAACTTATGTGTGTACAAGTGGAGGCAAAGCTTTCACAATATTGGAGAATAGCTCCTTTAATATTTTGTATAGCTGCTGCATTAGACTATAGATTGAAATTAAAAAGTGTAGAAACCCTCTTGATGAAATCAAGTCTCACATGAATATAACTAATATAAATGATATGTCTATAGTTAAGACACAATTAGGAACACTTTACTTGGATTATGTTACCCAATTAGGCAAATCCATAGCATCCACAGTTCCACAGTTCCCTCCCCAAGTACATAAAGGGAAAAAGAAGGCCATTTGGAGTATTATGAGGAAATCTTATGGAAGTAGCTCCTCTTCTTCCGGAGGATCCTCTTACAATCTTAATGAATTAACAATGTACCTAAGGAGCAATCCTGTTCAAATCTCGGATGATGAAGAACATGCTTTTGATCTTTTGGCATGGTGAAAATAATTTGAAACTAAGTTTCCTGTGCTTTCTGCTATTGCCCGTGATCTACTAACAATACCAGCGTCTACAGTTGCATCAGAACAGGCATTTAGTGCAAGTGAGCACCTTATTGACCCCAAGAGGACTATGCTTTAAGAAAAAACTGTTGAGACTTGCATGTGCTCACGGGATTGGTACCAAGCAGAGGATAGAGAAAAGACATTGATGAAGAATTTGAGATAGAAGACGAGCTAGCAGCATTCCATAGATCATAGTATAATTTTTTTTTAGAATATATAATAGGCTTTTAGCTTGTAATTTATTTTTTAGAATGTACAATAGGCTTTTAACTTGTAATTTATTTTTTAGAATACATCATAAGTTTCTAAAGTTGTAATTCTTTTTTCATTTATCAGAAGGTTTGAATTTCATTATATATATATATATTTTTATCCAAGACTCCAAGTTCAAACTTGTAATTTTTTTGATCTTTTGTAACTTAAATTTCAAGGAAATACAATTTATTTGATGTATTTTTTCAAAACATCATTAGTGTTATTCTACTTATTTATTTCTCTTAATTTCTTTATTTTAACGAAATTGGTCCAAGAGTCTAAGTCCAATTTTGTGACTTTGTATCCATCCAATTTTTAAAAGAACTTAATTTTTTTTAAAAAAAACAAAAGGAAAGGGGGATCTGTGGGTCACCCATGGGCTGCATGACCCACGCTCGACTGGGGCAGGGCCCAACACGGCACGACCAGGGCCGTGCCTTGGTCAGTGCTGGGCTGACCCCCAAGAGGTTGGGCTTGGCACGGCACAGCCCATATATCAGACACAGGCCGTGCCGGCCTAGCCCGGCCCGGGCACGATTGGGCCCGTCTTGGGCGGGCCGTGCGGGCCAGATTTTCACCCCTGTATTCACCTATCTTTTGTGTAGGTTGTGTCATATGGGTTTTCTGTAATTAGGTTCTGGTCTTTGGGTTCTCTGTCATTAGGTTCTGTGTGTCGGTTGTGCTTTTGGCATTATTCTCAGCTTCGGGCCCCATAGTGAGATGTCATTCAGACACCTCTCTGAATGAGGTAGTGGCCCAATCGTGCAAACCAAAGTACAAATCTTTCTTATTAATCAAGTTAAGGGTACATCACCTAAGTCTCTATTGTACTACCTTACCCCCCCCAAAAAAAAAAAAAAAAAAAAACTCTCTATTGTCCATAGCATATTATTTAATGGAGGATCTAATACAACTCGTGAAATGGGTGCAACCTGAAATATAAATTAATCTGGAGAATAACCCATGGGCCATGGCCACAGAAATGAAAAACTAGAAGAAACCATGTCTCTTTATCAAATCTTATATTGGTGCATGTCGCATGAGGGCTCAGAAGATCTAGTCTCAAACAAGAAAGTAAATTGGACGGTTCTACAGATTCGCATAAAATTAAATTGCTTTTGATCCTTTTCTTCCTGAGAAATTATGCCAACTAAAATAAAAGAGATAGTCTGTGATAATCAGATGAAAAAAAAAAAAAAAAGATAAAAGAAAAATCGCAACTAAAAAAAACTTTTTGTAAGAGATTTAACTTTACATATAGCTGAAGTGCACATGCAATCTACTATTACGGAGAACATTTGTCCTTCCAAGTACTTTCACCATTTTTCCTCGGTTGAAAGAGATTCAACTTTCTTTTTCCCATGGCTTTTGCATGGAAACATGTTACACATTTAGGCCCTCAAACTTTCAATACCATGTACCAAAAAAGAAAAAAAGAGACATCTATTGGAAAAATTCCCTTAAATAGGGTAATTACAGTTAATAACCCTAAGCTTTTATAATGACAGCCAAGGACCTCTAGCCAAAATTATCTCTTTTTTTTTTTTCTTCATGTTCTGCCCTTTCTTTGTTGATGTCAACATAACTTTAATCCCAGGCTAAGGTTATTTTATGTTGATGTTAATAAATCTTTCGTCGACGTCAACAAATTTTATGTATAAATGTTTAACATGTGCCATGTACAGGGGTCACTTGAATGTGCTAGCTGAGCGTTTTTGTTGACGTCGATAGAAGTTTTTGTTGATGTCAACAAATATTACTTATGACAGAATATGGGACTTTAGTTTCTGTCCATTTGGGTAAAGAGACCGATTATCGGGAATAGGGAATATGATTTTTTTTATAACATGAATAGGGAATATGGTTATATTGATATCAATAAAAAAAAGGGCAATACTGAAAAAAAAAAAAGAGATGATTTTGGTTGGAGGTCCTTGATCGTCATTGTAAAAGCTTAGGGACCTCATCTATGGTTACCCCATTTAAAAGGATTTTTCAGGCAAATGTCCCAACCAAAAAAAAACTTTCAATATCAGAATTCCGCTAAAGTACGTTATTGAAGTTTTTTTCTTTTAATTAAGACTTGTTTGTGCAATTGGGGTAAGGACCGTTAGGTTAGACTTTCCTTTCCATGGAATGGAACCTCATCATCGTCATCAACATCAACATCAACATCAGCATCAGAGCTTGTCTCAGTCATATTGAGGCCAGCTATACAAATTCTATTTTCTCAAAATTTATATTTAAATTATGATAAGATTTTACATTCACTGTCATCCTACACTACACAACCCTCTTTATTTACTTGAATTTGGACCCGCACTTAAAACCTGTCGGCCAGCATCGGTTTTTGTTGGGTTTCATCACTGTTCACGAAATGCACATGCAGGAAATTCCACTTACACGGTTAAAGAACTATACTTTAGCTTTCATTCTAGCTTTTATAAATAAACGAAGGACGATTGCACGTGGCCATGCATCCGATCTCTCGTCAGCTGAGATAAAGGGACAAAAAGGACCGCAAAAATGTAGTCAACAAGTCAAGGTCAAACTCAATGCCTATCCACTCAAGCTGGCAAAGGCTCACGCTAGCAGCCAGCCACGCTCTCAACACACTAGTATAAAACGAGGGGCACTGTCCATAGCATCTTTTGGTTTCTTTTCTTTCCAATGGCCTCTTCTTCTTCGTCTTCTTCTTCAACTCTGATTTTATTTCTGTTCACCCTTGTCATCCCACTTTCCCATGCCCAAAACTCCTTTCGACCCAAAGCACTTCCCATAGTAAAAGACTCTGCCATCAAAGTACACAACTCTCTTTTCTTTTTTCACAAAATAAAACAGAACCATGGGCCCATGATCCATATGAAACAAGAGAGATGGTTCAACATCAGCAAACAAGATAAGCTCTGTCATTAATTTATTTGTAACGTCACAAAAAGAACAAATTCACATCACGCCACAGCCATTCAACGTCAATTCTTAGGCCAGATCACTATAGGACTTATCATGGCCGTTTATTAATAAGCTTAATCTAGTAACATGTTATGGCAAAAAAACTGATGATCATATAGATCTAATGCAACATAATGGTGTAAACATTCTACTCCTAGGAGGCATTAGAGGTGAAGTTGAAGTTGGCACATGTGGTTTGCATGAATAAAAGGGTAGAGGTGAACCCCAACCTTGATGTGGCCAGATCAAACTGGAGAAGATTGTCCTCCAACTGATGTCCTCCAATGACAATGGAAGTTCTAGGATTAGATCCACCATCCAAGAATGCCAAGCACATGACCTTGTCATTCACTGAAACGACTGAATTGGCGCCGAAGATCCTCCAGTAGACATTCTCATTCTGCAACACAAGATCAATGGATGGCACGGCGGGCCCGACACGAGTGCTGGTCATGTTCTTGGAGCTGAAGCAGACCCCAAATGGCGCCACGGGCGCCACCCTAGTGAGTTTGGTCTCTCTAATGAAGGCATCTGTGACAGCCTTGTAGATAGAGGATTCAAGGATAGTGTATGGATTAACTGAGCTGATCTTTGTTCCGCCAATGCCTTCGCTATCAATCGATAGAAGGGATGAGTTGAGCGGGATACGATTTTCGTTCACCTTGATCGACTTCACCCTGATGAAGTACTCATAGGAAGGCTCACCTTGTACATAGCTTCCAGCAGTGCTAACAGGGTTGGTGATGAGAGGGGTGTAGGTGAGTAAATTGGAGACGTCGGTTCCAGGAAGGAACACATATGGCCCATCCCCAATGAAAATGGCACCATTGGAAGATGTTGAGGTTGAAAGACAAATTGCAAATTTCCGGCGGGGCAAGCTAAATGCCGCGGCGAATTGTGATGGGAGTCCAATTCTAGTCCTTCCAAAGCCAGCCATTCCCTTAACACCACTAGCAAGGCCCTTTAAGAGGAATGTAGGGGCACAAGAGAAGAGGAACCGTGGCACGGTTACAACTTGACCAGGGCTCGACCCATCGGTAGATTGCACTGAGAGAACATCTGCTGCAAGGTCACCATAGGTGCTCGTCTTGATGATGGGGTTGTAAGGGGACACACCACAAGTGTTGTTGCTGCACCCCGGCCTAGGGGTTGAGAAGCAGTTACCACAGCCGTTGGCCTTGGCAAGGGAGCATTGGGCCGACCCGCAAAGGGCCGGGCGATAAGTTGAGGATACATAGCCATCATCGCAATCAACCCACATGTATCGGCTGCCGATGTCGACGACGAGCTTTACAGGCACCAATGGGGTCCTTTGATTGATGCTTGTAACATACTGGTTGGTGGCAGAGTCTTTCACTACGGGAAGAACAAGTGCTTTGGGTCTAAAGGAGTTTTGAGCATGGGAGAGAGTGATGAAAAGGGCGAAGAGAAAGAAACTCAGAGTTGAAGAAGAAGAAGCCATTGAGAAAAAAAAAGAAACTGAGAGATGCAATGGAGAGATGATGGGATTGCACTTGTGCCCCTCTTTTTATACAGCTGGGCGTGGTAGTGGCAGAGGTGGTATCCGTGGAAGAGGTCGAGGAGTGTGGTTGGCTGCTAAAGTGAAGCCTTGCCAGCTTGGATGAACAGCCATCGAATTGGACTTTGACCTGCGGACTACGATTGTGCTTTTACTTATTTTTTTTTAATCTCAGGTGATGACAGACACCATGAGATTAAATCATGTGCGCATATGCATGGGAATGTCCTTTCCCTAACAGGAAAGGTCAAGAAATTTCAGTCACAATCATGTGGCACTAGTACAGGCTTGACTGGAAATCTGGTGTGGAAAGGTTGAGGGCACATATGGGTAATGTGTTTGCTCGCAAAACCCATCGAAAAAGAAAAAACTGAAATCGGTGTCAACGGAAGAGAAAAGGCACAATTACAAGGAAAATGTTCTCATGGACTCTGGCAATAGTTTTTATCATTGGCCCACAGAAACTGAGTTTTTAAGATGTTGGAATGAGAACAAGTCCTCAAAATGTTTGATGCAACACATTTTTTGGTGTTCAATAGAAAATTCTTTTGTATCAGCCTTAATACAGATGTATCTTTTACCAAAAAAAAAAAGATGTTTCAGTAGTTATCTTGATTATAAAGAATGAATTTGACTCCTAAAAGCTTTAAGGGACTCATCTCAAAATTAGTTATGAAAAAGAATCCATCTTATTAAAATCTATTTCAAGGAAGAACCCATCTCAAAATCAATTCTCAAGAAGAACCCATATGAAAAATCAAGTTATAAGAAGAAACCCATCTTCAAACCAGTTTTAAATGGAAAATTAAGAAGAAAAAGTAAAATAGAGGGAAAAGAAGAGAGTTGTAATGGCTCTAAAATGCTGAAGTTAAATTAGTCTTTGATGATCTTTTTTAGGGTTTTTTTTTTATTTGTGTGAACTATTTTTTTTATACGGACTCATTTTTCATTTGAGCGTATGTAAGGCTCTCCCGTGCAACCCCCTTTTGGCTAGGTTCAAAAAAAAGACAGGCCCTTTAGACTTGCGGCTAGGTTAAAAAAAAAAAGGACAGGCCCTTTAGACTTGTGACATGGTTTTTCCATAAAGTTTTTTGAAAGCTACCCCATAATTCTTCTTTGTCTCACTGCTTTAAAAAATTTGACAGTGACCCATGTGATCTAGATAAGTCAAATCCTCTTATCCATAATAAATCAGATCTTGCTAATTCAAGAAAAGTAAGCACCAAATTCTAGAAATTCCACGAACGTGTACTCCTAAAATCGCATACAATATTAAATGATTACTTGTGTATATCATAAATGTTAAAGTATTGGAACAGTGGCCTCTCCTGCCATAATCTGAAGGCTCTGATTGACTGACCTCCCCTACCGTTGTACGAAAGAAGCTTCCACATAAAATCCACACACTTCCTTTCCAAATCCATTCTCAATCTCCGGAACCGACCTATATAGGCTGTAGCAGCAAAGAGCAGTTCAGATCATTGGAGTATAGGACCAATTTCTTGATTGGCTGCAACATTTTATTTATTTTTGTGGTGCTGGATGGATGAGTGGTGTAAACCCTAAGTGAGAAACTGTGTTACCATGGTCATCCATCGGCAGCAATACGAGATAGGACACACTTATTTGAGTGGCCGGTGAGTTGATGTAAAGTGAGGTGAGGTGTTAAATCAAGAGATAGAAAAATACAAGATGTTATGGCAGTTTTTTATTTTTAGTTGCTTAATAGAAATTCTTTTAACTCATTGTGTATAAACATTATTCATTTTTGTCATTTAGTGGAAAAAAGAGTAATGATGTTGCTTTTTTATTTTTTATTTTCTTTAAAAAAGGAGGGAGTTTAAGAATTTAGGGATTCTAAATGCTCACCTCCAAAGTGGAATCTCAAAATGATTCAAAATTGTGAGAGTTCTGATTGCCAAAAGTCACCATTCACATGGCTAGCGCAATTAATTTTCACCCATCAAAATAAATCAAGCAGGAAGTTTTAGAGTTCTCATATACAACATTTGCAATTCCGTTAGAACTTCCCGTCAAAAGGGTATTCCCATCAGAATGCTCTCCACCAAACATACCCGTAAACTTCGAAGGTCTATATTTCCTAAATGGGTTTTTACCAAATTTTAGGCTTGCTTGTTTGCAAAATAGTAAAGTAAAGGAGGGTTGAAATAAATCACAATGGTTGGATTATTTACCCCATGAAGTGATTGTTTGCATTGGTCCAAACAAGTAAAGTAAATATGTTCGGCCAGCTGGTGGTTTTTTCAACCCAACTTTTTCTTTCCCACAGTTACTCGGGAATACCATAATAAAGTGGGGTGGAGTAACTCATTCTCCATTCTCTTTATCCAACGAAATGCAAAATTAAAATCGTTTCACTTTACACCAACCATCCAAATACATAAAAAAGTAATTCATCTATTTATTTACACTCCTCTTTAGCTTTATCCTAATGTGGCATCCTACTCTACTTCTGTTCTTCCCATAATGGAAACAAACATGAAAAGTCTGGCTCACTGTCTATATTGATCATATTTAAATCATATGAATAATATATTACAAAAAAATCTAGTACTTTATATGTGATCTATCTACTAATTAGTGGCGCACCCAAGATTTTTGGTTGCGGATGGTGGACCTAAATTGGTAGTTGGGTTTTGGAGGTGGACCTAGGATTTTCAGGCATGATTTGAGGGCAGACCTTGGATTTTCATGTGGGTTTTGGAATCGGACCAAATGTTTTCATATGGATTTTAGAAATGGAGCCAGGTCTGACGAGGGCCACCACCCCTTTATGTAGGTCCAACCCTGCTAACAAGTATAAACCATATAGATTTACTTACTTTGAAGGTTAAAAGAAGATGGCTGCAGGGTTATGATAAGGTGTAATCGATAATGTGCAGATACGGCATGTACATGGTAGACACACGCCATTTAGATGGTAACAACACAGATTTTACACATAAAAATTGAAGTATCAAATATTATGATTTGATATTCGTCCAGATTAGCTGCCCTTTTAATTTTGAACTACTTAATACAAAAGGGACTTTTTTTAACCTAAAGAAAATGGCGGTTTTAATGCTTCTCAGGCCATCAATCTCTCTGTATTTTAGTGTCGTTTTTTCCCCCTTTGACGTAGCGACTCTATGTATTGGTCGCTTGCTTTGATCTATGAAAGTGTCTTTGACCTTTAAAAGATATAAATCTTAAGTCGGTCTATATGTTAATGTGACATAACTGAAGTTGATCCAAATCTAAATCACTCATACTGCACGTCCGATGTCCCAAATGACTCTATACTGGCTCATGGCTTCAACTAAAATGATATATGTGACAGATCAAGATATATAGCTAATGAAGTTTCTTTGTTTTAGTAGACTAAATTTGGCATGGTGTTATAATATATTAAGCTTTAAGAACTAAAACTAATGGCTACTATAAGTTGATTGCCCTTTTATTTTGTGTAACCCTAATCCATGTCTAAATCTATCCATTGCATTTTCCTCCTTTGATTGAACTTGTCATTCATCCAAGTGTCCAAACTAACTAAGGGATGATAATATAGGGATGTCCAAGTAGTTGGGAGTCCCATTGTGACCAACTGCTTAGAGTTCGATTCTTGGGTACTTACTCCTACGTGTGCACGCATGGTATTTTTCCATTCTGCCTAGGTTTGCTCTTGTATTATCTGGGTCTCTTAAAGGTCGAGGCATCTTGGCTACACCACAGGAAAAAAAAAAAGTTGAGATTGATCGTAGGGCTAGAAGAGCTGTCGGGTTGCAAATAGGCTGGAAAAACTTCAACCCACTTTGAATCGGACCAATAAGCTGAGTAGCCTACATGACATATCCAAGCCTGGCCTGGCCCAGCCTATCTCAGTCCACTGCCTGCAGCCACACGAAAGACAAGAGTTAGATACCATTCAGATGCCTGATGCCTCTATCATTAATGTGGGCCCACTCAATAATAAACCAAAAGTGCAAATCTTTCTAATTAATCAATTTAGCCGGGGTAGCATCTAACCTTATTGTTGAGAAGCCAATCCATATATTAAGATTTTAAATGGTACTGTATGATATATGAGAGCATAGCACATGAACAAGAAATCACTATGATATATGAGATGATTCTAACAATCCAGCTGGTTGTCTTTTAATGCTAGCTTGAAGTCCAATATATAAAAATCCACTTACCCAACGAAAGGTATAAGCCACTGCATCCACTGATTTCTTGCCGTGGTGGCCCACCAAGTGGTCCCTTTGATTGTGCGTTGCTCTATCACTGATGAGAATGTCAATTGCAACAGCCGTGTTTCAATGGGTTTATAATTAAATAGAAGTAAACGTGTTGCATGCGCATATGTCTTCAAATATTTTTATAAGATACGTTTGTGTAATCACTTTTCTACAAAAATAGTGTCCAAAAAAATAAAAAAAAATCACGAGCAAAAAAGGAGAGCCATATATTAAATATAACCGTAATTTTTGGTTAAATTCTCTTGTGAGGTTCATCTTCGGACCAAAATAAGTGCTGCCAACATTCTACAACACATATGGGTCTTGATTTGGGTCCAAATCCGAACACAGATCTTACCCCTCAATTTCCTTATGGGTGCAAAATAGGACATTTATATGAAAGAGATCGGAACCGGCGTGTTAATTATCAACTTATAGAAAAACAAAAAACAAAAAAAAATTGTTGATGGAACACAGAACGTGAATTCTAAATCATTTAAGCTCTTTCAAGGGTGTCTCATTCATCTCATACAGCCGCCTAGATATCGACATCGATGAAAAGACTGTCTCACAGGTCCAGTATCCCTCACCCATATGGAAGGATAGAAAGAGAGTGAACAGTAAGCTGCGAAAAGAGGGAGAGAATACAGAAGAAATCCACAAGCGTGTACAAGCACCCCGACATTAAAATTCCATTACCTTTTTTCTTTTTTTTCTAATTTCGTGGGTTACTTTGCCAGGCAATGCTTATCTTCTTCACATTTGTAAATGTATACCTTATAACCGACGAAGACATTTGCTAAAAAACAAACAACGTAGTGAAAAGGTCAAAGTCAAAATTGAAGGCCATTCATGCAAGCTGGGAACGTTTCATGGTAGCAGCCAGCCCCACTCCCAAAATACTAGTATAAAAACTAGGGGCATAAGTGCAATCCTATCATCTCTAAGTTTAATTTTTTCCTCCATGGCTTCTTCTTCTTCTTCATCAACTCTGAGTTTCTTTCTCTTCGCCCTTTTCATCACTCTCTCCCATGCTCAAAACTCCTTTCGACCCAAAGCACTTGTTCTCCCCGTAGTGAAAGACTCTGCCACCAACCAATATGTTACAAGCATCAATCA
Source organism: Persea americana (assembly GCA_029852735.1). Classification (NCBI taxonomy): domain Eukaryota; kingdom Viridiplantae; phylum Streptophyta; class Magnoliopsida; order Laurales; family Lauraceae; genus Persea; species Persea americana. The sequence continues at coordinate 35,289,239 of CM056818.1, forward strand.
AAGGACCCCATTGGTGCCTGTAAAGCTCGTCGTCGACATCGGTGGCCGATACCTGTGGGTCGACTGCGACGATGGCTATGTGTCCTCTACTTATCGCCCAGCCCGTTGCCGGTCAGCCCAATGCTCCCTCGCCAACTCCAACGGCTGTGGCGACTGCTTCTCAGCCCCTAGGCCGGGGTGCAACAACAACACATGTGGTGTGTCCCCTGAGAACACCGTCACCCGCACGAGCACCGGTGGCGAGCTCGCTGATGATGTTGTCTCATTGCAATCGACCGATGGGTCGAACCCTGGTCAGGTTGTAACCGTGCCACAGTTCCTCTTCTCCTGTGCCCCTACTTTCCTCTTACAAGGCCTTGCTAGTGGTGTTAAGGGAATGGCTGGCTTAGGAAGGACTAGAATTGGACTCCCATCGCAATTTGCCTCTGCCTTTAGCTTGCCCCGCCGGAAATTTGCTATTTGCCTTTCATCCTCTACATCTTCCAATGGTGCCATTTTCTTTGGGGATGGGCCATATGTGTTCCTTCCTGGAATCGACGTCTCCAATTCACTCATCTACACCCCTCTCATCATCAACCCCGTTAGCACTGCTGGAAGCTATGTACAAGGTGAGCCTTCTTATGAGTACTTCATCAGGGTGAAGTCGATCAAGGTGAACGGAAACAGCGTCCCTCTCAACTCATCCCTTCTATCCATTGATAGCAATGGCATCGGTGGAACAAAGATCAGCTCAGTTAATCCATACACCATCCTTGAATCCTCTATCTACAAGGCTGTCACAGATGCCTTCATTAGAGAGACCAACCTCACTAGGGTAGCGTCTGTGGCGCCATTCGGAGTCTGCTTCAGCTCGAAGAACGTCGGCAGCACAAGGGTGGGGCCTGCTGTGTCGTCCATTGATCTTGTGTTGCAGAATGAGAGTGTCTACTGGAGGATCTTCGGCGCCAATTCGGTCGTGTCGGTGAACAACCAGGTCATGTGCTTGGCATTCTTGGATGGTGGATCTAACCCTAGAACTTCCATTGTCGTTGGTGGATATCAGTTGGAGAACAATCTTCTTCAGTTTGATCTGGCCACATCAAGGCTAGGCTTCACCTCTTCCCTTCTCTTCAGGCAAACCACATGTGCTAACTTCAACTTCACCTCCAATGCCTCCTAGGTGAAAAGTGTTTACACTATCATATTGCATTATAAATGTATAATCACCATCATAATATGTTACTAGATTAAGCTTGTTAATAAACGGCCATGATCAGTTGGATATGGTGACCTGGCCTACTCCAAAGTTGGTTGGATGTAGCGTGATGTGTATTTTTGTTTTCTGGCGTTACGTATATAAATGACAGCTTATCTTGTTTGCTGATGTCGAACTAGTTCCATTGTATTTTTATGGATCATGGGCCCTAGTTTGGGATTGTTAAAAAAGGAATGGGTGTGGGGAGCTTTGGAATATGCTAAAGTTAGTAGTGGTGGGGCCCTTGAAATTGAGTTGAAAACAGCTACGGTGGCTATAGTTATCCATCCACCTAGCACGATCTGGTCCATTAACCCATAAAATAGGAGGTGGTATTGTTTCTGACCCATTTAGTCTTTTGACCCAATTTTGGATTTCGTTGTATTTGAACTTGGAAAATTAAATTCCAAATTGATTTTTTGTAGATGGATTGATCCTAAAGTTATCCTCTGCCTGCTAGGCCCTGTGGCCGTTACAATTCTGTCACATACTCTATTTAGAAAAGAGAAGTGGAGGATCCGGATTCACATAAGTTCTCTGTTTTGTTTGTGTGTGTATGCCATGAGTACTTTCTAATAGTATATAAGGATTTATTCTCAATTCCCCGACCATCCTCAACCATATTCAGCTCAGGTTGTGGTTCCAAGGATTTTTTTAGATCCAACTTACAGTAGACCTGGACCTAGAGGCACTGGCATTTTTGTATCGGGATATGGTTGGGCCAGACCCAAACCCAACTTGTTGCCACCCCTAGAAACACTTGTACATGTGGCAGGTGTACATTCATCCAACTGATCTAAATCATACAGCTTGGGTTTCCATGTGAATCGGCCACAACCCAAATATCAGACAATGGTACATGACCTGACGGCTGACGTTTTAAATGAGAAGTCTTCTGGCAGCCAACAACTGTTAACAGGTTGGATAGACTGTACGGCTTTTCATCAATTACTTAGAGACGGCCCAGTTGGTGTGTAGTTGTTGGTAACTGTGGCCATCAATGGGATGGTAGAGATGATCATCACATGGGCTATATATGTGTATGGATTAGGGAAACATATTCCGCATTATCCACTGAAACGCCAAATAGAAATACAACAAAGCACACAGATTTAGAAGATCTCGAAACGGGTTGATTGGCTCTTTGATTTGCTGAATGATTGTGGTAGTATTTAACCTCGATTTTTGACCTGCAGGGATTAAGGACTTCAAAGCTTGGACCTTCAAAAATTAGTGGACATTTGATTGCCGTAGTTAGCTCATTGACTTTGTCTTCCATGGAGCAGTCTGTTTGGTTGCCACCAATTGGACGTACAGCTAGGATATGAAGGCATTGATTTATGGGTTATATATGCGATATCCACCATAATTTAGAGGTCCCAATTCATGTATGTGGATATTGATTTTGGTGGTGATTAACCCAAACCACCTCCTACATGTTCTTGGACTCCATTCCACTCCATAAAAGGGGCCGAATTACTAACCAACCATTTTTATAGAAGCACGTTATGAGTTTGTTATGATCAGCAAATGAAGACTTTTTTTTTTTTCCTGCAAGACTCCAACTTTACAAAGCACTAGTATTACCATCCTACATGCAAATTAAGTAGTTGAAGTAGGTCCGACAATTAAGGTGGCCTGGACTACAATTTCGTGGCCCAACTGTTTAGATTTGATCATTTCCTCTATTAAAGAGAATTTGTAAGTTTTTGGATCAATGATAAGCAAAAGAGTTCCTATATTTTGAAGCAGTAGCTACAAAGCCTACACTTCAAAAAATATGAATGAAAAATAATCCTACTTCACGAGAAGTTTTCTTCTCTTATTTTTATTGTTGGTTCTAGCTAAGGGTTGGGTCCCTGGGAGATTTGCAAATAGGAGTAAATAGGAACTCGCATATCCAAGGGTGGACAACTCACACGTGACGTTTTCAACGCATTTAATATTCCCTTTAAATAAAGTAATGATAAAATTAACAACCAAAATGGAGCAAAAACCAAGTTAAGGAGAGATGCATCTATTAGACTACATTTCAAGTAACAGCATAAATGCCAATTCCAATCCCATATTACATGCATGCTTGCACTCGTATGATTCAAAAAGTAACAACCCATACTACAAATTCAAGCAACATAACAAGCACCCCCAAAGTCAAACCTAAGACTTAAAATTAAAGTTGCTACTAGTGGATTCAAAAGAAAGAAAGGTGGAACTAAACCCTAACATCTTCTTATCAAGATCAAACGACAGAAAATTGTCCTCCAATTGGTAAGACCCAATCACAGCCGCCTGTTCAGCTTTCCCCCCACCATTGACGACTGCCAAGCATGCCACATCACCACCCATCTGTTTCATTAAAGCCAGCATCAGATCTATCTGTGGCACATTCAACCCCAAACGTATGGATGCAAGCGTGCTAGTATTCAAACACAGATCAAAAGGCTTCACCTTTGGAGCTCTAGGTATCCCCTTGGTAGCATTTGCAAAGGCCTTGAGAAAAGGCCAATAAATGTGTCTTTTGAGTGTGGTGTAAGGGGTCACTGTGCTGAGCTTCACCCCACCATGGCCTAGTACATCAAACATGAGCACTCGAGCTAGGAAGCAAAGCACCTTACTGCCGACTGCGATAGCCTGGACATCGATATAGTAGTCAGGGCACGTCGGGTTCTTTATTAATGGAGTGTAAGAGAGAATTCCAGTTATATCTCGCCCGGGAGGTGGTAGAAGAAAGAATGGCCCGCTTCCAAAGAATGCCACACCAGGGGCTGTACTAGTGCTAGGCAGGCAGATTGCAAACTGTCTCTCAAGTTGAAGATCTGTTGTCAATTGCAAGGGGAGTGTAAATTTCGACCGACCAAGACCAGCCATGCCTGTGGCACCAGCAGGTCGGGTCTTTGGTGATTGGTGAGACAAGGGCTTTGAAATTGGAAGAAGAAGCTGATGAGAAGAGAAAGTGAGATGGTGAAGAATGTGAGGATGATGAATTGAAGAAGCATTTGAATTTGGAGCATTCTAACTTAGACTTAGTTTGATGAGGTATTGGATCTCGGGGTGCATTGAAATGAGGAGCCATAGAGTGAACGTATATTGGTGAAAGAAGGGCGTTGGCTCTAGAATTGTGGCTTAAAGCATGAAATAATAATAAGATAAAGGGCAAGTGGGGTATCGATGTGTATGTGTTGTCATCACGCACTTCAATGTGTTCAAAGTCCTGGATTTATGCAGTCAAGACACATATCTTTGATTCAGAGTTGATTATCATGTCATTAGCACCCATTACACTGCTGATTTTGCAGGACAATTCTTAGCCCCATTTTAAGAATGAGACAGCTTTACAGAGTTTGTAAGGTGTGCTGTAACACTCTGTCCCGAGTTAATTAAGATTAACTCAATTAAGCGGGATTAATACTACTTGAATGTGTTTTATTGTATTAATGTGGCTTAATGGCTAAATTAAATTGAAAATGTCTCAAATGATGAATTTGAGCATAATAGAAAAGTAATGAAGTTTCTTAAATGCATTGAAATGATTTTAGACATAGATTGAAGGATACGAGGACTTTTTCGCAAATACGAATTTCCGCGTATTTCGTCGAATACGAAAACTATTGATACCCGCGCTTTTTATCTTGAGGAGTACGTTAGTTTTCGTAATAGGCGTGATTTCGTTCGACGTGAATTGGATCAAATGACCCTTGATTTGACTCAATGTGTAATTAATGGAATTAAGAGGGGGTTAAATGCAAAAAGGGGCTTATAAGATGAGGATGTACTCTTTTGAGTTCATTCTCTCATCTCCCAGCAGCCAGCCCTTTCTTTTCTTCCTTTTTCTTCCGTTCCTCTTGGTTTTCCATCAAGGCGTGTGTGTGATTTAAAGGATTGACAAGTGATTGTGAAGAGGAACTTCATCTTCATTATCTTCTTCATTTCCTTCCTTGTTTTCTTGGAGTTTCAAGCTTGAGAAGATCTCAAGAAGTTCCTTGAAAAGGCTACAAGTAAGTATTTTGACTTGATTTCAGAACTCCAAGCTTCTTCAATGGTTGTTGAATGTTTCTTGCATAAGAAACTTATAGGAATTCCTTGAATGGCTTGATTATGGTTTTAGGTTCAAAGAGGGTTTGGCTTGGGGATTTCATCTCAAATTCAAGCTAGCAAAGGAGGTTCTTGCTAATTAATTTCCGAACAAGGCAAGTATACTCAATTCTCATGATTTAACATGTAAATGGAATTGTTGGAACTCAAGGAGTTCAATCTTAGAAATTTCGGTTCAGAGAATTCTAAACTTCTTGGAGCAATTTCGTCAGCTGACAGGCTGACCAACACCTGACTGACGTTTTCTTGGCTGAATCTCACAGGAGATTTCAGGTTCTGGAAAGCTGACCGAACTAAGTTCGGTCAGCCGACATTGAAGGCTCGGTCGACCGAACCACCTAACCGAGTTGTCCGAGATCTCTTTTAAGCTATTTGGAATTGGAACCGATGGGTAACTGAACCAAACTCGGTTAATCGACACTGTGAACTCGGTCGAACGACACCTGACTGACGGGGTGACCGAGTTCCTTGGGAGAAATGTCGGCATTTGTATCAGGAAAACTGAGCTTCTGGAAAGCTGACCGACAGAGTTCGGTTGGCCGAAATCCAGAGCTCGGTCAGCTGACAGGTGACCGACAAGGTGACCGAACTTGGTGCAATTGCAGATTGATTTTTGCTTTCTCATAATATAAGCCTATTGGTTAGGGCTAGTGTTAATGGTATTTTTCCTAAACCTTCATGGGTGTTAGCTAAGGTTATGTGAATGTAAATTTCACTAAAAAGTGATGTCATTTAGAATAACACATACATTACATAACAAACGTTTCACCCGAATGTTGTTTTAGGAAAATTTAATTGTTTATGACTTGAGTTGACTTGTCCTCTCACGTCTAGTACTGTTATGCTCCTTGTTGAGCTACCATTGAATAATGTATTGAATTAATGAAATGAAGTGAAATGGAGTGAAATGAAATAAATGAACCAGTGCAATGAATTAAAGGACAAAAGACATGCCTACTACAGTAGATGAGATGGAGCGTTCCGAAGCTCCATGGTGATGCCGGTGATCTCTGATCAAGACACTGGTAAATCCCACACAATTGAAAAGTCACTTACGAAAGTGTGAAATTGAATTGAATGAGTCATTCTTAGGGCTGGGTCATGAATGGTGTGCCCTTCCGCCCATGCCCTTGAGGACAATGAAAAGTCACCTGATAAAGTGTACGTAATGAAATTGAATGAGTCTGTCTTAAGGCTGAGTCATGAATGGTGTGCCCTTCCGCCTATGCCATAGAGGACAATAAATGATACTGACTGCTTCCTTCAGGGAAGAACTAAATGATACTGACTGCTTCCTTCAGGGAACAAAACTAAATGATACTGACTGCTTCCTTCAGGGAAGAACTAAATGACACTGAATGCTTCCTTCAGGGGAGAACTACATGAATGAATAAATGAATGGAATTGTTTATTGAGTTGAAATTGTTTAGAATTGCTAAACAAATTATTGCATAGAATTGTGTATACATTGTTGAACCGTCATATTCACAGTGTTATTGATGACATTACATGCCAAGTTGCCCGTCTAGTTGCTTCAGAGGTCGCGCCGCTTGTGGAGCAGGCTTATCAGGTTCCTCTAGGAGGACGAAACGAGTGGACGTAAATTGGAGGGCATTGTTTAGAATGTTTGGAGTATTTGGGAAATTTTGGGAAAACATGTCAATTCTTTTTTGATGTAAATAGTAGTCACCCGCATTGTATCTAAATGTGCAGGGTTGACTTGAAACTTAATTAGGAAATGACATGTGTAACTAAACTTTACTTTTATGTAAAGAACTTGTACGATATAAATTGAATGTCAATGTATATGTATATTTCCGTAAAAATGTACATTTGACATATATGTATGTAAGATCCCTTGTGGATCTCGTATTGACTTCGGTAACGCAAGATTTACGGGAGTAAGTATGTGATCGCGACTCGAGGTTTAGCCATGGTAACCCTAATCTTGGGCCCGGGTCGTGACACGTGCAAATACAAAAAGTTGGTCTTTAGAAGGGAAAAGAAAAAGGAAAGAAGAGATATATAGTGTAACAATGAAAGGCCATGTAATTGGTGGCTGATAAAGAAATTTGCTATCTACCTACAAAGCACCTATTTCATGGCCTTAAAAGGCAAAGGCCGGTTTGATTAGAGAATATCTGAGAATTCCTTTCTGAGGGATATCTAAATTTCTCAAAACTCAAAAGTGGTTCCTCGACTAAATTCACAAATGCAAAAGGGCCCTTAGTAATTAAAAACTGAACTTTAGAAAATTTGGAGAATTTTACAAGTCAAAAGACATGTGGATATCTAGAGCTGGCATTTGCAAACCAAACATTGATGTTTCAAGAGATTGGAGCCAGCTTCTTGATCATTATGTAAACGGTGCTATCTTCTTCCTTTAATATATTCTCGTTTTTATGGTTAAAAAAAGATTGGAGACAGCTCCTGGGATGCTATTAGAAATCCCCAATACAAGAATTCTAGTTAGGAATTCTTGCAAGCAAATAAAACTTAATTAGATCCAATAACTAACAACATATAAAAAGGATCCAGCTGTTACGATCCTAAAGTCTAAAAGCCTTGATTCGACACATTCCATTAGTCCTGGGGCTTTTGGCGTATTGGTTAACTACATAACATTTGATATCAGAATTAACCTCTTGGAGTAAAGTGAGAACCGTCTAAAAAAATAGAGAAAATGTCAAATTTAAGAGCATAAACATCTTTCTACTACAAAATATGTCCAATTTGTAATGCATCTCTTATCTCCAAATCTCATTGTTTTCAAATTTAAGTCATCGTCCCTTATGGAAAGTACTAAAAAATTATTTTAACCCAACTTTATAATCCTATAGGGGGCCACTTTTCAAATCCAAATAGCTTAAAATGACAACCAGTCCCTCATTTTATCATTAATGTAAATTCCATTCCAATCAAAATAATGCCCATCGGCACAGATTGATTCATGTTGTCAAATTGATCTTGTTTAAAACACTAATCTAAAATGAGAAAATGTTCGCCTACAAGCAGACTGTATAATAGCTTATATACAATTGGTTTGTAGGGCCCACGTAGACGCAACCTTACCAATTGGGAAGGGGGGGCGGGGGGGGCAGATTGAAAGGCCTCCTCATGGACAAGGAAAATCCAAAAATCAGCTCCACTAGATTATCTTGGCCCTTGATTTAATAGCTTTAAAGTTTAATAGTTAGCCCCTTAACGGTATATTTTCTTGAGAGTCTATCTAACAGTGAGAAAATATTCAGTGAGTATAAAACTGGCCTGATGCGAGATCATCATGAGATGAAAAGACTGTGAAAGAGGCTACACTAATGAAAGGTATGCTCAAGTGGGCCCCATAGCACTGGACTGTACAAGTGCTCGTAGGTGAACATTTCTCAATCAATCACATGTTTTAGATTGATCAATTTGATGGTCGTAGTTACTTAGTTAGGGGGTGAAATTTGCCTTGAATGATGACACAATCTTTAGCGGCTTAGGCTAAGCATAAACTAAAAGTTAATGGTAATTAACAACTTAATTGAAATTCCACTATGAGGCACGTGCTTTGCACGTGATTTTTGTAGATCTTGTATGTAATAGACTACTAAAGTAGCTAATAGATTGTGTATGTTAGAAACATTTAATTAGGATGTATGTATGAACAAAGTGCACATGCCATGCGTGAGTTGAAACAAAGGCACATGATAGAAGCCAGGAAGGGTACGTCATGTTGAGCTTAAGGCCGGTTTGGGTCCTCCAAGAACGAGTACGTACTCGTAACCCAGTTTCTACGAAATCCTAGGAAATGCAATGCCTTGAAATCAGGTACTCAAATTCTTTGAACATTGTAGTTATGCCCATCTGAAGTTGGATTACAACACAGGGTCAGTGTTTAGGAGACTTTGCCCCATGACCTAAAGTTTTTCCAATAGCATACTTACGTCCTTTTTTTTTTCTAACAGACCCACAGAGAAGCTGGGTACCTTCAGTTTCTGAAGGAAAGGGAACCGTTGGTCGATACCAAGACCTCTAGCTCCAGAAAAGGGAGAAACGGTGATCTGACCACTCGGCCAGCCCCTTGGGGTTAATAGCATATATGCATGAGAATCAAAATTAATCGTGTGAGCCAACCACTTATTGCACTAATAAAAAATCATGACCAACCAATTAGAGGCATTTGTTTGTTGAACTGGCTTTGTTTGCTTGATGTGATTTTTTTTTTCCCACCAGCCAAGGTGGTTAAACCCTTCCAATCCATATGGGATGTGGACCCTTACAAGTTACAATACCTATGGGATGTGGACACAAGTCGAAAGGGAGCCCATAAAAGTGGGAAATGACTTCCTTGGGTGGCTGGGTGAAATATGGGGTTGCTAACCAACTGAGCAACCCTTGATTCTCAGGTGAGTTAGGTCATGTATTGGCTAAAACTAAGCCCACATTGGATTTCATGTACATATACTCAAAACTCAAACCTAACCCAAGTGAAACTTGGATGTCCAACCCAAATTATAGATTCCCTACATGAGTGTAATTTAGGTTAATGTTAGGTTTTCTTGGGTTGGGACGGGTATCTTTTTGTTTACTTTGTTTTACTTTTTGAAAGGCATAAAATATAGAGAATGCATATACTCATGTATAAGTATAATAATCTAGTATACCTTTTGCATTAGCACATACACATCATTATCGTTATTGTCGAAGCCTTGTCCCAGCTATGTTGGGGTCAACTCCATTCCAATCTATCTTAACTCAAATCGTCAAATAAGTTGCACTTTTTCAAATCTGTTTTTACTGTCTTTATTCACGTTCTCTTTGATATTCCCTTTCTCCTTGATGAGCCATCAACCTTTGTAACCAAACTTTTCCTAATCGACGTCATAGCCGGCCTGCGTTGAGCGTTCCCGGCCTTTGCCGGTTTTTTTATTGTCAGTCTCAAGTCCAGGGAAAGGAGAAGGGTTGTGTTACGTAAGCTGACAACTAACGTAAAATTTTGTTACAGCCCAAAACATGAATTCATTATCTCATACATTTATATACTTATTTAGGTACCAAAAGCCTCAACCTGCAAAACGTGAGTTGAACGACAAACGGGTTCAAAATCCAAACACAAGTCTAATTCGAACTCAAATAAGCTAGCCTCAACTTCACTTTTGGTGAAGTAAGACCATGCCGTTTTAAATTCGGCTTCACCCAAGTTGCACCCGTACCAGTCCTTTATATGAACTTAAGGACCACTTTCAAAATATTGGCAAAATTTCATGAGAATGTCAATTTTTGGAGATATTTTTAAAATCTTATGACATTTCAAAATGATTACTTTTCCCGAAATTATTGTGTGGATATTGTAGGAAGTGAAAGTGGTCAAAAATATCAAGCAAAGTTAACCCAAAACTTAAGAGTTCAGATAGTCAAACAAAACCTAAACTAACAGTTTTCAGTCAGGTTGGGTTGGCAGGCCGTAGCGTAATTAGTCAGGCCGAGCCAGGTTTAAGTTAGGCTGAGCTTTTAATAGTTAGACGAGGCTCATTCCAAACCCAACTACTCATGTTCGAAACAACCCAAACTGGGTACAAGAATAAGAGGAGTAAACCCGAATTCTGAAGTACCAGGTGAGGTGCAGGTTGGATTCAGGTCATGTCAGGAATTCAGGGTCCAAACGAAGCCTTTGTTTCAGTTGTTCATCAATTTGGGCCTTTTGCTGGGCAAAATCCGGGCCATGTGAACACTGGTAAATGAAGCATAAGACTAACTCTATTATTGGCAGTAGGTAGACAAGCGATTACGATAGGGGTGCTCATGGGTTAGGTAAGCCGGTTGAGGCATATCCAGGAGGTCTGACCGAATTTAGAAATATAGGCATGCAAGGGCGGACCCGGGAATTCTTCTTTTGGGGGGCCACAGTGTGGAGAAGTTTTTTTTTTGAGAGGGACATATAAAAAATAAATGTAGTTTTCAAATTATACAGGGGCTTTTCTGAAAATTTTGGAGGGGCCATATGCAAAAACTATTAAAAAGATAAAAAGTTAAAAAGGCTTTTTTGGAATTTGGGGGGGGGGGGGGGGGGGGGGGGTGGCCCCTACCAGCCCCTCTCTAGTTCCACCCCTGTAGGCATGTTTTGGACCCAAGCTTAACATGAGTTGCTTGACATGAGCTGAGGTGGTCCATGCTTGAGCCCAAAGCCTGGACCACCTCAATCATGTAAGGCTCGAGCCCTCCCATTTACTCAATAAGGCCATGCTTCCTTAAACTACGCATTAAGTTTTGGACTAATCTTCGGGTCGGGGCTTCGGGCTTACTATCAACTAAGCTTACCTAAATATTAAATGGGTCTATATTTTAGATACAGACACGACCTGAGTGCTAAACCTTAACTTCAAACCCAACCCAAAGAGAACTGGACCAAGGCTGCCCTGGCCACAAGATTCAAAGTGGGTCCCTTGACTTTGACCGAAGGGAGATCAAGAACCAATACCAATGTTTTTCTCTTGCAACACATTATGAATAACCAAGGTAATACCCAGGCCTAGACCTGATAAACTTATAATTGAGCTTGGCTTAGGTTTGAGGCCAATGACCCAATCCTGTAACAAATATCTACCCCTTCTTGTTAGGGCTAGTCCTTGTTTGATACTTATCAAGATGTTAGACACGGATGCCATTAAATATTATCATATAAATTTGCAGGATTCATGGTCATTAACCTTAACCTTGAGGAGGTATAATTAAGGATCAACTGATCCGAGTTACAAGGTAGCCATGAAGATGCAACCTTTGCTTTCTAAGGATTCGAGTAATTAGGATGGTGACTGGGTATTTAATTTTCACCTTCCCTTGATCCATTTCTCCATTACCAGAGAGATACTTTGATGGTCATTTTTGAAAATTCACTTATTTTTCTTCAATTTAACCATTTTTAGAAACAAATATCTTACAATACTTGTTTATTCGGTTGCTCAAACACAAACGTGTCCTTTTTTGTCTAGGATATTCAACTTAAGAAGAAGATATTTTCTGAAATCCTTTGACATTGCTTGCACTTATAAGTTTATCTAGGAATCCCAATCCTTAGAAGGTAGCAAATAAAGAATTCTTCGCTCATAGCCAAAGAAGTTCCGGTCGCTAATGCTACCATTCTAAATCCAAGCTGCTAGCCCTTTTCAAGGGGCTTTTGTGGCGGGTAGGCAAATTCTTGACGGAGTTTTGATTGCTAATGAACTTGTAGATTCAAGGAAGAAGTCTAAGAAAGAAGGAGTCATTTTTAAAATCAAAGAAGGAGCCATTTTTAAAATCGACTTAGAGAAGGCTTACGATCATGTGGAGTGGGATTTTGTTGACTACATGTTATTTAGATTGGGCTTTGGGGAAGTGTGGCGTGGTTGGATCCATCAGTGTCTTTCTACCACCTCTGTTTCAGTTTTGGTAAATGGATCCCCAACTAAACTGTTCAAACCTTCTAGAGGAGTTCGTCAGGGAGATCCATTATCCCCGCTCCTTTTCACAGTTGTGGTGGAGGCCTTGAGCTCTCTTTTGGTGAAAGCTAGAGAGTCAAGACTGATTAATGGTTTTCAGATGGGAAGGAGTGGAGAGACTATTACTCATCTTCAATTTGCAGATGACAAAATTTTGTTTAGTTCGACCAAGCCGGAAGAAATTCTGACCCTCAGAAGAATTCTCCGATGCTTCCAGTTAGTGTCAGGCTTGAAGATTAACATATCTAAGAGTATGCTGGTAGGAATGGGTGTCCAGACGAAACCATGCAGGCTTTGGCAATCAAATTAAATTGTAGATATGGTAAACTTCCCTTTATTTATTGGGTTGCCTATTGGAGCAAGGGCAAGATCTAAGACACTTTGGGATCCGGTCATTTAAAATTTTAAGAAAAAACTGTCTTTTTGGAAGAAGAGGTATTTGTCTATGGGCGGAAGAATTACTCTAATAAAAAATTGCTTGTCTAATCTTTTTGTCTACTACATGTCGCTCTTCAAAATGCCAAAGGTGGTGATTGAAAGGTTGGATCGAATTCGGAGAGACTTCTTATGGGATGGTCAGGGTGACAAGAAGAAATTATACTTGATGAAATGGAGTGAGGTGATCAAGCCTAAATCCAGTGGGGGTTTAGGTTTGGGTAGTCTAGAAAACAAAAATTGGGCTTTGTTGGCTAAATGATTGTGGAGGTTTGGGGAGGAAAAGAAGGCTCTTTGGCGCAGGTTGATTGCTTCTAAATATGGTGAGGATAAATGAGGGTGGTGGCCTAAGCTTGGGCCTAAGTATGGTAGATCGGGTGTTTGGAGTACTATTGCTTCTATTGGAGATGTGTCTAATGCTAGGGGTAAAGCTTTGTTCAAAGGAGTGGGCTTCAAGGTGGGGAATGGTAGGGATGTTAGATTATGGTTGGATGACTGGGTGGGGATGGGGCCCTTGTGTGTGTTATTTCCTAAATTCTTTAGATTGGCGGCCAGTAAGGAGTCATCTGTTAGTGATTGTTTTGAGGTTAGGAGTGGCTGTAATGTGTGAGGTGTTCTGTTTAAGAGGGGTCTTCGGTCTTTGGAGGGGGAATTATATGAGGAGTTATTGAGTTTTCTTGTTAACATGTTTTTTTGCAGGGATACTAAGGACTCTAGGATTTGGAAGCCTTCCATTTCCGTGGAGTTCTCTGCCAAAGCTTTCTACTTAACTTTGGAAGGTAACCCCACTCACATGACTTTTTCGACTCATGTATGGTTGGGGTTGGTTCATCCTCGGGTTGAGGTGTTTTGTTGGCTAGTGGTAGCATCAAAAGTGGCCACTGTTGATAATCTAAGAAAGAGAGGAATGACTTCTACCAATATTCTAGACACATGCACAACGTGTGGCAAGGAGATTGAGACGATTAATCATCTATTTCTTCATTGTGAGGTGGCGGTCCAAGTTTGGAATGACTTTATTAGGAGGTGTGGTATTGCTTGGTGTTGTCCGAAGAATATAGCGGAAGCGGCAAATGCTTGGTGTGGTGGGTGTTTTATTGGTTGTGGGCGTTTATTATGGAGAATGATTCCTTTCGCTATTTTTATGGTCGATTTGGAAGGAAAGAAATGAGAGGATATTTAGAGGCTCTTCTTCTTCGGTGGTCGATTTGACAGATAAGGTTGCTCTTAGGACTACAAAATGGGCTTCAATTCGAAAGGAGTTTACAAATATTAACTTGAATGATATTATCTATAATTGGAAAGCTTGTATGGGGTGTCTCCCTTTTAAGGAGAGAAGATCTGTCCCTTGGTCTCCCCCTCCTTTTGGGATTTTAAAGTTCAATGTGGATGGAGCATCGAGGGGTAAGTCAGGGCCGGCCGGAATTGGAGGCGTGTTGCGTAATTGTAAGGGTGAGGTGCTCCTTATGTTCTCTAAGAATATGGGCATTTGTGACTCGAACGAAGCTGAGGTGTTAGCTATTTTGGAGGGTCTTAGGTTGTTTGCACATAGATATATTGGTGCTCTTGTGGTAGAAAGTGATTCTTCAAATGCAATCACTTGGGTATCTAACAAAAAAGATTTTCCTTAGAAATTCCAATTCCATTTTAATAAAATTAGGGAGCTTTCGGCCACTTTAAATGTCTCTTTTCTTCATGAGGTTAGATCAGCTAACTCGATCGCAGATGCACTAACCAAATAAGGGGTTGAGAGGTTGTCTCTATGAGTAGGTGTGATTATGTAATTAGGTTGGAGTTAGCATAATACTTTTGTAACTTCTTTTTTAACTTTTCTCTCTTTTCTTTTTCAGCTTTGTACTTGTTTTCTCTTTTTAATAAAGTTTTGTTACCGTTTCAAAAAACAAAAAAAAAAAAAAAAAAAAGAGATTACCTTGGTTTATCTATGTACCACTTTCTAAGTTCAGCCAACATGATTTTATTCATTTTGATTTATATAGTTTAGCAACTGGCAATAATGGCATCAATTCATGAGGAATATTATTAAAACCACAGCATTAGATTTCAGAAGTAAGCCATGCTCACAAATTTTGTAGGTTAGGGGAATCACACAATGTGAGTGTGGATAGCACACTAGCCTCCCACAGGTCCCTCTAGGGTTCGAACTCTCGAGTGATAGCTTTCCTCATCATATCTTGGCCACTAGGCCACCAAGTGAAAAAAGAAAAAAAAAACTTTGTAGGTTAGGTCTCATCAAATTCTGTAATGCTTGCCAATGGCTCATTCTCTAGTTTATGATTTCTCACTTTTCATATCCCATTATACCTGTTAGATTTTGGAGTGGAAGTTTAATGAGAAAAATCAATAGCAGTAGCAGCAACAACAAAAAAACACAACAATAATAATGGAATCTCACAGTCAACCAATATCTTCTTTTTTCATAGTCACAAATATCCACTAGCCTTCTTTTTCTAATACTTTCACAAATAACAACCTTCATTAACCTAAGAAATTGACTAACCACTCCAACAACCTTCAAATTCTTACATTGTCTATGTCTTGTCCAGTCTTTTTTCCCAGTATAATTAGTTAATGCACACAAAAGGCATGTTGAGGGATCACCTGCGCACCCATTGGGCCTTGTTGTGGGGCCCATGGAGTGGGATTCAGTTGCAATCAGGTCGGATTCAAATCCATTGCAACCGTCAAGTGGATGAATACATTTATCATGTTATGGTTCACCATTATCCTCCACATCCCCAAATTTCATTGTATTGGTGAAATTGCTTATTGTGCAATCCAAATTCGATTTCTTACATGCTCTATCCACCCAATATCACCATTCCACCTTATTCAATCATGAAATCCATGGTCAAAAGATTCTTCAATAAATTTTTACAATATCACCACCTCACCTAATCTAAACCATCAAATCATTCACTCTAAACTTTTCAAATTTTACTTATCCCTTCAATCAAAGGCATACAAGAGAATTTTAATAAAGTTTACGGGGAAAGTTGCCGCTCTTGACCTCTTTGACTTCACTCTCGTGTCGGTCTCAAGTTGGCAATTGTTTTCAGAATAAAAATTTTTTTTTTTTAAAAATTTCTCCTGTTTTAGCATTGATAATTGAGGGTAGAGTAAGTGCCTAGTTAGCTCATTCAGACACTCGAAGTTCGGCCGAGTCTAAACCCTCACTCGCATCTTTGCACGAGTGAGGATGTGGTAAGGGCCAATCCCTCAAGCTTCCAAATAGGGTAAGGGTCTATCCCTCATCTTGTCGGGATGGACTTTTTTTATTGATTACAATAGAGACTCTCAGTCATGTGCTCTCACCACACACCTATGTCCTTTGCCAACTAAGCTACAAATTTGAATCGGAATGGACACTTTGACGGCCTGCTATCCATCCATGAATTTGCTGCCACCAATACAATCTAAAACAAGAAACAGTCTATAAAAAAAATTAGGGCTATTGCCCACACGACTATTCTTATACTTGATATTTGTTCCACAACAGTTGAAGGTTGTATAATTCCCACAGAACTGTTCATGCATGCAATCTCACAAGGCCCTATAATATCACATGTGGGAGACTAAGGGCAGCAATATGGGCTCTATCCATTAAATTATTCATATCATCTATGGGTAGCAAAGTTCTCCTATTGAACCAAGACGAAGCCACAGACAAGACCAGTGCGTTTAATTTCACCCTCTGAAGTGAGCAAAATTTAAGTACTGAACATTCAAGCCTGGAAGAAGTGGAATCGCGACTCGAGAGAAGACTTTGAAAATCCAATAGCGAAAGTTACAGAGTCGCAACCCGAGAGAGGGGAGAAGAAAGAGGGGAAAGCAAAAATGCATTCTTTCCTATACAGAGCAAACGCAGTACTAACATTTTCAGTGATGGTATTGGCAGCAATATGCGCCATGGCTTCCTTCTCTGATTATCTCAACGTCCCTTCTCCTACTGCCCATCTCAAGGTATTGATTTTTCTCTTCTTCTTCCCGATCTGATTAGAAGATCATCTTTTTTCTAGTCTCTTCTTCTTTTCCAATCGAATGTCTTTTTTTTCTTTTTCATGTACTCTTTCTATACTTGATTTAGTCCTCATATCAGTCGTTTTTCAGAGAAAGATTGTAGCTTTATTGTAAGATAAGAAAACCCAAGAAAACCCTAGAGCGAAATCTGGAATTTCTCTATGCGCTGATGAAGACTTGGCAAATTAGAACAAACCCTAATGATGAAAGGGCTCATGTGATTCTGGGATCACGGTTTCGAGACCCATGATGGTAACTGTTACATAATGGATGAGATCACCCTCTTCTCTTTCTGGGGTTTTTCAGGGCTTGTTTTTGTGGGTTGCTCTTTTTTTTTTCTTTTTTTTTTTTTTTTAAATTTATTTAACAACATGGACTGGAATTTGGGGTCAGATTGGTAAAGCCATAAAATTGGATCAAACAAAAATTTGGGTCTACTTACAACTTGAAAGTTAAATCTGATATGATGCAGGTAGTGAATATCAACTGGCTCCAGAAGCAGCCAAATGGAAATGATGAGGTGAGACCTGTCTTTTTTTTTAGTCTATGAACTGGTTTTATGCATCTTTTGACCATAGTGTTTATATTGGCTGTCACATAAGGTGCAGATGGGTAGCATTCTCATGCTCTTTGTTTTTAAGTGATGAATTTATGTACTGTGCCCATTCTTGTGTTACGAACATAACCTTCCCTTCCTATGCAAGTGGGGTTCATGGTTTAGTATAGAAGTACACTGTAAGTTTGCACAAAATGAGAAAGAAGCTTCCAGAAAATGTCAAAGAATATAATGGAAGAGTAATATCAAGAATACATCCACCTTGCAAAATGAAAAGGCTTAAAAAGAAAAAAAAGCTACTGAATAAACAATATATTTGTCTACTTCTTGTTTCACCAATTCATCTTCCATTTCATTTGCAGTCCTCTATTATGCTGAAAAGAAACTCATGTCAAAAAACATTGATCTTGAATATCTTTTAGGATGGAAGCTAATCTCTGAGGTTCTCGTCTATTCTTTGTAGCCACTTAATCACATTTTATGAGTCACCTTCAATTAATGAGATGGCTTGTAAATCTTCTTTAGAAAATTTTTGACATCTCATAAACTACCAAAATCTCAGCTTCATTAGATACATTAGTGCCCAGTGCCTACTGTACTCAAATAAGTTGCTGGTGACTTCTCTTTCTCATTTTTTAACACTCTGGTTTCCTTGCGCTACTTGCTCTACATTAAATTTTGATCAACCACGATTGGGCCTATTCCAATCTTCTTTAACTCCATACCGTCCTACAAGACACCCTGATTTCCCAGAATTTCTGATGCTTGAGACCCCTTAAAATCTTGTCTCTCCATTGTCCAAGATGTTTTTTTTTTTTTTTTTTTGCTTTGACTACTTCTACTGATTCTTCCACTTAACTTTACTTCCTTCTTCTCATATGGACGAAACAGTGCCAAGTGGCATCGCCTTCCATTAAACCTTAAGCCTTTCAATTCATTTGCTAAATTATCCATTAATCATAAGGCCTGTGCCGAAAAGCTCAAAACAACCATGAATCATATCTTCCTGTTAATTTACTTATCCCCATGTTCATGGAAGCCACTTGAAGATCGTCTATCTATATTCGTGGTGCAGCTGCTAGATAATTTGAAGATTGTCCATTTGTGCAGAACCTCATGCCCTTATCAACAATAGTGCATTGTAATATAGGCAATTAAGTCTAAATTTATCAAAGAGGTCTCTCCAATCAAAGTTATTAAAGTATCTTTATTTATTTACGGAGTACATTTTCAGTTCATGATATAATTATTATGTCTTCTTTTCTATGAACTGCATCTGCCAATCCTAGAGTATTTGTAGATAGTATGGTGTTTTGAAGTTTATTTCTCACTTTATGTCATGCAGGTTAGCTTGAAGTTAGATATATCGGCAGATCTACAGTCGTTGTTTACATGGAACGCGAAACAGGTCTATCCTACCAAGCATGAAATCTCTATATATTGTTTTAGTGGATTTTATTTGTTCATCCTGTCAATTATCTGGATATTTTGACGATCAGTCTGTTATGTGAATGTTTCAATCGCCACTTCTTTTATTACAGTTATTGTACGACTTCAATTGAATTTATCCATTCATTTCCTTCTTGATGTATTGATATTGGACTATAATAAACAACTGCAACTCATTTAACACTTATTTAACTTGACACAATGACGCATCCAAGATCCGCGATCGAGCAATAGATCAATCTCCCAAAGGATTGGTCGAATCCAAGATGGATTCCAGCCACTAGAGCACAAACGAAACCATAAAACAATCCATAACTCACGGTAAACTCAAGCAATTGATTTGATTAATTGGAATAAGCATGTCTAAATGCAATGAAAAGCTCTTCTATATATGAGAGCAATATTCTTGCTATTAAGGAAAGCTACTAATCCTAATTAACAATAAAATTAGAAACAATTCCTAATCAAATAATCATAGGATAAAAATAGTATGCCACAGTATCTTTCCAGCCAGTTGGGCCTGTGGCTGAACCCAGTGGACTGGGTTGGATGGCTGGGTTCATTATGTGGGCCCAGGTCCTCTTCTGGACTTCTGTACTGCATCACACAAGCACAGTTGTCACGATCAGACGTTATTTGTGAGTGTTGGATGTTTTGACTTCAAGAAGCATGCATTTATATTAAAACTTAAAATATTCTAAACCAATGTTGCATTAAACTATAACATCCAATCGAAGTGTTGCTTCATACTCTGATAAATGAACTATCTACAGAAGTTTCATAGATACACTATGGCTAAATATTAGAATGCTTCTCAGGTACAAGGGTAAAGGTCACAATTTTTTTTTTTCCTATTAATTGAGCTGTGCTTATGTGTTTGACATGAATGAGAGCATTGACCATGAATTCTTTTCTAGGAAATGTTTCGCTTTGTT
The DNA here is from genome assembly GCA_029852735.1 of Persea americana. NCBI lineage: Eukaryota > Viridiplantae > Streptophyta > Magnoliopsida > Laurales > Lauraceae > Persea > Persea americana. The sequence continues at coordinate 35,309,438 of CM056818.1, forward strand.
ATATGACTCAATCTATTTCGCATTACATGGTTATGTTCTATTGTATACGACACTAACTTATGTATATGATAATCTGGAGTTGATTGCATGGCTTGTAAGGTTTTTCTTTTGTAGACTAGATTTGTTCATTGTATATTCGTGTCTGGAATGTAGCAAGAATGGAAGGAACACAATATCATGCCTTCATCAACTCATCTTGACATGTTGTACTCATTTTCCTTATCCCATTAATTAGGGGTTGGCTTTCATGTTCTATTATGCTGCAAATATAAAATGAGGCAAAGTTGATGGGCCTAAGAGACTATGAAGGAGGGCCTAAGTTTGGGACAGCTCCTATTAAATCCTTGTTCTCACCTTAGTACCGTTTATGTTTTAAATAGTTATGTGGCTGAATTAGTCAAAGTACATTAAAAATCACATATTGCTCTTCATTCTTTCCTTTTTTTTCTTTTAAAATTTGAGTTATCTAAATAGGTCTTATTTAGAAGTCATATTTTGTAAGGAAGTTGTATTAAGACCTTCTAACATTTAAAGATCTGCTGCTTAGCTGGTTACAGAAGATTTGGAATCAATTATGTTTCGCTGTACACTCCATGCTTTTGCTATCTTTGATTGGTCAAGAGTCCGGCTTTAAGGTGCTAGTTCCTTTAAGTTTGGTATTGACTCCAAATTCTGAACTGACCAAGTTGCTGACTCCTAGGATTAACCTGTGTCTGACTGATAGGATTATCTTGCATCACAAAGCAGGACAAAGTTGATGTTATGTATGGCTGATTTTATCAATGTGACTGAAAGTTGTTTAAGACTGCATCACAAAAGAAGGTTAGAAATGGATTTTAATCGGTAAGGTAAGTGGGGCATAGTAAAAATCTTCTATTTTAGCAGTTGAAATCTATTAAAATAGAAGGTATGTGTTCCTTTGGTATGTTTGTATGTAGAAACTAGGTGTCAGACTTATTGGCCCTTATATAGTATTTTACACATGCAAGATTGGAAAAATAGAACTGACAAAGTTGACTTAGATATGTGTGATAAGGCTCTAGAGGATGTTGATGATTGTAAACTAGGCCCAAGGGACACCATCAAGATGATCGAAGTGTCAGAATATTGCAATAAGGTGTTAAAGTAGTTAGTTTGCCACACCTTTAATGCCTAGGCATTTTGGGTGTATTGGTTGGCAACTTGAGATGGTATTAGAGCCAACACGTCTGGGTTCGAATCCGTGCAAAGCAAAAAAGGCCCGATGCCGTATCTTATGTGCTGGCGCATGTGGACAAGGAAGAAAGGTCCCATGCCGTGTCTCGTGTGGGCGTGTCCTTAGAGTCCGAGTAGTGTCCCTCCCGGGGGGGTGGGGGGTTGGGGGGGGGTGGGGGTTAAGTAGTTAGTTTGCCACGCCTTTAACGCATAGGCATTTTGGGTGTATTGGTTAGCAACTTGAGATAAGGAAGAGAGGCAAATAGGACGGCATTTTGGATTTTTGGGCAAGCTCCGGAGGATGTTGATGATTGTAAACCAAGCCCAAGGGATACCATCAAGAATAGCTAATGGCTACATCTTAACCGTATTCTTTGACGGGGAACTTAGGGATGACCTAGTGGTAAGGGCTCCCATTCCCATCCCACCCACCAGGGATCGATCCCTGGTGAGTGGCTTTACTCCTCTCCAACTTGGCCACTGAGCCAAGTAAGCAAAAAAAAAAAAAAAAAAAAAAAGCCCTGTTCTTTGACATGTTTTTATTAAGAATAGCCAATGGCTATTTCTTGAATGCAATCAAAGATGTTGGCCCTAACTAGGAAACTTAATCATAACTATACTCGGGAACCTAGTTACACCACAAGAGGAAACCCTTATCACATTATAATTCTAGCCTAAGATAACTTAAATTGAGACTAATCCTAATATAAAACTAACTTTTCCTAATTAGAAGCAAACCCATTAGGTGGTAGTTACAAATAAACCTTTGTTCCTCAAAAGGATATCTCTCGCTAAAGTGGCTCTCCCAAACCTTCCCTTCTACTACATGTCTATATTTAAAATGTCCAGTAGAAATTATTTTGAGTATTGAAAAGTTGCAAAGGGACTTCTTGTGGCAAGGTAATGAAGCGAAGAACAAGCACCACTTGGTTAAATGGTCTAGTTTGTAGAACTAAGGATGAAGGTTGTTTAGGAATTCGAATTTCGACCCCTTAAAGGAAGTGGATCAAGATCTTGTGGGAAAATGATTGTGGAGACTTAGGGATGAGTCTGTCGGCTTGTGGAAGCAAAGGGTTTTTTTTTTTTTTTTTTTTGCTTACTTGGCTCAGTGGCCAAGCTGGAGAGGAGTAAAGCTACTCACCAGGGATCATCCCTGGTGGGTGGGATGGGAGTGGGAGCCTGTACCACTAGGTCATCACTAAGTTCCCATGGAAGCACAGGTTTATGGAAGGGCTTCTTGTCAGTAAAGGAGACTTTCTTCAAGAACTCAGATTCTGTTGGTAAATGGGATAAAATTATGTTTTGGCTAGACATCTAGATTATGGATAAGCCACTAGCCAGTCAATTGATTGACTTTTCTTTGCAGTTTGCTCTCAAAACCGGAGAGCAGTAGTCTGTGATCACGCAAAGAGAATTGGTGAGCATGTGGTTTGGGGCCCCATCGTTCAAAGACAGCTCCCTGAAGTAGGGGAGACCCAATTTCCGTCATTGCTAGCTGTCATTGGTGAATGTCTCCATTCCTAGAGATGGAGTTGATGGTAGAATTTGGGCATCATTAATGGATGGGATCTTCTGTGTCTTCTCTTTCTTCTTTGCCATGAGTAGCAGGTTTCAGCCTCTGGCCCTATAGCTTGTTTGTAGAAGATAAAGGCTCCTTGAGTCTCAGCTTTCAGATGGATAGCACTTCTAGGAAGCATTCTTACTATGGACAGCTTGTGGTGGAAGAAAATTGTGGTAAATGCATGT